>CM076580.1:524927063-526127063 GCA_034641835.2 Pinus albicaulis
TAGTGAATAATTTATATGCTAATTTCTACAAATACTTTAATGTATATTCTACATTACATATTCCTATTAATTACTTTTCAGTTATGCATGAAATATTTTTTTTAATGTAGAATGTTATATCTACATATTTCTGCATATGTAGCGCATACACATTATTTGGTATTAGATTTATAATTTTGAAATTTATAGCCAAGTGTATGAGGGAATTTCAAAATTGAAAGGTTTTAGAATTCATATATAGTCATGTGACCCTCTTTGGGAAGGGTTGGTCACATTGCAAATGTGGACATATTATTCATGTAAAACCCCTAATAAGGGATAACAAACCTATATAAGGACCTCCTTCACTTATGTTTAAGAATCCTTGATGACCTATAACTTTCTCTTGACCTTTAATTAGGTCTGATTGATAAAATTTAGATATTAGTGTATTTATTTTCTTATCATACAAAAGAATGCTTGATTTGAACATTTATCTCTATTTGTACAATTTGTTGATAGAGGATTGATAGGAAACGATTGAATGCATTAGATCATTTTGAAATAGAGACAACCTTAAAAGGAACGAAGACCAAGGAAAAAAACTTGCATCCATCTCACCAATAATATATAGATCCACGAATGCTATTATTTTACACATGTAATGGAGTCTTGCTTCTTACACCTTTGTATTTTCTTGTTATTATTTGTGTCATTTTTCATGATTTATTCCATTAAATCAATAAAGTGTATATGTAAGGGTTTATACTATGATTTAGAAGTTAGATATGAGTTTTTTATATTTTAGAATAGGGAAGGCTATTTTCATGGTGTTGTATGTAGATTATTTGGAGATTTTACCTCTCTTACTATTTTACCATAGATTTATATGAATAATTCAGAAACGCAAAGTTATAAGTTTTTTTAAATTATCCTTTCCTTTTAAAACCCTAGTCAACATCCTTACTTCTCTTAGTAGAGTAGAACATTATTTATGTCTTAATTGTTACTACCATACCAAACTTCAGCTAGGAACATAGTAATACACATAAAATGAAAAATCCTAACAATATACATTGTCTCAAACCACCAGATAAACCTTATAAAGTGTTGAAATTTAGCCTAAAACTATAATATGTGGACCATTCCCTAGTTTTATGGACCAAGAACAAGTCTTGATGAAACAACCATGGTTTAGGGATGAAAACGAAGGTGCTCGACACTAAAATATTATTCTTTGTATATAATGAACCATGTACAATACCATAGACCACATCGTGTCTTTAGTAGAGTGAACGTTTCGCTTACAAGTGGTATATGGTTGCTATTTTGAGACTTTATATACTAAGTGTTGGTCTTAAGGGATAACTATGATCTAAGGATGAAAACCAAGATATTGGGCCCTAGAATATATATGACTATTGGATCATGCATAAGACCTAAAACCACTACATAACCACTTCCAAGTGAATATGTTCTACAAGTTTGATATCGGAATTTCACATAAGCATGGATTTAGGGTACTAGATATGGTCTAAAAAGTAAGATCAACAACCTACACACTAATATTATTGATTTATGACATTATTCGCCATTCATAGGGCCTCAAACCATTTACCCTATAGATGGATTTTTTTTTATCATATGAGTGAGATATGATCCTCCTAATAACTAAAAATAGATATTAATAATTTAGCCATGGTATAAGTATGAAAGTTGAGATCTTAAAATATACTTCCTACCTGAGGGACTAAATTTCCCCACACAGCTTACATACTAAATATTTAGCCATGAGTAGTATATGAACATCATTTTGAGCTTTTGAAAGTCATAAATGGGCATTATGTCCTAAACCATATATTTGGGATAAAACTATGGACTTGTACATTATCGCTTTCTTCTTGGACCTATGGATATGTATAAGGTTGAAAAGTACCATAGTCCTTATTCTTAGACTTTCTTATCTACCGTTAGGATATGGCCACCAATTAAAGTACATTAAAAAAAACATTTATACATTATAAATGTATAAATGTATGTGAAGTATACTAAAAATTAGTTTAAATTTGATATAATAAACTTGTTGATTCCAACCCCATAAATCAATTTCTAATTTTGGCTATGCTTATAATTATGCTGCACACTCATATAAAATAAAATCACATAAATGAAGGCAATTATAGATATGATTTAACAATTTAGATCACATTATTTTTTCAAAAATATTATTGTTTTATTTCTACATATATTTCATTTATTTGAAAGAAGGGAAAATTAAAAAAAAAAAAATTAGTAATTCAAATTAAACATTTACAAAATTTATTATTTTCATATATATTTTTAGTATCTTATGATTTTCTCTATGCTGAATTTAGAATTGGCAATGGGGACTTTTTAATTTTTAAAATCAAAATATAATAATATTTCTTATCATTAAAAAAAAATATTATTTTCTAAATAAAATGTGATATTTATTATAATAAAAAATAAAAATAAATTTAATTAATTTTAATTAAAATAATTTTAAAACCTCAATATATTCACTTTCATTATATTATCTCTATTTATTGTTGAAAATGTAAATTAAATCAATACAAAGAATATGTGGTAAAAATTTTACACCCCTAAAATATTTCTCTCAAACATAATCATAAATAAAATATGTTAACGACTAGTTTAGCTAACATAGTTCTATATTATAATTTTAAGAAAGATGAAGTAATTGAAATGAGAAAAGAAAATAAATTTACACTTTTGAACGTGATGAAGATTTATAATTATTATATATTTTTAAAACTATTTCAATATATAATTTAAATAAATTATTTAAATATCCATTTCAATTAATGTATTTTTATGGTTATCTAAAAAAGTCACAATTTCATTAGAATGAAAATTTTTCTTGGAGAGGCAAATTCTTTATAAATATAACATTAAAGTGTTTAAATGATTTTTATGGAGAAAATGGATTCAACGCCCAGAAGTAAGATTCACGGAATCTGACGATAAAATATCAAGAAAGATTGTGATTTTTTTGTTTTTTAAAATAAATTTTGAAATGCATAAAAGGATTCAACATCCTAAAAACCGGTGTGACACTTGAATTCTATAGATTTAGAAACTTAAACTCAAGTTCTTAAAAATATCTACAGAAGTTTGATTAAAATTAACCAAAAAAATGCCATGAAAAAATATCATTTGGTCTATAAGTTAGACTACACACACACACTAAAAATAAAAAGTAATTAGAAGTAGAAAAAATTCAATTACTCTTAAATACAAAGGCTATGTGTTGTTCATTAAATTTTAAATATAAAATAAAATACCTCAATATAGTTAAATAATGTTGACCTATATAAAAAAATATACTAATAACAAAAGAAATGGATTTAATTCCGCCCTTTAAATAGTTTATATTCCAGATGAATACCATGTGTCAATACCATGGGTTCTAATAAACCTTAAGATAAAAAACCACTCATAAATTTACCAAGGCAAGTTTACCTTAACTACCTAAAAAAAATCAATAAAAATAAAAATAACAGTGTAGAATTTTTATTTTCATTATTTTATTTTATTTAGACTGATTTAAATTTTCACATGATATTACATTATGTTATAACATCTCTACGATAATCGGCTAGAGATTTTTTGTAATTTTTATATGGAAAATTCAGTTATGTGGAAAAAAATGAACTCCCTAAATCTAGTGGCTTGATCTAGAAATAACATGGGAAAAAAAGATATGTGTTTTCGTGAGAGAGATTAATATGTAGTAAATGGAACCTAAAAAATGACTAAAACAAGCAAGAGAACTATAATATCTTCATATCATAAACTAATATCTCTAATCAATGAGTCAAATGACATTTAAATACATAAGCATGAATATGGCACAAGTATAGGAAAACATAGTGTTTTTATGTTAATAAATGAATGAGAAAGTTACAACCATTTATAGATGTTTGACTTTGTAGATGTCTCCCCACTTGTCTTGTTATTATTTTCCACAAAGAAAACCTTAAACCTAAACCCTAATGCAATAATGAAGGATGATTCCTTAATCTCAAAGTAGTATCATGAAGGAACCAGTAATCTCCAAAATCAAACCCAAAGTCTATGGTCAGTAGTGAATTTATAAAGTAAATGTGGTAGTTTAAGATTTACCAATCTAGACATGAAATACACATACGAAGGAGGATTATCTTAAATGTTAAGAGATAAGGCCTATAAAGTAGGAATTTGAGTTCTCTATCAATGGTAAATGGTTAAAACCACCTTAGAAGCTTCTAGAAGTAGAATTTTTGTAAATATTTTTTTTATTTTTCTTCAAATTCTTGAACCATTACACCTGAAAATGAGAGAAACCTATGCTATTCAGTGCAGGTGCTTAGTTATGCAACTTGAAACCATTGAAGGTGGACTAAAGTGTGGGGTGTGTTGGGGAAAAAAACATAGTTTTTGAGTTGATTGACATAAAAAGTCATATTTTTTGGAGTGCTAATTATTAGGGATTTGCAAAGGGATAATGACAAGGTGATAAGGATGTTGATTGATCTATTTTTCATGTATTTTGAGTGAACTGAAACAAAATTACTTATAACATATTGCACCGTAAAGTAAAAATTCAAAAGCAATGATTGACGACTCAAGTGCTTTAATTTGTGAGAAGTTTGGATCAAGAAAGGTTGGTTGAGATCATCATCTCTTACAATACATAAGCATCATGATATCTTTTTTGAGTAAGGAATACCCATTCTCAGCCTATAAGATAATATTACATGTATAATGATAAAAAGTCTTGTCCATTAATGATAAATTGTGGACCCATCCTCAAATGACCTTTGGACTCATTTGAGCCATCATACTTTGTGATCTAGTATGCATACTGAAATCATGGCCGTGATGAATGGAACTAGAAACAAGCTATTCTACCTCGTTCACTCGATAGTATGATTCTAACCATGTGAATAAATGAGTTGGAGTCGAATATGGTAGACACCATCTGATTAATAGACAATGATGTAAGTAGTTAACAAAATCTATAGAAACCACTAATAATGATAACGACTCTAGAGTTAATACAATACAATCTATGTGGTGTGAATGAATGAGCTGAATTCGAACAAGACACAGAATCTTCTGGTAGAATTCCAATGATCCGAACCTCTCGCTGAAAGAGAGGAAAAATTCAATTGAAGCATGCAAGTTCCAAGGCACTGAAGGGAGTTTCTTAGTCGAATTCGTAGATAATGTGTTAATGTCGACATGAAATGACCCATTGTATGAGGGCCTTGATGTATCCCTAGTTGACGACACAAAATGGGTATCAATATTTGAGATAGAATGATGCTCATGTAGATCTATTTCAAGAACAATAAACATGAAAGAAGGCTTAAGTTATTGTAGTAGATTTCAACCTAGGGACTTATCTTGAAAAAATAAATGAAACTTTATGGCGTTGGAAAAGTTGACTCAAAATCGATTACAAAGGCTTTTAATAGGTGTGATTAATAAAAGAAGAAAGGATTTTTCCCAACCCAACAGTCACAGAGATGAAGTGAAAGAGTGTCATGTTCAAGGGTGACTCACTGCCATTACTTGATAAAATGCCTCATTTTCCCAATTTCCCAACCATTTCTGGCGAGCACCTCTTTATTTTTTACAAGCTTAAGGAGGACAAAATATTATTGATCTATAATTTCACCCTTTATATGAGTCCTTCTGATTATTTTTATTGAACCCTAAGAAGGACTGGTTCAGTATCGTCATGTTTAATGAGTCCATTGTTGTTTAATAATTTTATGAGTCGATCGAAGGAATAACTCGATTCCTTTTTCATGTTTAGAGAGTTTGAAAAGGAGGTGAAAGATAAAACTCCAATAGGTTCCTTTTCGTAAATTTTGTCCCTCGAGTCTGAAAAAGGCATAAAACGATACTCTAGAGAACTTTTTTGTCGTGTTCGAGTAAAGTCTTATTTTTTCATAAATACTCCATCTAAGGTTGAAAAAGGGTTGAAATTATACTGGGAATATGCCTTTTCATTTACTATAATGTGTTAGAAAATAAAACTATTCAACAATTTTTTCATATGTTAGGTGTTTGAAAAGAACCAAAAGAAGGCTCCATGGGATTCCTTTTTTGTAGGTTTACAAAGCTGTAAAAAAGAATAAAATTGTGCTCTTTCATCAAAATGACATGTATTCAACTTCAAATCTACATTACATCCTTCAATTAACTATTAACCTTCTCAAAACACCATAAAATGATTACAAATATATGGCATTTGTTAAAAATTAGCTCAAAATATTAAAAATATACTAAAATAATGATTAAATGACCATAAATAGTGAAAAGTAAAATAATTTCTTTACCATTTTCATTTTTACCTTTTTTGAGTGATTTTTTAGTGCAATTTACTCATAAACTACAACAGAAGATTACAACCAATCTGGTGGACCATTTCCAATGTTGTTATTTCAAGGTAGAAGATCTATCCTTTATCTCCTTTTTTTTTTTCTTTTCATTTGATGAAAATTATTAAGATTTATCAATGATATAGGGTCTAAATTCTCATTGATGCTCGGTTTGCATGATATACACTAGCAAGAGTGAACCAATGCACCTGCTAGGAAGGGAATGTGAATGATGTCGCTCTATCCATTGAAATGTAGGTGCGATGGGTGATTTTTGAGAATTTTTTTAATGTTTTTTAGTGATATTTCTCTCAAATTTTTGCACAAGCATGATTGCAAGTGTTTTCTTGTGATTTTATAGCTATTCACTCGATAAAAAATGGTTTTAAGCTGGAGAGAAATAAAACATGATTATCAATACTTGAATGTTGCAAATAGGCCCACAACAATACAAGCCTTAAGGAATGATGGGCTCCTTAAGTTTTTATGGATTCCAAGCATGAGAGCTCACCTTGATCTACAAGAATATTTGGTCACAACATGGGCCATTTAGGGACAATTCTTTAGGATCAAAGCACATAATATTATAATAGAGGTTGTGGAAATCTGTTTCTTAACAGTGTTATCTCAAAGACAATCTCCTATCTCAGTATATGGCATGAGAAGAGGTGGTGTAACTGTGAAGGACTACATAGCCACCCATTATAGGCCTCTTCATCAAGAAACAAAGGATGGGAAGGTAGATATCAAAGGTGTGATTTAACTTCCTCTAGGGAAGATCCTCTTCCCTATCAATCAGCTAGCTTGCAGTGCCACTTTGTGCTTGATTACCAAGTACCAAATGCAATATACAATGGAGTGCATAGAACCTATTGTATTCAACTCGAGTGAATAGGTATTGGATAATTTTAAGGATAACCTCAATACAGCACAGGATGGGAATTTCAAGAACCTGGGGTATGGTTCTATTGTGATTTATTTCACTCTAGAGAGGATCATAACATTACTCCATCCTCAGTATATTTCTTATGAGCTTTCAAGACCTAGGGTTCCACCAATGAGGAAATGGGTAGATCTCATGTATTTTCATGGGGGTGAAACTTTGATGATATTTACCCCTAATTTATTTATATGGTTGTGGGTAAAACTTATCATGATCGAGGATTATCGATATTTTGAGGGATTTTTCCAAGGAGACCTAGAGCTTGTTTTACCTAATGTTGAGAAATGGGGTGATATAAGTAAAAACATCTCGTTTTGAATTTTTTAAGGTTTTTTGGATTTTACCATTTGTTTTATGTTTGTAATGTATTAGAGACTCAATATTACTTTCATGTGAAAATGCTAGAACTATACAACCAGTAGGATTGTTGTATCTTCAAAGACGTGGAAAACCATAACTTTCATAGATCATAGTTGTTGGAGGAGAAGAGGAAGAGATGGAAGATCCAAACATAGCTGAGACTTTTTCTAAGTTTGCGCATAATTTTTATGGTTTGACACGTAGCGTGTCAGAGACTAGGATCAATGAGATCCTTATGCAATTATAGTGGTACACTATTGGAGTGTTACATCGCATCTATAGGTTGTTGTACAAAGTTTCTAGCACAGTTGTCTATTATTGTGATCATAATCAGGATTAGTTTATTAGGACACCTTTGAGCCATATTTTTTGTACCTGAATTTTGATATTAAAGGCCATGTGGCCATATGTGTCTCGGACATAGTTTTTGTAAAACCAAACTCTATATACATTTATCTATCAATGTTTCCTATTCGCTTTATTATCTTATTCAATGTGTGATGTCGATTGAATTATTTACATATGTTAAAAATGTATGTCTGAAACATAATTAGCTAAATAATCGATTATTGTATTTAGAATTCTAGGAATATGTTCATATTTAATGTCATGAAAATGTTTTTCTAGAAGGCGAACCCTAAAAAACATGTGTAACATAGTTGGACTTTGTACTCAATAAACATCGTCTAGATGTACTCCTACCAGTTTTTAATAAAGTATAGCCACTAAATGGCAGATGAAAGGATAAATAATATTAGATAACAATTCGATCATTGTGTTCTACTAAATAATATTATTATTTCGGTGGCTCATACAAATTCTCAGTAAACTCACTAACTTTCCATTTGGAGCATAAATATACCACCAAAGGTTCGGAGTACTATGAGTAGCACAATAAAAAAGGAAAACATATGACTCAGGAAACACATACATTTGGAAATAAAATGTATTTCAAGACTAACAGAGATTAAATTAAATTCCAATGGAAACACACTGCAAACACACTTAACACACCTATACAGTATGTACACATCGACTATGCAAAGGTGATATAGGCATACTATTTTTTCAAGTACAACCAATTTTTGGGGCTGTGCCAAAAGGATTTTGTTGACACCTAATCCTATGGGATGGGTGTGGATATGTAATATTGTATAATAAATAATATTAGGAAATAAGGAAGGCCAAGAGTCATTGGGAGATGAATCCAAATACCCTCACCTCCATGTATAAATACATGTACATTCTTCATCTAATACACATTCTGATTTGTGGAGTTACCTCCTGGTTTGACACGGTATCAGAGCCAGTCCCACTATTGGCATTTTTGCCTGTGGTGTAACTTCCTCATTCCTTTGCTCATTCATTTTTTATGCTAGTTTTTGCTGCTCTATTAAATTGTTGTACTTTAATTAT
Organism: Pinus albicaulis; assembly: GCA_034641835.2. NCBI lineage: Eukaryota > Viridiplantae > Streptophyta > Pinopsida > Pinales > Pinaceae > Pinus > Pinus albicaulis. Next base: position 524,936,178 of record CM076580.1, read on the forward strand.
ACATTTTTTTTTATCTGCAATTTTTACCTAGTTCTATTTTTGGAGCTTCTGGAGATTCTGCAATTTGCAGTCCTTGAAATTCTACAAATTGCAGCCCCTGCACACACCTGCAAATTCTGCAGTTATTAAGTTCTGCCATTCCAGTTTTTTTTTATGGCCTCTCCATGGCTCATACATCACCTCACCACACTCCCCACGCCCCCTCACACTTCCCTCGCGCGCTATTTGTTACCTTAATTCCTCTACACATTACCTGACTTCCTGCTACAACCTGCATAACGCTGTCTATTCTTTCAAATCCGCCTCTCCCTGCACGTTGCTGCTCACTCGACTCACATTGAAGAGCGCTCACTGTAACTCTCCTCATGTCCCTCCTCACTGCATATCCGAATCCTCTCATACGCAGTGTTACACCGCCCCCTTCCACGCTATTTTCAACTCCATTACAGTTAACACGCCCACCGCCCAGATATAACAATGCTCATATATCATACCATTCATATATTTTATACCGCCCCTCCTCTTACAACACTGCCTGTCGATTAATATAACGCACACAAACACTCCACTAAACCATCGCTCTGTCTGTAATAACACTCACACTGTTTGTAATACCCCTTCTCTCCTTCACTGTTACGCTCCTCCGCTACCCACTACACTCATTCCTCGACCCTCTCCGTGGCCTATCGACCCTCCTCCAGCGCTCTATCACATGATACCACAAATATAATACACTGTCTATTTTATTAAATACCGCTCCCGCCCTTTCATATAATACATCCCCTCCATCGATTATTCAAAACCACTCACCCCACCATATGTAATACCATTTACGCCCCATATAATACGCTGCACTATCATATAATATGTCCCTATTTCATATAGTTTCTCTGTCATATAATACGTTCCCTCCCATTGTATTTATAATACCACTATTTCTGCACCCCCCCCCCCCCCCCCCCCAACTATTTAATACCATCGCCTTCAAAATAAAACCACACTTATTTAATACCACAGCCCCCATTTATAATTCTGCCTTCATTCATAATACTGCCTCCCATTCACAATACAGTTCCCATATATTTTTTTCTCCAAACAAAAAAATAAATATAAATATATTTTTTTTGGTGCAGAATTCAGTATTTTTAGCAAAGAGTTTTTGTCCCCTTCAATTGAGTATATTTCCAGAATTGAAGATTTTCTAGCAAAATTTTTCCTTTTCAAAATAGTTTTTTCCAGCAAAGTAATTATTTGTCCCTTCAGAAGAATGCATTCTCTCATATCTATTGTTGGGGTGGTTCTCTTCGGCAAAGAGAACTATCTTGAATGGCCCCGGAAAATCAAGCACACTCTCATTTTTAATGAGTTGTGGAAAGGAATCTGTGAAGGACAAGAAGGAAATCCACCAGCAAAGCCCACTTCAGACAAGGAGCTCGCCATTTAGGAAAACAAGAACTGCAAGGCCTATGCCTTGATTGCAACTTCCATAAATGAAGAGGTGAGTCGCCATATTTCATCATTCTCAAATGCCTATGAAACCTTAAGCAAGCTAAAAGATCTCTATGACTCACATTCAGAACTAGAAAATATTCAATTGATGATTAAATTGTTTAGTCTTGAAATGAAGAATGATGATCCCTTTGCTTTAGCTTCAGAAGTTAGATCTATCATGCATGATATTGATAGCACTAGTGTAAAAATGGACATACCTCTCATAGCATATGTTAAGGCATTATATCCAATTTACTCACATTATCTTGAGTCATTGCAAGCAATTGGAAACCTTGAGCATATCACCTTTGATACCCTTGAGAAAAAGTTTGCAGAAAGAGAGAAAGCTTTCGGGAAGATGACAGTCCCTTCGTCTTCTGAAGAGGCCGCATACTTGGCACATAGAGAAAAGAGTCATGCTTCAGATTCATCCAGAGGAAGAGGTGGCAGAAGAGGAAGAGGAAGAAGAAACTTCACAAAAAGGGGGGCAGACAATCTGACAAATCCAATCTTCATTGCACACGTTGCAATAAAGATGGACATGATGCATCCAAATGCAGGACACCTTGGGATAAAATTGAGCAGCAAAGAAATCAAGACAAAGGTAAAACTAATGACAAAGACAAAGGTAAAGCACTTGAATCTGCTCATTATGTTCTAGCACATTGTAACAATGGAGTAACTGAAGACTTGTTTGATGTTTCATTTACTTCATGGAGAGATGATTGGTTGCTAGATTCAGGAGCAACATGTCACATGACATTTAGAAAATATTTTTTTGAAGAATTTACCGACAAAGTTGATGGAGCAGTATATTTCGCAGATAAATCCAAACTCAAGCCATCAGGGCTTGGCACAATCAGGCTTAAGTTGCCTGGTCTTCCAGATCATATTCTACATGAGGTTCTATACCTCCCTGAGTTGAGGAGAAACTTGTTGTCCTTGGTCCAAATCCGCCAGCAAGGACACTCCATTCACTTGTTTGATGGCAAGGCAGAGGTCATAAAAGCATCAGATCACTCACTTGTCATGGAGGGAATAGAAGAAGGGAGACTCTTGAAGCTGAAAGGTTCATCTGCTCATGCTCAAAACTTTGCATTCAGTTCACATCATGATGAAGGTACATTCCCATCAATTCTTTTATGGCATGCTAGATTTGGACACTTAAACTATGAAAGCCTTCATTTGTTGAAGAAAAATGGTGTTGATGGACTGCCTACAATTCCTAGAAAACCTAAGGAATGTGATGCTTGTATTCTAGGAAAGCATAGCAAACAGCCATTTCATGATTCACACTCCAGAGAACATAGAAAACTTGAACTTGTTCATTCAGATTTATGTGGCCCTATGCCTATTGCTTCTGCAAATGGAAACAAATACATGATGACATTTATTGATGACTACACCAGAATTTGTTGGATTTACTTATTGAAGAATAAGTCTGATGCTTTTCAAACTTTCAAGAATTTTCATGCATGGATTGAAAATGATGCACAAACACATATTGGCTCTCTACGTACTCATAATGGAAAAGAATACACTTCAAACGAATTTGAAAATTATCTTCGTCAACATGGAATCAAACATCAAACAACTGTGCCATATAATCCACAACAGAACGGTGTAGCTGAAAGAATGAATAGAACTATTTTAAATATGGTTCGCTCCATGTTATTTTTCAAGAATGTGAAATTGATGTTTTGGGCTGATGCAGTTCTATGTGCTGTTTACATAAAGAATAGGTGTCCTTCAAGTTCAATTAGAAATAAAACTCCTTTTGAAATGTGGCATGGCCACATTCCTTCGGTAAAGCATCTCAGGGTCTTTGGGTCCACCTGTTATGCCTTGATACCCAAGGGTCAAAGGAACAAACTTGGTGCTAGAAGTAGAAAATGTATCTTCTTGGGGTACTCCAATACCTCCAAAGGATATCGTCTCTATGATGAAGCAAATAAGAATTTTGTAATAGCAAGAGATGTCATATTCCTTGAATCTTCCAAGAGTGACAAGGTTGTTGAGCAGCAACTTGATTGCCTGGATATATTCACACATGGAAAATATTTCTAAGATTTGATAATCAGATTCCACATCTTGAAGGGCGGATTCCGATATTGAATCAAACTGTGGAATCATGTCCTGAAGCACTCTCTCCCCCACATGAAGAAACAACCACGGATGACACATTGAATGATGTGATTGATGGAATTGGGAGATTGAATCTGGAATCAACCCCAACTCATTCAAATGAGAAGCCTGGACCATCTCAGAAAGGTCCTCCCAAATGGCTGACAAAGACACTGGAGAATGTTCATCCTGATGAGGTTGGAAAAACAGGAACAAGAAGTTCCACTAAACAAATTGAAGGTGATGTAGATAATTTTGATTCTCCTATTGATATGGATATTGCTTATAACTATGAATTGATTTTGTCTACAAATCATGAACCAACTTCCTTCAAAGAAGCCGCTTCTCATGATGAATGGAAAGAAGCGATGCAAAAGGAGTATGATGCCTTGATAAAGAATGGCACTTGGAAGCTGGTTGATCCACTTTTGGGAACAAAACCAATTGGCTGTAAGTGGGTCTACAAGAACAAGTATAAATCAGATGGCTCACTTGACAAGCACAAGACCAGGCTTGTGGAAAAAGGTTTTGCACAAAAAGAAGGAATCGACTAGGAAGAAACTTTTGCTCCCACAGTAAAATGGACAACCATCTGGACTCTCTTTGCCCTAGCAGCTCAAAATGGATGGAAATTCCATCAGATGGATGCAAAAACTACCTTTTTGAATGGAGATCTAAAAGAGAAATTTTATATGTCCCAGCGAGAAGGATTTGTTGTAAAGGGTCAAGAAAACAAAGTTTTCAAGCTTATAAAATCCTTGTATGGACTCAAGCAAGCACCATGAGCCTGGTATGAGAAATTAACCGAGCATCTTCTGAAACTTGACTTCAAACATTTTGATCTTGATGATGCAACTTTGTTTGTTAAGAAAGTTGGAAAAACAGTTGTATATCTTGTGGTGTATGTAGATGATCTTTTGATAACAGGGAAAAATGAGAGCTATATTGCCTCCATGAAGAAAGAATTGAAGAAAGGTTTTGAAATGACTGATTTGGGTCATGTTCATTACTATCTGGGTATTGAAGTAATTCAAAATCCTAAATATATATTTCTTTCTCAAAATAAGTACATTAGAGATCTTTTGAACAAGTTTTTCATGGATGAATGTAATCCCTTAGCCACTCCAATGGAGCAAAACTTGAAGCTCAAATCTATTGAAGGGAAGGAATTCGAGGATGCAACTAAGTATAGACAGCTTATAGGAAGTCTTATCTACCTGACCACCACCAAACCTAACATTTCATTTGCTGTTGGAATCCTCTCAAGGTTCATGAAAAAACCTTGTGAAGGACATTGGTCTACTGTAAAAAGAGTGTTAAGGTACTTGAAGGGGAATCAAGACTTTGGACTCAAATATACACAGGTAGGCGACTTCATCTTGATCGGATACTCTGATTCAGACTTTGATGGCGACAAAGAAACAGGGGTGTCTACTACAGGTTACACCATGAGTCTTGGATCAGGAGCTATCTCATGGAGATCACGCAAACAATCAGTTCCAGCAGATTCCACGACCGAGGCATAATATGTGGCAGCAGCTGAAGCAACAAAGGAAATAGTGTGGCTCCAGAAAATCCTAGAAGAATTGCAGATGAAACAAATGTATTCCACACCACTCATGATCGACAACACTTCTGTAATAAAGTTGGCCAAGAACCCAAAGTTCCATGATCGAACAAAGCACATCAATAGAAAATACCATCTTATTCGACATCATGTTCAGGCAAAAACCATCCATCTACATCATTGTTCCACAAATGAGAAAACTGCTGATATCTTCACCAAAGCACTTGGAAGAGAAAAGTTTGAAAAGTTCAAATCGATGCTTGGGCTCACCAACATCCCTTCAGATTAAAGGGGGGAATGTTGACACCTAATCCAATGGGTTGGGTGTGGATATGTAATATTTTATAATAAATAATATTAGGAAATAAGGAAGGCCAAGAGTCATTGGGAGATGAATCCCAATAGCCTCACCTCCATGTATAAATACATGTACATTCTTCATATAATACACATTCTGATTTACGGAGTTACCTCCTGGTTTGACAGATTCCAATAAAGTCAATGAGCTCATAAGCGCCTTTTGAAAGTACATGTTTTACTATATATGAGCCTAACCACATCCGTTCAAGCTTTCTAGCTACTAGTTTGGGAGCTTCCTTATCATATAAAACGAATATAACACCTTCTGAGAAGGCACGAGGTTTAACATTTTTGTCATATTATGCTTTGATGTGTTTCTTATTGGCCTCATTGGCCATCACAACATCGTTTTGTGTCTCATTTAAGTGGGCTAGATGCAAAAAATTCTCTTCTTCTATAGAAGTTGTAGGAAGAAGCTCGATGAAAAGCTTTAAAGATGGAATTGAAAATCAATGAGGACGAGAGCTTCTAGACCATACACTAACTAAAAGGGTCTAATCCAGTGATAGTTCGTAAAAATGTTAGATATTATAAAAAAGAAGAGAAGAGAATGAGATGTCAATTCATCTTATGAATCCTTATCATGTGCTACAACATCATTTTAGAAACCTTTTTGATGCATTCTACTTTCCCATTGGCTTCTGGGTAATAGGGAGTTGAGCTATCATGTTGAAGGCCCAACTTGGAGGTAAGTTCAGACATCATGTAATTTCGAAAATTTTTACCATGGTCAGTAAATATGGCTTGTCACACACCAAATATGGAAATGACATGGTTAAAAATAAATAATGCAATTGTTTTTCTGGTTTTGTTATATGTAGTCATGGATTCGACCCATTTAGTAAAATAATCTTTGACCAGGAAAATGTAGCCAGGCCCCCTAGTCGAGAAAGCATTACAAGTCATGAATTCAGTGCCCCATTTTTCAAAGGGTCCAACATTGATAACATGATGCATAAGAGTATCTAGAGCATGGTTTTTACAATTATAAACCTAGAAAGAATTGAAATTTTGGACTGTAAGATTGAAATCTTGAAACATGGTTTGGTAAAATTATATGACTTGCAATATATTTGGGTAGCGACATCGCCAGACATATGTCACCCACATGCTTAAGATCACATTCAATAAAATATTTATCATCCTCCTCATGAGTGAGGCACCGTGAAAATATCATATTGACACCACGACGATATAGATTTTTTCCAAGTACAATGTACTTTCGAGCCTGTTATCAGATGTGTCGTTGATTAGAGCGAGAGGTATTAGGCTGGAAAGTTTGGGTCTAGAGATAGATGATGATATCTCCATACCAAGGATTGGAGGAAGAAATAAGAAACAATGATTCATCAGGAATAGAATCATTATATGTTGAGTCAGTTTTAGGTGAGGGAAGGTCACATATCCGTTCAGAAAAGACTAAGGACTTTTTATATTTTGATTTTACAAACTCTAAATCAAACTCCTTGAGAATAATAATCCATTTAGCATATTTAACCCCCATTATCGTCGCTAAATTTTTATGTGAAAAATTCACTTTTGTAGAAAAAAATGAACTCCCTAGATCTAGTGATCTGGTTTAGAGACCTTCTTGGAATCTGTACTAAACCCTCCTCTTCTCCTTTCTTGTAAGTTCCAACTCTAGCTCAAAGTGTTGTAAATGGAACCTGCAAAATGACTAAAACAAGAAAGAAAGCTACAATATCCTCATAACATAAAATAATATCTCTAATCAATGAGTAAAATGTCATTGAAATACATAAGAATAAATATGAAAAAAGTATAGAAAAACATAGTGCTTTTTGTATTAATAAATGAAGGAGATATTTACAACCATTTATAGATGCTTGAATTTGTACATGCCTCCACAATTTTCTTTTCCTTCCTTGCCACAAAGAAAACCTTAAATGTAAACCCTAATGCGTTAATGGATGATGATTCCTTAAGCTCAAAGTATAAAAATGAAGGCACTAATAATCTCCAAAAGCTAACCCGGACTCTATGGGAGGTAGTGATTTATAGGGTAAATGTGGTATTTTAGGATCTACCAATCTGGGCTTGAGATCCACATATGAAGGAGGATTACCTTCAAGGATAAGAGATAATACCACTAGAGTACAAATTTGATATCTCTATCAATGGTAAATTGTTAAAACCACCTCAAAAGCTTCTATAAGGAGAAGTATCCTAAATATTTTTATTTTCCCCGAAATTCTAGAACCATCAAACCTACAAAGGAGAGCAACCTAAGCTAGTCAATGTAGGTGCTCAATTATCCAACTTGCAACCATTGCAAGTGGATTGAAGTGCATAGTGCACCCAGATAAAAAAACATATATTATGAGTTGATTGTCCAAGAAACTCAGACTTTTTGGAGACGTAATGCTTAGGGATTATCAAGGGGTAATGACAAGGTGATAAGGATGTTTATTGATTTGGTTTTGTGGAATTTTGAGTGAATTTGACAAAATGGCCTGTAACAGTAATTTTATTAATTAAAAAAAATTACAATAAAAAATTTAGTAATTATTTGCATGCCTACCCATCTCCCCTATACTAGGCTCTATGGCACCTCTTGCAACAATAATGTGGTTCCTAAGTAACATATTTCAATGTATATGCTAAATGAAATAAATATATATATATATATATATATATATATATATATATATATATATATATATAGTCTCTTATTGTTAAAAACTATCAAGTAGCCTCGTCATATTACATTTTGGAAACTTTTCAAATATTTTTTAGAATATTTTATCATAAAACTATAAAAGATTTGGTGTACTTTCAAGATATAAGCTCAAAATCCAAATTCCAATCGAGATTTTCAAAACATGGAATCCATTTGTATATTTAAAAATTCAATTTAAGATTTTAATCCATTTACACATTCAAATTCAAATATGGAATTTAATTAATGAAAATTTACACATGGTGAGCATCAAATATTTTAAGATATAAACCATTTTCCACCTTTTACATTCTAAAATAAGTTTCACATGAAAACATTTGATCATTTAAATTGATTATATCAAAACACTTTAAAGTAATTAAGATAAGGTATTCATATTTATATTAATAGGTATGTATACAAGGTTTTCATAAATTAAATGGGTTTAATATATATATATATAAAATATCCACTAAATATGTGCTTTCAAAAGTAGTTATAGGATATATATATATATATATTAAAGCATTTCTAAGTTTTGCATATCTTGTATTGATAAGTTACAATATTGATACATCATTTTATAAAAATATATATTTATAAATTAATAATCTCTATAATAAACTAAGAGTGAATATTTACCATTAAAAATCTTGTGACATTTTTTACATGTATATATGTGTGTAACGACCATTGTACAACTTAGTATTACAACTTAGTATGTATGGGGTGACTATGATCAATCTCTAGTTGATCGAAATCAATTCCTTTTAAAATAACATAAAATATTCTCTAAATAAAAACAAGAAGAGAGCTATAATAAAAACTAATAATAACAAATGTAATGTTTACTAAAATTTAATCTCGCTAGTGTGGTGAAGAAGTTAGTTGATATTACAACTCAAAGAAATGCAAAATTATTTAGATCTCATTGTCAATCAATGCCATTTAATATGTATATGTATGTATGTGTATATATATATATATATACTATAATAAAAAAAATATTTTAACCTCTATATTGAAAGTAAAAGGTTTCAATTAATAATAATGAAAGGGAGATTTGCATTTCATTAATTTTTCTAAATTTAAAACTCAGTAATAATAAAAAAAACTCAATCGAAGTCATAAATGAACTTTTTCAATATACATAGTTAAATAGTATTAGTGTGCATTTAAAAATATCATAATAACATAAATAATATTAACATGTATTTAAAATTACAATAATAACCTAAAACATATGTAGTTTTTACATAAAATGTCTCACTGCCCATGTTGCTATGTAATTACATTTTTTATGACGGTTTTAATTAAATTATGTGGATCCATGTGAAGTTTGAATTTATTAAGTCCTATGAGGGATCAAATCTCTTTTTACTCTAAAAGTTTGTTGCACCTCAAGAGATCTCATCCTTCTTAGCTTAGTATATTTGGAGTTATAATGTAGGAGAATTAAGCTTAAATTTTATTATTCATTTATGGAATTTAGGGGTTGAGGTGTTTTAATTATTTTATTAATTATTTTTCTCATTTTTAATAAATTAGGAGATAAATATAAATGTGAGTATTATTGTAAGTATTCCTTAAAATATTAAGGATATGAGTGGAATGGAATTAGGTAGATAATCTAGGGATTAGGAATTCCATATGTGGGACTCAGTTGAGTCCAAATAAAGATAAATCTAATTTAGATTTTAGTTGATATTTGTGTGGAGGAATTTATGGAGTGGAATAAGTTCATTTTTATGTATAAATAGGAGGATTTTGTGAGGATGAAAAACAAGTGAGAAAGTGAGGAATATAGAGAGGTTGAGGAATGGGTTGAGAGCTTTTTGTAAAGGGCCAAGAGCCAAAAGGCCATTCATTGTAATATTTGGCAAAAGATTTCTTGTGTTATTGTACATCAGTATATTTGTGTTTTTATAGCTCTCTTTCCTATATGTATATTTTAAGCTACAAATTGGTTTCTTGATGAAGATTCTATGAGTGTTTTCATGAAAAAGGAAACACACTGTTTTATATGATAGGATTTTATTGAACCCAGAATGTTGGCATCATTTGGTATCAGAGCACTGGGTTTGTAATTTTGTTTAAATTATTTTATTGTGGTGTACGAGGAAAGAGAAACGACTTATTACTGAAGCAGCGGTCACTGCATGATTCATTGTGTGAAGTCGTTTCAGAATGCTATGTAGACTGCGTTGTTCGAATTAAAAGTAGCGTCAAAAGGTCAAAAAAGAGTTGTGTTTTTTACTTTCGCTGAGTGAGTCACATGAATCTAATTGGATCTTGCTTGTGTCTAGCTCATTTCTTGCCTGTTGTGATGTGAAACAACCAGGGTAGATGTTACAAAAATTGCTAACGTAGCTGAAGAGGCATAACAGGGCGCTACAACTTCTCCGTCCGTTGAATATAAGATTGCCATAAGGCGAATTTTTTGAAGAAAAAATGCAAGTGGTCATGTGTTAGCTACAGTGTTAACATGAGGTGAGCGTCGACATTACAGCAATGAAACATCATAGCCTTGACAAAGCCATGGGTTAAAAATCATAAGTCGACAATAAGTGTGAAGCCACACCACTGTGTTAGGGTCTTAACGCACCTAGCAGAGGAACTATCACATGTGACGGGTATGTGATTTTGACCTCGTGTGGGTGTAACGTCTGGTAGGTAGCAACGTTTATTACTGAGGAGATTTTGCGGTGTTGGTAATTTCCACCTCAAAGAGCAAGCTATGTGACATATGACTATGTACAGTAGACTATGTAACAAGTTGAACCTACGACTTGGCCATCGTTGCTTGGAAGGCTGGTAGTAATTTTTATGAGCAGGCTTAAGGATCTTCATGTCATGTTCGGTTAATAATGTTGCAGAGTGGCATTTCATTGCATTGACATTTTTGTCATCGAAATTGCATCGACATTGATGGGTATATTGGCATAGTAATTGTGTGAAGAGTTAACACGGGTCTGTGGGCTATGGTGGAGAGTTTAAATTCTATGTAAAACATTCACATAGAACCATGGAGGTTGCGAAATTTTCAATGAAAATTACCGTGGAATTGTGGTGTCTGTCCAGTATTAAGAACTATGTTGGAGAGATACATATACCTGCAGTAACAATCCAAAAATAGAAATTGCGTTCGAAGCCTTGTAAGTGAGGTATTAAATTTTTTCTAAGGCACAATTTCTTGGATATATATTGTGTTTAATCCAATATTGCGAATTGTATTGGAACACTATTTGTGGTAGAGTGCCAGATGATATCCAAGAAGTAAATTGGGAGTTAGGGATATAACCTTGAGCAAATATAGTTTGCAGTTTGTGGTATCTAGAAATCAAAATTGCGTATATATATATATATATATATATATAATAAAAAAAGTAACAATTGCAGAAAAGATGAAATCCATCACATATGGAAAATAAGAAATTTTGACTTTTATGCATAATTGTTGCTTGCTCCATTGGATAGGGGACAACATTTTTCAGGTGAACGGCATTTGTGTAGAAACACAGTTGGGTGAATGGAAATTTCATTGGTGAATGGTGATTTCCAAAGATATTATTAGATTGTGTATACCTTGAAGGTTTCCAACATTATTCGCTGGAAAAATTTATGTTAGGAAATTGACATTGCATATTTAAACCCGAATGATAGGGTGGAGACAAAGCTCAGGTTTGGAGTTGGATAACTTGGATTCCATGGGAGACAAAGTCTGTAGAGGCTTGAATGTATTCCTAAAAGAATACGCGAGAGAAGAGTTGGGTCATTTCAACCACAAGAAGATTTAAGGTAAGTGCTCATTGAATGAATCAATATTCATTGAGTAGAGGTATTTTGATAGCTTGATGATTAAATTTCCTTGCCATACTCATCACAAATGCAGAGGTATAAATGAATGGGACATGAATGGAAAAATGTGCTAATCCTGGGTGATATAAAGAGAAACATGAATTTTTTTGTGAGAGGGTTTATTATGCATAATGTGGATTCTTCATAGTTTTGGTTAAGTCATTTGGACCAAAGCTTGTAGTTGGAAAAAGGATAATTATTTTGATTTCTGATTGAAAACATAATTGCTTGATGTTGTAAAATATTTGTTTTACCATCATGTAGCGGTATCTAAGGAGAAATTATTCAGGATGGAAAAAATGTACTGTAAGTTGTACATTATTCATGAAAGAAGTTGAAAACATGTTCTTTGTACAGAGGTGAAGAGATTTCAATTGATGTTGTATGGTGCATAAAAGTGCAGGAAATTTTTTTTCAATGAAATGACGAGTTTATGCTGTGAAGGGCATGCGAGTATTTACAGTGACAAAGACGGTACAAAAGAGTGGAATCCAGAGAATTGAGTTTGCAAAGAGAAAGGTTTAATTATAACCTTAATGGAAGCATAAGGTATCATACATCATTTTAAAAAGGTACCTTGAATGTTGAAAATTGAATGGTTTATTTTATTTTCACCAGAAAATAAATCTTGGGAAAAGTGGATTGCATTTCAAGTTAGAGACTTCAGTATCACGTGAGTTAGTGATAAATGTGATGATGAAATTGTTGACTTGTGATATTTTCTGAAGAATTGAGTATAAGAGAGAGTGAATATTTTACATCATAAAATGTATTAGGGGTGTATGTTCATGGGAAGAATGTATAACCTGAATTAAGTCAAAATATCCACTATCATAATTTGGGCAACCCTTGAAGTCAAACAGATGTTATGATCAAATGAAAGTTTGGATAGTTTTGAGTATTTTTCATCCAAAATGAAGATTTGATGTAAAGTCTAAGTCAATAGTTGTAAGCCAAGTTAATGTTTTGAATGTAATTGGGTGCATGATCGGAAGAGCCTGACACCTAAATAATTTTTCATTGTAGCAAATGAATTACTAAAGCGTTGTTTACAACAGAGAGAAGCAAGAGAATTTCTAGATACTAATCCCAAGACAAAGAACTAAAAGACGTCAAGCACAAGAAGAAAGATTTCATTGTTGAATGGCAAGTGGGGAAACTTGCTAAAAAGTGGATTGAATGAAATCCACATTTGAAAAAATGAAGTTCACAAAGGAAGAGAAGATGATTGTTGATAGTAAATTCAGAGGTTCTGAGAAAGACCTCAACCGAAGGCAAAAAAGGGAAAGTGCCAAGGTAAGTGGCATATGTGAGCAGCTGAGTGATGAAGACTATGAGCGGGAGAAAGCTGAGATAAAATTTCGTCTTGAGTTATTGATGGAAATGTTATAGAAAAGTAAGTCAGACTAGAGATTTGGATGGAGTATTAAAAGGAAATTTAAATGGCATAGTTTGCAAGTGAAGTGGGAGCATAGAGTGAATTATCAATTGAAGGTAGAGTAACTCAGTTTAAATGAGTATGTAAAAGGAGATTTGATATGTGAGCCAGAACATGGTCCACTGCTTTATGAAAGTAATGGTGTGACAGAAGAGAAATCTACAGAAGAACTAAATCAAATAAAGGATTTAGATAAGCGAGGAGATATGATGACTGAAGCATCAAGTGGGACCATAAGGTATATTGTTTTTTAAACTAATAATTTGTGCGTGATCGTAGGTACATCACAAAATGTTGAACAAACTTTGAAGTTTGTTAAGGAGAAGAAGTTGAATCTGAAATTTGTTCAGAATGATGATGAGATACCAAGATCTCAGAAACAAAAGGAGACAGAGGTGTCTCATTGGAATAAACATCAGAGTATTGAAGCAGAGGAAGAAGGGAAATATGATGATTGAAAGTGAAGGTATGGAAAGTTGTGTAAAGTTTCCAAGTTCTACCCCAATTAAGATTGTCAAGTTATATAGAAAGTTAGATCTTCAAAGAAGAAAGTTAGAAAAGCAAAGGATCTATGCTCAGGGTGAGTTGCTGAAAGAGCAAGACAGAGAAATTGTCCTGAATAATAATCAGGAAACAGAGGATAAGGATGTAGGAATGATTCAGAAAATCAAATAAATTCATTAATGTGAAACAAAACAAGGAGACATTCTTGAAATAGATGATATGGAGGAGGGACTAGCTGACAGTCTCATAGAGAATTTAAATCAGCATACTGATGAGTTGATGGAAGAGGAAATTTCAAAGCAGCATACTAAAATGTTGCCAGTGGGGGAAGAGGTGTTGAGGCCTTATGTTTTTTATTTTACTAATTGTTTTGTGATTACAATTTTTATTGCAGATGCTGGAGAAAATTTGACACAAGTGGAAAAAAAGGAAGAATTTTCTGTGGAAAATTGTAATCCATGGAACCAAGAGTTTAGAATATTGGAAATTATGCTGAAGAATCAAGATTCAACGCATGAAGGGGAAACTCAATTTTAATATTGGGAAATGAACAATGTGAAGGTGCAAGACAACAGTGAACAAGAAGGCAAGGATGAAAGGGCGGCAATAAGTATAAATGTTCAAAAATCAAGAGGTGAAAGTAAACAACGGACAAAAGATCTATTGGACAGAGAAATTGAACTGATAAGGACGATAATGATGGAAGTATCCTAGAGGAAGACAACAGTAGTAAAACAAAGAAGAAGCAACAAGAGGTAGATAGTGGAAGACTATGAAAGCATAGCCAGTGGGGAAATGCAACATAAAGTGTGCAGACCTGGAGAAAGACAACAAAAAAAAGCAACAACAAATGGGAAATTGCAGAACAAGGTATGGGATCAAGGAAGACAAATATTCGAAACACATGATCGGGAGATCATGATTATTTTCAACCTGCATCAAGCTTAAATTGTATTATTCATTTATGTAATATAGGGGGTGAGTTGTTTTAATTATTTTATTAATTATTTTGCTCATTTTTAATAAATTACGAGAGAAAATATAAATGTGGGGATTATTTTAAATATTCCTTAAAAAATTAAGGATATGAGTGTAATGGAATTAGATAGATAATCTAGGGATTAGGAATTCCATATAGGGGACTTTGTTGAGTCCAAATAAAGATAAATCTAATTT
This sequence comes from Pinus albicaulis, assembly GCA_034641835.2. Classification (NCBI taxonomy): domain Eukaryota; kingdom Viridiplantae; phylum Streptophyta; class Pinopsida; order Pinales; family Pinaceae; genus Pinus; species Pinus albicaulis. The sequence continues at coordinate 524,951,376 of CM076580.1, forward strand.
AGATTTTAGTTGAGATATGTGTGGAGGAATTTATGGAGTGGAATAAATTCATATTTTTGTATAAATAGGAGGGTTGTGTGAAGATGAAAAACAAGTGAGGAAGTGAGGAATACAGAGGGGTTGAGGAATGGGTTGAGAGATTTTTGTAAAGGGCCGAGAGCCAAAATGCCATTCATTGTAATATTTGGCCTAAGATTTCTTGTGTTATTGTACATCAATATATTCGTTCTTTTATATCTCTTTTTTATGTATGTATATTTTAAGCTCAAATTGTTTTCTTAATGAAGATTCCATGAGTGTTTTCATGAAAAAGGAAACACATTGTTTTATATGCTAGGATCTGATTGAACCCAAAATCCTAGCATCAAGTTAAGATGGATCTAGATTTCCTTTTAACTCCTTTATTGTGGATGATGTGTGATTTCTTCCATGCTTAACCTCTACTTGACACATGTCCCTTTTAAAATTATATATATATATATATATATATAAACAAAATAAACATGTCAGATCTAATGAAAACATAAATGAGTATACATATTTTGTTAGTTTTAATTTCAAAAATTATAAAAATCAATAATATCACTCTCATAATGCTAGGTTTACTTTTTAATATTAGAACCAAATATTGTCATATGGTAAAAATATTTCACATTCACTCTTTCAAAGATAAATGAAATATTTCAATATTTATGCTAAACAACATAATTTTATATTAAATTTAGAGAAATGAAGTAATTAAAAGTTAAAAAATATATAAATAAAGTTATATTTTGATAATAAAAATTATAATATAAAACCTAAATAACTATTTTAATATTTATATTGACTAATATATTTCAGTATGAAATTTATATATACAAGAGAACCTGAAATTTAACTTAAAACAAAAGCACAAAACAACACAACAATCGTGAGACAAACCTCACTGAATAAATTGTATTCAACTGCACGATTACATTACATTTATACAGTAGATTGCACTCACCTAATCTTCCTGAAGAAGAGGAAACAAACCTAAATAGATGGAACCATTTTCTAAATTAAAGCTCTCATTCAACAACTCAAAACTAAATCTATTTATGCATTAATCTAGATTATTCTCACATCCTCCCTTAATGGAGAAATGGATTTTCTACAATACCTAATTGACTTCTAAAAACTTCAAATTTGATTTTACCAAGAGGCTTAGTAAATATATCAGCCATATTATCCTTGGTATTACAAAATATTAATTCAATTTCATTTGACTCAATTTTCTCACGTACATAGTGGTATTGCAACTCAACGTGTTTTGTTCTGGCGTGGTATATTTGATTATGTGCTAATTTGATAGAAATTTTATTATCACAATTGATGCATGTTGAACCACTTTGCGCCTCTTCAAGATCTGCAAGAACTCTCCGCAACCAAATAGCTTCACAGGTGGCATTGTTCAAAGCTTTGTACTCAGATTTTGTTGATGATAAAGAAACAGTTGGTTGTTTCTTACTACTCCATGATACAACCCCTGATCCTATATGAAATGCATAGCCAGAGGTAGATCTTCTATCATCTAGATTTTGTTCCCAATCTGAATCAGAAAAACCTGTCAGTGCAACATCAAATTCATCAGTATACATAGTACCTAAATTCACTGTTCCTTTTTAAGTATCGAAGAAATTTCTTTGCAGCATTCCAGTGATTTCCTGAAGGCGTAGCCATAAATTGACTGAGGATACTGACTGAGTGTGCAATGTCTGGTCTGGTAGTGGTGAGATAGCTCAGACTTCCCACCAACTGACGATATAATGTTCCATCTGCCTCTTTAGTTCCATCTTCTCTGTACAACTTTGCATTCTGTTCTAAGGGAGTTGACATAGCTTTGAAATCACTCATATTGAACTTTTTAAGAATTTCCATTGTATATTTGCTTTGAGTGATCAATGTTTTACCAGGCTCTCTCCATACCTCAATTCCTAAACAGTAATGCAATACACCCAAATCCTTCATTTCAAATTCCTGCGACAACTGAACTTTAATTTCTTCAATTAACTTGCAAGCACTGCCTGTGATAATGAGATCATCCACATGCAAAGATATTAAAGCAACATTTCCTTTTTCATCTTTCTTAACATACAATTTAGGATCATTTTTTCTTTTCACAAACCCATTCTGAAGAAAGAAGGTATCAATCTTTACATACCATGATCTCGGCGCCTATTTCAAACCATATAAGGCTTTTCTTAACCTGCAGACTAGATGCTCCTGTCCCTATTTGACAAACCCTTCAGGTTGAACCAAATAAACTTCTTCCTTTAAATCACCATTTAGAAAAGCAGATTTGACATCCAATTGATGTATATTCCAATTATGTTTTGTAGCTAAGGCAATCAGTAATCTAATTGTATTCAATTTAGCTACTGGTGCAAAAGTATCTTCATAATCAATTCCCTCCTGTTGAGCATATCCTTTTGCAACTAATCTCGCCTTAAATTTATCAATGCTACCATTTGCTTTAAATTTAGATTTATACAACCATTTGCTTCCAATTGGAACTTTGTTTTCAGGAAGTTCCACTAATTCCCATGTTTGATTTTTCATAAGAGAGGAATATTCATCATTCATAGCATTTCTCCATTGTTCATGTTCTTTAGCTTGTTCATAATCAACTGGTTCTACAACATTCATGATATTAGATATCAAGGCATAATCTCTATACCTTGCAGGAAGTTGGGTTTGTCGGGTTGGCCTTCTTGGTGCTACAATACCTTTTGGAGTTCCATCCATGATTCTTCGGCTTTGAGGTGAATCTTCCTCTCGTGATGACTCACTGCTGTTGGATGTGCTCATACTGCTCTCATCCTAATCTTGAACCTGTACCTGTACCTGTTCATGTTCCTGTTTAACCAAAGTATCAAGTTTGACATGAGCATCATTAGATATATGCCATGCATCATTCTTTGTATCACATTTATTAGCCTGCTCATGAAACACCACATCTCGACTTGCAAACAGTTTATGTGTACTTGGATCAAACAATTTATAGGCTTTCTCATCTGCACAATACCCAATAAAAACACATTTGATTGACTTTGCATCAAGCTTTCTTCTGTTAGCCTTAGGAATATGTGCAAAGGCAGTACATCCAAAGACTCTTAAATGACTGACATCAGGTTTATAACCATGAAGAACCTCAAAAGGAGTTTGAAAAACTAATTGCTTAGTGGGACATCGATTCTTCAAATAAACAACAGTATTAATGGCTTTTCCCCAGAAACCATTAGAAATGTTCTTACCTTGAAGTATACTGCGAGCACACTCCACCAATGTTCTATTCCATCTCTCAGCAACACCATTTTTTTGAGGGGTATGAGGTACTATGAACTGTTGTTGGATCCCATTAGATATACAATAGGGCGAAAACGCGAAGTTGGGAAACACTTTTTGGCATGAGATAGAATTCGGGAGGATTTTTTAATTTCTCGGCCGAGAAAAAAAGTCAACTAAATTTCTCGGCCGAGAGTTTTCAAAACTCTCGTCCGAGAGATTTTAAATATTTCGTATTTTCTCGGGCGAGAGTTTTGAAAACTCTCGGCCGAGAGTTGTGTCACAAAACTCTTGGCCGCAAACTCTCGGCCGAGAGTTAGAAAAACTCTTGGCCGAGAGTTTGCGCAATAAAACTCTCGGCCGAGAGTTTTATTGCGCAAACTCTCGGCCGCAAACTCTCGGCCGAGAGTTTTTAAAACTTTTGCCCGGGAGTTTTCCCGCGCATAAATTGGTTTAAAACTCTCGGCCGAGAGTTTTAAAAATTTCTCGGCCGAGAGTTTTTCTCGGCCGAGAGTTTCTGGTCAACAAAAAAATCAGAAAACTCTGCAGTTTTGAGAAACCTGCAACTTTGGAGGGACAAAACACCTACAAAAACAAAATGTTATATGTCGGACCAAGTACCATTAGATTCGTCTCTAAATCTAGTTTTTGATGATGTGAGATTTATGGAGTTTCATTAAAAAATTCAAATTTTTATTAATTTTTTACTAAACTATGTCACTATGGAATTTCATTGTTCGAAGAATTGCACTGAATGAAAATTCAATAACTTTCAAACGAGGACACCAAAAAATTTAAAAAAATCATAGTGCACTTCCTCTCCCTGTCTACTTCAAAAGGGTACTCTCATTTTTCTTATTGACGATCACATTGAAAAGAAAATCAAAGGATAATAAAATGTACTGAAAAATCACTGTTTTTTTGTCTTCATCCATTTCAAAAAATAATAAAAAATAGTGATTTGATCCGAAAATTACCAAAAAATAGTCTGTGCACTAGTGCAATATATGCAGATTATGATGCTATGGTTTTTTTTCAAAAAATGAATAACCTTCCCTAAAAAAAGTAAAGGATAATAAAGTGACTATTTATGTTTGCCTGAAAATTTCAAGTATATGCAGTTAGTAAACAACAAATTTACCCCTCTATATGTCAATATTTTTTTTTTTTAAAATATCGGTATGGAGGTAAGACAATTCTCTACAATTCTTTTGTTTATGTCAAAGCATAATTTGCGATAAAAATATGAGTTTAGTGGAGTTGAAGTTGAAAAACATAGAAAATTACAATTTTCAACGTCAAAAAAGGGCAAAAAGTGTTTCCCAACTTCACATTTTCACCCAATAGCTGTTAAAATCACTTGACTTATATTCACCCCCTTGATCAGATCTGAGTATTTTAGTGTACTTGCCTGTTTTTTTTTCAATCATAGTTCGAAACTCTTTAAAATACTCAAATATATCACTTTTCCTTCGAATGAAATAGACCCAGGTATGCCTAGATCTATCATCAATAAAAATAACAAAGTATGAAGCACCACCAAGAGACCTTGTTTGCATAGGTCCACATACATCAGTGTGAATTAATTCAAGTATATCATATTGTCGTTTCTCGGTATGAACAGGAAACTCTTCTCTATGCTGCTTACCAAGTGCACAAGCTTCACATGGTAAATGTTCACACTTCATAACAGGAAGACCTTCAACCATTGATTTTCTTTGCAACAATGATAAATCATTGTAATTTAGGTGCCCATACCTGTGATGTCATAACTCTGTTGTTGATGTCTCTTTGGATGTCAATGCAACATGACGCTTCACCGTCACATCCAATTTATATAATCCTCCAACCCTGGTACCTATAGAAATAACCCTGTAGTGGTCCTGAACATCTTTCACAATACACCCCAATTTACCAAATTCCACTTTTAAATGATTATCAGTGATAGTGGAAACAGATATCAAATTCTTTTTGAGCGCAGGTACGACATCACATCATGAATCTGTCTCATTTGTCCATTAGGTAAGTACACATTTATTATGCCATAACCCTGGACTTTAAGTGACCTGTCATCTCCTAGGTAAATGTGTGTGCCATCAGATTTCTCATAATATTTATCATACCATTCTTCATTACAAGTCATATGTGCCGATGCACCAGAATCTATGAACCAAGCATTCTCATCATCAGTTTCAGTAGACAATGCAGCATCAGAAAGAAACAACTTAAGATTTGTAAATCCATCAGTAACTGAAGTGTCTCTGTTTATGAAATTTCCATTATGTCTTCTATGTTTTTTATTTTATTCATGATTCTTTCTTCTAGAGCAATCTTTAGCTAGATGTCCAGGTTTTCCATAATAATCACATTCAATGTTCCTCTTAACATAAGAGTCAGGAGGTGTCATACCTTTCTGCTTTGCTTGAAAACGGCCTCTGTTCCTGCCCCATGGTCTCCCCCGGAATGATCTTTTACCTCTTGCAGTCAAAGCCAAATCAGAACCATTTGACTCTAGTTCAAAATTTTTCATTCGCTCTTCTTCTTGAAGAAGAATTCCATCCAATTCATCAAATGTAGGAGGCGTTGGTCTAGCTGAGAGTGCTGAAATAAAGACTTTATAGTCTTGGACTAAACCCTTCAAAGCAACAGTTACCAAATCGCTACTAGACACTTTTTCACCAATATCACCAAGCTTATCACTCAAGTCTTTAATTCTAGAAACAAAGTTGCTAATGCTTTCATTGGCTTCCATTTTGATAGATAGCAGCTTTGTTTTTAAAAATAAAATACGGTTTGCATTAGTAGTTTCATACAAACCTTTGAGAGTGTCCCATGTCGCCTTTGAAGTTTCACAGTCCCAAATGTGAGGAATAATATTGTCCTTCACTAACATGTGTAGCAGCACTTTTTCTTTCATTTCTCGCTTATCCCAATCTGGAATTGCAGCAGCAGCAGTAGGCTTGGGCTCATCACCTTTAACAATTGTCCAGAGATTGTATGCCTCCAGAATTGTGATCAGCTTAAATTTCCAATTTACATAATTTTCACCATCAAGTTTAGTGGATTCATTTAAATATGAATCGGCAAGAGGATTAGCCATTATGGTCAACAGCAACCTCTGAGAAAAAAAAAATCTAAATGATAAACAACACAAGAATATCTAACTTTCACTCGGAGAAAAGCGAAAGTTGTTGGGCTGTTTAATGGGCGATGTCAACAAAAAAAAAAAAAAAAAACGTAGCACGTTGAGCATAATATGTGATTACAATAACAATGGAAGACGCCCCTGCGCTTTTCAAATGCCGGTGGATAACTCTTTTCAGAGTTTGATTGAAAAACTTGCTAAAAAAAAACACAATACTCCTGCCACGGTCACAAAGAAATCCTGCCACGTATTCTCAAGAGGCCATACATGCAAATTGTAAATACAGCAAGGGAATCGCTGTCACGGCTGCAATATAAAAGGTAGACGTATGCTCAATATAAAATCGTAGGAAATGTGCAGAATGCACAAACTGAAAATCTCAACAGTCTGCCAACACCACGCTTGAAATTACAGACTGCAAGAAAAAACAGAGCACACGTTTTATCTTCTGTCAATTCACTGTATGACTCTATTTCAGTGTAATTGATACCAGTTCTTAGTGGGTAATAGATGGTGTTGAACGCAGGCTCCTTAAGTCAACTGAACATTCGATCCATACGCTATCCAGTAGCGTTATGGCTTCCTCACACTGCGGCGGCCGAGAAACTACAGGAGAGGCAACATTGCAATATGATCCAGCCACAAGATGAACGCCAAACGCCGTAGCCAAGTCGACAGGCTTTTAAACTCCAATCTGGTTATTGATGCTGAGATTCAAGCACAACTTTGTGAAATGGGCTGCAGTGGACGCGCTATTAAGGGTGTCGAAGGAGGAACAGGAGCGAAGGCTCGTTCTAGTACCCAATTTCTATCAGACGTTTCCAACAACAGAGACACCTCTTCAATCGCTTCTACAGCTCACAAGCTCTGATACCAACTTAAAACAAAAGCACAAAACAACACAGCAATCGTGAGACAAACCTCACTGAATAAATTGTATTCAACTGCACAATTACATTACATTTATATAGCAGATTGCACTCACCTAATCTTCCTGAAGAAGAGAAAAAAAACCTAAATAGATGGAACCAATTTCTAAATTAAAGCTCTCGTTCAACAACTCAAAACTAAATCTATTTCTGCATTAATCTAGATTATTCTCACAATTTATATATACAAGAGATAAAGCATATGTGTGATTTGATTATAATAAAATATTTCAATATCAGATCTAATGAAAACATAAATGAGTATACACATTTTGTTAGTTTTAATTAAAAACATTATAAAAATCAATAATATCACTCTCATAATGTTAGGTTTAGTTTTTAATATTAGAACCAAATATGGTCATATGGTTAAAAATATTTCACATTCACTCTTTCAAAAATAAATGAAATATTTCATTATTTCTTTATCATTCTGTTCTGTTTGCCGTGATCTTAAAAATATTGAAAGAGTAGTTATTTTGTTTGCAATGATATATATTAAAAGATTAGTTATGGGCCTAATTTAAAACATGTTATATTTAGCATGTCTAATTGACTGCAGCACTAGTAAACAAACGGAAGACAGTGATCTGAAAATATATTAGAAGAATATTTATTGACATAATTCTAAAAAAAATATTCAATCATATTTAATTAATTAAAATATTATATTTATTGACATAATTCTAAAAAAAATATTCAATCATATTTAATTAATTAAAATATTTACTAGTAAACAACGTTGTAGTCTAATTATTTTGCAAAAATTATTTGAAAATTTAGGCAAAATTTTGATAAAATTTAGATTATAGTTGTCAAATTTAAAATTCAGGTTTACTAGTAAACAAAGTTTTAGTCTAACTATTTTGTAAAAAAATATTTGACAATTTATAAAAAATTTTGGCAAAATTTTAGTAAAATTTAGATTAAAGTTGTAAATTGATTACACTTGTGAAATTTTTAATTCAAATTACAGTTATCAGAATTTAAAATTCTGGGTGCACAAAAAATCTTAATATCCATTTTTTTTTAATGATGCTGATGTAAAAAAAACATAATTCAAAATACTAAACACTACTGCAAGATATTTTGAAATTCTTTAACAGGATTCCAGGCACTTTAGACAACTCTTTAAACAAATAAAAGGTACTTAAAATTACAGTACCGTACCGCCACGCTAGTAAGATTCGCAATTCAGGAATCATCTCTACGAACATAGAGTATTGCGACTTGTACTGGATATGAAATATGCAAAACGAAAAACACTCGGCTTCATAACTCTCTGGATTTATGAACGCACGTTACATCACTATCATGGCAGGATCTTGTCACTCTCACGGTCGGTCTGCTTTTTATTTTTGAGGAAATTTACATGATAACTATAGCCATACTCATCGTATGATGTACGATCTGCTAAATTAAATTAGTGCTCTCTCTATCAGAATAAGAACCTTTCAGTATATCTGTAGTGTCTTGCAATCTCATTCCAAATTAGCAGATCCATCCGCTTGGGAATGAATTATGAGTATTGATATCTTCAGGAATGCTTTCCATCGACGGTTTCCATCCACTGCGGCTGCCGCTTATCTGTGCTGCAGTACCACGTTTTTCTTCATACGGATTATACACCACCGTACTCTGACCGTTTAATTTAGGTCGAAGCTCCAACAACAGATCCTTCGTGGTCGCCCTTTTAATCAGAGTATTCGACAGCAGTCCCGCCAATTCTCGCTTTCTGATAACAACTTTAACCTTCACAACGCTTCCTCCTGTGATCTCACACGAAATTGCTGGCTTCCCGGAACTCAAACCTTCCCTTGCTTTTCTTTCGCTTGATCTGCTTCTGCTTCTGTCTCCGCCAATTCTGTGATAGCGAGATGTAGCCGCCATACAGTTGCCCATTTCGTTATTCCAGTAATGTAAAACGGATGGATATCGTTAATCCAACTGCCCCACTCAAACCAAACCGAGTCTAGCTTCTGGCTGTCAAGCAACGGCATTAGCGTATATATTGGAGTTCCTTGAAGCTTTTGGCAAAGGTATTATTCAACGTTGAAAATGGGATATGTAAAATTGAAAAACTGGCCAAAGATTCGCAGAAGAAGACGACAGGGGCATCTACGTTTTAATTATTGAGTTCATTGGCGGTTTCTCACTTGTGACGCGGACACCAGAGTCGTAATATAAGGCATTGGAATCTGTGGCGTTCAAACGTTACCGTCAGCACGCAGAAGCGTGACATTTGTACAGCTCTGGTCCATCATGTGCCGTAAGGAATTCAAATCTAACCCAATTGGAGATTCGGGTCATCGAAAGATGTAAGTGATTTTTTTTTTTCCAGTTAGGATGAGATGAGGTCGGGATTATCTTAATAATGTTTGGTTTTGGTTATTTGGATCTGTATTGAAGATGTTAATTAGTCGCATAGGTATTTTTTTTGAATCGATCCTTTTTTTGTTAATTAGTCGCATAGGTATTTTTTTTGAATCGATCCTTTTTTTTTTACACTTCTTACTTTTATTTAACAATGTTTGTGTAGATCTGTCGATAGGTCTTTATATTGAATCAGCCTACCTTGTATACACTGTACATGCCTGATATCTGTCTACACCTGGATATTGAACTGCACTATGTGCATTCATGTCTGCTAGTACCAACATATTAATTTAGCGACGAGGATCCTTCCACTTTCACATGCCAAAAATAATGGAGCGCTCCACTCCCACGTTGACGGCTCAGATTTTGTTGGATGTGGAAATGGAAATCAATCGACCTCTAATTTGTGATATTATTCCAGAAGATCAATTATAAGGGTTAGTTTTATCTTTGTATTTGATAGGTTTTCTATTTTTATTTTTTTTGGGGGGGGCAGTTCTTGCTAATTTTTTGGGTACACAAGATGTTTTTCTCACTTTTCCAGTTCATTGCGTGAGTGCTACCTCTAATTTGTGATATTATTCGAAAAGATCTCTTATAAGGGTTAGCTTTATCTTTGTGTTTGATAGGTTTTTCAATAGTTTTTGCTACTTTTCTGGGCATACCAGATATCTTTCTCACTTTTCCAGTTCATTGCATGAGTGAGGAGAAAGTTGGTTGTTTCAAAACCAGTAGTCTAAAAAATTGACAGAATAATCAAGGTAAGATTATGAAAAATTTTGGTAAAGATTTTTTAAAACTCTAGGTTACATTGATTAAACTTCAGCATTTTGGGTGCTTTAAGGGTTTTTGATGGTGTTGAATCCATTTCCACCATAAAAAATGAAAATACTCAAAAAAAAAAATTAATTTTTTTTACTGGATTCCTACAAAAAAAACTTCCCCTTGAGGATTTTTTATGGTGTTGAATCTAGTTCCACCATAAAAAATGCAAACACTCCAACTACCTAATTTTTTGAAATTTTTTACTGGATTCCTACAAAAAAAACTGCAATCGAGGCTATTATGTTAGGTTTGTAAACAACTCCAATTCAAACACATTTGGGTCCTTTGCACTGTTCCTAATTTCTCTTAAGAGGATTTGACATTTCTAAAAGTTTGATTCCCTATCCATCTCATGAAATAAGCAATTATCAGCATAAACAACTCCAATTCAAACACATTTGGGTCCTTTGCACCCTTGCTAATTTGTCTTAAGAGGATTTGACATTTCTAAAAGTTTGAATCCATATCCATCTCATGAAATAAGTAATTATCATCATAGGATCCCCGTAAATAACAACACTGTTGGCATGGTTTGGGTATTGCATATGTTGTCCACCCATGGTGGATTTGGGGATACTAGGCTCCATCAAAGAATATCTAGACAAGTGTCAAGCCTCCTCCTCGTAAACTAAAATGAGATCAAATGAGCGTATTGCAAATGTTGTCCATCCATGGTGGATTTGGGGAGACTAGGCTCCATCAAAGAATATCTAGAGAAGTGTCAAGCTCCTCCTCATAAACTAAAATGAGATCAAATGACCTAACGTCCTTTGTAACTAGTAAGTTATAGTTTTCAAAATTTCAATGTTATTTCATGAGTGATGTCTTTCGCGCACCCCAATAATGATGCAAACATAGATGAACCAACCATTGGGAAAGAAATTTTGAGAAGGAAAGGCATGCTCACCCCTAGTTATTGGTACTGGATTAACATTGGAGCTTTGATTAGTTTTTTAGTGCCTTTCATCATTATATTTACTATGGCTCTAAAATTGTAATTCTATTATTTCGTTTCAGTTTAACTTTTCCTTAAGGATATATATTTAGGAGAAAATGAAAAATCTTTCTTCAAATATCTACATTAGTAATATGAAGTTTATTCGATGAATTTGTAGCTCTTGGGAAACCTTAGTCTATTATTTCTAAGGAGATGCTTTAAGAAAAACATGTTAATCACACAAGAGAGGAGTTATATTCCCAAAGAAAGAGGAAACCCAAGACTCGAGGATGAGAATCTCATTCCTTGAAGGCCCCAATTGCAGGTCTTTATCTAAAGATATGCTCATTGGGCTGTCCACGGTAGTGTTTTTTTGGATTGACTTACCACACTCTGTTTCAGAAGTTAGTCCCAAAACATGAAGTTGATCCTTCAGAAGTAGATCCCAAAATATGAAAGGTATGTTGTTCAGTCCTCATTCAAAGGGGAAGGTGTTGGAATTTCTGAAATATTTCGAACAAGTAGAGGAATAAAAAAAAATCCCTCTTTTAAACACGGAGATTTAAAAAAAATTCATGCACAGAGAGGTGGATGGAGTAAAAACTCTGTTTCTATTAAACTTAAAAACTATTACAAAATGACAGTCTTCTTCAGAACTTTGATGCGAACATAGACGAACGAACCATTGGGAAAGCAATTTTGAGAAGGAAAGGCGTGTTCACCCCTAGTTATTGGAACTAGATTAGCGTTGGAGCTTTGATTGGTTTTTCAGTGCTTTTCATCATTATATTTACTATGGTTCTAAAATTGTAATTCTATTATTTTGTTTTAGTTTAACTTTACGTGAAGGATATATATTTAGGAGAAAATGAAAACTCTTTCTTAAAATAACTACATTAGTAATATGAAGTTTATTCGATGAATTTGCAGCTCTTGGGAAACCTCAGGCTATTATTTCTGAGGAGGTGCTTTAAGAAAAACATGTTAATCAAACAAGAGAGGATTTATATTCCTAAAGAAAGAGGAAACCCAAGACTCGAGGATGAGAATCTCATTCGGCCTCAATTGCAGGTCTTTCTCTCAGAATATGCTCATTGGGCTGTCCATGATAGTGTTTTTTTTTATTGACTTACCACACTCTATTTTAGAAGTTCATCCCAAAAAATGAAGTTGATCCTTTAGGAGTAGATCCCAAAATATGAAAGGTATGTTGTTCAGTCCTCATTCAAAGGGGAAGGTGTTGGAATTTCTAAAATATTCCGAACACGCAGAGGAATAAAAAAAAATCCATCTTTTAAACACAAAGATTTAAATAAAATTCATGCACAAAGAGATGGATGGAGTGAAAAATTTGTTTCTATTAAACTTAACAACTATTATGGATTACATTCGAAAATCTTCTTTCAATTGTTGCACATGTAGTGATACAAAGACTCTGTCTTCACTCTCTGTCCTTTTTCCATTCTAGCATAAAAACAATACACATAGTCAATGTGCTTCAAGCTGCTGCACAACACAGTGCTAATGAAAATTGCTATCTTTCTCTCTATTTTTCTTTTCTGCCTTCGGGCAAGAATTTACAATACATAGTCTTATACAAAAAAAATGCACACATGACATATTACATAACACACACACACACACACACACACACATATATATTATAAACATTTTTATGTTTATAATATATATGTCAATAATATATAATCCTAATTGTAAATTAAAACTATGTCATGAACAAATAGAACATTAAAAAAACTTTGTTCACTCCATATTCCGTGGTGTCAAAATCTTAAGCAAGACCTAATTTATTTTCCCCATGGAACTGCCGTGATTGGTCTGGAGGAAGGTGACGTCACCTTCTCCATTGGGTCACGTTTCTTCTTCGCTCCTCATACTTTTGTGCCGACGGAATTTTTATAACTACAAATTTAATTCAAATAAAATGAAATCAAATGCGGCAAGTCAAACTGGTTGTTGGAGTTTAATGAGGGCATGTGAAAGTTTAAATGTCGGTAAGGCAGTTTCTTGAATGTAGGGTTGCGTGAGTTCAAAAAACTAGAGATTGTTGCCACTGTCCTTTACCTCTCCCATCAACAATTAAACTCGTTGTCCTACCTCTATGTCTACCGCAGTTGGAATTAATTTCCAACACTCCCCCTTAATTTCAACTGCTGTATTTTCTTGCATACCCAGGCATTTTCTCAAATAATTAAAACTCTTCTACCCCAATGATTTTGTTAAAATATCAGCAAACTACTCTTCTGCTCTGCAATGCTTTAGAACTATTTCTCTGTTTCTCACTAACTCTCTAATGTAGTGATACTTTGCAGCAATGTGTTTCGTTCTCTTATGAAACACTCAATTCTTGGATAAATTTATGGTTGAGCTATTATCACAATACACTGTTATGCATTTTACCTGTTTAAGACACAAACTTCTCAACATTCTTCTCATCGAAACTACTTGACACACTACTGTTGTAGCTGCCACATACTCTTCCTTTGCTGTTGATAAAGCCAAAATTGGTTGTTTCGTAGAAGCCCGTGAAATGGTTCATGATCCCATATGAAAAACATAAGCAAAGGTGCTTTTCCTATCATCTATACTTCTAGCACAATCATGGTTAGTATATCCAATTAATTCAAAATTTTCTGAAGTGGTGTATAAAATTCCATACCTCTTTGTTCCTTTCACATACCTCAGAATTCTTTTTGCTGCTTGCCAATGTGCCTCCTTTGGCCTTTCCATAAATCTAGAAATTAAACTTACAGTATGCATAATATCCGGCCTAGTTGCTGTCAAATACATGAGGCTACAAACTAAGCTCTTATATAAACTTGGATCAAAATCCTTGTTGTTGTCTTCTTTGCTGAGTTTCAATCCCATCACTATAGGAGTAATTTCCAGCTTGCAATCTTGCATGTTAAATATTTCCAAAACTTATTTAACATACTTTGCTTGAGAAATAAAAATCTTATTTTCATTTTGCTCTACTTCTATTCCTAAGAAGTATGTCAGCAATCCCATATCAGTAATCTCAAATTCATCCTTCATGACTGTCTTAAAATTCTCAATGAGGTAAGCATCATTACCTGTTAATATAACATCATCAACATACAAAACAACAATCAACATCTTACCATTTCTCTCCTTGATATATAATGTGGGTTCTCCTTCACATTTTTCAAACCCATTTTCGAGTAGATAAGAATCTATCTTACTGTACCATGCTCTTCGTGCTTGTTTCAGCCCATACAGAGCCTTCATCAATCTGGATACCTTGTGTTCTTGGCCTGCTTTCTCATAGCCCAGAGGTTTTGCAACATATACCTCTTCGATCAATACTCCATTTAGGAATGTTGACTTCACATCCATTTGGTAAACTTTCCACTTATGTTGTGTTGCTATGGACAACACTACTCTTACTATTTCCATTCTTGAAATCGGTGCAAAATTTTCCTCATAGTATCTTCCTTGTTTCTTCTTGCATCCTTTGAAAAAAAGTGTGGCCTTGTGCCTTTCAATCTTACCTTCAGCATTTCTTTTGGTTTTATAAACCCATTTCACTCCAATGACTTCCTTGCCTTTTGGGAGATCAACCAATTCCCGTGTCTTATTTTTATCTATGGCATTTATCTCTTCATCCATAGAATCTATCTGTTTCTTATCTTTTACAACTTCTTAGAAATGAATAGGATCTTCTACATGATAATATAATGCAAATAAAGAGTTCATGCCTTCATTTGCTGCCTCTTTCTCATAGATTTCATTTAGACTTCTGAATCTAGTTCATCTTTCAGTTGCTAGACTTGTGCTTGTAGAAGCACTCAAATCTGCTCCTTGTGATGTGCTTGGAGAAGCACTGTCATCACTTCTCAAGGGTGTTCTCATACATGCTTGTGGTGTCCCTTACTGTCCTTGTGTTGGTAGAGGTGGTGCTACTAATGAGGGATGTCTTTCAGCCATTTCTTCCTCGTCTTCATCATGAGACAAACATTTTTTCACATTCACTATTTTCTCAATGCTTCCATCCCAAGCTTCTTCCTTAATAAATTGTACATCTCTGCTTATCATAAACTTCTTGTTGGATGGGCTATACAGTCTGTATGCTTTGGATTCTTCACTATATCCAACAAATATGCACTTCTCCCCCTTATTGTCCAACTTCTTTCTTAGCTGATATGGAATGTGTGAATAAGCCACAAAACCAAAATCTCTCATGTGGGTGACATGTTGTTTCATGCCACTCCATGCTTCTTCTAGAACTATGTTCATCACACTCTTTGTTGGGCATATATTCAGCACATATGATGCACAATGCATAGCTTCAACCCAATATTCATTTGGCAAATGTTTCGCCTTCAACATACTTCTTACCATGTCCATGATGGTTTTGTTTTTCTTTTCAACAACTCCATTTTGATGTGGTTTATACCTTACTATAAATTTCTTGTGTATCTGATTTTTCTCTTCAAAAATGTAGAAATTATTTGGAGATATATTACCCTCCTCTGTCTGTTCTTAAGACTTTAATATGCTGCCCACTTTGATTCTCTACAAGAGCTTTAAAGTGGCAGAATTTCTAAAACACTTCACTCTTCAACTTTAAGAAATATACCCATGTCTTTCTTGTGAAATCATCAATAAATGTCAGCATATAGTGGCTGCCTGCTAATGGTGGTGTCTTCATTAGTCCACACAAATCAGAATGGACTGTTTTTAAGGGTGCCTTTGCCCTTATGCTCTTTCCTAATGGAAATCTTTCTTTCTGTTGTTTTCCCAAGATGCAACCTTCACATACGATGTGTAGATTTTAAATCAATGGTAATCCCTTTACCATTCCTTTCCTATGCAACAAATTCAGACCTACAAAGTTGACATGTCCAAATCTCAAATGCCATACCTAGTTTTCATCCTTTGCTTCTCTTTGGAATGTCTCTTGTGTTACTGCTTCCATTACAACTCCTTTCTTGAAATCTGCTCTCATCTTGAGAGGAAACATTATATTTCTTCTCATCTTCACTTATGCAATGCATTTCTTGCTTGGTGGTTTATCCATGATGGTGCATACATCATCTTCAAAAAATACATCGTAGCATTTTTTAATGAGCTATCCAATGCTCAAAAGGTTACACTTCATACTAGGTACATAAAAAACATCTGATATGGTTTTTTTTCTCCTTTTTTTGTCAAAAAACTCACTTTTCCTTTTCTCATGACAGAGACCTTACTATCTGTCCCCAATGTTACTCGAGACTTCACATTTTCATCAATCATGGAAAACATAGAAATGTTTCCAGTCATATGGTTGCTACATCCTGAATCTAGAAAACATATATCTTCACTTTTCTCTTCACCCATATTATATGCTAAAAACAAATTCTCTTGACTGGTATTCTCTTGACTAAAATTAGCACTAGGTCTATTACCCATGTCACTCTGTTTCTTCCTACATTTATTAGCATAATAGCCATACTTCTTACAAGTGCTGACCTTTGACTTAGGATTTGTCATACCTTTGTCCATGTGCTTGATTTTTTCCACCTTTTTGGTTGTTGTCTTGGCCTTGGTTCTCATGTTGATTGCTGCTCCTTCCACTAGTATTTGCATGGTTGTTTCTTCATTTGTTTTGGATTCTACCTCTTCCTTTTCTTTTCTAGTTTCTTTTGCCTTGAAATATTCCTCTTCTAAAGGACATTTGGGTCTTGAAGGCATGCTCTAAAGATGAGTTTGTTGTTTTTCCCAATCTTTGTTCATGTGTCATCAATGATGCATGAATTTCATCAACTGTTAACTTTGAGAGATCCTTTGTCTCTTCAATGGTTGTGACTATCACATCAAACCTTCAGGGTAAGCTCATCTATAATTTCTCTACTATTCTTCTCTCTTCTACTATCTCTCCATGAGATCTTATTTAGGTGACCAACCCAATAAAAAATGTCAAGAATGAGTTTATTGTATCAGACTCCTTCATGTAAATAACTTTAAAATCCCCTCTCGTTAATTGAAGCTTTGTTGTCTTTACCTTCTCCATAACTTTTTAGGTTGTCTGGAGGGTACCCCATGCATCCTTGGACCTCTTTGCTGTTGCAATCCTTATAAATACACTTTCATGCACTGTTTGATAGAGATAGAAGAGGGTTTTTGAGTCCTTCTTCCTATTTCTCTTTAACAAATCCTTTTTTGCCTGTGTTAAGGCATTGAATGTTTGTTCATTTTTTGGTTCTTCAAAAAAAATTTCAACTAGCTCCCATAAATCTTGAGAGGCAGACAAGACTTTCATTGTGATTTCCTAATAGCCATATTCTTCCCATTGAACTGTGGGAGTTGATTATTTCCTATAATCGTGCTTGTGGCAGCTCCTGCCATAGTTAGCTTTCTGAGCTATGCTTAAAAAAAAATTTGACTGAGTTTTTAATAAACAAACCTTCTCAATGCTGCGAGATAAAACTCTGTCTTCAAAAATACCCTCGCCTCTAACGGAATTCTTCTTCCTTCCTTCAGCTTCTTTGTCAAATGTAAAGAGCCTGGACTAGCTCCGATACCATGTTTGAATTTCTGAAATATTTCGAACACACAGAGGAACAAAAAAAATCCATCTTTTAAACACAAAGATTTAAATAAAATTCATGCACAGAGAGGTGGATGGAGTAAAAACTATGTTTCTATTAAACTTTAAAATTATTACAAAATGAAAGTCTTTTTTAGAACTTCTATGTTCTATATTACATTCATAAATCTTCTTTCAACTGCTGCACATGTAGTCATACAAAGACTTTGTCTTTACTCTCTATCCAGTTTCTATTCTGGCATAAGAAAAATACACACAGTCAATGTGCTCCATGCTGCTACACAACACAGTGCTAACAAAAATTTCTCTCTTTCTTTGTATTTTTCTTTTCTGCCTTCGGGCAAGAAATTACAATACACAGCCCTATAAAAAAAAATGAACACACAACATATTACATAACACACAGACACACACACACACACATATATATATTATAAACATTTTAATGTTTATAATATATATGTCAATAATACATAATCTTAAGTGTAAATTAAAACTATGTCGCGATAAAATTAAAAAGAAAATAAAACATTAAAAAAACTTTGTTCACTCCATATTTTGTCGAGTCAAAATCTTAAGCAAGACCCAATTTCTTTGCCCCACAGAACTGCCGTGATTGGTCCAGAGGAAGGTGATGTCACCGTCTCCGTTGGGTCACTTTTCTTCTTCACTCCTCATACATTCTGTCGACGGAATTTTGTTGGCTACAAATTTAATTCAAATCAAATGAAATCAAATGCAGTAATTCAAACTGATTGGTGGAGTTTAATGCGGACAGGTGAAATTTTAAATGGTGGTAAGGCAGGTTCTTGAATGCAGGGTTGCGTCAGTTCAAAAAATTGGAGATTGATGTCATTGTCTTCTACCTCTCCCATCAGAAATTAAGCTCGTTGTCCTGCCTCTACATCTGCCGTAGTTGGAATTAATTTCCAACAGAAGGATACTTGATTGCAATTTGAAAGGGGCACCAATGCTCATATGAAAGCCTTTACAATTTTTTCTGTAGAGGTTTGTGGAAGAAGTGATGGAACTTGTGGAACTAGCACCTCTAAGACAATTTCTTGTGGGCCTTCCTAACATAGATGGCCTATCAACTCAACAACGTAAAATGCTTATAATATTTGTTGAATTTGTTTCAAACCCATCAATTATCTTCATGGATGAAACCACATGAGGACTCGATTCCTGATTTGTGGCTATTTTAATGAGAACAATATAGAAAACTATTCATACTGGGCACATTATTCTCTGAACAATTCATCAACCTAGCATTGATTTCAGGCATTTGATGAGGTCTAGTTTAATATGTAAAGATTACTCATGTGCAGGGGAATATTCAAAAGTTTGTCTTTCCACCTTCAAAAAGATCACATCCTTTGTCTTTTAGCTCTTACTAATGAAAATGGGACAACAAATCATATCTGTGGGACTAGTTTGGCATCATTCTTACAAGCTAATCGAGTAATTTGATGTAATGAAGACTATATCTGGTCAAACTCTTTTTTGATTTGAAGGAAGAAACATCAGGCTATCTGAGGAGTGCCCAAGATCATAGATGGCTACAATAGAGCAACCTCGATGCTAGAAATTAGTTCTTTGAAATTCATCTTGGAGTAGAGTATGCAGTTATGAAGGAAAATGAAAAGAAAATCCATGCAGGAAATAACTCTGTGGCTATGTCGAGAAAAGCACGAACTTGCCACAAACTTAGTGGAAATTAAAGTAGGTTGGAGAATATAATAAACATGAAATCAAAATATTTGAACGATATCCTTATGTCAATTTAGAACAATAATATGGAAGCCCATAGAGATAAATCATCCCCAAATTTATTAGCAAAGAAATTTTTTTTTTTTACTAAGAGCAGATGCAAAATCTATTACTATTTATGTCCAATAAAGAATTAACCATCTCTGAAAAATAATGTTTCTAAATGGTCCACATTGGTGAAAAATCCTTCAGCGAGATCCATTTTTTGCAATACAAATCAAAGTGTCAAACAACTCAATAGTAAATTAAAATGTTTTCATGCTCCAATTGATCAAAAGGTGAAGCAACTCAATAATAAATTAAAATCAAACAATTTCACCAATTCATTGAGTTGATATTAATTCTGAAATTAATTTGATATTGTTTCCAAGCATATAATAGACACAACGAATGAGAAAGTAAAACAAATGTGGTAAATATACATTGTAAGTCAAATTAACTCACTTCACCCACTCGTCGTTGCTATGACAAGCGTGGGCATGGGCACCTTTGAAATCATTCAAGATAGGTTTGAACCGTATTTTCATGCCCTGGACTCTTTTATGCCCTGGACACTGTCAATGCAATGGAAGTGTACAAAGTGGTTTAAAGGATTAACCTTAACCATATTTTCCATGAATCAAAATCTTTTTATTATGTGATTAACCTAAGTTATTTGTGCAATAAATACAATATGAGAGTATATTTATAAATTTTTGATCCACCAAATTTTTAAAGGGATTAAATCTTTTGAGATTTAAATTTCTTTTAGAGTGAAAATAAATTTAATCTCTCATGGCCTTTGGTAGATCCCGAGTCTAGATTAATTTCCTCCTTTAAATAGGTTACACTCCACATGAATACCATGGGTTCTCATAAACTGGGAGCTCAAAAAGCACCAGTAACTTGACTAAGTTAAGTTTAATGTATTATTTTAGTTTAAAGTTGTTTTTGTTTTAATGTAGAATTATTTTTAATTTTCTTTATTTTATTTTTGACCAAGTAAAAATGTTCAAGGTAGTGTTATTTTAATTTCTTATTGACATATCTAGCTATTAATTGTATTATTTTATTTTATTTGAGGCAGAGGTTTCCACTTTAAAAGATAAAATGTGTTTTATTTTTATTGTTATTGTTATGTAATTTGATGAGGAAAAATATTTACATAACATAACCTTACATCATCCCTTCCATATTGGGCTTGAGAGTACCTCTAGGTGTAATTATATTTAATTAATAATATTTTTTACATGGCATGATGACAAAATTTCTAATAAAACTACATCTAATTAATTTTTTCAATAAAATCAACATTTCTTCACAATGGTTTTAAATATTTTGTTAGTAAAATAAATGGTAAATTATATGTATTTCAACCTTCATCATCTCAATATTTCAATTTACAAAATACAACTTTTCCAATTTAACAGTCCAACTTAGCAATCATATCGCTTTTTTTTTCACATTTTTGTGGCAATTGCTATAATACATCTATTTTTTTAAGAATAAAGGTTTAATTTTGTTTAACCATAATTTGTGGTAAAGTGTTTAGCTTATAATCATGATTTACATATTATTGACCACATAGAATAGTTTGGTAGTTAGCTTTATGCATTAAAGTTTACATATTTTTGACCATTTGACCACATAGGGTAGTCAGGTAGTTAGATTTATACATTGAAGTTTTTTAGTTGTATTTTATAACTAGAAATTGCACCAGATGTTGCAAAGGAAACACTGTAACACATAAATTGAAGAACAATTGTGACATACAGAAGATCACTCTATATAAAAGTTAATAAAAAAATTGACATTCAAAGCTAGAAGATAAAGACATATCACTTACATGGTGCCTAATTTACAAATTTTATAATCTTTCCAACAAAATTTTCCTCTCGATCTTCAAAGACGATCTTTTAATTTGCAATACAAAATATTGGATAAAAAATATTTTTCAATATTGAATTGTCTCACTTGATCAAAAGCTTACATTGTTTTACCACATGCTCTTAAGTTGATTGGTTTTTCCTTTGCTTGTCCTTGGTTAAATTCTTTTGCGTGTTTGGATTGGTTTGTTACAGGAGGTTTATATTCAAAGTTTATTTCCAAAATGACATTGAAAATTTAGCATTCGATGAACTAGTTCAAAGGAGAGCTATGAAATAGTATAACAATATAGCTGGTCACTGACATAACAACTTTACATTATTTTATAGGAGAGAAGTGGATCAATTGTTGAGAATTGATTAAATAATTCTTTTATCTGACATATCAATTTTAATTCACTATTTAGAGGTACCATGGTGAACTCTTATGGTAGCATTCACCATATTTCCTTTATTCAAAGAAAGTTGCCTATGTATTTGACCATGAAGGGGAATATAAATAAGCACAAAACGATTTGTATTCCTAAAAGAACATTTTCTTCCCAAAAAGTGAAAAAAGGTTGTGAATTGTACAATTTGTGCTAATATTATTGCCTTCCACGCACATTTTGTGCAAAATTATTTCTCCTCTCATAGTCGTTTCTTACCATTTTTAAATATTGAACTGTCACACTTGGTCAAAAGCTTGCAATATTTTACATCCTAGCTCCACATAATTTGATTATGAATTTGTTGATTTCTACATTATTGTATATGAAGTTACAATGGAGGTGAAGGATTGGTGTCATACATAAATTTCATAATTACTGTTAAGTTAATCGAAGAAAATTTATGATACATGGAAAAAATAAAAATAAAAACATAATTGTACACATACATTTTTATACCTTCTCTGCTTGAATGAAATAATTTTCAATTTTTGCTTCATAAATTTCATAATTACCATTAAGTTAATCAAACAAAATGTATGATACATGGAAAAAAAAAAAAACAGAAACATACTTGTACACATGCATTTTTATACCTTCTTTACTTGAAGAAAATAATTTTCAATTTTTGCTTCAGAATGTTCAATCCACATTCTTCTTTGGAAAATTTATGAGCTTGCACCATGCTACATTGGGATCCATCTTATCTAAGATAAGGGAGTAACCCGATAAACCTACTTTGAAATTTTATTATAAGTAGGTTCTAATGCCTGGCAATGGCCACACCTGGGGTGGTATATGTACTAGACACAAACATTTGAAAAAAAAGAAGTAGGAGAAGGCACCTCTCCATCATAAGAAGAATGGCATGGCATACTTAATCTTGGAATGCATTAAAATACAGGGGGAAATTATGCCACTTGAATAACTGATGCATTCATTGTTATGGGGTTGCCGAATCACATCCCTAGCCTGTTTATCTTGTTAAGCATCCCACGTAAAAATTTTATTATTATCTATTTGGGTTTTTTTTTTTCTTTTAATTTATTGATTTATTTATAATTTTCAGAATCATGTCAAATGTGCAAGTTAAAGTTTTTAAAATGTTATGATTTTTAATTTAAGACGGGAGTATTAATGACAAAAGTATTGTTTGATTCTATTGTTGTTTTTAATATTCTGGTGTAAAAGGTGTTATTTAATTCTTTGATTTAAAAGGTGTTAGTTTTGAAATCCATTATTTCAAAAAAAAAATTATCTATAGAAAATTATGGAGTTATCATTGCTCCAATCACTTACAAAGTTGTGAGTAAATTGTAAGGCTTGTTTCAATGCTTTAGTTGTAATAGTAATGAATGCTTCAGTTGTAATGGCATCGATTGTCAAGTATAGATGTTTCAAAGGGTTCGTCCTTGTATTAATTTTAGTGACACTAGTAGTAGCGATTGTCAAGTCTAGATGTTTCAAAGGGGTCGTTCTTGTATTAATTTTAGTGACACTATTTTATTTTCTAGTTAAGTTAATGTTTTTGTGACCAACATAATAACATTATTAATTCCATTAACAATTAAATTTAACTTATTACATAAATTAAATTCAATTAACTTATATAATTAAAGTTTTTTGAAAAACATAATAAAATTACTAATTCCATTAACAATTAAATTTAACTTATTACATCAATTAAATTCAATTAACTTATATAATTAAAGTTTAATGAAAAAATACAATAAATTTTTATAAATAAAAATAAAAATAAAAACTATTTAAATTCTAATTAAACAAATAATTTTACAATTAAGTTCTAAACAAATAAAACTATCTCTTCGATATAAAAAAATTAATGCTTATTTTTTATAGACTTAATAATTAATATTTTTTCAATTAATACAAACTAATTTTATCAAAATCAGCTTTATTCTTTACATGTAAAACTATTGGAATCAAGCAAGGAGTTTATGTCAAGTAAAAATTATCATTTTTGGATAGGTGTCAGGGTGGTTGTTTTTCTATTTTGAATAAGTGTTTCATTAGTTGTAATAATTGATTAGCTTAAATGTCAGGGTGATTGTTTTTCTATTTTTGAATAAGTTTTTGAGTAGTTGTATGAATTTATTAGAATTAAATGCCATGGTTGATGATATAATCGATTGAAATTAAATGTTATGGTTACTGAAAGTATAAAGATGAAATAATTCTAATATGGTTCATTTAATTGTGAATTTGATAACTTGTAGAAAGAGATTAAGGGTGAGAAATATTAAGGATAAAATTTATAGGGTATTCAAGTTCAATCTACTCATGTCTTTTATATTGGAAACATCCCATAATAAAAATGTAGATAGTTTTTCTTCCATCATTAACCCTGAAATATATCATGACTTCATAAAATATTTAGAATTTTAAATCATAATAAAAATAAATAAAATCAATGATATGAAAGGTCAAGAAAACACAAAAAAAAAAAAAAAAAAGATAAAAACTAATCACTAATACAAAATACCAAAAACAATTTGATAAACACGGATAACTTACTATAAAATTTCATTTATAGGTATTTTCGAGATTCCATCATTACCATCCTATTTCTAGATCCCCTATGGAATTAAGGATAATCCTTTGCATGAAAAAATAGAGGGTCGTTCGACAAATAAGGTGAGTTGGGTGCCTTCATAATGATGTGTGCCATCTTGCTTCCACTAGCTACAACATTCCTATCATTTCCTTTAACAGGAAATCCCAATTCCAATTCTTTTCACCCCAACAATAGGCATATCATACAAAGTAGGTAGGTCTAGGTGTGTGTAAAAGTTCAGAGGTATTCAATCTAGTTTGAATAGTATTATGTCGTAATGATCATATATACATAATATTGATTGTGCTCTTGTACAACCACGAGGGGCTATTGATGAGATAATTTACATTTTTCGGATGGCATGGGTGTCAGTGAACTTGGAAGTTGACTGAGATGTTTGCTACTACTATAAAGCACACCTTCTCATTTCATTTACATTCAACCTCAAAATTCATTCCAGTTGAGAAATCTAATCCTCTCCTCTCAAAGGAGTTATAGTTAGCTCCAGTTTTGAAGAAATTTCCAGAGGCTAGAGATGACTTTTTCTCTAGGCTAATATCGTGTATCACTAGTGACAATTCCGGGATTCCTGGATAGGAATCTTGCATCTGCAGAAATTTTCTATGCCAATGACATCTTACAGAACAAATTATCACAAAAAATGAAAAATAAATAAATAATAAAAAATTTCAATAACAGTGCTAGACTGTTATATTCAATAAACATATAAATGAGAATTAACATGAGATAGTGTTTGAGGTAAATAGGTAGAAATTGAGTTGATATATAGTTTAAAGAGGTTTAGAAGAATAAATTTTATCTTCGTTGTGCAAAATTCCAAAAACCTTCAATCAAACATCTTTTAAAATAAAACTTATAAATGTGGCTATATAAAATTGACAAAAATTAAATCTGAAATGAGGCTTGAGGATTTATCACGCATAAGTTAATTAGATGAAATCATTGAAATAAATGTGAAATATTCGTTTCATTCTCACAAATAAATATCTATCTGGGTTTCTCAAAATTTTTATTGAGACTTGAAATTCAATTCTATTTACGAAATTTACTTAGCAATAAATATGACAACAATCAAGAAATAAAATTTCAGCGGAATATTGAAGCAAAAAATTTGTAAATATAAACTTCCAGCTTCCACCTATGAAAAATAAACAAGGGAAAACACATTTTAAATTAAAGAAAGCATGACGTAGATCAAAGATGAAGATTTGTAAACATGATTGTTTGTATAATGCAAAAAATAGACAAATTGAACGTAAAGGGAAAAAAAGTATTATTATTTAGCCTATGGTATGGAATATACCGAATGAGTGGGATCATATTCGTTTCCTTTTGTCCAAATTAGTCTTCCTATTTTAATATTTCTCCGAATAAACCCCACCCACTTGGCCATCTTCGTACATTTTTTCATAAAAGAGAGCACGGGTGTTGGTTGTATTTGGAACGAAAAATTAATCGCAACATTTCCACAATACATATTTATAAGAAACCTTGCAATAAAAGTGAGAGTCTCGAAAAGCAAGAAGAGAGCCTAAGATTTTCCATGCTAGCAAAGGCTATTGATGAATGGGAATTGCAAGAAAATTTTCATCAAGAAAAAACATAACTAATTAACATTGGTATGGAATTAAAATGAAAAAAGTGAAACTTTTTTCTAGAGAACTCCGAGAGGAATAACGCTCTGCATTAATCCATCAAGAAACCTTTCACCAAGAAACAATTATTTGATTACTTTTTGGAAGTATTACTCACTTTACTTATTATTAGTTTTTTTTAACTATTAATTTTTCTCTTAATTATTAATTATTAATCCGAGGGTGTCAAAATATTCAATCATACAAAATTCCATATGATGGTACAAACTTGACTATTAATCCGAGGGTGTAAAAATCTTAAATCATATAACATTCCATATGATGGTACAAACTTGTACATAGTGTCACCTGGAGGAGTCATTCTAAAAAAGGAACGCCTTATGACGTAATTATGATATTTTGCTAGATAAATAATTTATTGTTTGAATGGATTAACATGTCATACATGCTCTCTCAAAATTATGATAGTGAGTTTGAATGAATAAATCTTTATTAGAATTTTACTACCATCAAGCATGGAATAATATGGGATGGATGAGAGATGCATGTGTTAATCAAATTTATTTAATAAAATATATGTTTAGTTACTTATCGTCAAAATTTTATTCATATGGATTTTTATTTGCGTATTTAACAATATTATTGTTATACAAATTTTATTAATTATAAATTACGTTAATTGGCTAATTATTATAATAATAATATATTTCGTAAAATTTTGGTAATTTTTTTTAGAATAATACTATTTAAATAATTTTTTTAAGTATATTTTATACCAGCATTAAATAGTGGATCTCAATTTAGCGTTGCGTAGATCAGTGTATCAATAACAAGTTTGAACATTGATTTACATCCGCCAGCACTGCGCAAAGCATATCCATGGGCTCTGGTGTTCGATCAAGTAATCACTAGGAAAAATTAGGGTTTTCTGAGGAAGTGTGAGAATTATGAGGATCTATGTTTGTTCCTTAATGTTTATTCTAGGCTAATGTCAATCTTTAACACTTTTTTGTGGCTTAATTTGCAAATTAATAGCTTCTCTACGTGTGAGCAGGAGTCCGAAATCTCATGTGACCATCTGAGCAGTTTAATAGGTTTTTCTAAAGCTGCCTGTGTATAGATATAATTCCTGCAGTCATCTGAGGTAAACATCTGCTTGAAAAATTTCACTTACGATTTCTTGGAGTTATTCTGACCAGATCGAGATCACGCATAGCCTAATTTTTGTGACGATACTATGAGTCAAAGTTTTATTTGGTTTCTGGAGTAATTCTATTATAGATCATGCCTATCATGAAGTAAAATGTGATAAACCTAGGCCACTTTGATGATACATTGAAATGGGTGTTTCAATTTCCATGGGATCCAGTGGCTGATCGAGTATTCACTAGGAAAAATTAGGGTTTTTTGCGAAAGTGTGAGAATTGCACAGAGTAGGAAGGAGTCCTGGGAAGAAGTTGCAAGGAAATTAGGTGAGGAAATTGCCAAAGAATATCTTGAGAAAAGAATTAATAAGGTGGCATTTGATTGATGTGGTTTCATGTACCACAGATGCATTAAAGATCTTGAATATTTAGCACAGGAACAAGGTCTCCCATGTGAAGGAAGGCGACTCCTTGCTTCTTTAGCTAGAAGGAGACCTGAAATAGTCATATCATATGCACACATTCCTTGCCTCTTTTTTTTTCTAATACATATCTATTTCTCATATATATGTTCAAAAGTATCAATAATTCACTGCATCTACCAAAGATTTTCAAAGGTAGACCTAACACAGTTACTCTACAGAGCCTCTATGAGTATATATATTCTTTATAGAAACATAGAGAAAAAAGATAAGTCAAGCTACAAATAGAGTTAGAAGCCATGGTAGAGAATAAATTTACATCTCTTGAAGACAAGATCCAAAAACAAATAGAAAATAAAATAAAACTATAGGATAATAAAATGGAGACAATGGAGATTAGATTACAGGTAATATAAAAACAAAGCTAAGATATGAACCAAGCATCCCAACAAGGAAATGTTGATATTTTAGAAATTCTTAAAATGAAGGACATGATTAGATAACTAGAAGAAAAGGTTAATAACAATCTCACCCTAAATAGTGTGGTGGGTAAATTAGATATCAAATCCATTAAAGAAGAAATGAAAAAACTGATAGAATTAGACCATGAGCGTAACAAAAGGGCCTTGAAACTTATAATATCATTTTTAACGAGGAGGTAGATGAGGATACTTTAGCCATAGCCCAGGAAAAATTACATAATAGATTACAAATTGAAACAACGTGTCTCACAGAAGCAACAAGGTTGGGAAATTAACTAATAATAAAGGAAGGTTGATCTCGATAAAGGTGATCTCTACTGACCATAAGTATGACATACTTAGTAAAACATCAAATATAAAAGGAACAGGAATATTCATAAATGAATATCTCATTACAAAAGATGAAGTAGAATCAAGAAAGGAGGTCCAAAGGGTAAAAGAAGCTTGGAAGGAAGGAAAATGGGCAATAATCAGAAATAGGAAAGGCGTTATTCGAGATAGAAACCAAAAAGATAGTAATAAATAGAAATTCAACATGCTCCAAATTATTTCTTAGAACTATTGGGGCTTTCCATGGAACAAAGGACCCAAGCTAAGTTGGATCTGGAATGAAGTTTATATTATATTACTAGTTGAAACTAGAAAGCACAAAGA
This sequence comes from Pinus albicaulis, assembly GCA_034641835.2. NCBI lineage: Eukaryota > Viridiplantae > Streptophyta > Pinopsida > Pinales > Pinaceae > Pinus > Pinus albicaulis. The sequence continues at coordinate 524,980,428 of CM076580.1, forward strand.
ATCTAAGGTCCCTAGCATAGATGGCTTTGTACTATGGTCAATTTGGAACAAGCGATCCTACCATAGAGGCATTGTGGGTATATCTTGTTACATTAGGAAGAACATCTTCTCCCATGATAAGCTTTATAAAAAAGACCCTTACAACCAATATATTTTCATAGATATTACCGACATTAATGATAAAAAAACCTACATATCAATCCGTTATTTTTCACCTATCAATTCTAACTTTTATAAGAAAAACAACTTAGATAAAAATGAAATATCAAAACATGATTGGATAAAAGTATTTGAGTTACAAAATATCTGGGTGGTGGCATAGCCAAACATATGTCTGCCACATGCTCCAACATCACATTCATGTGAAACTTTCTCAGCCTCCTCATGAGCGAGGCACGATATAAATATCATACTGACACCACGATGATATAGATTGTTTCTAAGTATAATGTAATTTTGACCCCGGTATTATATGTGTCGTTGATTGGAGCGACAGGTATTACGTTAGAAGGTTTGGGTTTGAATATAGATTATGATATCTCCATACCAAGGATCAGAGAAATAAATAAGAAACAATGATTCATTGAGAATAGAAAAATCATAAGAAACAATGATTCATCAAGAATAGAAAGATCAGATGTTGACTCAGTTTCAGATGAGGGAAGGTCGCATATCCATTCAGAAAATAATAAGGACTTCTTATATTTGGCTTTTACAAACTCTAAATGAAACTCGTGGAGAATACTGATCCATTTAGAGTATTTGACCCCCAGTATGGTCGCTAAGTTGTTATGTGGAAAATTTACTTTTGCAGAAAACAATGAACTCCCTAGATCTACTGATCCGGTCTAGAAACAACAAAGGAAAAAATATCTATGTTTTCCTCAAAGATATTAGAATACAGAAAAGATAACTTCTTGGAATCCGTAGTAAGCCTTCCTATTCTCCTTGCTTGTAAGCTCCAACTCTAGCTCAAAGTGTTATAAATGGAACCTGCAAAATGACTAAAACAAGAAAGAAAATTGCAATATCCTTAGAACATAAAATAATATATCTAATCAATGAGTAGAATGGCATTGAAAAACATAGGCATCAATATCAAACAAGTATTGGAAAAAATAGTGCTTTCTGTATTAATAAATGAAGGAAATATTTACAACCATTTATAGATGCTTGAATTTGTAGATGTCTCCCCAATTTTCTTGTCCTTCCGTGCGACAAAGAAAACCTTAAACCTAAACCCTAATGCATCAATGGATGATGATTCCTTAAGATCAAATTAGAAACATGAAGGCACTTGCAATATCCAAAAGCGATCTGAGACTCTATTGCAATATCAAAAAGCCTAACCAAACTCTATGGGAGCCATTGATTTATAGTGTTAAAGTGGCATTTTAGGATTTACCAATATGGGCTTGAGATTCACATATGAAGGAGGACTATCTTCATGGATAAGAGATAATACCTCTAGAGTATGAATTTTATTTCTCTATAAATGGTAAATTGTTAAAACCGCATCAAAAGCTTCTAAAAGGAGAAGTTTTCTAAATATTTTTATTTCCCCCGAAATTCTTAAACCATTGCACCTGCAAACGAGAGCAACCTATGCTGGTCAATGTAGTTGCTTAATTATGCAACTTGAAACCATTGTAGGTGGATTGAAGTGCAGGGTGCACTCAGGCCAAAAACATAGATTTTGAGTTGATTGACCATGAGAATCACACATTTTGGAAAGGTAATGCTTTGGTATTTTCAAAGGATAATGAAAAGGTGTTAAGAATGTTTATTTATCTGATTTGAGGACTTTTTAGTGAATGCAACAAAATGACCTGGAATACTAATTTTATTGATTAAAAAAAATTACAATTAAAAAAAATGAATTTAAAAATTATTTGCATTGTTATGCATCTCCCTTATACTAGGCTCTATGGTACCTCTTCGCACAAATAATGTGGTTCATAAATAAAATGTTTCAATGTCTACCCTAAATTGAAAAGATATATATCTGTGTGTGTGTGTGTGTGTGTGTGTGTGTGTGTTACTAGGCTCTATGGCACCTCTTGGTGCAAATAATGATGTTCATAAATAAAATATTCCAATGTCTATGTTAATGAAATATTTTAATGTCACATATATATATATATATATATATATATATATATATATATATATTTATTTATTTATTTATTTATTTATTTATTTATATATATATATATATATATATATATATATATATATATATATATATATATATATATATTTATTTATTTATTTATTTATTTATTTATTTATTCTATTTTTACACTTTTTTTTTTAATTTCATTTTCATAAACATGTATAGATATATCAACCCAATCGGAGAAGAGAATTGAACATGTGATAAGTACTATAACAACTCACTCATCTAGCTCATCACTGTTTTACCAAGACTCCACAGAAGTGAACTATATATATATATATAATCTTATTGTTAAAATATTTCAAAGAGTCTTATCATATTACACTTTGGTAACTTTTAAAATATTTTATCTTAAATCTATTAAACATTTGATGTACTTTCAAGGCTAAAATGAAAATTCCAATGGAGATTTTAAAAACATGAAGTCTATTTGTATATTTCAAAATTCAATATAAGATTTTAATCCACTTACACATTCAAATTGAAATACGCAATTTAATTAATAAAAAATTACACATAGTGAACATCAAATATTTTAAGATATAAACCATTTTTCACATTTTACAATCTAAAATAAGTTTTCACATGTTTGATGATTTATACTATTATATAAAAAATGTTTAAAATGATTAATATAAAGTATTCATATTTATATTGATAGGTATGTATACAAGGTTTTCATAATTTTCAAGGATTTAATTTATATACAATATTCATTAAATATGTGCCTTTAAAAGTAGTTATAAGATTTTTTATTTTTCATATATATATATATATATTAAAATGATTTTATGTATATAGTTGATAGACATGGATCCTTTTAAAATAACATAAAATATTCTCTAAATAAAAACAAGAACTATAATAAAAACTATCAATGCTAAATATAAAATTTAGTTAATTTTAATCATGCGAGTATGGTCACAATGTTAGTTGATATTACAACTCGGGAAATCTAAAATTCTTTAGATCTCATTGACAACCAATGCCATTTAATTTATATTAATACAAATTTCATATATATATATAGTGATTATAATAAAAAATAATAATAATAAATAATTGAAAGTAAAAGATTTTAATTAACAATAATCAAAGGAAGATATATAATTCATTAATTTATCTTAGAAAATAAAATTAATATGTTGAATTTAGAACTTAGTAAGAATAACAAATTCAACTTGGTCATAAATAAAAGTTTTTAATATAAATAGTTAAATAATATTACCATGTATTTAAAAATGTAATAATAACATAAATAATATTAATATGTATTTAAAATTATAGTAATAGCCTAAAAATATATGTAGTTTATAAATAAAATATCTTACTACCTATGCTAATACATAATTACATTTTTTATGATCTTTCAATTAAACTATGTGGATCCATGTTAAGTTTGGATCTATTAAATAGTAGAGGTTTCAAATTTCTTTTTATTCTAAAAGGTTTTTGCACCTTAAGAGATCTATCTTTCTCAGCTTATTCTAAAAGGTTTTTGCACCTAAAGAGATCTGATACTTCTTAGCTGAGTATATATGGAGTTAAGATGGATCTAGATTTACTTTTAACTCCTTTATTGTGGGTGATGTGTAATTTCCTCCATGCTCAACCACTAGTTGACCCATCCCCCTTTTAAAATAAAAATAAAATATACTCTTGTGGATGATGTGTTATTTCATCCATGCTGAACCTCTAGTTCACACATGTCCCTTTTCAAATAAAAATAAAATATACTCTAAATAAAAAAAAACCCATATCAAATCTAATGAAAACATAAATGATTATACATATTTGGTTAGTTTTAATTAAAACCATTATAAAAATCAATAATCTCACTCTCATTGTGCTAGCTTTAGTTTTTAATATTAAAACCTAATATGGGCATATGGAAAAAATATTGCACTTTCACTCTTTCAACAATAAATGAAATATTTCAATATCAATACTAAACAACATAATCTTATATAAAATTTAGAGAAATAAAGTAATTATAAGTGAAAAAATAAATAAATAAAGTTATATTTACATAATAAAAATTATAATATAAAACCTAAATAAACTATTTTAATATGAAATTTATATATACCACAGAGAAAGAATATGTGTGTTTTGACTATATTAAAATATTTCAATGTATATTAGGAAAAAGTGATTAAAACTAAAACTATTTAATTTCTTTTTAATTAAAAATAAAATAAAAGTGATTAAAACTAAAACAATTTAATTTTTTTTTAATTAAAAATAAAATAAAAGTGATTACAACTAAAACAATTTAATTTATTTTTAACTAAAAAAATTAATAACCTATTCATTTATTAATATAAAACTGATATTTTATAGATAAACCAACTATTGGGGTTCATTCTCAGCACAAGTTGGAAAATCTATTCAATCTTCATGAATAAATTATAAGAATAAATTGATATTCTTAATATAAATTGATATGTAAGATTTTAAAACTAGCAATTGCACCATATGTTGCAAAGGAAACGTTGTAAAGCAGTATCATAGGAATGCTTAGTATAGAGGAAAAATATGTTATATGTTATGTAATTTAATTGAATATTTATCTTATACATATGAATTGTTTTATAGGTTTGGAGAATTGTTTGTCATAGTAATGTTTGATTAGGCACTATGGGCAACATGGGAGACGTATAAAATGGAACTGAAATGTGATTGAATTTACAAATTTATAAGTATCATAAATATATTAATATTAAAATTATTATTATTATTGTTTGACAATGGATTTTCAATAAGTGACTCTTTGTGCTCTTTAAGTAGAGATGATGGACCCATTATGTTACAACCATTAATATCAAAGAGAATATGATGTATCAAATCATTCTATTCCTAAAACATGTTCAGATCATTGTAACACATAGCTACAAATCCATATTAAAGAAACATTTTTTTAACTAAAAGTACATTAAATCTCTCCACAAACACTTAAGTGTCCAAATATCCTCACAAATCTACTATTGGACCAAAAAAGTAGTGTTATCTTAGCATCTTTTTTTAAGAGTTAAAATCACTAACATTTTCAACTATAGATTTAACAACCTCATAAAATTTCCAACAAAAACATTAAAGTCAAATACCATTTGGCCCTCAAGATGTATATACATACATATGAATAATAAAAGAGTACATGTAAAACAAAACATTAAAATAAATTATATTCTTCTATGTATATAAATTATGTTATAAAAAAGCAATTTAAAACAAAAACATTAAAAGAAATTATATTCTTCTATAAAAAAATTATTTTGAAATTCTATTAACCAATCTTGTTTTTTATAATTTTTTCAATATTTTCTAAATTAATATATTAAATATAAAACTTTAACTTACAATGTTAAAATATTACATTTTCTTATTTAAAAAAATAATAATTTAAAAAAAATAAAATTCCTACCCATAATACTAATTTTCAATTCTAAATAAAATTGCATGCGTAAAATTTAAAATAATTTCAGCTTACATATGTTTGAAATGTTAAAATAACATCCACTCCCCCATACAATTATATGTGTTTCAACTCCACCAAAAATGCGTAATATAATAATATATTTGAGAAGTACCAAGACATACTTTGCCTTGAATATCTCAGTGTCTTGGGGAAAATTTGTCACCGCCTTCCTAAATCTAGATGAGGTTTCTTTGCTCATTTCTTGGGTGAGCACACCAAGGTTTTGAATACAAAGTCCTTTGAAGCATAGGGCGAGGGCGTTGGAAGAAACTCTTCGATCGCTATGAAAAGCAGTGATGAGGGCTTCGGTCAAAATAGGATTGCTCATGCTAATGCTAAAACAGGAGCGAATTTATCACTGAATGATATAGTGGTAAGATAAGATAACGATATGTACCTGGTAAGAACTAGTAAATAGGTTAACTATTAAAATTTCGATACTCAATAGTTGTCTCTCCTTTGCGATGGAAAACAACTCGGCATGACATACATTTCCTCAAATTCTTTTTCCAGAGACAGCAATCACGGGCGCTCACGAATAGTGAGGAGATCACATAGCATTCACAAATTAAAGCAATGCAATAAATTGGAAAAAACCAATAAGTTAAGATATTAAAAAATTTGAATCTAGATATTATTTTAAATCTTCACATATCTAATGATCTAAAAAAACAATAAATTAAAAATTTGGAAAAACCCATCTACAATGTCTTCTAATAATATAAATCTAATTCCATAATCTTGAAATTGCTCCACTGTATTTTATTAACTGAAAACCAACGTAAAATGTAATAACAGAAAAACGAACAAATCTTTATTATAACTGTATTAACATAGAATTATAATTCATGATACAGTTCTTTGCCGAAATTTGCGCCCCATACATAGCAGATGCCGCATTTCCGCATGCAATGAGATAGAGAGATATGTCAGCTACTCCACCGAGCAGCTCCACAGCGAAAAACTCGTGTACAGATCTTTCTGCTTCACAGAAGAGAAGCTAGACGAACTCATGAAGCAAGCCTTGGAGGACGGGGTTCTCACCAGGTGCTCAACCTTCGAAGCCCTCTCCGCACTGGTCTGGAAGTCCCGCAGCAAGGCCCTCAAAATGGCGCCCAACTCCTCTTTACAGTTGATTGGAGGGCCAAATTTGAGCCCCGGCTGCCCAGTGGCTACTTCGGGAACGGAATTGTCCTCACTTCGGCCATCGGCAGCACTGGAGAATTGGGTAAAAACCCTTGTCCTTCGGAATGGGGCTAATTCAGAAAGCCATAGGGATTATTACAGACAAATTCATGAGATCCGCGATTGATTATTTCGAAGTAACTCGATCCAGGCCCTCCCTCTCTGCTCATCACGATCTTGTCTCGGCTCTCTTTCCACACGACAGATTTTTGGGGGTGGGGAGAACCAGTCTAGTTTGTGTCTGCCAAGGGAAGTGGTTTTTTTCTCTTCCATGGAAAACAGAGGAAGAGCATTAATATTCTCATCGGCCTTTCCGAAAGCCATGGATCGTTTCGAAGGATTTCTACAAAGATGGGCGTTGTTTGGAGAATCTATAATACTAGAAATATTTTATTTGAAATATAAATAAAATATTGATGTGTTCTAATAATTAGGTGGGTCTCAAAAGTTTTGTAGTCCAATTTTGTGCTTATGTGGACTTTCAAGACATTGTATTCATTTATTCATTAAAAATTTACATTACATAATTAAAAATTACATATATTTTATGTGAACTTTCAAGACATTGTATCTATTTATTCATTTAAAAAAGTATTTTAAATAATGAAAAATTACATATACTATATAGAACCATTGTAAATCTATTTTAAAAAGAGATTAAATTTTTTGAAATATAAATTAATTTTCAAATTTTATAATTAAAAAAAAAAAATAGTATTCACAAAAATTAAATCTATACTAATAATAATTTAAAATAAAATTATATAATATAATACAATTATTTTTTATAACTATAATAAATTGATTCCTTTACCATTCATTTAATTTATATAAATATATCACGTAATAATCATTTAATTTATATAACTATATTATTTTTATTTCTTACATTCTCTTTCTTTATCATTTTGTTTCTATGTTTCTGGCAAGTAGGCTGAACCTATGAAAGTCATGCATGCATAACGCTATCCTCTAAATGCATATAGATCGAATGAAACTAACCTCCAACATGCATGCATAAGGGGATTCCATAATCTCGTATAGATACAATACAATTGGCAATTTCATTCGTAGAATCCTTTTGTTTTCATGGCATATGGCTGGAATGGAGGCATTCATTTGATCTAGAAGATCTACTTGAAAGGAAGGTCTTCTTTCGTCCTTCTCAATTTTGATTCCCGAAACCCCTGTTATTATTTCATTTTGTTTGCAGTGATCTTAAAAATATTAAAACATTAGCTATTTTGTTTGCAGTTATATATATTAAAAGATTAGTTATTGACCTCATTTAAAACATGATATATTTAGCATGTCTAATTGACTGAAGCACTAGTAAACAAATGGAAGACTAATCTGAAAATATATTAAAAGATTATTTATGGACATAATTCAAAAAATGTTTTATTCAGCCCTGTCTAATTAACTAAAACGCGTACCAGTAGTTTCATTATCTTGTAAATCTTACAAAATTTTGATAAAATTCAGGTTACAGTTATAAATTCATCTTACAGTTGTCAAACATTAAATTCAGTTTATAATTATCAAATTTTAAAGTTTTTGAAATTCAAACACTACTAATACAAGATATTTTGACTTTCTTTAACAGGATTCTAGCCACTTTCTTGTATTTTGAAATTCTTTAACACGATCCCAGCCACTTATAGATGACTCCTTAAACAAATAAAAGGTACTTAAAATTACAGTACAGTACCGCCACTCTACTAAGATTCGCAAAATTATAGAAATTCTGACCAAATTTTCATAAAACTCAGATTACAGTTATAAATTCAAATTATAGTTATCAAACTAATTCAAATTACAGTCATCAAACGTTAAATTCAAGTTATAATTTTCAAAACCTTAAAATTTTTGAAATTCAAACAGATATTTTGGAATTCTTAACAGGATTCCAGGATTCCAGCCACTTTAAACAACTCCTTAAACAAATAAAAGGTTCCGACTTGCACTGAATATGAAATATGCAAAACGAAAAACACTCAGCTTCATAGCTCTCTAGATTTCTGAACACACGTTACATTACTATCATCGGCATTTCTTCTCACTCTCACGGTCGGTCTGCTTTTTATTTTTGAGGAAATTTACATGATAACCATAGCCATACTCATCGTATGATGTATGATCTGCTAAATTAGTGCTCTCTCGATCACAATAAGAACCTTTCAGTATCTGTAGTGTCTCGGCAACTCATTCCAAATTAGCAGATCCATCCGCTTGGGAATGAATTATGAGTATTGATATCTTCGGGAATGCTTTCCATTGACGGTTTCCATCCCCTGCGGCAGCCGCTTATCTCTGCTGCAGTACCACGTTTTACTTCAAACGGATTATACTCCGCGGTACTCTGACCGTTTAATTTTGGTTGAAGCTCCACCAACAGATCCTTCGTGCTCGCCCTTTTAATCAAACTATTGGACAGCAGTCCCGCCAATTCTCGCTTTCTGATAACCAATTTAACCGTCACAACGCCTCCTCCTCTGATCTCACACGAAATTGCTGGTTTCGCGGAACCCAAACCTTCCGCTGCTTTTCTTTCGCTTGATCTGCTTCTCCCTCCGCCAATTTTGTGATAGCGAGAGGTAGGCGCCATACAGTTGCCCATTTCGTTAATCCAGTAATGTAAAACAGATGGATTTTGTCAATCCAGCCGCCCGAGCAAACCGAGTCTAGCTTCTGGCTGTCAAGCAACGGCATGACCGTGTATATATTGGAGTTCCTTGAAGCTTTAGGTCAAGGTGTTACTCAACGTTGAGAATGGGTTATTGAAAATTGAAATACAGCCCAAAGATTCGCAGAAGAAGACGGCAGGGGCATCTACGTTTTAATTATTGGGTTCATTGGCCGTTTCTCAGTTGTGACGACGACACGGCAGTCGTAATATAAGGCATTCGAATCTCTCGCCTTCAAACGTCACCGTCAGCCCGCAGAACCGTGACACTTGTACAGGTCTTCTCCATCCGATGCAGAAAGGAATTCATGTGAACCTAACCCAATTGGAGATTAGGGTCGTCGAACGCTGTAAGTGATTTTGTTTTTTCCTAGTTAGGATGTGCTGAGGTCGGGATTATCTATCATAAGATTTTAATAATGTTTGGTTTTGGTTATTTGGAATCGCTCTAAGGATGTTAATTAGTCTTATAGGTTTTTGCTTTGAATCAGTCTATCTCTCGTTTCGGTTTACACTTCTTACTTCCTTCTGCCAATGTGTACACAAATACTTTTGGGCCAATAGGTTTTTCTTGTATTTTCGTCTTCCTTTTCTGTTTAAACTTGACATTTGTTTAAACGTGACATTTGTCCACGCTGTATATATGTTGTGAGATTTGTCCACACTGTATATACCTGCATATGTGCACAGATGGAAATCCAATTGCACTCATGTCTACAATTACCAACACCTGAAAAATTTAGCCACCATAGACCCTTCCACTCTCACATGCCAAAAAAATAATGGTGCGCTCGACTCCCAACTTGATTCGATGTGGAAATTTTGTTGGATGTGAAAATGGAAATTTATCAACCCATCCCCAGTAATCTGTGATATTAATCCAAAAGATCCTTTATAGCCGTTATCTTTATCGTTGTGACGTTTTTCGGCAGTTCTTGTTACTTTTCTTGGCACACAAGATGTCTTTCTCAATTTTTCGTTTCATTGCATTTATAAGTAGCATAGTCATCAAATTCCAATTTGAATTTGGATTCAAATTTATACGGTACCGTAAAAATTTGTATGAAAAATTTTCAATTAAAAAAAATTCAACAGTATATTTCTTTCTATATATATATATATATATATATATATATATTTGTAACAACAATGTTTTTTACTTGGTATTTTTCTCATTCATTTTAATATTTAAATAATTTTTAACAACTTTGATAACAATTTTAAAACTACAATTCACTAAACAAAAACACAACTACACTTGTCAATTATCCGTAAAATCTATTTTTTATGTTATCTAAAATTATTTTTTTAAATTAAATATTTAAAGTGAATAATAAATTTCAAATTTCAAATATTACCTAAAAAAACACACGACCACACTTATCAATTATCCCTAAAATCTATTCCATATCTTATCTAAAATCTATGTATTTAAATCAAATATTTAACCTTAAAAAGTACAATTCAAATTTCAAACATTACCTAAAATCTTTTCTAATTTTTTTTTTAATTAATAAATATTTAAAAACTAAATATCCAAAACTTATTTTTATAAAATTTATTCTAATATAAATATATATAAAATATAAAATTTATTAAATATAATTACTTCTATAACTTTCAAATTTAACTTTAAATCTTTCTTTTTCTAATTAAATTTCTCATTCTTATTAGTTTCTATTACCTAATTATTACCCTTCCACTTACGGTTACAGACACAAACTACCAATACCAATTTGTGACTATTGAAAAAACTATATATATACCTACCAATTCTGTGACTACTTAAAAAAACATACCAATTCTGTGAAAAAAAAACATACCAATCATACCAATTCTGTGAAAAAGAAACATACCAGTTATTTCCATTGCAGAGGGAACCGAATCGAATCGAATTTTGGAATTTCCGTACTATTTTCGTAATACGGACGTATTTGGTAACTATGATTATTACCCTTCACTTACTGTTACACGCAAACTACCAATATCAATTCCGTGACTATTGAAAAACAAAAATATACATAACAATTCTGTGACTACTAAAAACATATACCAATTCTGTGAAAAAAAAACATACCAATCATACCAATTTTGTGGAAAAAAAACATACCAATTATTTTCATGGCGGCCATGAACAGAGCCGAATCAAATCAAATTTTTATCGAATAATTCAATGCACGAATCGAATTTTCGAATTTCCGTACCATTTTTCGTAATACATTTGTATTTGGTAACTATGGTGAGCAGAACGCATCTCGAATACATTTGCGTCCTTTGCGCTGCTGCTAATTTTTGTCTTTGTCGTTTTAAAAGTTTGATTCCATATACATCTCGTCAAATAAGAAATTGATTCCATATCCATCTGGTAAAATAAGCAATTATGAGCATAAGATCTTCGTAAATAACAACAACATTGGTATGGTTTTGGGTATTGCGGATATTGTCCGCCCATGGTGGATTCGGGGATACTAGGCTTCTTCTATGATTGATGGCCAAAATGCAATAGCCATCAAAGAATATCTAGATAATTGTTCGAGCTTGTTAAAACTGTAAGATTTTGAAATACAAAAATCTAGATTTGCAAATCAATGAACAAACTTGCAAGAGAAGGAAAGAGCAAGCAAGAATAGAAAAAAAAAAAATGAAACTTGATTTGTCAATATTAGTTTTGGAATAAATACATAAAAGCAACTAAGTTAAGCTTAGTTGTACATGCAATAATTATGGATAGTTAAAGCTAACTAAAGCTAAGTGTGCTTTATGTTATGCTAATGTGCACATGCACCGCATGCAAGCAGTAAATTAACTTAACTAAGCAAGTGCACATCACATGCAAGAAGTAAGTTAACTAAAGTTAATCTAGGTGCAACTAATCTAGGTACATGTACACCAACACCCCCGCTTAAGCATAACTTAGGTGAGTGTGATGCAAAATGAATGAGTCCCAACAACACGGCCATTTTAGCTATCCATATACAATGCATAAAAAGGAGGAAAGAGGGAAAACCCAGTGGGAAGAAAACCACCCCTCAAAATATAATGCAAAAGTAGAGAAAATACAACTGCTTGGCAGTCGTGTCCTTCACCCCGAGACGATCTCGCAGGAATCGAAACTTCTGCTCAGTGAAAGTCTTGGTGAAGATATCAGCAGTCTGCTCGGAACTAGGACAGTACTGAAGATCGATGATCCCATCATGAATGAGTTCTATAATGAATTGCATGTGGATCTCGATGTGTTTGGTCCACTGCCGCTGCACTGGATCTATGCAAAACTTTAGCGTACTTTGATTATCGCACCAGATGCCAGTTGGATGATGGACACTAATCCCAAGCTCAGATATGAAATGTTGTAGCCAAATGGTCTCAATAGTGGCATTGGCTGATCCTCTATACTCGGCCTCTGCTGATGATAAAGCAATACAACCTACTTCTTACTTGACCAACAAATTGGGCAAGATCCCAAACTAAGTACATAACCGGAGATGGACTTGCGATCAGTCGTGTCGCCAGCACAATCTGAATCTGTGAACCCAATGAGATTCAAAAAACAATTGGCTACGTAATGAATCCCATAGGTGATTGTCCCCTGGACATATCGAAGGATGCGCTTTGCAGCGTTCCAGTGTAACTCATGTGGCTCTTGCATGTATCTGGAAACTGCTCCTACGGCATATGAGAGATCAGGACGGGAGTGAGTTAGATAAAGAAGACTTCCTACAAGCTGACGGTACATTGTGCAATCAACCAATGGTGTGTCTTTGCCATTCTCAAGATTTATCCCTTATAAAAAAAGGTGTGGTTGTTGGCTTGCAGTCACTCATGTGAAATCGTGCCAAAAGATCTCTAGTATACTTTGGTTGAGAAATGGTAATCTCATAATCACTATGATTGATCTCTAGTCCAAGTAAGAAATTTAGCAAGCCCATGTCTATCATAGAAAACCGCTTATGCAATATAGTTTTAATCTTAGTAATGACAGAAGCTGAACTACCTGTTATTAAAAGATCATCTTCGTAGAATACTATGATCAACAAGGAGTCATTTTTCTTCAAAAAATAAACATTAGAATCAGATTTGCAGCGTACAAAATTTTGAGATAACAAATAAGAATCCATATTTGCATACCATGCTCTAGGTGCCTGCTTGAGGCCATAGACAGACTTCTTTAGTTTGCATACCATGGATGAATTGTGCATGTATCCATGTGGCTACTCCATGTAGATTTCCTCCTCAAGATCATCATGAAGAAAGGCATTCTTCACATCCATATGATGCACCTCCCATCCTCTTGCTACTGCAATGGAGAGAGCCAGCCGAATGGAATCCATTTTTTCCACTGGAGCAAAAGTCTCATCATAGTCAACACCATGTACTTGTTGAAAACCTTTTGCTACCAATCGTCCTTTATATCGACTAACTTGGCCATTTTCTACTTTCTTGGTCCAGTAAACCCACTTGCACCTCACAAGTTTGCGATTGGAAGGTAGCGAAATCAAATCCCAAGTCTGGTTCTCAATGAGAGAGTTATATTCCTCATCCATTGCGGCTTCCCATTCAGGATGCCCACTTGCTTCTGCATAATTTTGTGGATCAGATGCATGCATCGTATAAGTATGCATGGGCATGCATGGCTCCATAGGTAAGAGTGCTTGTGGATCTTCCTCAAAAAGAGGTATAGAGGCAGTATCATCAAGGGTATCACTTATACTGCGCCATTTTTGTGTTGAAGGTCATCAAGAATCTTCCAAACTACATGCGGAAGTATGATCTCGATGTTCAAAAACTGGTGGTCCAACAGGAGTCACAGGAAAAGACTCATGTTCATCATAATTCTAACCTGAAGTTTCATCTGCATACTCATCAATGAGTGGTGATGGAAACTTGGTAACAAGTTCATCCACTGGTGCATGCAAACTATCTTCATCAAACTTTACACTCCTTTCAATAAAGAGCTCTTCAGTGTTGATATCAAGTAATCTGTACCCTTTGACTTCATCAGAATATCCAACAAACATGCATGCTTTAATTTGAGGCTCCAAAGCCTTTCTCTTCTCTGTAGGAATGTAGGCCCATGCTCGAGATCCAAAAATGCAGAAATGACTAACTTCAGGTTGCATGCCAGTCTAAGCCTCAAAAGGTGTTTTTCCAGTAACAGATTTATGAGGAGATCTGTTTTGGATGTATGAGGCACAATTGATAGCTTCAGCCCACAATTTCGACGGAAGAGATCTTGCATGCAACATGAGATTAGCCATCTCTTTCAAAGATCAATTTTTCCTTTTAGCCATGCCATTTTGTTGTGGACTGTAAAGAACTGTATGCTGCAACTGTATGCCTACTTCATTACAAAGATTCTTGATATATTTTTTGACATATTCCATCTCATTATCTGTGCGGAGTATCTTGATGTGTTTTCGAGATTGATTTTCCGCATGCACTTTCAAAATATTTAGATGTTGAAAAACATCTGACTTGAGTTTCAAGAAGTAAACCCAAGTGAATCTCGTGTAATCATCTATAAATGACAACACATATCTTGCTTTGCTCATTGGAAGCACTAGAAATTGACCCATGAGATCAGTGTCTACAAGTTCCAAAGGTGAAGAGGTTCTCCATGCATGCCTCTTCTCGAATTTGTCTTGTGGATACTTTCGAAGAGCACATCCATTACAAACACCATTTGAAAATTCAATGGTCGGCAATCCTTTGACCATCCCTTGCTTTCTAATCTGTTGCATATATCTGAAATTCAAGTGCCCAAATCTTTCGTGCCAAATCCTACTTTCTTCATTTGCATGCGTAAGTAGAAAAATGGAATCTGATTGAGGAACAAAATTAGAAAATTTATACAGACGAGATTTATCATTTACCTTGCTAGATGCAATCTTCAAGTTGGTTTGCATGTCATAAATGCTCACGGAATCCGGGGTAAATTCCACTTTCCTTCTGCTTCCTATGTGTGTCATCTGATACACTAAGAGAATATTCACAGAAAGCCTTGGAATATGCAAGACATTCTCAAAATTTCCGTCTTCGAATTGCACTCTTCCTTGTCCAGTAACTGCTAAATTATCCCCCAAGAAAATAGGAGGTCCTGAGTATCCATGTAGAGAAGAAAATGATTCCTTTGAAGAAGCCATATGATCTGAAGCTCCTGAATCAATGATCCATTCTTGCGGTGCAGAATGAAGAGCAATCAAAGCATGCCCATTACCTATTGGATCTGGTGCCTTTTCTCCAGACTTCTTCTTGGCATTCTCAGGAATGTGGTCCCCGAGATTTTGTTGCTAGAGTCTTTACACCATAAGATCTATACTCTTCTTCATGCATGCAGATTCAGTGTGAAAACCACGGTGGCAATAATTGCACATTGATTGCCCTTTCGTTCCTTTCCTTTCCTTTGAGCCGGATGATCCATCAGGGGGTTTGGGATTTCCTCCCTTTCTGGGATCAAGATCCTTCTTCCCTTTTCCTTTCTGATGGTATTTGGAATTTTCCTTTCCTTTTGCATGCACAGTAAGTGCATGCACTTTGGAATTTTTAAGTGTGCCCATTTAGATGAGCTTATATTTCTCATGCGTCAAAGACTGAATAAAAGAATCTAGTGAGGGCATCTTCCAAGTTGTACTAGTTGCAGATCTGACTGTGTGGAATGTAGAGATGAATACTTGATACTCTGGACCAAGTTTTGATAAAATGGAAAGAATCAACTAATTTTCTTGCTTGGATTTGTCGATCCCGCATCCTTTCAGCTGAAGCAACAAGGATTTATACCTTGTAAAAAATTCTTGAATGTTCTCAAAATTTCTCGGATCTAATGAGTTTAACTCATTTTCGAGAATGTGACCTTGCATTTCATCATGTTTTCCAAAAAATCCTTCAAAATTTTTCCATACTTCATTTGGAATTGAACATGATTCAACATGAAATAGTAATTTTGGAGAGATAGATAAACATAGGATGTCGAAGGCCTCATCCATGTGATCGAAGTATCTTTTTTTCTCCATTTCTGATGTTGGTTCAACTTATATTTCCATGGTTATTGAAAATAATCCTCTACTTCTGAGATGAAGTAGAATCTTTAGCTTCCATTCGAAGTAATTATATGGAGTAAGAATTGCCGATTGTGGAAACTCCAATTTAAACTCCATTATTTGTTGTTGCTTCAATATTCTGAACCTGCAAATAAAAATTTCTTGGGCACTGATTACAAATCCCTCCACTCTGATACCATGTAAGATTTTGAGATACAAAGATCTATATTTGCAAAACAATGAACAAACTTGCAAGAGAAGGAAGGAGAGAGCAAGAATGGAGAAAAGAATGAAAATTGATTCATCAATATTAGTTTTGGAATAAATACATAAAAACAACTAAGTTAAGCTTAGTTGTACATGCAATAACTATGGATAATTAAAGATAACTGAAGCTAAGTGTGCTTTATGTTATGCTAATTTGCACATGCACCACATGCAAGGAGTAAGTTAACTTAACTAAGCAACTGCACATCACATGCAAGCAGTAAGTTAACTAAAGCTAATCTACGTGCATGTACACCAACACAACTAATCTAGGTGCATGTACACAAACAAAAACTAAAATGAGCTAAACTGAGCTAAACTCCTCTGTAACTCATCAGTTTTAGTTTTCAAAATTTCAATGTTATTGTAGGACTAATGTCTTTCGCACAACCCAATAATGATGCCAACATAGATGAACCAACCATTGGGAAAGCAATTTTGATAATAAAAGGTGTGCTCACTCATGGTTATTGGTATTGGATCAGTGTTGGAGCTCTGATTTATTTTTCAGTGCTTTTCAACATTCTATTCACTCTAGCTATAAAATCGTAGGTGAATTATTTCGTTTAAGTTTAATTTTACGTGAAGGATATATATCTCGGAGAAACTGAAAACTCTTTATTCAAATATCTACATTAGTAATCTGAATTTTATCTAATGAATTTGTAGCTCTTGGGAAACCTCAGGGTATTATTTTTTGAGGAGTTTCTTGAAGAAAAACATTTTAATCAGACAGGAGAGGATTTATATTCCAAGAGAAAGAGGAAAACCAAGACTCGAGTATTCTCATCATCTCACTCCTTGAAGACCTCAATTGCAGGTCTCTATCTCAAAATATGTTGATTATGTTGTCCAAAATAGTTACTTTTTTTGTATTGACTTACCACATTTCATTTCAAAATTTAATCCCAAAACATAAAGTTGATCCTTCAAAGGTAGGCCCCAAAACAAGAAAGGTATGTTGTTCAGTCGCCATTTAAAGGGGAAATATACTTGATTGCAATTCAAAAGGGGGATTTTTGCTAACATGAAACCTTTACAATTGTCTTTGTAGATGTTTGTGGAAGAAGTGATGGAACTTGTGTTACTAGCACTTCTAAGACAATCTCTTGTGGGTCTTCCTCCTGTATATGTCCTTTCAACTAAACAACATAAAAGGTTTACAATCGTCGTTGAATTGGTTGTAAACCCATCAATTATCTTTGTGGATAAAATCACATCAGGACTCGATGTCTGAGCTGTGGGTATTGTAATGAGAACAATACAGAAATTTTTTCATACTATGCACATTCTTCTCTCCGTAGTTCATCAACCTAACATTGATATAAGGCATTTGATGAGGTATGGTTTAATATGTAAAGAGTACTCATGTGCAGGGGAAGATTCTAAATTTTGTCTTTCCACCTTCAATAATATCACATCCTTTGTCTTGGAGCTCTTGCTAATGAAAATGGGAGTACAAATAATATATGCAGGAGTATTTGGGAATCATTCTTACATACTAATCGAGTAATTTGAGGCAACAAAGATTATACATGGTCAAAATGTTATTGATTTCAGGGAACAAGCATTAGGCTATTCCAGGCATGCCCAAGATCAGAGATTGTTACAATCAAGCAACCTTGATGCTAGAAGTTAGTTCTTCAGCTGCTGATACTCTTAGATATTCATCTTGTATTAGAGTATGTAGGTATGAAGAAAATTTACAGGAAAATCCACGTAGGAAATAACTCTGTGGCTATGTCTAGAAAAACATGAACTTGCCACAAACTCAGAGGTGTAAATTTGAGTATGTTAGAGAACAGACTAAACTAGAATCAAAATATTTGGATGATATCCATATGCCGGTTCGAAAAAATAATATGCAAGCTCATAGAGGTAAATCATCGCCAAATTTATTAGCAAAGAAAAGTGTTTTGACTAGAGAAGATGCTAAATGTATTGCTTATGTCTGACATAGAATTCACCTTCTCCAAAAAATAAAGTTTCTAAAAAGTCCCCATTGGTGAAGAATCCTTCAACTATATCCATTTTGTTGATAAAATGTCATGTTGAATTAATAAAATAAAAAACGCATCAGTCAACTCTACAAAAGAGAGTCTGCACCAGGAGATTCTAGCTCTGCATAACGCTCTACATTCTCAATACAACTCAAGAATTATATAGCATACATGGATATAGGGAAGTTAGAATCATACCCTAAGAAATAGAAACTAATTCATATCCTAAGGTTTCGTGAACCAACTCACACTAATTAAAGATTCTCCATTATATTTCAACACTCCCCCTTAATGTAGAAGGGGTTCAAAAATGTTCCTAACATCTCCCTATGAATTTCAAACTTAATTTTTCCAAGAGGCTCATTGAAAATGTTAGCAACATTATCACAGGTTTTACAATATAGAAGATGGTTTTCTTTAGATTTAGCTTTCTCCCTGACAAAGTGGAATTTTGTATCAATGTGTTTAGTGTTCTTGTGAAACACCATATTATTAACAAGTTTGATTGAGCTCTTGTTCTCACATCTAATTGTCGTTGCATATTTTTGTTCTTCCTCGACATCCCAGAGAATTCTCCATAATGAAATTTCCTTAGATTTTGCTGCGCACATAGCTTGATACTATGCTTCTGTTGAAGACAAGTAAATCGTGTTCTCTTTCTTACTACTCCATATAATCACCCTGGATCCAATGCTAAATGCATAACCTGTTATGGATCTTTGGTCATCTAAATTTCCAACCCAGTCGGAACTTGTAAATGCTATCTATCTAAGATCAGAAGAATCAGTATAAATAATACCATAATATATAGTTCCTTGTAGATACCTTAAAACACCTTTCACTGCATTCCAATGACTCTCAAGTGGCTTGGACATGTATTTACTTATCACACTAACTACATAAGCCAAATCTTGTCTAGTAGTAACATCCCAAGTGTTATTTTTTAGAATAGATTCATATTCCTGTTCCATAGCTGCTTTCCATTCACTACATTTATTTTCTTCTCTATAACTATAAGGTTCAACAACATTCATCATACTAGTTATAAAGGCATTCTCCTGGTATCTAGCAAGCAATTGAATCTGCCTACCTGATCTTCTAAGCATTGGTGTAGCTTCCAACCTATTTTGAATTTCCTTTGAAGGAATCGGCTTGATTGATGTATCTGAATTTTCTGCTTCTGCCTTTTTCTGCTCCTCATGGTTGTTACATGTTTCTTCACTTCCTTCCACCAAGAACGGAATACCCCATTCCTCACTTCTTTTATCAGATTCATCAGAAACCTAATCATGGAACATGACATAGCTACTAACAAATATCTTCTGAGTAGAGGGATTAAATAATTTATAAGCTTTAAATTGTGAAGAATACCCCACAAAGGTACATCTGATGGCTTATGAATCTAGTTTTCTTATGTCTTCCTTTGGATTGTGGGCAAATGCTTTAGATCCAAATACTCTTAAATGTTTTATTACAGGCTCAAATCCATATAATGCTTCAAAAGGAGTTCTAAACTTGAGACTTCTTGTAGGGTTCCTATCTTTCAAATAAACTACATTATTCAATGCTTGAGCCCAAAAACCATTCGAAATACCCTTACCTTTTAACATGATCCTAACACGCTCCACCAATGTTCTATTCTTTCTTTGCACTACTCCATTCTGCTGAGAGTATGGGGTACTATGAATTGCTATAATATTCCATGGTCTTTTAAATACTTAGTAAGTTCCTCCTCCGTATATTATCCCCCTTGATCGGAGCAGATAATTTTTATGTGCTTCCCTATTTGTTTTTCTATCATATGTCTGAACTGCTTAAAGTATTCAAATGTGTGAATTTTTTTACTCATAAAATATACCCAAGAAAAATTTGTGCAGTCATCAACAAATAGAAGAAAATACAGTGCACCTTCTAATGACTTTGTTTGCATGGGTCCTGTTAGCGAGCTATAAAATTTGTTATATCAAATGCTGGCTAAATCATTTTTGGAGTCTTCAAGAAACAAGTTTTATTGCTAAAAAATGTTATCTCTTGAAGAATCTTGAAGGCCTCATGCCTTTGTCCAATATTCACTGCTTTTTCTTTTTATATTCTGAAATTTTGTTGTTTCCATAAGTGAAAATACTACTGCAAAGGCCATTTTTCCCCACTTCCACTTGAAAAAAATAACCTCCATTTTTCTCCCCTTTCATTCCTACAAACTTCCTCTATTTTCATTTTCCCCTATTCCCCTTTCATAAAATCCCCTTTACAGAGTTTAAAACTCCTTTTTAAACTCTGTCGAAACCCCCAAATCCATCAAAAAACTCTGAAAATATCTTTAAAAACAAGTATTTTGACAATGGGTTTAAGCCCCCTTGGGCCAAAATCCTAAACCACTTCTCCCACATCCCCACGCCCTACAAACCAGGCACTGACCCATCAAGTGCTAATCGCATCGCAAACTTTGAAAATGGTTAGATCAAAAAGACCAAGCCTGACCTCCGATTGCGATGGCCCGATCGCGCAATCACATCGGCCTTCCCCGATCGTGCAAATTGCATCGAATCTTTTCATTGGGTTCATTTTAGTATGTTTTCCCGCTACCTTCGATTGTGATGGACCTATCGTGCAATCGCATCGGCCTTCCCCCGATCGCGCCAATCGCATCGGAGATTTCTATTGTGCCTTTACTCTCTCCCTGCCGATTGCAAAACCTCGATTGCCGATCTCCCGATTTAATATTCGTCGTTGATCTCCGAGGTCCAATCTGATCTGACGGCTCACGACCGTCCCAAACCCTAAACTCCTTTCTGCCATATTTTCCTCCGCAACAAAGGTTTTAAACCTTATTTCTTTTCATCATTCACCATATCCCCGTAATGTGACCATTTTCATTATGATTTCTCTCGATTATTCCCAACCGTCGATCTCTGCGCAATCGATGGATCTGACTTATTTTCTTCCTCTGCTCTCCTTTTGACCTCCTCTAATAAATCCCCATCGTTGGATGATGCCATCCAATGGCCACGCTCCTCCCCACACCCTGTGAAGCAGTGAAACCCAATAACGCAAGATTTCATGACATTTGTGTGTATTTTGCAGGTTTCAAATATTTTTCCCATAATATAAAGAAAAAGAAAGCCGACGGTGACGATCATCTGGCCTTTCCTTATCAAAGGGAAAGAACTACGAGAGATCTATTCCACGTCTCATCGATGCTTCATGAGCATTGATGCCTCACGAGCCCTGCGCAACACTACATATCAACAAGACACAGAGAATGAAAACAGAATCAAAGAGTATCAGTGTCAAAGACAGAACATAGTAGAACAAAAGATTGAAGAAAATTTGGGGGATTACGGGTAAGATTGATTATCAAAAGCCTAATCCTCCAAATTAAAACACAGTTAAAGAAAATCATAAGTGTTTTATCAAATAGAAAGGCCTCCACTGCCACATCCAAGGCTAATTGATTCCTCCCAACTACCACAGTGCCACCTGTAGCCACAAGCATTCAAACAAAGGCTGAAGTTATTGATCAAAATCAGATATTTGCCTCAACGCAGCTAAAGAATTAATTTTTCCAAAGGAATTTAATGTACAAATATCAACAGATTTATTATATTCATGACATAGAGCCTCAAAAGTCAACAAAAGCTCCCACCGAGCTTAATCTCAATTGTAAAACATTTAATACAGAGGACACCTATGTATGCTTCTCCATCGAGCCCCTCAAAGGCCGAGAAGCCTTAAAGACTGTATTCATTATCGTGGGAGATCTTTTATCAGATCTCACCTCCTCATTCTTCTATAAATACTTCTGTAGAAGATGAGAAATTATTGGTTGAGTTGGTTGCTGAACTTTGAAATATACTTGAGCTTGAGACTTCTACTTGTAAATAGTGTTCACTGGCTCTTGAAGCTCTGCTTGTGATAGATAAGTTAGTCTGGGAAGTGTAGATGATTTCTAAACTAAAGCATTGGACATAAAGCTGTAACTGGTTTGGAGCATCAATACAAGTTGATTTATGATATCCTGGTCTATGTCGACAGTGATGTTACTTCTTATTGTAAATTGTTATTTTATTTCTGTTTTCATTGCGTTCATCTTCTCTTATAAAGAACAACATGCATAGAGTAAATACCTACTGTATATCAGTACCTTTCTCTGACTGAAAATCTTTATCTACATGTTTTCTTCCAATTTTTGTTATTTAGGAATGATTTAATTCAGTCTAAGCATAGGAATGCTGGCGTTCCCTTGTCCTATTTCCTTGGCTGATTGTTATTCTTAAATGTTATTTTCAGTATATGTTAAGTAGAGATGAACTAAGGAAGATATGGTGTGCCCTGGTCCTAGTTTTATCCCCAAAAACTGTCTGAAAGTTTCCCTTGGAATGTGTTGAAAGATGGCTAGTGTTGAAACACTTACCAGATATCAGGCCATTCTTTGTTATCATTTTTTTTGTCTTGAAAGTTACCAAGTAGAGCAGAGCTAAGAGAGGATTTGTGGTGAGCCCGGCCCGCTAGTTTCTTCTCCAACAGTTGCCTTCAAGTTTCCCTTTGTTTTAAATTTTTTTTCTATTGAAAGTGCATCAAAAGCAGGCTAGTTTAGAAGTACTTGCCTGATCTTAGATTACTTTTATGTCTTTTATTAAGTGTATGTCCAAGCAAGCTAGTTTAGAAGTAGTCACCTGATCTTGGGTTGCTCTTTGTTCTTCATTTTTTTAATTCCCCTTCTTGTTGTACCATTTCATTCCATAAATCAAACATAAATAGATCCTTAGACATAGATGGCTTACCCCATGGACTACTCTTGCCTCTTGCTATTTCAATTAAACCCTATTATGACTCCATAGCCCAATGGACTAAAACCTGCAATTATCTATCTTTCTGGCCAAAGCTTGTTCCGATTGCTTGCAACTTCAAACCTTTGAAACTCTTTTCAATTAGAACTTTCCACTCAAATAATAGTCATGTTCAGCCATCCAAAAACAAAAAAAAAACATTCGGCCTTCATAACTAGCCTAATATCATTACCCAAGACTTCAAAGACAAATCCATCTTTGCAATTATTGGAGAGATCCCTCTCCGGATTCAGGAGGGCTAGATCCTAGAATCCCTAGTGAGTAAGAAGTAGCCTTTTCAAGCACTACCATGTAATGGTAATCATGTTAAAACTTGTTTGAATCAGTGACAAACTAGGCAAACCCTAGGATTCTCATAAGGCTTTATTTAACCTTGAAAAATCAGCCAGCTTAGCCATAAGAGTAGACTATATTTGTCTCATAACCGTAGCTAAGGTTTGAAACAGATTTAGCACACTCTTAACGACCAATAGGACTGAAAAATAACTTAGAAAACCAAAAACTATTTCAAATTGGTATCCAATAAATATGGTGGTGGAACATAAAACCTTTTACCTCTGAAAAGAGCTAAAAACTTCCACCTGGCGACTCCACAATCCTGAACAGACCTTAAGAATCCACTGGGAAGAACCCTTATCATTCTAATATCATTCAAACTCAGTTAGAGGACTGTAGGATCAAAATTCGTGTAAATAGATTAGTTGACCTTTTAAAGACTGTCATACCTGGTCGAAATTTTTTGGTTTATTTGGGTCTAAAAAACACAGCATAGTGGCTCCTAAAAAGAATCACACTAGAGCCTATCCTGACCCTGATCCACCTGAGATAGTTGATAACCTAGAAAGTATCCTTAGGAAGTATCCTAGGATTAAATTATCAGCTATTTTCAGATCACCCTTGAGAGCTAATTCAGTTTCTAAAAATCTTGCAGCTCCACAAGAAACACATGGTGGTGGAACCAGAAATTTTTTTATCTCCTTACGAGCTAAAAATATTCCACCTAGCGACTCCACACTCTAAAACTCCCAAAAGACCAAATGACTCAACTGTTAGAAGACCCTGAACTGATTGACCAGACACAGTGACCTCTTTCTCGATTTACAAAATGATTCCAAGGATACAACGAAGATATGCCCCAATGAGTAGAGATCATATCCCCGGGTTTCCACATAAGATGCCCCAGGTGAATTGGGATAACAACCTGCCTATATTTCAAGGTGAAATGCTTGATGACCCTCTATTACATCTCATCAAATTTCATATACATGTATGGAGGTTGAAATTTGAATGGCATGAAGATTGCCTAATGAAAAATTTCATGTTAACTTTAGAAGGGAAAGCTAGGGATTGGTATGAATGCTTGAGATCTAGTAGTTTGTTTTCTTTAAGGGACTTTGAATATATGTTTTATGAGAACTATAAAGAAAACACTACATCATTATCTTGGGGTGTAATATATTATGATCCATCACAAAACATCACCAAACACATTATAGATAATGATGAAGTTTTGGAAGAAATGCATCCTGAAAATCTTTTAACAGCCATTCATGAGTTTAATATGCTATTGAAATTTTTTAAAAACATAGATGAATTAGTTTAAGACGAAATGAACCAAGAAATACTGAACATTCCTAAAGATATCCCTGAAAACTCAAACAATGATTCATCATCCCTTATAGCTGCAGCTCAAGAAGACATCCAGCCTCAAAATCTCTCTTCAAAGAGGCAGAGAACTGTTTTACTCCTGTTCAAAGGAACATAGAAACATCTTCCCCTTTGATAGAAAGAGAGATTGATCAGACTATTTATAAATAGCCAGTCTTTGAAATTTTTTGCAAAATAAATAATCTTGCCCATTCACATAGAGAACTTGGTTGTACAGATTTAGAGAGTTCTTTTGTAGATCAGAATGAAGAAGGACCTGCTGATAACCGAATATGTTTGATTGGTAGTATTACTCATATTCATGATTCTCCTAAATTTTATCTATCTAGTGATGATGCTTCCCAAACATAAGTTAATTTTGCAGGATCATCATTAGCAAATTTATGCGAGGAAGATCAGTTCCTTCAAAGAAGTAATGAACCAGTGTAGACTATTTATGATACTGATAATGAGAGTTTTCAAAGCCTAGAAGTGCGTAATGATTCATTGGATCTTTTCTTTGCTTCATTTCAGATCATCAATAATAGTTTCCATGTGATTGGGACTCAGCAGACTTTTAGCTCAAAGGATGAGGAGGAAAGAAACAAAGAAATTTTTGAGCAGGTTATAACCAAGGAGCCTTCTCTTGAAAAACAGGAAGCGATTGAATATACCCCTGATCAAGAATATAATAACCTCTTCACAGAGTTCAGCCCACTGAATCCAAGCATACCAGGGCTACAAGAGGACAACACTGCCAAATATGATGGGTCCTCCAGTTCAGATGATGATGAAGAAGAGGGAGAGAAACAGATAGAAGACTGTCCTACTGAGGATATACCATCTTCTCAAGAAGAATATTTTTCCTTTTATGTTAAGAATGATGATGCTTCCAAGTAACTCTAAAGATGTACTCCTCAAAGCCGAAGCCTTGGAAGCAGACAATTTACCAGACATGGAGGGCCAAAAAGAAGAGAATCTTCATCTTTTCTTTGTTGATCCTATGGAAGAGTGTGTGGAATTCCCAACTGGCTCAAACTATCAAGAATGGATCCTTTGTAAGATCCAGAGACATGAAAAGTTGTCACCTCCTTTGATAGTCTTGGTTTTGAAGATTAATCTTCAAAATATACTATGGATACCTCTGACAAGCAGCCACAGTTTCTTCTTCTTCTTGACATTACTCAGTTGGCTGCATTGGCACTTTTGTATCATATGAATATGTAAATACTCCATGTTAGAATAGGTTAGATAGGAATTTCAATATAGCTCAGTTCTGAGCAGTTAGATAGTTGTTGATTTTTGTCTCCGAAGAAAAATAAAAAACACAAAAATACAAAAACAATAAAAGATAGAAAAGAGGGCAGATTGTGAAAATAAGTAAGGTACACCCCCATACCAAAAAGAGAAACAAATCTGAAAGTATGCAAACTCAAATGCCACTCCTAAAGAACACACTTCTAGTTAGTCAAACATCCTAATCTTGACAAATTAGTTTTAAATTATCTATTGATAGGATAGTGAATTCGATTTGCCAAACTGTTTAATCTTGGCTTATCAGTAGATAGTTTAGGATAGAAATTAAAGGTTCAAACATGCTCAAAACCTGAACCTAAGTTTCCAAACAAGAATTGACTCCAATCTGTTTCAAATTCCGAGTCAAACAAAGGTAAATCTGGTTCCAATCAGCTCAAATTCTTAACCAGGGGATTAAATAAAGAACAACTCAAACAAAAGTAAAAACAGAGCTGTAAAAAGATGAAGTGCTTTGAAATTTCAGATCTTAAGCCTTCCATTTTGATTTAATTTTCTACAAAAATAATATCTATGTGCAGCTTGTTTTTATGCCATAGATTAGCATCAAGTTAGACTGTTCAATCCTGACTTGTATGCTTTTAAATTTCTGTTGTATAATTTAGAGAATAAAAATATGTTGGACAGTTTAATCCCAACAGGTAGTAGATTAGGTAAAGAATCATATGGGCTCAATTGTTTAATCTGAGTCCATGGAGAAATAAGGAGTAGAAATAGATTAGATTTTCTGCTTTTAAAAGAATAAAATGTTGTAAAAGAGTTTGCCAATCCAAGTGCACTCTAAAGAAGAAAAAAATGTTAGATCAGTAGGATTGGGTAGGTAGAAAGCTTGTTGATGAAAGATCCATTGTTTTTATGGCTGCTAATATGTTTTCAGACCAAGATCATCCTAGCAAAGGAAGGGTAGCCCAATGGATGAGGCACAATTTAGCCTCCCAGAGAATCCAATGGATGAGGCATAGATCAGCCTCCCAGAGAATGCAAGTCGGAAGTTCTTGATGCCTTCAAGAAGGCACCATCCCCAAGTGGAGCCACTGTTAGCCAGCTATAAAATTTGTTATATCAAATGCTGGCTAAATCATTTTTGGAGCCTTCAAGAAACAAGTTTTATTGCTAAAAAATGTTATCTCTTGAAGACTCTTGAAGGCCTCATGCCTCTATCCAATCTTCACTGTTGCTCCTTTTTATACTCTGAAATTCTGTTGTTTCCATAAGTGAAAATACTGTTGCAAAGGCCACTTTTCCCCACTTCCACTTGAAAAAACTAACCTCCATTTTGCTCCCCTTTCATTCCTATAAACTTCCTCTATTTTCATTTGCCCCTGTTCCCCTTCCATAAAATCCCCTTTACAAAGTTTAAAACTCCTTTTTAAACACTGTCGAAACCCCCAAATCCATCAAAAAACTCTGAAAATATCTTTAAAAACAAGTATTTTAACTATGGGTTTAATCCCCCTTGGGCCAAAATCCTAAACCACTTCCCCCACATGCCCATGCCCTACAAAACAGGTGCTGACCCATCAAACGCTAATCGCATCGCAAACTTTGAAAATGGTTAGATCAAAAATACCAAGCCTGACCTCCGATTGCGATGGCCCAATCGCGCAATCGCATCGGCCTTTCCCGATCGCGCAAATCGCATTGGATCTTTCGGTAGATTTTGTTTTAGTATGTTTCCCAATTCCCCCACCTCCAATTGCGATGGCCCGATCGCATAATCGAATCGACCATTCCCCGATTGTGCCAATCGCATCGGCGTTTTATATTGCAACCTTACTCTCTCCTCGCCGATTGTAAAGCCCCGATTGCCGATCTCCCGATTTAATATCTGACGTTGATCTCCGGGTTCCAATCTGATCCGACGACCCACGACCGTCCCAAACCCCAAACTCCTTTCCACCATATTTTCCTCCGAAACAAAGGTTTTAAACCTTATTTATTTGCATTTTCGCCATATCCCCGTAATATGACCATTTACATCCTGATTTCTCGATGATTCCCAACTCTCAATCTCGCGATTGATGGATCGACTTATTTTCTTATAAAACTCTCCCTTTTGACCTCCTCTAATAAATCCCCACGCGTTGGATGATGCCATCCAACGCTCATGCTCCTCCCACACCCTGCGGAAAACGGTGAAACCCAATAATGCAAGATTTCATGACATTTGTGTGTGTTTTTTGCGAGTTTCAAATATTAAACCCATAATATAAAGAAAAAGAAAGCGAGGGTGATGATCCTCGCTTTTTCCTTATCTAGGGGAAGAGGCTACGGGGGCTCCTTCCACGTCTCGTCAATGTTTCATGAGGCATTGATGCCATATGAGCCCTGCGCGGCCTGCACATCAACAAGACAAAGTGTATTTAAATCAAAATTAAAAGAGTTGTGTCGAAGACCTGCCACAGCAGAAACAGAAGATTGAAGACAATTTGGGGATTATGGCTAGGATTGATTATCAAAAGCCTAATCCTCCAAATTAAAACAAAGTTAAAAGAAAATCATAAGTGTTTTATCGAACGAAAAAGCCTCCACTGCCACATTAGAGGCAAATTGATTCCTCCCAGCTACCACCACCGCCACACAGCAGCAACAAGCATTCAAAACGGGGGAGAAATTTTGAAGTTATTGATCAAAATCAGATATTTGCCTCAGCGTAGCCAAACAGTTCATTCTGCTAAAAGAACTTAATGCATAAAATATCAGCAGAGTTACTACAACATGACACAGGGCCTCAAAAGTCAACAAAGGCTCCCACCAAGCTTAATCTCAATTGTAAAAACATTTAATACAGAGTACACCCATGTAAGTTTCTTCATTGAGCTCCTCAAAGGCCAAGAGGTCATTAAATCCATATTAATTGTAATTGGAGATATTTTTATCGGATCTCACCTCCTCATTCTTCTATAAATACTTACGCTTAGGAATGAGAAATTTTGGTTGAGTTCATTGCTGAACTTTAAAGTATACTTGAGCTTGAGACTTCTACTTGTAAATAGTGTTCCTTGGCTCTTGAAGCTCTTTGTGATAGATAAGTTAGTCTGGGAAGTGTAGATGATTGCTAAACTAAAGCATTGGACTTAAAGCTGTAACTGGTTTGGAGCATCAATACAAGCTGATTTATGGGATCCTGGTCTATGTCGACGGTGATGTTATTTCTTATTGTAAATTGTTATGTTATTTTTGTTTTCACTGCGCTCATCTTCTCTTATAAAGAACAGCATGCATAGTGTTAAGACCTACTATATATCAATACCTTTCTCTAACTAAAAATATTTATCTACATGTTTTCTTCCAATTCATGTTATTTAGGAATGATTTAATTCAGTCTAAGCATAGGAATGTTGGCATTCCCTCATCCTATTTCCTTGGCTGATTGTTATTCTTAAATGTTATTTTCAGTATATGTTAAGTAGAGATGAACTAAGCAAGATATGGTGTGCCCTGGTCCTAGTTTTATCTCCAAAAATTGTCTAAAAGTTTCCCTTGGAATGTGTTGAAAGCTGGCTAGTGTTGAAACACTTACCAGATCTTAGGCCATTCTTTGTTATCTTTGTGTTTGTATTGAAAGTTACCAAGTAGAGCAGAGCTAGGACAGGATTTGTGGTGAGCCCGACCCGCTAGTTTCTTCTCCAAAATTTTCCATCAAGTTTCCCTTTGTTTTAAAATGTTTTTCTATTGAAAGTGCATCAAAAGCAGGCTAGTTTAGAAGCACTTGCCTAATCTTAGATTAATTTTATGTCTTTTCTTAAGTATATGTCAAAGAAGGCTAGTTTATAACTACTCACCTGATCTTGGGTTGCTCTTTGTTCTTCATTTGTTTAATTCCCCTTCTTGTTGTACCATTTCATTCCATAAATCAAACTTAAAGAGATCCTTAGAGATAGATGACTTGCCCCATGGACCACTCTTGCCTCTTGTTGTTTCAATTAAACCCTATTATGACTCCATAGCCCAATGGACTAAAACCTGCAATTATCTATCTTTCTGGCCAAAGCTTGTTTTGATTGCTTTCAACTTCTCACCTTTGAAACTCTTTGCATTTATAAATTTCCACTCAAATAATAGTCATGCTCAACCATACAAAAACAAAACAAAACCTTCAGCCTTCATAACTAGCCTAATATCATTACCAAAGACTTCAAAGACAAATCCATCTTTCCACTTATTGGAGAGATCCCTCTTCAGATTCAGGAGGGATAGATCCTAAAATCCCAAAATGGTTGAAATAATGTTTCTTCTATGATTGGACTTTGCCAATATTGCTAATTACAGATTCCTAACAGGTCCACATAGGTCAGTGTGAACTAATTCAAGTATGTCTCTCTTTTTCTTTTCTACTCAAATGGGGAATTATTCTTTATGCATCTTTCCTAACACACAAGTATCACAATCATTATGCACTTGTTTTAATGTAGGAAGATCTCTTACCATTTCCTTTTTCTGAAGTAACAACATATCGTTGAAGTTGATGTCACCAAGTCTCTGGTGCCATAGCTCTTTTGTAGTCAAACTTGATGCTGACAAAGCTCGATCTAGTGTTATCCTCACATCAAATTTGTACAGATCTCATGTACTAATTCTTGAAAAAATAGTCTTCATTCCATCCAACAAATATTTAATATAACAGTTAGATTTAAAAAATTCTACCTTGATATCCTGATTTGTAATCATGGATACAGAAATCAAATTCTTTGTAACTCTGGGTACATACATTACATTATGAATAAGTTTGATATTACCATAAGGAAAAAAAATATGAATTTTCCCGCACCCTTTGATCTGATGACTTCTATCATCACCAAGGTAGATTTCTGCTTCATTGTTGATTTCTTGAAAATTGTCAAACCATTGTCTATTCCCCGTCATATGTGTGGATGCTCCCGAATCCATATACTAGATTTCTCCTTCCACATTTTCATCAAATTCTTCCATGAACAATCTGAAGTCCTGAACATGGTCTTCGTCTGCGAAGTGACCTGCAGGTCTTTTATGTATCTGTTGTTCTTCATGAAATTTCTTCTTCCTACACTCCTTAGCCATATGATTCAGTTTTCCACAATAAAAATTTTTATTACAGAGTTTTTTCTATTCAGATACATACCTTGAGATTGACTTAGTATTTTTTGTGGATTTCCTCTGCTTTTTTGTGATGGATTTCCTTTTTCTTTGAAGAATTTATTCTTTTCCATTAACACAAAATCTGCACTCTCGGGTTTTAAAGTCAATTGTCTTTCTTCTTCTTGCTTCAATATTCCTGTCAGTTCCTCAAATTTTGGGATTTTCTCTCTCGCCCTTATCTGAGTGATAAAAATTTGGAAATCATCAGTTATACCATTCATGGTAATTGTGACCAAATCTGCATCTGCTACAATTTCACTCATATCTGCCAATTTTTTCTTCAGATATTTGATCCACGATATGAAAGAAGCAACTGCTTCATTATCCTCCATCTTTAGGGATAGAATATTGCTCTTCAAAAATAGAAGACGATTTGTATTCTTGATCTCATACAAATCCTTCAATATTGTCCAAATTTCGCATGCTGATTTGCATTCTCTAATATGCGGTATGATGTAGTCCTTCACTGACATATTTAGCAACGCCTTTTCTCTTCCTTCATTCTTCTCCCAGTCTAGAATCGATGAAACTCCCACTGTTGGCTTCGAATCATCCCCATTTGCAATCATCCAAGCACTCTCTGATTCTAACATAGTCTGCATATTAAACTTTCAATTTGAGTAATTGGAACCATTGAACTTCTTTCTCTCATTCAAGTATGCTTCAATTATTTTATTATTTATATTGGTGATTCAAGAAATATAATTAACATGAAAAAAAATTATAGATCTACCCTAGATATTTACAGAGAGAAATGTTACGATACATATCTACCTGATCTGCATCAATTCAACAGGTTTTTTTTCACGTTATGCGACAGCGTTTCGAATCATCTTCACTAGCAAGATCTTTTTCAGATCTCTTCTTTCAGTGGCGAGCTTTCACCAGATCCCTTCATTGGTGACTTTTCACCGGATCTCTTCCTTCATCATTGGTGTCCATTGGCTCAGATCTATTTCAGATCTCCTTGGCGCACTTATTGACCCAAACAGAACCAGAAACAGAACCCAGTAAGTCTTCCTCTGATCGGTGCCTTTGTTCAGTTCAATTATGTGACAATGGCACAACTGTTTCTGTAGGAACCATAACGATCGAAACGATTGTTACCCAAAATACCGCATTGATCTGCTTAAAGCCTGAGAAAAAAAAAATTCACTTATTCATCAGGGGCTTCTCCTCTGCCACCTAGATACTCACAGCGATCACATCACACTGGCTATGATTCGACCCTAGAGCTCTGGTACCATGATAAAATGTGATGTTGAATTAATAAAATAAAATAACCACTAGTCAGCTCTATGAAAGAGAGTCTGAACCAAGAGAGTATGGCTCTGCAAAATGCTCTGCATTCTCAATACAACTCAGGAATTATATAGCATACATGGATATAGGGAAGTTATAGTCATAACCTAAGAAATAGAAACTAATTCCTATCCTAAGGTTTCTTGAACCAACTCACACTAATTAAGGATTCTACATTATCTTTCAACACTTGTGAAATACAAATTAGAGGGTCAAGCAACTCAATAGTAATTTAAAATGTTCCAAATTGAAATCAACAAATTTCATCAATTGATTGAGTTGATTCTGAGATTAATTTGATATTTATTATGATCTTGCAGTATAAAAAGAGAATGATCAAGTAAAACAATTGTGGTAAATATACATTGTAAGTCAAATTAACTCACCTCACCCACTCATCCTTGATATGATAGTAGTGGGCATGGGCACCTTTGCAATCATTCGAGTTAGTTATGAACAACCTTTAAATGCCCCAGACTCTGTGAATGCAATGGAAGCGTATATCGTGGTTTAAAGGATTAACATTAACCATATTTTCTATGAATGAAGTTTTTTTTTAATATGTGATTAACATATGAGTACATTCACTAACTCTAGGTTTACCAAAATTTTAGAGGGATTAAATTTCTTGAGATTTAAATTTCATATAGAGTGAAAAGAAAATTAATCGTGAAAGAAATTTAATCTCTCACCACCCATGGTAGATATAGAGTTGAGATGGCTCTATGTTGGTTTAATTTCCTTCTTTCAATAGATTATACTCCACATGAATACTATGGGTTCTCCTAAACGTGGAGATCAAAAACCACCAATAACTTGACTAAGTCAATTTTACCTTATTATTTTAGTTTAAAGTTGGTTTTGCTTTACTGTAGAATTATTTTTAATTTTCTTTGATTTATTTTTCACCAAGTAAAAATGTTTAAGGCATGGTTATTTTTATTTTTATTAACATATCTAGCTATTAATTGTATTATTTTATTTTATTTGAGACACATATTTTCACTTTAAGAATTGAAATGTATTTTATTTTTATTTTTATTATTATGTAATTTGATGAGGAAAAATACTTACATAACATAACCTTACAACATCCCTTCCATATTGGGCTGAGAGGACCTCTAGGCTTAATTAGATTTAATTAATGATCTTTTTTACATGGCATGATCACAATATTTCTAATAAAACTACATCAAATTAATATTTTCTTCAGAATGCTTTTAAATATTTGGTTAGTAAAATAAATGGTAAATTATATGTTTTTCAAGCTTCATTGTCTCAATATTTCAATTACAAAATACAACTTTTCCAATTCAACATTTCAACTAGCAATCCTATCCACTTCTTTTTGCACCGTTTGTGACAATTTCTATAATACATATAATTTTTTAAGAGGAAATGTTTACTTTTGTTCAACTATATTTTTTTAGTAAAGTATTTAGCT
Source organism: Pinus albicaulis (assembly GCA_034641835.2). Taxonomy (NCBI): domain Eukaryota; kingdom Viridiplantae; phylum Streptophyta; class Pinopsida; order Pinales; family Pinaceae; genus Pinus; species Pinus albicaulis. Next base: position 525,014,932 of record CM076580.1, read on the forward strand.
TATAATCATGTTTTACATATTTTTGACCACATAGGATAGTTTGGTAGTTAGCTTTATGCATTCAAGTTTACATATTTTTGACCTTTTGATCACATAGGGTAGTTAGGTAGTTAGATTTATGCATTCAAGTTTTTTAATTGTATTTTATAATTATGATATTTGCCCAGATAAATAATTTATTGTTTGAATAGATTAACATGTCATACATTGCCTTTGAAAACTATGATAACGAGTTTCAATGAATCAGTCTAATCTTTATTAGCATCAGGAGAAGCATGAAATAATATGGGATGGAGGAGATTTTTGCGTGTTAATCAAATTTAATTAATAAAATGTTTTCTTAGTTACTTTATCGTCAAAATTTTATTCATATGAATTTTTCTTTAAACAGTAATGAAAGCCCATTTAAAAATATTATTTCTATACAACTTAAATAATATTTATAAATTATGTTAATTAGCTAATTATAATAATAATAATATATTTGGTAAAATTTTGGCAATTTTTTTATAATAATACTATTTAAATTATTATTTTTAAGTATATTTTATATTTATTATAATATAGAACTTAAATTCTATGATGAAAGTTTGAAGGTGAAAAAAAAAAGACACCACTAAACAATACTTTTTCTTTTTTTGTAAGTTTAATAGTATATTTCTATTTTCTATTAATAAAAAAAACAACAAGTTGTTACAAATCAAAACTTGATGGCCTTAACCTGCCCTAAGGAAACCAGGTCAGTTGGCCAGCTTAAAGAGTTAAAAGTCATCCAGTATTGGAAAGGTTTATAGCTTCTTCTATCTGTTATGTCCATTTTTCTATCTCTAACATATTCTAACTACAAATACTAAATGCTATCCAGAAAATACATAAAAAACCAAAGGAAGTACTTTGTCAATCATAAGAAGATTCAATTGGTGACAAATCCCTTACACTAGAGCCGGGAATATCCACCTGATGCATGGTTTGTAGCTAACGCTCTATTCAGTCAAGACGAACAGTACCATATTGCTGTGACACACGAATATCTTTAATCTCTCTTTTGATATCTTGAAAAAAAAGAAGCGAGTTTTGGGTCACCTCCCATTTTTTGTAAGATCATGACTGCCTTGGCTAGAACGCATTTGAGCATCCAGTATGTGTGAATATACTGAGAAAATAGGGACAGTCTCCCTCTTGTGTTGGCAGGGTATTTAATGAAATCTATTTCTTCCTCACGAGTGTCTCCCTCCAGTTTGGTGTTACAGTCTCTCTCCCATCCAACAATAATATTCCAAACCTGTGGAGGATTACCAATAGAATATGCATCGAAGAGGTGTTCCGTGACCTCTTTGTTTGATTTTCTTCCTTTCTTACTAGACCCCATAGTGGACTTAAGTTGTGTCTATTTCCCCTAATCCTTGGCCTCTTTCTTGGTCATTTGTCCTTTAACCATATCTGTATACAAAAGACCCAACCACTGTATCTGCTTACTGTGTTGTAGCAACTCCTTGGCCAATGATTGAGAAAAACATGTTGTAAATTTATAGAAGCCTGTATATCTCAACAAAAGGTCAATAATTGTGTTCTGCATGAATGAGTAAAAATGTCCCACAGTAGCTGTCGTTACTTCCTGGCAATCAATAAAGTAATAGCCAACCTCATTCTTCCTTCTGAGGGTGGTGAAATTACAAGCATTCTTCTGATAAGGATGTAAATGCAGGGTGAAACTAAAACGCTTGAACTTCAACAAAGAAGGGGGAAAGTTGATATTCCTCGGCAACCGGAACCACAATCCATGAGGACAAGTGTGTGACCCAATTAGGAAGACGCTCCAATAAACCTCCCAAGAAATTTTATAAACAGAGTATGAACTATTAGAAGTATACGGAGGCCTGAAGACACAAAAATTCACCCACAGTCCCAATAGAGAACCGGCCACAGGAAAAAATAATTGTGGAGGAGCGGATACAGAGAAAAAATTACGATGAGAACCATTAACAGGGTAGTCGTGTTTAGCCATACATTCTAACTCATAGTTCTGAGATTCTGAAATCTGTGTCCCATTATTAGATACCACATTCAGGGTAGAGAAATTTTGGGAACCATAGTGACTGATAATTTGAAGGAAAGGTTTGACAACAGAGGCCGATGAGCCAAGAATCACAGAGACATTATACAATTGACTTAAACAAAGAGATAAAAAATAAATTAAACGTAAATTCCCTTGATTCAGTGCTATGCAAACAAAATATCCACACATAGAAGTATAACTGAAATCATAATTTGAAAATTACTGTAGTATTTAGCACCATGTAAGTGCACAAAATTTTCATAGAATGAAAATTTGACACTGAACAATAGAGTACCAATTGAGAAATAATGGAGACATCTCATCACTAATAATTGTAGTGTAACCGACCTAACGAATGATTAAGTATACCTCTGCATGCATTATAAGGAGATATACCATGTACCAGGTAACTAGATGAAGCCACAATACTCCCACCTTCTTCCACACTTCTCCTCCTTCTTCAGAATTCAACTTAAGAACAGTGCCTCCCTTCCTTTCTGTTGCTTTCATATACCCCTTCAATTGCCGACGTTGTTTCCAAAAACTTCTTGGACAGTGTTAGTTGGCCTCCACCTATATCGTTGACAACCATTATTAATCGACGTGTGATAGTAGTGCCTTGCTGGCTGCTTGCCCTCCTCATCATCAAGTGACTATGTGGTTTACACTGTCGTGTGTCACCTCATGTCTCTCGTCTCCGAGGTGGCACCTCGACTGGGGATCTCGAGAACTCTCCATGCCTCAGAAACGATTACCTGGAATGGTTGTAGCTCTTCTTCCCAAGCTCTGTCAGTCTGGTTAATATATAGCTATCGACCCACATGATCACACCCCCAATTAGCCAGGTAGTCAGATGCCTTATTCCCTGCTCTACGGACATTTGATTGGATGAGGAAGCCTATATCATGAATAATTAAATTGATTTCATATATTAGGTGTGCTGTCCTCCAACTTTGATATATATTCTCCCATGGAGTCCCCTATTTGAGCTTCTATAATACCCCTGTTACCATAGTCGAATCCCCTTCTACTATGATTATGTGATAACTTTCACTAACTGCTATTAGCAACCCTTGTTTGACTGCCATTAGTTATGTTTCATTATCAGTAGTAAACCATAGTTACATCGCTTATATTCTACAAATTTAACCCTTTGAATTCTGGAATATTCCACTTGCTCCTATGTGTCCTTGCTTTCCTTTAGAGGCCCCGTCATCATTTAGTTTCAGAAACCCTGGCTGAGGCATCTGAAACTTATCCTAAGGTTTTTGCCTTAGTTGTTTCCTTTTCCACAGGGTCAAAGCCACCATTTGACATTTTACGTTTAGCATGGCAAGGATTCCAGCTTCATTTTTTTTTGTTTTCCAATATTCTTCATTCCATTTCTCATATAAGGTGGTCTCGCAAATATTTTCAAGGATCACCTGTGAGATTTGTTATTTTTGTTTAGGCTCGTCCCTAAATATTTTTTGATTCCTTTCTTTCCAGATAGTCCATAGAATAAACCCCATAGATAACCTCCAAGCTCTGTTAAGTACTTCACAAGTACATCCCCCTTTTCTCCAAGTTATATTAGTCTGGTTGATGCTTGTATTTTCCCTGTCGGTTTGTTGGAAGACCGTGATGATGTTCTGCCAAAGTGATTCAGCTAGATCAAAAATATTCAATAAGTGCTCAATACTTTCATCATGCTTGTTACACATTATCCATAGAAAAGGGCCATGCAGCCCTCTTTTCTGCAACTAATCCTAGGTAAATATTTTACTATGACTCACAAGCCAGAGGAAATGTTCTATTTTTGGCCAATGGTTAGCTGCTCAATTTTTTTGCGAAAGCATTACTGTTATACTGTGTATATTATTAGATTTGATATAATACCCTTCTTGTATTGTGAACATTCCTTTAGTATGGTATACCCGCCTTAGGATATCTTCTGCATTTGCTGAAATCAATTTCTTAGTTTTCATTTCTTTTTAATAATTATTCCATTTCTTAGTTTCCCAAAATAGAGTTGTGTTTGTTCCTCTAATTTCCCATAACCTATGCTCTCGAATGAGGTCTCTTTTAATGGCTGCTAGATTCCATATGTTGGAGCCTTTTGGGGTTGCATTGAACTTTATTTTTCCAACAGTAGTACGTGGCATTTCATATTTCCTCTCCCAAATAACTTTCCATAGGTTCCTACCCCCATCGAGCCATCTCCACCAAATTTTACCTCCCATTACAGGGTTCAACACATATGGGTCTCGTAATCCCAATCTTCCCTTTTTTTCTAGTTTAGTGAGATTATACCAAGAGAGAAGAGCCCATTTACATTTTTGTTGAGTACCTTTCCACAAAATTTTTTTAAATATCTTGACCATATTAATGCAGATGATTTTAGGGGTCACCCGCACAGATAAATGGTAAATTGGGATAGATTTTAAAATATATCACAATACGACTACATAACAAGGAGAATTGAGAACCCTGAATGCCCCATTCCATAGATGACCCTAAATACGGTTAAGGAGATATTTCCATCCTGAAACCCTAAGAGAATTAAGGCTGATGGGAGTTCCAAAATACTTCATGGGGAGAGTTCCTAAATTAAAACCCATAGTACGAGAAAGGAATATTTGAGATACAACATTAATATTAAAAAAATAGACATTAAACAATAGTTTTATTTTAAATAAAAATGCATAAACTTACAAACATAAATATCATGTTTATATTTTTCAATTAGGGTGTGGGTAATGGTTAGTTTTAATTAAATCTAAGATATACTATATGACTTTTCGTCTTCAAAGGTTGACCTTGTTACTTTCATAAATTCAAAACATATGGCATACATGTCTACAAATGTCTTTCTCATACAATTTTCTCCAAATTAATAAACCTATCAGTCTCTGTTTGCACCTTTTGGGGCAATTACTAGTTAAACCTTTGGAATATGTCCATCTCTCATTTTCTTCTACACTTCTTACTTCCATGTGACATCTCTACACAAATTTTTGAGCCCTCCTTTTTTCTCTCCACTTGACATCTGTGTTGTAGTTCCAGAAATGTAGCACTTATGCTTTTGGTTAATGCTATGTTGAATCCAAAAAAAAATTCATGTAAATCGTCTCGGGCTCAATCATATTGTTCAAGAAACCACCACCTCCACCTCCCTTTATGTTCAGTAGGATCTCAGAAATGAGAGTATATTCCGTCGAATTATGCGCGAAAGAGGTGCTCCGTGTTCACCACCAAGTTCTGAATCAAATATGTCTCACCCAAACCTGTGCCAAGATCAGGCAATGCCAAAGCCCAAGTTACCTACGACTAGGCTTATCTAATCATTAAATGGGCAACGAAGGCTTACCATTTCGGGAAATATTCAATACCCAAGCACCACTCTAGAAGTCAGTTTTTGTAACACGCTTTGCTTGCATTCCCATTTGCATTTTTCGCGTCCTTTTTCTCCGTCTTGATCACCATATATATACAATCAATCTTTATTTCTCCTATTTTTGTTGACATATATACAATGTATATACATATGATATCAATGGTGAATAATGATTACCATTTATACAATTGCATAGATGTGGAATTTGTATTTCTTCACTTTTATATTCAAAGATATATATACATTTGTATATACATATGATATCAACACTACGTGATAGTTACTATTTGTGTAACTGTATAGATATGGTGTTGGAATTAATGGAGAAATTCATAATTAGATTATTGTTATGATGATGATAGGATTGAGATGCTAAGATTATATCTCAAGTCCTAATATCTCGGGAGTGGTTGATACCATCCCGTTTGTGAGAAAGCCTATATGTACTAGACTATTCTCTTGATTGATTGTAACGGATTGTATGAGAGTTTGTACACTCTCAGGGTTCTCACCTGGAGAGCCATTCCATTTAGCTTATATTCATTTTTTTATCATGGTATCGGAGCTTCAGGTCGAAGCTAAGAGGACCCGTGTTGTGTGTAAATAGTGAGGAGGAACACTGTTTGCGCTTCCTGCCTGCCTGTGGAGGATTGAACATTCGCTGCCTGCCTTGATCTCAAAAAGCGCTACCACCAGAATTGTGGTGTGTAGAAGATCCCCTCCTCTCCACACCAATTTTATCATCGAAGAGGCGTTGCTCCACCAGGAGGTGGACCAAATTCTAGGCTTTTTGACTGCCTAATTTCTGTTGGATCTGTGCAATGGATTAAGCAACATTCTAGTGGATTTGTGTGCTAGTTGTGGATCTGTGTGCTATTTTTTGGAGGGATATGCATGCTAGCTGGTGTAGCAAGGCCAAAGCAGTGCTAGCGTAGCGCGATATGAGATTTGGTGCTGATAGCGTGCAGGTTGTTAGGTTGATTACTGAGCCAATCTATTCGTGATTTGTGACCCAACCTGTGTGTGGATCGCTTTGGAGCGACCTTTGAGTTCTGGAAAATTGCTAGCAATATCTGCCTGGAGATCTGTGGTGCACACAGAGCACTCAGGCCATGGTGTTCATTGTGTTCTTGCGAAGGCCAAGCCTAGAGACAAAAAAGCCCCATGCAGATTGGATCGGTGGTCTAAAGATTGTTCAATTCGAGAATCTATTTCCTTATTGTGAGCATTGTGGGAATTTATTCACCGTATTTGTGTGAGTTGATTGGAGAAATAATGTGAGGAGCTGGCAATGGCTATGTTTAATCATTGATTGAGAGAAATGAGACAATCTAGGTGATCCGTGATCGCATGGGTGAGTAATCTTGATATGACCCCGCCTGTGTAGTGGATCATTTCCAAAATTGGAGGTCGATCACTCGAGGCCCGTGCATGGAGTTGTGCTGTGGAGGGGGAGCACTCCCGTGGTGCATATTGTGCACATTTGATTTCCTACGTGAGGAAGGCCAAGAGACGGCATTTGACCGCTGGTGGGAAGGCATCACATCCAAGAGTTGAGCTCCTACGTTGCCCATGTCTCCAGCGATCTAGAGAATCGCAGATATATGATGACACAGTTAGTCAAAGACGTAATATGCAATTCAATAGTGTGTTGGTTGGCGTTGAATCGGTGGAGCAGCCCGGTAAACTGCGTCGAGGTCGTGAAGGCCTGGCTTGGTGAGTCCTTTGGTGAATTCTGTGACAAAGGTCGTTTCCAGATTGAGCCCGTCAGCCGTAGCAGAGGAGGCTGAGACAGGTTGTGGCAAAGCTAGCTTTTCGTAGAGGCTGTCAACCATTTGTGTGGTCTATGGATGTTCTACAACATTGTGGGTGAGATTCATGGAGAGGTGATTTGTTGCAAGATTAGAGGAGGTCGAGCCCTTGGTGTGGCAACATTGATCTGTTGATGATCTATTGGTGGTCGATGGAGCGGTGATCTGATCTAGATCTTGCAGACCTGATTTGTTAGACAACAAGATGAAGGATATTTGTGTGCATTCCACCATAATTCACCCATTATCAGCATAAGGACATTCAACTAAAAGTTAATGTGTTGATCGTTTCCAGTGTGCATTGTGAATCTACCAACAGACTCGAGGCAGGAAGTGTGGATTTTCCCATAGCTCATGCTGCTGAGAGGAGTACGCTGAGAAGTGAAATCAACGAGTTTGTCGAAAATTTGGCCAGGCTTCTAGAAAAGAAGGTCGAGAGGTAGGGTTGAAGCAGATCCGTCGCTAAGCAAATCTGTGGCCAAAGTGGCAAAGGGACTGTGTTGCAGTGGTGGTGGTGCCTTCCCGCGGGAAGCTGAGCAGAGTAGTGAGCATAGAAGCGTGAGCCCGAACCGAAACCTACATGGATCGATAGTCTGATCTGGAGACTATTTTTTGTGACCGGTTTGTCCACGTTTTGGACAATATCTATTGGCTGAACAATTTTTTTAAATAGTGGGAGTGTTCTAAGTTTTTCAAGGACAAGAGCAACAGTCACGTAAGAGAATTGGAAGAGGCCCGTGCAAATCTATTGTGTCGGAGGTGTGCTTGACCACAAAGCAGCGATCGTAGAAGTGTTTCTCATAATGGAGTATCGACGTGAAGGTCGATTGGTAGATGTGTGGAGACATAGTGTGGTGCAGAGGAGACAGAAGAAACTCACTTCTCCAGCTCTGGTGTTGTCTCAGCCCTTAGACAGGAGGAGCGTGAGGAGCCATGGTGTTTATGTGGGTTAACGCTGCAGTGGAAAATGTGTTCTTGCAAGGGAGAAAATAGAAGGAGAAAATGGGTCATCAAAGTAAATTGAAAGTGTCTCGAAGAAAATTCAGGAGAAAGAATCAACGGAGAAGTGAAAAATATTGTGTTGCAGAATTTTTTGATTTGTTTCACGTTGATGGTGATGGACCAGTTGCTGATCAAGGTGCAGATTTGGAATTTGGTGAGATTATTAAATTGTTAATGCTAGATTTACCATCCTTTTCAGGTATGAATTATGAAAACTAGAAAAATGAAATGAAAACAGTACTATGGAAGTTAAATTTACTAGATTATGTTGAAGATGTTATTAATGATAGTAGATATACAGTAGTATTAAGCCTTATAACATCTGCAGTAGATGACAACATCATACTCAGCATAATATATGAATATGGAGAGATTCCTAGTACAAAGTTTTTATGGGATGTTTTAGAGATGAAATACTGTTTGAATGAGGGCAATGATGCTGAAGATATTTCTCTTGATAATGATCCCATATTTGATTGTGAAACTGAAGATGCAATGATGGGTGATGAATGTGTATCTGTAATTGAAACTTGTAATTATGAAAACACATCCATTATTATAGAACCTAAAAGTTTTCTTGATGTACAACCTGAAAGTTTTCCTGATGCAGAAATCAAGTTTGATGAGACTTATATATCTGATGATGAGTGGATCAATTTGATGGTTGAAAAACATCTTATAGATGAATTACTGTTTGGTGAGAAGGAAGGCCTATGTTCACATACAAATCAAATGCACAACATGCTTGCAGCGACAGAACTGGATGAAGGCATAATTATGTCAACGGAAAGGGATGAAGTAGGGGGAGATGGTGAAATGAAAGATCTCCTCAAGGAGCAAGAAGATGAAAGTAACTGTGGTCATCTTTATAAATCTAACATTGTTTTTTGTGTAGATATTGGTAGGCAAGAAACAACAATGAATTTTGAAGAAGAATTGAAGTTTCTTGAAGCATGGCTTGAAACACCATGTCTTTATGAAATTAACACAGAAATTGCAGTAATCAATGGTGAGGATATCATCGCTGATGTTCTGATGATTGACACTGGAAATAGTGAGAAGGAAAATTCTCTTATCCACCCTGCCATAATTCTGAGAAGGATGAGAACAAGAATTCAAGTTTTCCTTCACTAGGGAAGAAATGAGGTGAAAATACATCACTACCTCACGGCGAGGAAAGTGAAGATAAGCCTCGACTCAGAATGAACAAGTATGGATTCAGAAGCATAAAGACCAAAATGAAAACCTCTATTACCAAGTTTTTTTCATGTTTTTATTGTAAGCCTAGCTGAGACTAGACCAACAGGCATAAGTTATTGTTTAGTACCCTTTCTCCATTAAGGGGGAGTGTTGGAATTAAAGGAGAAAGTCATAATTAGATTATTGTTATGATAATGATAGGATTGAGATGCTAAGATTAGATCTCAAGTCCTAATATCTCGAGAATAGTTGAAACCATCCCGTTTGTGAGAAAGCCTATATGTACTAGGCTGTTCTCTCGATTGATTGCAACAAATTGTATGAATGTTTGTACATAGCCTTGATTGATTGTAACAGATTGTATAACTGTTTATATACTCTCTAGGTTCTCACGTGGAGAGCCATTCCATTTACCTTATATTCAATTTTTTATCATATGGCCTAGGCTAATATACAAAATTAAAGAGGAAAGACTCGATTGCATTTATACCTCTGTTTTCTGAAATATGCATGACCCAGAGCAAGGCAAGCTAAGACTCAATGGAGAGTCATCAAATTTTCTATATAATTTGGGCAAGCATTTCATTCCAAGTGTGAGAGTTTGACTCTCAAGTCATGTCGATTTTGGAATCGTACTGGATTAACTAGAACTTTGTTATCTTGCTCATCGTACAAGTCGAGAAAAGCTATGGAAGCAAGCACGTCCATGATTGATTCCACATATTCTCAAAATTTAAAAGCAAAAATGTTTTGATAAAATCGAAAAATGGCGCTGGAAGCGAGTAATCTTGGTAAGAAGCAATAGAAAAATGACGCTGGAAGCAAATACTCTTGGTCATAAGTGTTTTTATCAAGATTAAATCAAGCATTTGGTGACGCTAGCAACCAATATTTGTCAGAAATTGTTTGAGAAAATGCTGGAAATGACCAATTTGCAATTTTCACCATACTGCAGCCTAATGTAGTTTTTTGGGTTACCAGGGGTACCAAGTAGTCACGCGTCTACGACTCGGGATTTATTTCCTTTCTCCACGAGGTATTTATGCTGACAGTACACATCCACTGGGATGATGTGGTCGTGTCCGAGCTGAGAATGTTGAATTTAGTGCACAACGCAACAAATTTGTATTCATTGAGGCTTCGGCCACCATCAACTTTCAGATTGAAAAAATTGTCCACTTACACATGACAGCCGGTCGGAGGCGGTACATCGCGACACTTGTTTATGAGTCCAGGCGGAGTTCGCGACGCCTCTCGTATATGTCCGCAAAATCATTCATATCATTCTCACTGATCCCGTGGATATCAAAAAAAAATAATTCAGTGCAATACTCTAACAACTAACCGCCATTTACACATCATATGTATCTCATTTGCCAAGGATCAAGAAATGTGAAAATATTTGCGTCTCTCAGTCATCTACCAAATAACTCATGTATCAAGACCATGGGGAAGTGATGAAATACATGTAAAACTCCATATAAAAATGTCTCCTCACCAAAATTAAACTAGATGCATATAAACCATCTTAAATCAAGTAAGGCATAATTACAAAAAGGGTACAGTAGTTGCCTATGATATATTACTACCAAAAAGAAACTATATATAAACAGCATCATGTAATATCCAAAATTTACAAACATATGACAATCTGTGTGTCATCACGGCAGAGTGATGGTGCTTGAGGAATGATATCATTCTACCACGCTTGCGTCCCCTTTTGAAAATTCAACGAGACTAACGCTTACAATTACTTTATGATTCTACGAGATTGCTTGCTATCTCTTTACTTTCATCCAATTAGTAAATTAAATACATTATCCACAAAATCAACTATGACACATTACCTTGTTAACCAACAGTTAAATTACATATATGCTAGTCTTTCCAATAATATAAAGAAATCAGTTGTCATCCCCACTTGTAAGTTAGCTCTGCTCACCTGACGAGGAATGGTATCCCATCCTTTTAGTTTTATCCTCCAACTTGATTCCTTTATTTATGGGACTCTTCCCGGAGGGATCCAAAGAAAAATTTACCTAAAAGAGGAAGGTATAGGTTTTAATGCATTGATATTGATGATGGTAGTAATATTTTGATAGAATAAATTTTATAAAAATATTAAATTAATTATATTGTTTTGGATATAAATTTAAATTTAATAGTATTTATATAGATGGTAATGTTTTTCATAAATTTTATTTTATTTAGTTATATATAATATAATGACTCAATAAATTTTTTTATTTTATATAAAATAATGATTTCATAATTTAAAATAATGTTATAGTTTAATCATAGACATAAGGGTTTATTTATTATTAGTTTATATTTATTTATTTGAGTCTATTTACTAATAGTTTATATTTATTTATTTGAGTTTATTTACTAATAGTTTATATTTATTTTGATAGAATTTAAAGGATCAAATTTCTTCCAAATATAAATTTTTCAGAACTGGTTTGTATTTATAGATATTTGATATTAATTTGATAGACTTCAACACTCATGGATATGGAACTAAGATGAATACAAACTAATTTGCAACTATAAATTGTCATAATGTTCTTGCAATGTTGAAATGGAATTATAATATTAATTAATCACATATTTAGAATGTAGATTTCATAAACCAATCATTTTAATTGAGTTTAAATAATAGTTTCCAATACTAGATATTCTCTATTTTATTAAAAGTATATCAAATTAGTGTTTTTAATTTGAGCTCTAAAAATTATATATATAGATTCATAAAACTAAAATATTATCTTTTACATTATTTATATAAATTAAAATATGCCGCTACATATAACATATATATTTACAAATATATTCACTATACAATTTTTCGAATTTAAAAAACCTATCTTTTGCACCTCTTTTGGACCTCTTAGATCAATTGTAGTTTTGAATGGTAGGTTATAACTTGTATGAGATTGTCGTTCTTTGGGGGTAAAATATATAAAAGTTTCAATAATTAGTAAGCATCGTGAGCTTTTATTTCTTTTTACTATTAAAGTAGTTTGAGAGTTATCAGCATTTCCTCCTAGTCCTCCTAGTCGCTGTCCCTATTGGTTTTTTTTTTATTATTATCTGTTATTCTGTTTCTCTTTTGTGCAAAACTGGGTTCGATGTCATAGGTAGTTGTTGGGTAGTCCCTCGCTTCATGATCTGTTTCGTTGCGTCCTCCTCCTTTTCTGTCTGCACCTAGCTATACCTTGTCTTCTTTAGAGCCACTGGGCTCCTAGGGTTCTCCTCGGATCTGCATATGTCTTTTACTTTACACCCACTACCTAATGGATGTTCTTCTTTTCTCCACTATTTTCGAACAGGCTTAGACAGAGAAGGTTGGCTAAGAGTTACTATATTTCAGTGGTAAAGAAATAGGTTAATGATCCACCACGTAAAAGTGAAACAATACGTTTTACAAAAACTTGATAAGTAAACCTGTATTGAAACCATACTTTTTACAAAACATTGATAAGTAAACCTGTATCGGCTGGTAATAGTCAATGATAATTTCCCCACTATTTCACTGTTTATAAAACCAAGCAACAACTATATGAAAATATCTCTCTGATAGTCGTTGATTCCATTCAAACGGTCATCACTGTTTTAAAGAATGATGTCACGAGAGGGTTGCAAATACATTTAAATGAGGTCATGTCCAATCGAAATCCAAGAACTTTTTATTTTATTCAATTAGATGAGTTCCACATAGCAACAATCAATTCGAATTACAAATTATGGAAGAGTGGCCAACAAAGCTTAACCAGGATGATTTCCAAAGAACGTTGAAGGATTTCAAAATTATGGTAAAAATCACAAATAGTCGTGCGTTCTTTAGAGAATGGAGCGTAGTAAAAAATGAAAAAGTCTGAAATAGGAGACCTGATAATTATATAAATATTGAAAAATTTAAAAATAATTGTACAATTGATGTTCTTATAAAATAAGAGAGGTGATAAGCACATAAATTTGATTTTTAAATTTTTTGTTTAAAATTTTTATGAGGTAAAGTTTAGCCTTAATTAATTTGGATAATTCAAATAATCTTTTAACGCATTAATTACAGTGTTATGTAATGTTATTAATTTATTGTTAGTATAAAATTTGCATAATAATAAATGTTTTATTTTGTAAATATTTTTATTTATACAATAAATTTTAGTTATTTATTTATTTAGTCTTTTTTATGAAAATTTAATTATGTATTATTCTTTTATTTTGACGTTATAATAGTGTGTAAATATTTTTATTCTAAATTATTTAATATTGTTGAGTTACTTTTTATTGTTTAAGTCTTTTTGGTTAATTTGTTTCATTGATATTCTTTGTAAACAATTTTTAGATTTGTCACACGTTTTGGATTAAAATAAAAACAATATTATGTTTATTTTTCATCGATACACGATACTTAGATTAGGATAATCGCATCTGGATCAAGTTTTAACAATAATAATATGTACAACAAAATACCCGGATTCTATTATCTTCCGGATATTTGTATTCTGCAAGTAATAGACACATCCCGATACTAGATTTTTTAATCTAAAACTTATTATCATCGATTCTTAAAAAAAAAAGAAATATTGATGAGTTTTGAGTAGTGTTAAACGTGAACATGTTGATATGTAATATGATAGCTTATGAGAATATGTACTACATGTCATGCTAAGTTAACATGTCGTATTATAAATCATTTCACGTGGAAATATGTTTCATTTAATTCAGTTATCATGTTAATGTGGCATCTGGCATCTTATGTGGTACATGACTTGGTGCAATGAGGTGACATATTTTATTTGACGGGTTTACTTTTATATAAATTTGAAAGAAATTTGGTTGAATAATTAAGAAAGAAGTTTAGACACAAATTGAATTTCATTAATTTCTCAGTCTACCTAAATTTAGCATTAAGATCTTTAAATTTCATGATGGAGTTGATCCTATATGTCATCTATTTAGTGAAATATACTTCATCATCATATGTGTCAACTAATTAGTGAAATATACTCCATCATCCTATGTGTTATCTACTCAAATCCAAATTAATTAATGTTATCCACATGTCTAGATACTATAAATTTTAATCCAAAACTTATTATCATCATTTCTTCAAAACAATTATTAACAAATGGTAATTTATGAGATGAGTTTTAAGGGGTCTTACACATGATCATGTTGACATGTAATATGACATGTTATTCCAACATTTATTACATGTTATGTTACGCCAACAAGTCATATGATAAATCATTTCATGTGGTAATTTGTCTCACTTAATTCATTCATCATGCTCATGTAGCAACTCATGTGGCGGATGACTTGGTGTAGTGAAGTGACATATTGATTTGACGAATTTACTTTTATCAAAATTTGAAAGAAATTTGGTTGAATAATTCATAAAGTAGCTTATACACATATTGAATATCACTAATTTCCAATCCTAACCAAATTTAGCATTATGAGCTTTAAATTTCATGATGGAGTTCATCCTATGTGTCATCTACTTAGTGAAAGATACTTCATCATCCTATGTTTTGTTGGATGTGCAGCCTGATTATCTTGTTTACTTTGTATCACAACAATGGACCCATGTACCTTAAAAGGGGCGGCAGCGCCGCCCGTAATTAATCGCTATCGTGAGGGGTCCAGGGGGGGCGGCAACACTTTTCGGACCCCCCCCCCTGGTGGGGGTTTTAGGGGACAACGCCTCTGAAGCTAAAAATAGATGTAAAATTTCCTTGTAAAAGTATAGTAATTTCTAGTCAATCTGGGCCGTTCATTAGGCAAATTATCTGACGGTAGAAGTTATGTTTAGTTAAGGTTTTTTTGCCTTAGAAGGCAACCCCTCTCTTTGTATGAGGGTATTGTATTGCGGCTGGGTATTATGTGTCTATTCTCTGAGCGAGAAAGAGATAGGGGAGACTGTGAGAGAGGACAAAGGATATTATAGCAGATCTATTGTAGGTTTTGTCTCTTCATTTTTGCTGGATAATAGAAAGGAAGGACTGGCTGTTCGAGGTGGACATAGCCCAAACTGGGTGAACAACGTATATCTGTGTCTCTCTAATTTTATGTGTTTTGTGTGCTTGTATTTTTAGCATATTTTATGTGTTGCATTGCTCCATAATATATAAGTTTTCTAACATGTTTCATCTACTCAAATCCATATAATTTTAACTTAGGTAGATATCTCGTTACTATTTTTTTAACCAAAAACATATTTTCATCAATTGATAAAAAGATGATTGACAAATGGAAGTATATGATGGGCGGATATGGGAAGATGGGTTACACTTTTGTGAGAATCGGTGGCAGAAATTTTTTTTCGGCAATAGTTTGGCTGAACCTTTTATAAAGTTCGGCCGAACTATTTGATAGTTCAGCTGAAATTTTTGAGAAAGTTCGCCCGAACTCTTGCTTTCGTTTAGATTTACGGCACACCGACGGCGTGGGAAAATAGAATTTTTTCTAGAGATGGGAAAATCGACAACAGAAGTTCGGCCGAACTTTTACTCTTAAAATAGTTCGGCCGCACTACTTCCTATAAATATATCGCCCGCGAAGTTTATTTGTTTACCGCGTTTTTCTGTCTGTGTTGTTGCCAGTCTATTCACACATTTTTTTGTCTCTGCTGTTGCTTCCATCTGCGTTTTTGGTCTGCGGTGACTTCAAGCGACTTCAAGAGAGAGACTTACCAGGTATTTGTCCTGCTCCTCCTCTATTTTTTAGAAGGGAAAATTTTGAAATGCAATGTTAATGTCTTCTTTAATGCTGAATTGTTCTGAGCTTACCTCCCCGATGTTAATGTCTTCTGTAATGACGAACTATTGTTTTTAGCAATGGAAATCATCGATATTCGTTTACCTGTGTTTGATTACGTTGATAAGATGATATTCCAAACTGTTGTTTTTAGCAATGGAAATGATCGATATTCCGTAAAGAAAAATGTAGAATTTTATCTCTACAAGTTTTAAAAAAAATTAAATAATATTTATCTGTTTGTATTGCTATTTTAATCTCCTTGGCCCTTATTTTTCTATTTAGATCCATGCTTGCACGTATTCTTGCCTCTTGCATTGCAGAGCATCCAGGAACTACAGAGATTCAATTATAATTCATATAACTTCTAATTGTGCATCCTGATTATGAAATTCAGAAATAAACTTTGTTATGATCTCTTTATATATATATATATATATATATATATATATATATATATATATATATATATATTCTTACAATCGTTTATGAGACCAAGGTCCCCATATTCGGGAGTGACAACAGGCCCTGCAATGGAGAAGGAAAGTTCGAGACTGGTATTACTAGAAGCTCTACTCAATGTTGTCTCCTCAAAAAATGAATTTCTCAATTCATCCTCAATTCTGAATTGTCCACTTCTTCTCTTAGGAATATCATGGCCACTCAGTCGTGGAGAGGCCATATTTTTCTTGCCCATGTTGGACATTCTTCCCATCATTGTCATCTCATTATCTTTTTGTTCATATGCTGTACTTCTGGTTCTGCAAATCATATAATTACTACCCCCTTTAGTACTCCACATATTCTTTACCTCTTTACTAGCTTCAGGACTGAGTACCTGCAATATTTGTTGATCTGATGAGGACTTCTTGATAGCGGAGGGGGGGCTGACGGCTTCCTTACCTCCTCCTTCCCTCTTATCATTCTCTTTAAGTAGACCTCATTCTAAAACTTGGAATAGTAGGGCTTCTCCACGTAAACCTCCAGCTAACCGTCATCGTTCAAGGAATAGGATTTCACCCCGATATGGAGCAGCCCATCGGGAAGGCCATTATTCTTCAGCACACCATATATCATTTATTTAGCCTCTGTGAATCCCTTGACCATCACAACCATCAGTATCATAATGACAGATAGCCATGCTTGGCTTTCCATTTACTTAAATGCAAGGCAAGGCCCAGAAAGAATGATATGAGAAGTCTGTTATCATGGCATGAAGTTACCAATAAAAAGTTACCAATTTGTTATATTAGCCTTATATCATGGCATGAAGTTATGAATAAGAATTTGAAATTTAAAAATTAGACTTTTCCTTTTCTTTAATATGAAAAATATAATTGTATTTTTCAACATTTTCTTTTTAAGGTTTAGCTCCATGTTAATACCCTTTTAAATAGAAAGACATCAATTTCAAAATTATATTTCTTGAGATCTTATATCAATTTCAAAATAATATTGCTTAAGATATGATATCAATTTGAAGATATCCATTTTCAATATCTAGCAGTTTTAAAGGAAATTTAACATTCATTTTTGAAATATATAGAAGAGGGATTAAATATTAAGAATCAAGTCCAATCTTGATAGTTAAATCCTTTCAAAAAGTATAAAATTGATTTTAAAAGTACCAAGCACATGGGACAGGCAAAGATTTAATGGATACCATAAGGTGGGTATGTGCAATACAAGCTAAAAAATATGAAAAACACCTCCTTTTAATCTCTCCAAGCTATAACCCATTAGAAATAAAATTAGAGACATAAATGGCTATAATTTTATGTGGATATCCTATTTCCCATTAAATTAAAATGAAGACAAAATGTTTCATAAGCAATCTCTTGAGATATAGAATCCACATCTTTGAAAAAAATGTCAAAATTTTCTAACAAATATTTGATTAAATTGGATGTTTAATTGGGGATATGCCAGAAAAGGTATTATAAACCAAGAAGTTCTAAAAAGAAGGGTAAAAAAAAATATTATAAATCAAAAGTTTTTACCTTGATAGTGAAGGTCACCTTCACTGATTAAGTGGTCTTTTAAGTTTTAGGGACCCATTTGTTATGTAATAAAGATATGGTTTAAGGAAAATAGTTGGAGATATGTAGGGAACAGGATGGGAAAAAACACTAAATACCCTTTTGTTTTGGGGATGGAATGTACAATTTCATTTTGAAAAAAATTAATACAATTTATAAAGTTTGTTATTATAAGAATGTGCATTTTCAGACTTGACTATGTTATCATAATGTGATATTTTCTACCTGCCAGCTTAGTTTTGATTGAAAATGAAATGTTAAGATTATATACCATTGTAAACTAAAAAATAATTTTTTTTAGGTTTTTCATTATAGAAGGGCTGCATGAATATATACCCTTCTAATTGAAATTAAGGTCAACCCTTCAAATTTGATCACTGCACAGGAACCGCTACCGAGAAATGGAAAACTCGTTCCAGAGGTTCCTGTGTTCCCAGGAGCTTTGGAACTATGTGGGAACTTGCCATTTTTGGTAGGACCTGTAACCAGAGCCGGGGCACGTTTCATAATCTCTGACCACTATGATGATTGATGTTTCAAAGTTTCCAACAAAACTTGCTGCCAAAAAAAAACTTCCTTAAATGCTTTTAATAAGTTTTACCAAAAAAGAAACTTCATTTCTGTAAATTTTCCCCAAAATATGCCGAAAAAAACTTCCCTGCTCAAAGTACACGCAAAAAAATCTTTTTCTCACCAAACTCACTCACAATCTTGCATAAAGTTTGTCCTCCATTCACTCCATCACTTTGATTCTTAACTTGCTTAAGAGCGCAACCTTGTATTCATTTGCAAACCGTGCCTGAAGTAGCGGTTCTCTGCGGCTAGTAACCTCAGTGATTTTCCAAATACTTTATTTTCTAGACATTTAAACTCCAATAGTGAGGGCTTTAACTTTTCAAGGATTTCTTCTTTTTTTTCCTTTCTGTTTGTGAGCTCTTCTGTGGGTACACTAGTTCATTTGATTACTAGTATCATACCAAACTAGGGAAGGGAAAAAAACCATATATAAAGGAAGTAAAAATTTGTTCCCCAATGTTTCTGTAACCTGACCTAATCAACCTTAATATAACCTGAACTAATCAACCTTAATATAACTTGAATTAATCAACCTGAACTAATCAACCTTAATATAACATGAACTAATCAACTTGAACTTATACCTTCTGAGTTATCCATGTTAACCTTAATATAACCTGAAATAATCAATGTGTTATTTTGTACCATGTGTTATTGTGTACCATGTAGCTAGAAATATTAAACTAGATATAAGTTTATGACAATTATGACAAGTGTATTGTTTTTTCATCCTTATCTTCTTTTTAATTATTATGTCTTTAGGTTTGCAGTAGGTGACACGAGTCCCCTTATCCCTCTATTATAAGTGGGTTATGGTTTCCTTGACAATTATGACAAGTTTATTGTTTTTTCATCCTTATGTTCTTTTTGTTAGAAAATTATATATATTATGGAGCAATGCAACACATAAAATATGTGGAAAATACAAGCACACAAAACATATAGAACCAGAGAGACACAGATATACGTGGTTCACCCAGTTTGGGCTACGTTCACCCCGAACAGCCAGTCCTTCATTTCTATTATCCAGCAAAAAATGAAGAAATGAAGAGACAAAACCTACAGCAGATCCGCTGTAATATCCTCTGTTCTCTCTCACAGTCTCCCTCTCTGTTTCTCGCTCCGAGAATACACACATCATACACAGCCGCAATACAATGCCCTCATATATACAAGGGGGTTTCCTTCTAGGGAAAAAAAACCTAATCTAAACATAACTTCTACCGTCAGATCATTTGCCTAATGAGCGGCCCAGATTGACTAGAAATTACTATACTTTTACAAGGCAATTTTACATCTATTTTTAGCTTCGGGGGCGCTGCCCCTAAACCCCCGCCAGGGGGGGGGGCTCCGAAAAGCGCTGCCGCCCCCGCTGGACCCCCCACGGCAGTGATTAATTTCGGGCGGCGTTGCCGCCCCTTTTTAAGGTACAGGGGTCCGATGCTGTGATACAATGTAAACAAGATAATCAGGCTCCACACCCAACACTTTTCAGTTACTATGTCTTTAGGTTTGGAGTAGGTGACACGAGTCCCTTTATCTCTCTATTATAAGTGGGTTATGGTTTTCTTTGTCTCATTGTTATGGTATAGTGATTTGTGATCTAGAGCAAACTTTTTAGTAATTTCAACTTTAAAATTTTGATTTTTAACTAAGAAGTTAACATTTTTATGCTCACACATATTACCTTTTCTTTTTATTCTCTCTTACACACACACACACACATATATATATGAAGAGATGATCCCATTTTATTAAATTTTATTCATAGATCAAATGTCATTTAAATAAAAGATTTATCATAATGTACAATGATTCATTCCATATTATTTATAAATTTTTTCATTAAAAAATGAACCCTTTAAATAATGAGCCTAGTTAATGCTTCTTCTTCATGAAGAATACTACTTGATCTTTCAATTTGAATTTGATGATGGTTCTTTGTTATCTTTCTTGACTGCTTCAAATTATTGACACAATCATATGCTTCTTGTTACTCTTTTTATTCCTTCCTTATATTGTATTCTCCCCCTTCGATATTGTGTACTCTCCCACATAGTTATTGCACTCAATTTTGATGGTCCTTTTTTATCTCTCTTGACTACTTCAAATTATCAAATTATTGACACAATCATATAGATATTGCACTCAATTTTGATGGTCCTTTGTTATATTTCTTTACTTCAAATTATTGACACTTAATAATATAGATATCATATAGATATTTCACTCAATTTTGATGGTCCTTTGTTATCTTTCTTGACTACTTCAAATTATTGACACAATCATATGATTTTTGTTACTCTTTCTATTCCTTCCTTATATATTTTTCTCCCCCTAGATATTGTGTACTCTCCCACATAGATAAATTGCACTCAATTTCATAGGCTCTTCTTTTGAAGTCAAATATATTGTATTCTCCCCCTTAGATATTGTGTACTCTCCCACATAGATATTGCAGTCAATTTTGATGGTCCTTTGTTATCTTTCTTGACTACTTCAAATTATTGACACTTGATTGAATATAGGTATCATATAGATATTGCACTCAATTTTGATGGTCATTTGTTATCTTTCTTGACTAATTCAAATTATTGGCACAATCATATGCTTTTTGTTACCCTTTCTATTCATTCCTTATATCTATTCTCCCCCTAGATATTGTGTACTCTCCCACATAGATAAATTGCACTCAATTTCATAGGCTCTTCTTTTGAAGTCAAATATATTTTATTCTCCCCATTAGATATTGTGTACTCTCCCACGTAGATATTTCACTCAATTTTGATGGTCCTTTGTTATCTTTCTTGACTACTTCAAATTATCAAATTACTAACACAATCATATAGATATTGCACACAATTTTAATGGTCCTTTGTTATCTTTCTTTACTTCAAATTATTGACACTTGATCATATAGATATCATATAGATATTGCACTCAATTTTGATTTTCCTTTGTTATCTTTCTTGACTAATTCAAATTATTGACACTTGATCATACAAATATTGCACTCAATTTTGATGTTCCTTTGTTATCTTTCTTGACTACTTCAACTTATTGACACAATCATATGCTTTTTTTTACTCTTTCTATTCCTTCCCACATAGATATTGCACTCAATTTCATAGGATCTCCTTTTGAAGTCAAATATATTGTATTCTCCCCCTTAGATATTGTGTACTCTACCACATAGATATTTCACTCAATTTCATACGCTCTTTTTTTTAAGTCAAATAAGTGACAATAATTTACAAGAACTATCCCTAATTTTTTTCTCACATGCTCAAGTGGTTCTCTAACAAAATAATTTACAAGAACTATTCCTAATTTGTTTCTCACATATTCAAATGCTTCTCTAACAAGAGGCTTTGAAGGATCTACAACCTCCGTTTGAAGGATGAAGGGCAAGGACCTTCAAAGTACAACCAAAGGTTGAAGATCATTAAAACAAAGGTTTAATAATTTACAACCTTGAGTGATTCTATGAGTCCTCTACACCTGTAACACCCCTAGTTTATGTTCTCTTTCAAAGCTAGACATTTGAACTTTAATCATAAGGGGAGTGGACCCCAAATGGATAAGTATTTTATGGATGTAATTAAATATTTAATTTTGAAAGAATGAATAGTATAATTCTGTGCAGATTGACCAAAATGAGAATTATGAGATCACTTGCTAAATCCATGAGGATGGATAAAGGCAAATACTTTCCCCAAAAATCTTTCAAAAATCCTTGAAAGAATTTATTTCCAAATTATATTTTGAGGAAAATCTAGTTTCCCCAATGATGTGGAGAGTAGTTGGGAAGAGGTAAAAAGCTGCGAAAAGCAGAAAGCAGCTTAAAAGTCCCTAAATAGGGAAGCCTAGGCAAATAGGAAGAAAAGCATTCTGATATTCTGGACGCATAATTAGAAACAGGCTTTGGGGAGAAAAATCTTAAATAAACTATTCCTGAACAGATTAGAGGTTGGTCCATTCTAGGGAAGTGATCTCAGATCAGGGGTGAGTTCTGGAGATAGAGGGACTCTACGGTTGGGAGGACTGGTCAATTACCCAAGTGGTATGCTCACAGTAATTATGAACAAGTGAAAATCTAATTGTGTTGTGAATGACTGTAGTTACCTAGATATATTTTGTTCTCTGGTTTATAATAGTGTTCCATACATTTACAAAGTTAAGAAGGGATAAAGCGCTCTCATTTCTGCATGGTTGTAGGAACTAGATAAATGAGGAAAAATCATCCAGAAGCTCTAAACTAGCCTTTGGTTTAAATATGGAGATTTAAGTTACCTCATAATTCATAATTATGTAACTTTAAGATGCTTCTATTAACTATAGGATTTAAAACAGTGGACACTAGAGACAATTGAAAGATGTGAGTGATAAGGAATTCATTAAATTTACCAAGTAAAGTAAAGACTTGTATGTTTTCAAAATAGAAATACATGTCTATATGTAAGTTACATTCTACCATAAGGACAGATCTAGCTACCTTATAAAATTTCAGCTAGTAAAGAGATCTAGCTACCCATAGTTACTAAATCTGCAAGCAATTGTAGTATGAGAAATGTCTATGTAACTGGTGTGTTACTAACATCCTTCACAAAGGAATGGTCCAAACAAGAAACACTTATTTGAAAAGAAGATGAGCATATAAATTTCTATATAATGTAGGCAACTGTAGAAGCTGTGAAAATTAACACATAATTCACCCACCAGATCTATATAAATTTCTAGTCAAGAGTATTTGCTTAAACAATATAGATACTGAAACTGTTAAACTAGAAAAATTTATAAGTGTACAGTTGCAGAAATATTATGAATAACATAAGTGAATATCATTATAAAACGTCAACTAAGGAGTATACATAGAGTCTACTGTGGTGTTATATAATGCAAATGAATTTATAGACTCTGTGGGCATGGAAATTTCTCATGCACTGAAAGAGTTATACTTGAACACTCAACCAACAAATAGAGATTTACATGCATTATGCTAGTACAATATGGAGGAACGGAAGAAAATAAAATAAGACTAGCGAGCTTATAAATTTCTCCAGTCTAACTTGTACAGGTAGATTTTTGGGAGAAATAATTCGTATGAGTATTTATACGAAAATGAAAAATTGAGACCCATTAGAGAATATCATTGATTGGTCATGAGTAACAGAGGAAAATAGTAAATAGATAAATATATACATATCAATTTCTGAACTGCATGGAATTAAACTTTTAAGGGTCAATAGTAATACTATAGAAATTAACTCTTTAGAGAATGTCATCACTGAAGAAAATTGTTAACAGTCTTATTGTCTGGCGTAAAATATTTCTACAATAACAACTTCTGTGATAACAGAAAGAAAATTTGAATTATCTGAGCCAAGTTTGGGATAATAATAATGAAAGAGCCTGGTCACCCGCCGATTTAGGAGGTGTCGATACCGACCTGAAATCCCATATTTAAAACCTATATCAAGTCGAAGGAATTCTCAAATCCACCCAATATCACTGAATAAAAACCCTCGAAGCTATTTGAACTTACCTACAAGCAAACGAGGAGATATCGTTACCATAAGATGATAGTAGAACACTCCGATTATAAAATATGCGAGGGAAACATAAAACAACTCTGGTTACCTTGGGAACATAAGATGTTCTCATCAAATACGACCTGTATGAAGACCACAGGGTATTGTCAAAAAATTTCAACAAAATGGAAATAAAAACTCCAGAATGATGTTGTTCCAATAATAGAGTGGCTTACCGAGGAGAAATTGGCCCCTACGAGCTAGGATAATTCGTCGAATGGAATAAACGACCTTAACCAAGTCAATAATGACGAAAAGGAGTAAATCCTAACAAGAACGAGTGGATAATAGCGTTAAATATCATCATCAGACAATGAAAATTCCATACTGGAACATAAAATCGTTGTGAGAGATTTGTGCAATCATATAAAAGCAAGAAAATACAAAGCCACGAGCTCTCGGTAGTAAACGGGACCATAGAAAGAAATGGTGTAAATAAAAACTCATGTCTTGTACTATAACCTGAATGTATTAACATACATATTAATCATAAAAGCTTCACAGGTTAACATAACATAGGGCTCATATGATCATACCTTCCTCGTGAGGCGATGAGAGATGAATATGTTCGCGAAGCCTAGGATAGATAACGCCTCGCTTCTTTAGCACGCAGAGGCTCAACACCGAGAGCAGAGCAAAACAAATGAGAAATGAAAGAACAGTCCCGAAAATGAGCTCAAGATTTATACAAATGCCTCAAAAAATCCACAACAACGAAACCCTAATGGGATAGGGAAATCTCCGCCGTCCAAGTAGCAAAGAATCCAGGTTGGGTACATGGATTGAATGGGCAGAATTAGAATTTAAAACATGGTCGTTCAACATTAAATTGACAATATATGCCATCAACCTCACAGTACCTCTACTCGTGTTGCGTGGGTTGCATAGTTACCAGAGTAGTCTGGCATGGAAAATGCAAATGCAAACGTGGATCCATACCACTTGAGCATGAAAAAAATGAAATCCAACACAACTCAAACACAAATCAACAGAGAGCCTTGCGTAGATTGACGTGGAGAGTTGATACAATGTTTCAGTTCCCAAAACACATTAAATCGCCTTCGCAAGGACGCAGTACGTGTACTCTGAAGTTAAAGGTGTTCATATTTACATAAATTTCAACATAAATAACATGTACCGGAAATATATTCGATGACGCTGGCATATGCATTATGAATTTTAAACCTTGACTACAAATTCAAGGAAATAACCATAAGATCGACATATGTATGGATATATCACAATTTGAATAAAATCAAGCCAACATTCACATATATTGGGTATAGGATGATAGATTTATGGCATGGGAATTACATTGCTCATTATAATTCGAGAGATGCCATGGCCGACGTGAAAAATTAAGAACACCAACATATACTTAATAGTAAGTTCAAGTGCTAAATGATTCAATTGTATCAAATTGAGCATGAGATGTATGTCTATAGAACAACATTTCATGGGAAGTAAGTTAGGGGTGAAAAATCTACACGGGTTTATAATACAAAGACCCTTCATACCAAAAAGTTTGGTAATAAAAACGAATGAGCATTGATTATAGACATATTGATATATGTATACATAATAATCATATTGGGGAAAGAAATGGGATATAACAAGATAGTAATTATATACATAACTAGTAGAGAAAAATGATACTATACTCCTTGGTAGAATTATTCTTGAAATTGAGAATGAATGAGAAAAAAAAAAAAAAAACGTAGGGAGAGTAGGAGACGTTACAAATGGTATCAGAGCTCATGTTATACAAAACTGGGCTGTTACTATGTGTGCTCACTGTATAAATGATTTACTGTTGAAAAAAAAATTATTATTTTAATTACTGATCTGTGTTGTTTATTGTACAGTGGTGCTGGAATGGCAGAAGGTGAGAAAATTTATGTCGATCTGCATGATAAAGATAATACACCGGATCCCAATGCTCCGGTGATGGCTATGTTGCACAGTTTACAATGAGAAATGGCTGAGCTAAGAAGCCAAAATGATAGATTTTCATTAGCCAGTGAGGAGCAGGAAAAGCTCATCAGAGAACTAACTTCGCGGAACAACCAAGAAGGTGAAGGTTCTAGAAAGAGGAATACTGATGAGTCTAAGGAAGATGATGCTGTTAGGCATCAGTATAAGTAGAAAAAGTAATTACAGGGGGAATTTCGAAAGATCAAGCCTCCCTCCTATGATGGGGAGAAGGAGGAAGATGCTGAAGCCTGGTTGTTGAACATCATTAAATATTTTCAAGTCTATGAATATGAAAGCAATATGAAATCTAGATTAGCCTTCTACCAGCTACAAGGTAAGGCTACCTTGTGGTGGGAGGAGACGAAAATCATTCATGCCATTGATGAAAAGACAGTTACTTGGGAAGATTTCCAGGTTAGGTTTAAAAAACACTATTTAAATGAGCATTATTATGATGATAAAGAAAAATAATTTCATGAGCTTAGACTGGGACAACTTACTATTGATGAATTTTTCACTAAGTTTACAAATCTGTGAGATATTTCCCTTACATCCGTGAAGAGAAGGCACAGGTGCAAAGGTTTCTGAACTGTTTTCCTGCTGTATACAAAGAGAAGATCGAGTTTGATAACCCAAAAAATATGGATGAGGCAGTGAGGAAAGCTAGATTATGCTATCAGCAGTTTAAAGGAAAGGTTGAGCATGGAAAAGGCTGGGTAAACAAAGGTGAAATTAAAAGAAAGAAACAGAAACCGGCTTACTTAAGGAATTTTGGTAGGGACCATCAGAGAAAAAAGTTTAATAAACCAAAAGAAAGCCAAACAGCTTAGTCTCAAATTGGTTCCAAACAACTAGATGAAGGAAATAAGAAGGAAGGCACATTCAAAATGAGGGAACCTTTGAAATTCTGGGGATGTGGAGAACCCCATCTTTAAGGGATTGTCCCCACTGAAACATTCAGATGATTATGAGAGATCGCAAAGCTACCACAGTAAATGACATAGCAAGAAATATACCCACTATCAGTGCAGCCTTGGAGAATCGACAAGAAGAACATCAAGCTACCATGGTTGAAATGGAGGGTAATATTTCTGACCAATCAGTTATAGTTTTGTTTGATCCACGTGCTTATTTAAGTTACATTAGTCCAAAAATTATAGAAAAATTCAATCTTAAAACTGAAATTTTTTTGGCAGTCTTGGCTGGTCCAGTTAGCCACTGGAACCAAGACGAAGGTAACACATAAATTACCCCAAACAGAAATTAAATTAAATGATTTTCCAACAGAAGTAAATCCAAACATTCTGCCATTAGGATCCTATGACTTGCTGATAGGAATGGACTGGCTGGAAGAGAAAAAGGCCATGATGAATTGTTGGGATAAAACTCTGCATTGCATAGATGAAAAAGGGAAACCTTTTATTCTCAAGGGAAAACCAAAACCCATCTCTATAAGACAAATATCAGCACTGCAATTAAAACGAACATCTAGGAAAGGATACAAAGTCTATGTAGTACATGTAGAAGAGACAGAACATAAAACTGAAGAAAATCTGCTGGATGCTTTGCTAGTAGTAGGAGAGTTTAAGGAAGTTTTTCCAGATGAGATTCCCCATCTTCCCCCCAAAAGAGATATTGAATTTTCAATCGATTAGGTGCCGGGAGCAACACCTATTTCTCGAGCCCCTTATCAAATGAGTCCCCATGAACTCATGGAACTGAAAATGAAATTGCAAGAATTGCTGGATAAGGGCTATATCCGACCGAGTGTGTCTCCTTGGGGAGCACCGGTCCTATTTGTGAAAAATAAGGATGGAACCTTTAGGATGTGCATTGATTGTCGTCAACTGAATAAGTTGACCATTTAAAACAGATACCCTTTGCCCAGAATTGATGATATTTTTGACCATGTGAGAGGAGCTTCAGTATTTTCAAAGATTGACTTAAGGACTGGTTATCACCAGCTCAGAATTAAAGAAGAAGACATCAGCAAAACAACTTTTCGAACCAGGTATGGTCACTACGAATTTGTAGTCCTACCTTTCAGTTTGACAAATCCCTGCCACCTTTATGTGCCTAATGAATAGTGTGTTAAACAAATACTTGGATAAATTTGTACTTGTGTTCATAGATGATATTTTAGTTTATTCAAAAAGTGAGGAGGAGCACAAAGAACACTTGAGGATAGTGTTGCAAACTCTGAAATAAAACCAGTTGTATGCAAAATTCAGCAAATGTGAATTTTATAACGACAAGATCCAATACTTGGGACATATTATTTCTAAACAAGGGTTGGATGTTGACCCTGAAAATATAAAGGCTATTAAAGAATGGCCTGTGCTAACTGATGTTTCAGTAGTGAGGTCATTTATGGGGATTGCAGGGTATTATCGCAGATTTGTGGAGAGATTTTCTGCCATAGCATATCCCATAACCTCACTACAAAGAAAGGGGGTCAAATTTGAGTGGACTTAAAAGTGCCAAAACATTTTTGAACAATTAAAATTAAAACTCACCACAACCCCTATATTGAAAATTGCAGATCCTGATAAAGAATTTGTTGTATGTACAGATGCTTGTAGAGAGGGGTTGGGAGGAGTCCTTTTGCAAGAAAATTCAGTTATTGCATATGAGTCTAGGAAACTGAAGACACATGAACAAAAATATAGTGCATATGATTTGGAGTTGGCTGCTGTTATTCATGCCTTGAAGATGTGGCGACACTATCTTCTTGGGAAAAAATTTACATTGATGACTGATCATATTAGTCTTAAACATTTATTTTCCCAAACTGATTTGAATGCTAGAAAAGCGAGATGGCTGTATTTTCTGAGTGAATTTGATATGGACGTAAAACATATCACAGGAAAAGAAAATAAAATTACAGATGCTTTGAGCAGAAATGCTTGCCAAAATATAAATCGTATTGGAAGTAGTGCTAATTTTGATTTAGAATATTTAGTGAAAAAGGAAGCAGACCAGGATCCAAATTATGAAACACTACAGGTGAAAATACTAAAGAAGGAGATGGCTGAATACACTCAAAACCAGAAAGGATTGATCTGCTACAAAAATAGATTATATGTTCCCAATGTAGAGTCTTTGAAAAGAGAGATCCTAGATGAATATCACAAACAGCCATATGCAAGGCATCCTGGTTATCAGAAAATGTTAACAGCTTTGAAAAAGAAGTTGTTTTGGCCAGGAATGAAAAGAGATGTAGCAGAATATTTAGCTATATGCATGGAGTGTCAACTAGTTAAGTTGAACATCAGCATCCTGCTGGTCTTTTAAACCCTTTTCCGATTGCAGAATGGAAATGGGAAACAGTTTCTATAGATTTTATAATAGGGCTACCCAAAACTAAATACCAACACGATTCAGTGATGGTAGTAGTAGACACTTTAACAAAAGCTGCACACTTCATACCAGTGAAATCTACTTTCGGGACAGCCCAAGTAGCGGATGTGTTCCTGAAGGAGGTGGTAAGGCTCCATGGGGTCCCAAAGGTGATTGTTTTAGACAAAGATGCTAAGTTCATAGCAGCCTTTTGGAAAGGTCTATTTGGAGGTATGGGCTCTAAGTTGAATTTTAGTACTGCCTATCACCCTCAAACTGACAGTCAGACAGAGAGAACTAATCAGATTTTGGAGGATATGCTGAGAATGTATGTGATGGATATGCCATCAAAATGGTAAGACTACTTGCATTTAGCTGAATTTTCCTGTAATAACAACTATCAATCCTCCATCAAAATGAGTCTGTTTGAGGCACTCTATGGAAGGAAATTTCGTACTCCTTTGAGCTGGAGTCAACCAAAGGATAAGCTAATGTTGGGACCAGATGCGTTACAAGAGATGGAAAGAATTGTCAAACAAATACAAAGAAACATCAAGACAACACAACATCACCAGAGAAACTATGCTGATAAGAAGAGAGTACATTGAGAATTTAAAGTGGGGGAACATGCATATTTGCGTATTAAACCCAAAAAGAGCACACTTTATACTGGAAGTTGTGCAAAATTGGCTCCTAGATATTGTGGTCCTTTTGAAGTGTTAGAAAGGGTGGGAATAGTGGCTTACAAGCTGGCTTTACCACCCCATGTTAGAGTTCATGATGTGTTTCATGTTTCATTATTAAAAAGATATGTACATGATGCTTCTCAAATAGTTTATTGGAATGTGATATAGGTGGAACTAGAAGGGGAGTTCCTTCCAGAACCGCTTCAAATATTGGAACGCGAAGAAATTGAATCGAACAGTAGCAAGAATAAAGGTGTAGTGGAAGCACTTTACTGCTGAGGAAGCTACCTGGGAAAAAGAAGCTGAAATTATGGAAAAATATCCATTTTTGTTTGAAAAATGAGCTCTAGTAATTAGATATTAACACCGAGGACGGTGTTTTCTTTCAGAGGGGGAATATGTAATACCCCTAGTTTATGTTTTCTTTCAAAGCTAGTCATTGGAAATTTAATCCTAAGGGGAGTGGACGCCAAATGGATAAGTATTTTATGGATGTAATTAAATATTTAATTTTGAAGGAATGAATAAGATAATTCTGTGCAGATTGACCAAAATGAGAATTATGATATCACTTGCTAAATCCATGAGGATGGATAAAGGAAAATACTTTCCCCAAAAATCTTTCAAAAATCCTTGAAAGAATTTATTTCCAAATTAGATTTTGAGGAAAATCTAGTTTCCCCAATGATGTGGAGAGTAGTTGGGAAGAGGTAAAAAGCTGGGAAAAGCAGAAAGCAGCTTTAAAAGTCCCTAAATAGGGAAGTCTAGGCAATCAGGAAGAAAAGCATCCTGATATTCTGGATGCAGAATTAGAAATAGGCTTTGGGGAGCAAAAGCTTAAATAAACTATTCCTGAACAGATTAGAGGTTGGTCTGTTCTGGGGAAGTGATCTCAGCTCAGGGGTGATTTCTGGAGATAGAGGGACTCTACGGTTGGGAGGCCTGGTCAATTACCCAGGCGGTATGATCACAGTAATTATGAACAAGTGAAAACTTAATTGTGTTGTGAATGGCTGTAGTTACCTAGGTATATTTTTCTTTCTGGTTTATAACAATGTTCCATACATTTACAGAGTTAAGAAGGGATTAAACCCTCTCAGTTCTGCGTGGTTGTAGGAACTAGATAAATGAGGAAAAATCATGCAGAAGCTCTAAACCAGCCTTTGGTTTAAATCTAGAGATTTATGTTACCTCATAATTCATAATTATGTAACTTTAATATGCTTCTATTAACTATAGGATTTGAAACAGTGGACACTAGAGACAATTGAAAGATGTGAGTGATAAGGAATTCATTAAATTTACCAAGTAAAGTAAAGACCTGTATGTTTTCAAAATAGCAATACATGTCTATCTGTAAGTTTCATTCTACCATAAGGATAGATTTGAAGAACATAGATTTAGTGCCTTATAT
The DNA here is from genome assembly GCA_034641835.2 of Pinus albicaulis. Lineage (NCBI taxonomy): Eukaryota > Viridiplantae > Streptophyta > Pinopsida > Pinales > Pinaceae > Pinus > Pinus albicaulis. The sequence continues at coordinate 525,046,764 of CM076580.1, forward strand.
AATTTTAGCTAGTAAAGAGATCTAGCTACCCATAGTTACTAAATCTGCAAACAATTGTAGTATGAGAAATTTCTATGTAACTGGTGTGTTACTAACATCCTTCACAAAGGAATGGTCCAAACAGAACACTTATTTGAAAAGAATATGAGCATATGAATTTCTATATAATGCAGGCAACTATAGAAGCTATGAAAATTAACACATAATTCACCCACCAGTTCTATATAAATTTATAGTCAAGAGTATTTGCTTAAACAATATAGATACTGAAACTATTAAACTAGAAAAATTTATAAGTGTACAATTGCAGAAATATTATGAATAACATAAGTGAATATTATTATAAAACCTCAACTAAGGAGTATACATAGAGTCTACTGCGGTGTTATATAATGTACATGAATTTATAGACTTTGTGGGCATGGAAATTTCTCATGCACTGAAAGAGTTATACTTGAACACTCAACCAACAAATAGAGATTTACATGCATTATGCTAGTACAATATGGAGGAAAAGAAGAAAATAAAATAAGACTAGCGAGCTTATAAATTTCTCCAGTCTAACTTGTACAGATAGATTTTTGGGAGAAATAAGTCATATGAGTATTTATACAAAAATGACAAATTGAGACCCATTAGAGAATATCATTAATTCAACATGAGTAACAGAGGAAAATAGTAAATAGATAAATATATACATATCAATTTCTGAACTGCATGGAATTAAACTTTTAAGGGTCAATAGTAATACTACAGAAATTAACTCTTCAGAGAATGTCATCACCGAAGAAAATTGTTAACATTCCTATTGTTTGGCATAAAATATTTCTACAATTACAACTTCTGCGATAATAGAAAGAAAATTTGAATTATTTGAGCCAAGTTTGGGATGATAATAATGAAAGAGCCTGGTCACCCGTCGATTTAGGAGGTGTCGATACCAACATGAAATCCCAGATTTAAAACCTATATCAAGTCGAAGGAATTCTCAAATCCACCCAATATCACTGAATAAAAATCCTCGAAGCTATTCGAACTTACCTGCAAGCAAACGAGGAGATATCGTTACCATAATATGATAGTAGAACACTCCGATTATAAAATATGTGAGGGAAACATAAAACAACTCCGATTAGCTTGGGAACAGAAGACGTTCTCATCAAATATGACCTGTATAAAGACCACAGGTTATTGTCAAAAAATTTCAACAAAATGAAAATAAAAACTCCAGAATGATGTTGTTCCAATAATACAGTGGCTTACCGAGGAGAAATTGGTCGGTACAAGCCAGGATAATTCGTCGAATGGAATAGAGAACCTTAACCAAGTCAATAATGATGAAAAGGAGTAAATCCTAACAAGAACGAGTGGATAATAGCGTTAAATATCATCATCAGAAGATGAAGATTCCATACTGGAACAGAAAATCGTTGTGAGAGATTTGTGCAATCATATAAAAGAAAGAAAATACAAAGCCACGAGCTCTCAGTATTAAATGGGACCATAGAAAGAAATGGTGTAAATAAAAACTCAGATCTCGTATTGTAACCTGAATGTATTAACATACATACTAATCATAAAATCTTCACAGGTTAACATAGCGTAGGGCTCATATGATCATACCTGCCTTGTGAGGCAATGAGAGATGAATACTTTCGTGAAGCCTGGAATAGATAACACCTCGCTTCTTCAGCACGCAGAGGCTTGGCACCGAGAGTAGAGCAAAACAAATGAGGAACAAAAGAAAAATCCCGAAAATGAGCTCGAGATTTATACAAATGCCTCCAAAAATCCACAACAACGAAACCCTAATGGGATAGGGAAATCTCCGTCGTCCAAGTGGCAAAGAATCTAGGGTGGGTACACGGATCAAATGGGTGGAATTGGCATTTAAAACATGGTCGTTCAACATTAAATTGACAATCTATGCCATCAACCTCATGGTACCTCTGCTCGTGTTGCGTGGGTTTCATAGTTACTAGAGTAGTCTGGCATGGCAAATGAAAATGAAAACATGGATCCATACCACTTGAGCATGAACGAAATGAAATCCAACACAAATCAAACAAAAATCAACAGAGAGCCTTGTGTAGATTGACTTGGAGAGTTGATACAATGTTTCAGTTCCCAAAACCCATTAAATATCCTTCGCAAAGACACAGTACATGTACTCTGAAGTTAAAGGTGTCCATATTTACATAAATTTCAACATAAATAACATGTACCAGAGATATATTCGATGACGCTGGCATATGCATTATGAATTTTAAACCTTGACTACAAATTCATGGAACTAACCATAAGATCGACATATGTATGGATATATCACAATGTGAATAGAATCAAGGCAACGTTCATATATATTGGGTATAGGACGATAGATTTATGGCATGGGAATTACGTTGCTCATTATAATTCGAGAGATGCCATGGCCGACGTGAAAAATTAAGAACACCAACATATACTTAATAGTAAGTTCAAGTGCCAAATGATTCAATTTTATCAAATCTAGCATGAGATTTATGTCTATAGAACAACATTTCATGAGAAGTAAGTTAGGGGTGAAAAATCTACGAGTGTTTATAATACAAAGACCCTTCATACCAACAGGTTTGGTAATAAAAACGAATGAGAATTGATTATAGACATATTGATATATGTATACACAATAATCATATTGGGGAAAGAAATGGGATATAACAAGATAGTAATTATATACATAACCAGTAGAGAAAAATGATACTATACTCCTTGGCAGAATTATTCTTGAAATTCAGAATGCATGAGAAAAAAAAAATCGTAGGGAGAGTAGGAGACGTTACAACACCCTTCACACGGTGAAATTGACATAGGTTTAGTGTTTAATTCTACAAGGTCCATAGGCAGAGTCTGTAAAGGGCCAGATAGCCTTTGGATCTCATATTTTATGAAAGGTGACATATCTAGTAAATGACCCTATAGTCAATCTCTGGAATGGATCTAAATAGAAGTTCTTCATTTTAATATCCATAAAACACAACCACTTTAAGGTAAATTGTGTACATGTGTAATTTCTCCCAAAAACTAAAGGCTTCCTCTAATATCCATAAAACAAAACCACTTTAGGGTAAACTGTGTACATGTGTCATTTCTCCCACAAACTAAAGGCTTCCTCCCATTAATTTTAGATGTGAACTCTACCATAAAATTTTTAAGTCAAAATTTAAGATAAAAAATGCACATGTCATTTACCTCATGATCTTGTGTGTTACACAGTAATTTTTCACCATCCCTACAATCCCTCGTCCCACACATTGGAGGGCTTATTTCATGACCTGTGAATAGTGACATAACCTGAAATCACTTTCATGCAATCCCCCTTGACAAGGACAATTATCCCCTTGAAGACAATTTCTTGTGAAAAGCCTTAAAAATAGCCTTTTTTGCCTTGGCGTGACTATCCAGTTCAGCCCTCGCGCCAATGGGGGAAATCCACCAAAGAGGGCACGCCAACTAGCGCTCTTTCCCAGTGTATCACCCGTGCCAGGCTTAATAAGTAGTGTTTTTTAAAAATAAATGGCAGAATTTTGATTCCAACCAACTCCTAAATGAGTCTCTAAAATGAGTTGGGAGGTTTGGCTCCAAATCTCCATGTAGGGGAAGTGGTTTTCTACCTATCATGGAAGCTTCCTTGAGGATAGGGCCAATTCCACCATTGTAGGGATCCCAAATCCCCTTCCACCATCTATATAAGCTTGTCATTTTCCCTTTGCAAGCTAGCCTGAATAGAGCTTAATCAATTGTAAGGAGATTATTGTCAGACAACCGAGGAGAGAGAGACTTTTCCTTTTCTCGACGAGCTTTACCGAGACATACTCCTCTGTCGACCCACCAAAGGAAGATCCAGCGTCAGAGCTTAGGTTGTATCTTTATTTTTTCTGATTAATAATAAGCGACTTCGATTATGGTTCCACTCAGATGTTCATGTTTTATGTTATGAGTTGTATTTTCTCTGACTGATACATAATTGTATGTATTAGGTTTTATGCTTGTTTGTTTGTTGTTTCTTTTTGTGCGTGCAGGTGTTTGATCGCATCGAGCGGGAGAATTGTGATCTGACAAAGCAAGGGATGGAAGTTCCATCTTCTCCACAAACGAGGACAACGTAGGACTTAAGGTAGGCCTCTTGTCGCATCTTGGTCTTTTGCAATTAGGAACTTGCGTCTTACCGTGACTCGGTTGTTGCTAGACTCGATCTGGGCTAGTAGGGATCGCCTCTGTCCGTAGAGGGGATTTACCTCTCCAAAATTGTGTCATTTCTCTCATGCATTTGCAATAAATCTCGATTTAATATATATATTTTTATTGAATTTGTTTTTTTTCAGGGATAAGAAAACCATTAAATATGGTTGAAAAACGGAAATTATGCATAGAAGTTTCCTGCTATCCCAATCTAGGGAAAGTAGTGATTACATATGAGTATCATTCACTAAGTAGATGACACATAAGATGAAATACATTAGGAAATTTAAATATCATAGTAGTAAATTTGGGTAGTCTTGGAAATCAATGAGATTCAATCTACGTATAAGCTACTTTTTGAATTTTTCAACAAAAGTTATTTCAAATTTGGATAAAAGTAAAATCGTCGAATTTATATGTCACATCACTACACCAAAACATCTACCACATAATATGCCACATTATAATGATCAATGAATTAAGTGAAACCAATTACCACATGAAGTTATCTATATTATGAAATGTTGGCATAACATGGCATCTAATACATCTTGGCATAACATGTCAACATGCTCATGTATAAGACCCCTTAAAACTCAGAATGATCATCCTATGTGTCGTCTATTCAAATCCAAAGTAGTTCATGTTATTTTGATCCCTAGATGCTATATTTTTTAATCAAAACTTATTTTCATCAATTCCTTAAAATATTTATTGACAAATGGAATTCTATAAGATGTGTTTTAAGGGGTTCTAGACATCATCATTTTGACATGTAACATGAAAAGTTATGCTAACATTTATTACATGCTAGGTTATGCCAACGTATCATATTATAGATCATTTCATATTGTAATTGGTTTCACTTAATTCATTGATCATGTTAATCTGGCATCTTATGTGGTATATGACTTGTTGTAGTGGTTTGACATATTGATTCGAAAATTTAGCTTTCTCCAAATTTAAAAGAAGTTTGGTTGAACACTTAACAAACTAGCATATACACAGATTGATCTCATTAATTTCCAAGCCTACCAAAATTTAGCATTATGACCTTTAAAATTTCTAATGGAGTTCATCCTATGTGTCATCTACTTAGTGAAATGTACTCCATCATCCTATGTGTCATATACTTAGTGAATTATACTCCATCATCCTATTATGAAACCAACTCAAAAAATGGAAGAAAAGAGAGATCAATGCCTTAGAAATACCATTTTGAGGGGGAAACCTATTTTACATTACATAAATGAACAATTCTTCGATGATATAAATGAAAAAACCTCCTTCTATATATAGGAGTCCATGGGGTCACAACATAATCATATCCGACCTAACAATAATAATGTAAAGGCACAATAGTAACAATATTGAGGTTACAGGGGTATAAAAATAACAATAAGGGGGCTACACTAATGACAATAAGGGACTAAAATAATAATATAGGAACCTAACATGCCCCTCTCCTTCAAAAAAAGTGTTTTCCTCAACATTTGAGTAGCTCTGGGTGCTTCTGTATAAAATTCTCATCCTCCCATGTAAAATCTTCAGTGAGTAAGTTCTTCAACTTGATGAGATACTCCGAAATTGATCAATTTCATAGTTGTGTAGTTCTTGTTTCCGTGACTAATTCAAGTTCCAATATGATTTTTCCTTCCTCATCAAGTTATGGAAATATTTTTTGAACTGGAATTTTTTCACCTATAACCTTCTTTAAGCATGCATTATGAAACATGGAAAAGTGGATGCACTCACGAAGAAGTAGGAAGCTCCAATTTGTATGCCATAGTACCAATATTTTGCAACATCTTGTAAGGACCATATTACTTTGGCAATAATTTATTATCCTTCTTAGCTTGATTGAGGGAAATTTGCTTGTATGGTTTTATCTATAAAAATACCTAGTATCCTACATCAAAACTTCTCTTGTTACGATGTGGACATACCTTTGTTTCATTTGATTTCGTGCCAAATTTAAGTTATCCTTTAAGAGTTGGAGAACTTCTTGTTGATGCTTGATGTGATCTTCCACTGCTTGAACCTTAGCATTTTCTCTTAAAGATGATGTGACGGAAAATGGATGATATCCATGAAGTTCCCTAAATGGGGTGTTGCAGGAGCATTAGGCTCAAGAAATACTTTTTATTTTTATAAGACATAGGGGGTCTTATGTTTCTAAATTCTCATGTAATTATTAGTATTTTGAATAAAATAGTGAGGAATTGTAAATTTTCTCTAACCATTAGAGAACATGAGGGTAAGGTGATTAGTTAGAAATGTGAAGGGACAGTCGAATTAGGATCAGTTTGAGTTATTTTAGGGATTGAGCCTAAATTTAGGATGTAGAGAATTCCAAGAGTCTTGGGCGAGCTGTTAGGGAAACTGAATTTATTCCTTAGTATTTTGTATAAATGTAAGCCTACGGGTAGATAGAAAAAGGAGCTATTCAAGAGGCAGAGTAGTGAGGATAGAAGGGCCACCGAATTGAATATCATGCCACTGAGGAAGTAATTTTTTGTAATTAATTGATTTTTATTTATGCAGAGGAATTCACAGTCAAGTTGATTCATGTATGAGACTGTGTGTATTTAATTTGACTTGCAAATTTGGTGAATCGATCACTGAAAGGATCGATTCCAGTGAAGTAATTAATTACCTGTCTCAATTTATAGTTGGATGCATTCTAAAATGAATCGAAATTATGAAATCACTGCATGTGTGGAGGAGGGTTCGATTCTTTTTAAACTCCTGAATTATATGGTTCTATCTAGAACCTAATTGCAATTAAAGCATCGATCACTGTGTGAAGGGGTTTTGTTCCTCGAATGTAATTGAATCCACAATTTTTATGTATAGAGTTAATCCTATGTATAAGGTTCTGATCATTTTCAGAATTCGGTTGTGTCAAGAATTACTGAGTGAATCAAGAAGGGATTCGATTGTATAAATTGATACCGACTATGGTATTAAAGCCACAATACATAGAAATCGATGAAGTTTCCAACCCTTTTGGTGAAGGTGCAAGTAATGTGGCCTCTGAGAAGGGCCTGCAATGCTAAATTTTAATCAACTCCCTTTCCTCTTATCATTTTTATGGTTTTCTCCAGCTAAGTAGAAACAGCTTTGGTGCTAGCCCTTTCCCTTTGTTGTGTGATGTTCATTTGAGTCAAATTCCTTTCAGTCCTCTGTAGGAAAACTGCATGTTTTAATACCTTAGTCTGTAGCATGTCCCAATACAATGGTGCAAATATAACTTATCCAGCATGGGAATGGAACCCATATTTAGAATTATTTCCAGAGCTCTATATTGGGATCCCAGAGGTACGAGGTACATGGCTGAATGTTGGGTGGCCAATATGAGTTTCTATTTATCCATATACAGGACCGAGGAGAGCTTGGTGTGGTGCTTATCTACGAATTGAGAAAGTTCAACCCTCAACCTTTCTCTCCCAGACTTGTTCCTGGTCTCAATATCCTTGCTTACATCATATTTTCCCAATGTGACCACCTGTGAACGCTCTGAGGGGGTTGAAGATGAGGAAAAGTCAAAGGAGAGTAAGCTTAGTTTGTCTTTGTCAGGACCCCTGAGCAAGGAGGCCTCATTATCGGATAATTCAGTGTCTAGGTCCTCTCGCCCTTCGGTTCTCTGCTTTTTACTGGGGTGTGTTTCCTCATCAACCTCCATGAACCCTTCACTTCCCAAGGGGTCGCCCTGTTCCTTCCCTTCTGCCTCAGCGAGCACATTATCTCCTTTTCCTTTAGTAGCTGAGGATTCAGCCTCCATCTGTGTATCCAAAGGCCACATATCAAAGTTAGGTTTCCATTCAATGAGAGGCCTAGGTTCATGTGCATATGTTGTTGATTTAATATTCTACTTATTTCTTGTGAGGAACCCCTTAGGATCATAGTGCCAGAAATCTCCCTGAGGGAAATTCATCTCCCGCAACATTCTTTCCGTAGTGGAGAGGGAATTCCTTGAATTAATGATGAAAGGGCCTACAGAGTTTTCAAATTTGAAGATGTATCCCTTTTAAGCTGGCACAAAGTGGGCTTGGTCGACTCTTAAGACCTAACGGATGAACTCGAGGGTAAAAATCCTCATGGATGGGAACACTGGCAAGTGATAAGGAGGTACTTTAGCACCGTTGACCTTGAGCTTGATGTGGTGTTCAAACCAGTACCAATCACCTATGCAGCCCATTTCATTGAACTAGAGCCAATCATTTTGCTTAGGAAGTATTCTAGGTGGGGAGCTCTCGTGTATGATAGCATAGGTTATGTACATGAAGTTGGCAACGAATTTTCATACCCCTTTCCCTCTCGATGTTGGTGAACTACCGGAGCCAACTCGAAAACAGACTTGTGTTTAGCGATTCTCTTGGACAACCTGTTAAGGCTTAAACCTTCAAACTTATTTGTATGCTCAAATAGGAATAAGTAGAAAACCAGGGAACAATATTTGAAAGAACAAAAGGAAGACATATCTTGGAACTGGGCTTTAATAGCCGAGGCCAAAAAGTTGGGGATATCCAAAAGGATCTCAACCTGCATCATGAGCCATAGGAAACCTAAACCTGCCTTAGTCATCATCTCGACATCCTCAAACCCTAGCATTCCGGAGATGACCGCTAGAATCAGCTATATGGTGCTACGAAATGATGAAAATGGAATAGACTCCGTGTGAGGGAAATATAATAGGCTTGAGTTGGAGATGAGTTCGAGGAAACTACTTTGTTTTTCCAAGGGTTGATTAGATAAATGGCAGGAGAGAGTGACTTCGGAGAACTCAACAAAATCCTGGGTCAAAGGATAACATAGGGCTTCTTTGATGAGTTGGGGAGTAATCTCAAGAATGTTGAAAGGAAGATTTCCTTACGCTCGACATAGGCCTCCCCAAGCCAGAGAATAAGCTTTGGGAATGGATGGGTCATTGGGGAAATTTGGTAGTAAAGCCCTGAATCGACGACTATAAACATGTCTTCGTTCTTTGCTGAAAATCAAAGAGCTCGGCTCTGGTGCAGGCTACATTGAAGGGATAGACCGGGTCGCAGAGTTGGGCATGAGTGTCAGTGAGGGTTTCGGGTCAAGGAGAAGTCCTGGCCTCGAGAGCTTGGGGGGGTTCAGGTGTGGAGCATTTCATTTTTTTCATGATAATTTGAATAAACACTAAAAGGGAAAAATGAAAGGGACACGACCAAATACCTGAAATAGATGTGTAGTAGCAGGGGAAAGTGACACGAGAGTGGAAAGAAGCCAATAATCAAGTTGTTACCTGCTTTGAATAGCAAAATAATGGTAAATAAATAGTAAATTCACACAGTTGAGAGTAAAAATAGATGTGGAAAACAAGGTTTTACGGATTACCATGGCAGGGTGACACATGTAGGGCTGGCGTCATGAGGATGTCGATAGTGGGACATGTGGCACATGGTGGTTGGCCTGTAGCAGCCAAGTAGGTGGGGGCCATGTGCCAAACAAGAGCAGTACTAGTCTTCATACCCCCTATAGGACTTACCTTGCGATAAATCATACCTGGGCCATCTGTCATCTTGGCGGGCCCCTTTAACTTTCGGCAGGGTGGACGGAGACCTCCACCCCTTTTCTTTCCCCCCACACAAACGCTCTGATTGGCCGATGGAAGGGATGACGTCACCTCCTCTGGCGGGTCAGCTTCGGCCACCTTTGTTCCCTTCTCATGCCAACGGAACGGCCATTCTCCGCTCTTCGCTATGTCAGTGGTGTTTGGTGAGTGGTTCTGCCACGAACCTGTGCATGTAGTGGCTTTGGGTAGAGGAGTAATCTACGTCGGCTTCCTATTCATCTCATAGTCTCACTTACTCGCCATGCTTGTTTTTTGAAAGCTCCTCTATTAACTTTACTGTTCCCCATCCTCTTAGCCTAGGTTTTTCGTTTTCTTTGCATAGCAGCTCCTTTTCTTTGATTAGTGAGATCAAAAGGCAACATGTCTAATGTAACAATACAATATAAAAAAATTATAAGCCAATACCTCAATATTGTGGATTGAAAATATTCTAAGGTTTGAATCTCCTTTCGTTTCAATTGACAAGAAGCCATCTATCAATTTTCATCTGTCACATTGATATGATAGAAAAGAGAGTTATGCACTAAATCCCCTCATTCACCATTATTCCGATATATGTACTGTGAGCCACTTTCTCTTCTATCATCTCATTATTTACATTCAGAAGGGCCTCGATAAGTTTTGTTTTTTTCCTTCCATATTGTTTCTCAGTTTATTATATTTCTTCCTAATTTAATTTTCCTTTACTATACTATATGCACGCAAATCATTCATTTTATGATAGGAATGCACTTGGGTATTCATTTATTCAAATGTATGTGATTCTTTTCTTAGTTTTGATGATATTTCCAAATGGGTATTACACATGATTTTCTTTTATTCCACTCTTAAGTAGAGTTTATACATAGATTTACCAAATCATGTACTCACTTGTATCTACAGTGGTCATTGATTTTTGTTAAACTTAATTTTCCTATCAAAATTGAGTTTTCGTACACCAAATTTTCCTATCACTATTAAATTAATATTTCATATTCATTCATATCCATTGAAGGGAATTTTCATAGCCTTACTTGTAATGAATCTATTGGTATTGATCATATCACATTATTTTTGCGTGTCTAACATATAATTATAGTTCCGTAGCTTCCCCTTCATTATCAATGTATTTACTCTCATTTGGAGTTGCATGACTCCCATCGGTCCCTATTCAAATGGAACTTTTAATTAGTGTTTAACTTTATATGATTTATTTGCATCACTAGAATTGTATTACTAGCTTGTTAATATTTCATCATTAATAGGTTAACTCACATCTAGAAATTTTTCATCATTGATTTAACAAATAAATGGTTTCTCCAATGTTTAACTCTCAATATCTATTAGTTTGGAGAATCATACTCAATGGTATAGATATGGTATATTCGATCAAAGAACATAGCTCATTTTTCATTCCTTTCATCCTACATTGGGGTCTATGATTCAATCTCCTTTTGACATGCATTTGAGTTTCCTACATTTGTTCTAGTCCCTTTTTAGGTTTATGGCCTCATATTCCTTATTTTTTTTCCGTAAAACTTGATAAAATTATACCATTGAGGTTATATAATTTATCAATAATGTATTGAGATATTGATAGATGATGGAATGAACTTCACATTATTTTTCACATGAATGCATTTATATGATATACTCTGTTACTTACTTCTCATATTTGTATACCATGATTAATTTATATAATTTGGTTGACTTCATTGATACACCAGGGTATATTTCTCTTAACTCTAGATCTATAATGAACCACAATGCGAAAAATAATTTCGTCAAGTGTCTTTAAATTAAACAAGTTTTCACCTAAAGGGACTTTATTACTCTTGAAACATTAAGAAAACTAGAGGTGAGGTCAATTTACACATACCCACACACACACAAACATACACATATAGAGAGAGATATATGTAAGTATTTGTGCTGTATGTCCATTACATGTTTAGCGCTAAAGGAATTACACATCTCCCTCATGCTATGCAGCACACCATTGAAATTTTTTAACCAAGACCCATATTAAGTATGGATATATTATGAAACAAGATATATAAAATCCATTTAGGTAAAATCCTCTCCTTAAGTCTACTCTAAAAATGATTTCACCTTCATAGACTTTATCCCTTTTACTGCATGTTTAAATCCAAATTTAGGATGGATAATTAAAATAATTTTTATATGGCATGATTTTATTTTTTCCTAATTATTAATATTTTATAAATGCCACATCTCAACCCATATTAAGAACTAAAGGAATTACACATCCCCCTAGAAGCACGAATCATTAAAAAAAAATCATTATTTTATGTGTTTCTCATTCAAATAGCATCGATCCAATTTTTAAGGCCAGACATGATGACAATGAACAATTTAGATGGTTTTTTCAACATTAAAGCAATTGTGGTGAAAAATACTAAGAAGAGGGAGATAAGGGGGCCTAAAGGGGAAAAATACTAAGTTGTGATGTAAAATAATACTTTTATTATATTATAAATAACCTTATACTTAAAAAAAACAAACTCTTAGGAACTATGTGAAGTAGTCAGGAAAATATTTCTTATTCTTCCAAGTGGCAAGTTACATTCATTCAAATGTCTTAGAATTTGGAAATAAGAGTTAGGTGAAGTGAAGAATTTTCCATTCATTTAGGGGGATGCTACCATTCCATTTTTACCAATTTTCATGGTCATCGAATGATATGGAGGAGGAAATTAAAAATAGATAAATTACATATAAAAATAGTGTAAAATTTCCATAGAAACATTCTTTGTGTCCCATCATATATATTCTCCTGACCAACATGCATTTTTTCCCCTAAAACAAGGTGAGATAGTTTGAGGTTCTTCCCTACACAGAAGGGGATCCCCTCTTTTCTTTTTTGTTGAGAAGAAGAGAGTTGTTCAGTGGCAAAACTTTGTACAAAATAGCATTGGGTTGAGATTTAGAGTTTTCTTCTTAGCCATTAATGGTGTCATACTCCAAATGAGGGTGGCATTACTATTTAAATACTTGTAACAACAATGCTTAAGGCTAGAAGGAATGTACTCATTCATCAATTAGTTGTGGTTCTTCATTGCACCAAGAAGAACTCTAGAACCCAATATCGGGGTGATATTGTAGTGGAAAATTAGATTAAGTGTTAGATCAAATCATAATAATAACAAAACATAATACCGTCTCAATTAAAAAACAATAAATAGAGAAAAGTACTAAAATAATAAATTTAATTCATAAACATATAATTATAAATAAAAATATTTCTATATATAGATATGTGAAATATGTGTAAAACGTAAATAATAGCTACCAAAGTAGATCCACTTTACCATACAAATGAAAATAATGATTCATATTCATAGTATTATATTTCAAAATATCACATTTAATTTTCATAATAAAAATATAAAAACATAATAGTTAAAATAAACACATATATATACATATATATACATACATATATATAAATACATACATATATATATATATATATATATATATATAAATACACACATATATATATATATATATATATATATATATATATATATATATATATATATATATATATATATAACAAAAATTTGAAAATTTAAATTATAAAATTGCAAAACATGTGAGAGAAAACTCCAAATGCATCTATATTTAACCGTATGTATTGTTAATGTTTTAATAAAATTAAAACTAGAATATTTATATATATAGTTGTGTGAAATTTGTATAAATATAAATAATATTATGAAGAAATAACACAAATTCATATTAACTTTGGATATGCCAAGTGTTGATATGAATCAAATCTCTAGGTTCAAAACTTTCCTCAAGTTTTGCACTCGAAAAGATGTTCATATCTTGAGATATTTTATCCCTCTTAACACTTGTTAGATTTGAAGTTAAGATGGACATATGTTGGTTAAGTATGGAAATTTTTATGGATGGATATTTATCTTTATGATTAGGATCCTTGTTGAATCTTACTAGTCCTTAATATGCAAATTGAAAAATGTTTGGTGATGTTTTGGTAATAATATTCAAGTTTATAACAATTTTATATGATCGATATAAAATTTTGGTGGTTTTTAGAGTATAATAATTTCATCCTAAATTCGGGCCAATAATTTATAGAAAAATGGAAATGAGTGAATATTTTTTTTGCAAAAAGAATGAAAAATTATTTGATACACAAATATTAGCCCCTACATTTTTCCATATGGTTAAGATAATTGTTATATTCTTATGATATCTTAATTCAATTGATTGTGATTATTTTTTATTAACGTTTTAATGTCCGTATGGATGGTAAATATCCAGTGGATTCATTATAACCATAAGGATTTTATGTGGCAGTAATATTTGCAACATTTTTGACAATCTCGAAGTATATATATTTAATATAATGATCCTTTAGTATTATTTTTAACTAACGGAGATCAAAAAATAAGGTGTGGGGAATATGACGCTATAAATTTTGTAACATATATTATACATAGCTACCATATAATAGTAAAATAGATTTTGGTTTGATGACTAAAGGATGCAAAGAGCATGGGGGACCATGACTCCACAGGAGGAGAAAATTAGGGGAATAAGGGATGCCAAAGGAATTAGGGTGAAGGTAAATAGATAAAATATTATTTTTATTATATTCTAAGGTACCTTAAGGTTACAAAATATCAAATTTGGAGAATCATTCCAAGTAGTACGAAAATACTTCTCCTTCTTCCAAGTGGCAAGTTGCACGGATGTGGTCTTACTATTGGGAAAGGAAAAATAGGTAAGGTAGTAAAAATTTATTAATTCGAGGGGAGGATAGAATTCCATGCTTACCAATTAATATGGCTATATAGGCTTAGGGAGGAGGATATTATAGAGAGGTTAATTACATATAAAAATAATGTATAAATTGCATAGTATATTTCTCAGTATCCAAACATAGATATTCTTCTAGTCAACTTGCATTATGGCCATAATAGGAGGTGAGATAACATGAGATACTACCATGGATAAAAGGAGGTCACCACTTAGGTTGTGTGGATTTAGGACTTAAAGGGTGTTTTTTTAGTGACATGGCTTTTTAAGTGGTAAATTTTTGCATCAAAAAGTATTGGACCTAGATTTAGAACGTTCTTCTCATCCCCCATACTCGAGTTCACTAAAAAATGCAATGTATTTGTGAATTTTGATATTCAATAAAATTCTTTAAAATAAAGAAAATAAATATACACTGCATGATGCACATGGGATCATGCAATACTCAAGAAATAAAAATAATTATTCCATGCTAGCGTGAATGCAATATTGTAATAATTCACCACAATACACAACATTAAAGAAGTAATTAGTAAATGATTACACAATGGAAAGATAAATACATAGAGAATCTAAAAAACACTTATATTTATAAATGTTTCACTAATTTCTATATATTTCATGCATTCCACCTAATCATAGGCTCTCTTGCACATTCGCTCTCTATAATAGGACACCTTAGAGCTAGGGTTGTGATTCCACAAGGATGGGTTCCTAGGCCAATTGTATCAGCCACAAAAAATCATCTTAGGAGATTTATTTATTCACAAAATCAATCATTATAATTACTCAACCATTACCATGACAATCTCAAGTTCCAACTCACTTTCCCCTTTAACCTACAAAACCCAAGGAAATGTATCCCTTTTTATATATTGTATTTTGTAAGGATGTTCCATTTTACTCTAGGGCACTATTGATACTATTTAGGGAATTTCAAGTCCAAAATATCCATAAACTCTCAAACATCAATAAATTCACTAGAAATACCAATCGATATATACACTGAGGAATATTTTCATGTTGGAATAACAAGTATTAACACATAACCAACAAGAATTGATCTCTACAATAAAATTATTCCTCCCTACAAAAATTAAGAACCATAAAAGGAATCATAATAATGAGGAATGAACCCATATAACACAAAAAAGTTATTATTAAGTATGCATGGCATCATGGCTTCTTGGAGAAGCTCTCATTACCACCTTTTTCTCAACTAATTCAAATTTTAGTAAAATATAAATAAAAAGTATTATCATATCTATCCCCCATCCTCTCATGGTATCATAGCCCCTTATACTCTTGTTCATGTCTATCTATAGTCATTGGTACAATTTATTAATAATATTTGAATCCATTAATATACCTATATCTTTGACCTTTCATCATGTACACATATACAAAATTGAATTAGGGATCAAAACTTGGGGTATTACACTTATCATTTCATTTCTCTAGCTTGGGGGTCGAATTATTGTTAGAAGAGCTAGAATAATATGCATAAGTATAAGAGAAACATCCCTAGGCAAAAACTAGTTATGTTTCTTCATTAAGATAATAATTTTTTTTGTGTTATCTCAATGTGATTGATAGTGAGTAATTTTTATGCTAATTTCTACAAATATTTTAATGTATATTCTACATTACATATTCCTATTAATTACTTTTCAGTTATGCATGAAATATTTTTTTTAATGTAGAATGTTATATCTACATATTTATGCATATGTAGCGCATATACATTATTTGGTATTAGATTTATAATTTTGAAATTTATAGCCAAGTGTATGAGGGAATTTCAAAATTGAAAGGTTTCAGAATTCATATATAGTCATGTGACCCCCTTTGGGAAGGGTTGGCCACATTGCGAATGTGGACATATTATTCATGTAAAACCCGTAACAAGGGATAAAAAACCTATATAAGGACCTCCTTCACTTATGTTTAAGAATCCTTGATGACCTATAACTTTCTCTTGACCTTGAATTAGGTTTGATTGATAAAATTTAGATATTAGTGTATTTATTTTCATATCATACAAAAGAATGTTTGATTTGAACATTTATCTCTATTTGCACAATTTGTTGATGGAGGATTGATAGGAAACGATTGAATGCATTAGATCCTTTTGAAATAGAGACAACCTTAAAAGGAACGAAGACCAAGGAAAAAAACTTGCATCCATCTCACCAACAATATGTAGATCCACGAATGCTATTATTTAACACATGTAATGGAGTCTTGATTCTTACACCTTTGTATTTTCTTGTTATTATTTCTGTCATTTTTCATGATTTATTCCATTAAATCAATAAAGTATAAATGTAAGGGTTTATACTATGATTTAGAAGTTAGATGTGATTTTTTTCTATTTTAGAATAGGGAAGGCTATTTTCATGGTGTTGTATGTAGATTATTTGGAGATTTTACCGCTCTTACTCTTTTAACTTAGATTTATATGATTAATTAAGAAAGGAAAAGTTATAAGTTTTCTTAAATTATCTTTTCCTTTTAAAACCCTAGTCAACATCCTTACTTCTCTTAGTAGAGTAGAACATTATTTATGTCTTATTTGTTACTACCATACCAAACTTCGGCTAGGAACGTGCAGTAATACACATAAAATGAAAAATCGTAACAATATACATTGTCTCAAACCACCAGATAAACCTTATAAAGTGTTGACATTTAGCCTAAAACTATGATATGTGGACCATTCCCTAGTTTTATGGACGAAGAACAAGTATTGATGAAACAACCATGGTTTAGAGATGAAAACGAAGGTGCTCGACACTAAAATATCATTCTTTGTGTATAATCAACCATGTACAATGCCATAGACCACATCATGTCTTTAGTAGAGTGAGAATTTGGCTTACAAGTGGTATATGGTTGCTATTTTGAGATTTTACATACTAAGTGTTGGTCTTAAGGGATAACTATGATCTAAGGACGAAAACCAAGATAATGGGCCCTAGAATCTATATGACTATTGGATCATGCATAAGACCTAAAACCACTACATAACCAATTTCAAGTGAATATGTTCTACAAGTTTGATATGGGAATTATTTCGGGTACTTCACACAAGCATGGATTTTAGGGTACTAGATATGGTCTAAAATGTAAGATCAACAACTTACACACTAAAATTATTGATTTATGACATTATTTGCCATTCATAGGGCCTCAAACCATTTACGCTATAGATGGCTTTTTTTTATCATATGAGTGAGATATGATCCTTCTAATAACTAAAAATAGATACTAATAATTTAGCCATCGTATAAGTATGAAAGTTGAGATTTTAAAATATACTTCCTACATGAGGGACTAAATTTCCCCACACACCTTACATACTAAATATTTAGCCATGAGTAGTATATGAACATCATTTTGAGCTTTTGAAAGTCATAAATGGGCATTATGTCCTAAACCATATATTTGGGATAAAACTATGGACTTGTACATTATCGCTTTCTTCTTGGACCTATGGATATGTATAAGGTTGAAAAGTACCATAGTCCTTATTCATAGACTTTCTTATCTACAATTAGGATATGGCCACGAATTAAAGTACCTTAAAAAAACATTTATACATTATAAATTTATGTGAAGTATACTGAAAATTAGTTTAAATTTGATATAATAAACTTGTTGATTCCAACCCCATAAATCAATTTCTAATTTTGGCTATGCTTATAATTATGTTTCACACTCATGTAAAACAAAACCACATAAATGAAGGTAATTATAGATATGATTTAACAATTTAGATCACATTATTTTTTCAAAAATATTATTGTTTTATTTCTACATATATTTCATTTATTTGAAAGAAGGGAAAATGTTAAAAAATTATTTAGTAAAATTTACAAAATTTATTATTTTCATATATATTTTTAGTATCTTTAATATATTATATAGGATTAGAATGAGATTGAGAGTTAGAAGGTAATGTATGATTTTCTCTATGCTCAATTTAGAATTGGCAATGGGGACTTTTTACTTTTTAAAACCAAAATATAATAATATAAAAAAAAATATTATTTTCTAAATAAAATGTCATATTATTATAATAAAAAATAAAAATGAACCTAATTAATTTTAATTAAAATAATTTTAAAACGTCAATATATTCACTTTCATTATATTATCTCTATTTATTGTTGAAAATGTAAATCAATAAAAAGAATATGTGGTAAAAATATTACACCCCTAAAATATTTCTCTCAAGCATAATCATAAATAAAATATGTTAACGACCACTTTAGCTAACATAGTTCTATATCATAATTTTAAGAAAGATGAAGTAATTGAAATTATAAAAAGAAATAAATTTACACGTTTGAACATGATGAAGATTTATAATTCTTATATATTTTTAAAATTATTTCAATATTTAACTTAAATAAACTATTTAAATATTCACTTCAATTAATGTAATTTTATGGTTATCTAACAAAGTCACAATTTCATAAGAACGAAATTTTTTCTTGGAGAGGCGAATTATTTATAAATATAACATTGAAGTGTTTAAATGATTTTTATGGAGAAAATGGATTCAACGCCCACAAGCAAGATTCACAGGAATATGACGATAAAATATCAAGCAAGATTGTGATTTTTTTGTTTTTTAAAATAAATTTTTAAATGCAGAAAATGATTCAACATCCTAAAAAAGGGTGTGACACTTGAATTCTATAGATTAAGAAACTTAAACTCAAGTTCTTAAAAATATCTACAGGATTTTGATTAAAATTAACCAAAAAAATGCCATGAAAAAATATCATTTGGTCTATAAGTTAGACTACACACACTAAAAATAAAAAGTAATTGGAACTAGAAAAAATTCAATTACTCTTAAATACAAAGGCTATGTGTAATTCATTAAATTTTAAATATAAGATACAATACCTCAATATAGTTAAATAATGTTGACCGATATATAAAAATATATTAATAACAAAAGAAATGGATTTAATTCCCCCCTTTAAATAGGCTATATTCCACATGAATACCATGTGTCAATACCATGGGTTCTCATAAACCTTGAGATAAAAAACCACTCATAACTTTACCAAGGAAAGTTTACCTTAACTACCTAAGAAAAATCAATAAAAATAAAAATAACAGTGTAGAATTTTTATTTTATTTAGACAGATTTAAATGTTCACAGGATATTACATTATGTTATAACATCTCCACGATACTAGAGATTTTTTGTGTTCTTATTAATTATATTTAAATTGGTTACTAAATCATGATTCTAAATTATATGTTAAAGTAAATCTAAATTTATAACTACTATTCATATGTTATACATTTTACTGTGATATCTCTATTATGAACTTTTTTCTCTAAGTTTTTGTTTTTAAATTTTATATAGAAAATTCAGTTATGTGGAAAAAAATGAACTCCCTAAATCTAGTTGCTTGATCTTGAAATAACATGGGAAAAAAAGATATATGTTTTCGTGAGAGAGATTAATACGTAGTAAATGGAACCTACAAAATGACTAAAGCAGGCAAGAGAACTATAATATCTTCATATCGTAAACTAATATCTCTAATCAATGAGTCAAATGACATTGAAATACATAAGCACGAATATGGAAGAAGTATAGGAAAACATAGTGTTTTTATGTTAATAAATGAATGAGAAAGTTACAACCATTTATAGATGCTTGACTTTGCAGATGTCTCCCCAATTGTCTTGTTATTATTTGCCACAAAGAAAACCTTAAACCTAAACCCTAATGCAATAATGAAGGATGATTCCTTAAGCTCAAAGTAGTATCATGAAGGAACCACTAATCTCCAAAATCAAACCCAAATTCTATGGTAAGTAGTGAATTTATAAAGTAAAAGTGGTAGTTTATGATTTACCAATCTAGACATGAAATCCACATATGAAGGAGGATTATATTCAAGGTTAAGAGATAAGGCCTATAAAGTAGCAATTTGAGTTCTCTATCAATGGTAAATGGTTAAAACCACCTTAGAAACTTCTAGAAGCATAATTTTCGTAAATATTTTTCTATTTTTCCTGAAATTTTAGAACCATTACACCTGCAAATGAGAGAAACCTATGCTAATCAGTGCAGGTGCTCAGTTATGCAACTTGAAACCATTGAAGGTGGACTAAAGTGTGGGGTGTGTTGGGGAAAAAAAACATAGTTTTTGAGTTGATTGACCCAAAAAGTCATATTTTTTGGAGAGGTAATTACTAGGGATTTGCAAAGGGATAATGACAAGGTGATAAGGATGTTGATTGATCTATTTTTCATATATTTTGAGTGAATTGAAACAAAATGACCTATAACATATTGCACCGTAAAGTACAAATTCAAAATCAATGGTTGAGGACTCAGGTGCTTTAATTTGTGAGAATTTTGGATCAATAAAGGTTGGTTGAGATCGTCATCTCTTACAATACATAAGCATCATGATATCATTTTTTAGTAAGGAATACCCATTCTCAGCCTATAAGATAATATTACATGTATAATGATAAAAAGTCTTGTCCATTGATGATAAATTGTGGACCCATGCTCAAATGACCTTTGGACTCATTTGAGCCATCATACTTTGTTATCTAGTATGCATACTGAAATCATGGCCCCGATGGATAGAACTAGAAACAAGCTCTTCTAACTCATTCACTCGATAGTACGAGTCTAACCTTGTGAATAAATGAGTTGGAGTCGAATATGGTAGACACCATCTGATTACTAGACAATGATGTAAGTAGTTAACAAAATCTAGAGAAACCACTAATAATGATAACGACTCTAGATTTAATACAATACAATCTATGTGGTGTGAATGAATGAGCTGAATTCGAAGAAGACACATAATCTTCTGGTATAATTCCAATGATCAAAACCTAAGCATGAAAGTTCCAAGGCACTGAAGGGAATTTCGAAGTCAACTTCGTAGATAATGTGTTAATGTCGACATGAAATGACCCATTGTATGAGGGCCTTGATGTATCCCTCATCAACGACACAAAATGGGTATCAATATTTGAGACAGAATGATGCTCATGTAGATCTATTTCAAGAACAATAGACATGAAAGAAGGCTTAAGTTATTGTAGTAGATTTCAACCTAGGGACTTATCTTGAAAAAATCAATGAAACTTTATGGCGTTGGAAAAGTTGACTCAAAACCGATTACGAAGGCTTTTAATAGGTGTCATTAATCCAAGAAGAAAGGATATTTCCCAACCCAACAGTCACAGAGATGAAGTGAAAGAGTGTCATGTTCAAGAGTGACTCACTGCCATTACTTGATAAAACGCCTCATTTTCCCAATTTCCAAACCATTTCTTGTGAGCACCTCTTTATTTTTTACAAGATTAAGAAGGACAACATATTATTGATCTATAATTTCACCCTTTATATGAGTCCTTCTAATTATTTTTATTAAACCCTAAGAAGGATTCGTTCAGTACCGTCATGTTTAGTGAGTCCATTGTTGTTTAATAATTTTACGAGTCGATCAAAGGAATAACTTGACTCCTTTTTCATGTTTAGAGAGTTGGAAAAGGAGGTGAAAGATAAAACTCCAATAGGTTCCTTTTCGTAAATTTTGTCCCTTGAGTTTGAAAAAGGCATAAAACGATACTCTAGAGAACTTTTTAGTCATGTTCGAGTAAAGTCTTATTTTTAAGTAAATAGTCCATCTGAGGTCGAAAAAGGGTTGAAATTATACTGGGAATATGCCTTTCATTTACTATAATGTGTTAGAAAAGAAAACTATTCAACAATTTTTTCATATGTTAGGTGTCTGAAAAGAACCGAAATAA
This sequence comes from Pinus albicaulis, assembly GCA_034641835.2. Lineage (NCBI taxonomy): Eukaryota > Viridiplantae > Streptophyta > Pinopsida > Pinales > Pinaceae > Pinus > Pinus albicaulis. Next base: position 525,069,193 of record CM076580.1, read on the forward strand.
GGCTCCATGGGATTCCTTTTTTTTAGGTTTACAGAGCTGTAAAAAAGGACAAAATTGTTCCCTTTCATCAAAATGAAATGTATTCAACTTAAAATTTACATTACATCCTTTGATTAACTATTAACCTGCTCAAAACACCATAAAAGGATTACAAATATATGTCATATGTTAAAAACTAGCTCAAAATCTTAAAAATATACTAAAATAATGATTAAATGACCATAAATAGTGAAAAGTAAAAGAATTTCTTTACAATTTTCATTTTTACCTTTTTTGAGTGATTTTTGAGTGCAATTTACTCGCAAACTATAGTGGAATATTACAGCCAATCTGGTGGGCCATTTCCAATGTTGTTATTTCAAGGTAGAATATCTATCCTTTATCTCGTTTTTTTTATTTTTATTTTTCATTTGATGAAAATTATTAAGATTTATCAGTGATATAGGGTCTAAATTTCTCATTGATGCTCAGTTTGCATGATATACACTAGCAAGAGTGGACCAGTGCACCTGCTAGGAAGGGACTGCGAACGATGTCACTCTATCAATTGAAATGTAGGTGTGATGGGTGATTTTTGAGAATTTTTTTATGTTTTTTAGTGATATTTCTCTCAAATTTTTTCCCAAGGATGATTGCAAGTGTTTTCTTATGATTTTATAGCTATTCACTCGATAAAAAATGGTTTTAAGCTGGAGAGAAATAGAACATGATTATCAGTACTTGAATGTTGCAAGTAGGCCAACAACAATACAAGCCTTAAGGAACGATGGCCTCCTTAAGTTTTTATGGATTCCAAGCATGAGAGCTCACCTTGATCTACAAGAATATTTGGTCACAACATGGGATATTTAGGGACAATTCTTTAGGATCAAAGCACACAATATTATAATAGAGGTCGAGAACATCTATTTCTTAACAGTGTTATCTCAAAGACAATCTCCTATCTCAGTGTATGGCATGAGAAGAGGTGGTGTAACTGTGAAGGACTACATAGCCGCCCATTATAGGCCTCTTTGTCAAGAAACAATGAATGGGAAGGTAGATATCAAAGGTGTGATTTAACTTCCTCTAGGGAAGATCGTCTTTAATATCACTCGGCTAGCTCGCAGTGCCACTTTGCGCTCGATTACCAAGTACCAAATGCAATATACATTGGAGTGCATAGAACCTATTGTATTCAACTCGAGTGAATAGGTATTGGATAATTTTAAGGATAACCTCAATAAATCACAAGATGGGAATTTCAAGAACTTGGGGTATGGTTCTATTGTGATTTATTTCACTGTGGAGAGGATCATAACATTACTCCATCCTCAACGGATTTCTTACGAGCTTTCAAGACCTAGGGTTCCACCGACGAGTTAATGGGTAGATCTCATGTCTTTTCATGGGGGTGAAACTTCGATGATATTTACCCCTAACTTATTTATATGGTTGTGGGTAAAACTTATCATGATCGATGATTATCCATATGTTGAGGGTTTTTTCCAAGGAGACCTAGAGCTTGTTTTACATAATGTTGAGAAATGGGGTGATATAAGTAAAAACATGTCATTTTGAATGTTTTTAGGTTTTTTGGATTTTACCATTTGTTTTATGTTTGTAATGTATTAGAGACTCAATATTTGTTTCAAGTGAAAATGTTGGAACTATACAACCGGTAGGATTGTTGTATCTTCAAAGACGTGGAAAACCATAACTTTCATAGATCATAGTTGTTGGAGGAGAAGAGGAAGAGATGGAAGATCCAAACATAGCTAAGACTTTTTCTAAATTTGAGCATCATTTTTATGGTTTGACACATAGCGTTTCAAAGATGAGGATCAATGAGATCCTTATGCGATTATAGTGGTACACTATTGGAGTGTTACATCGCATCTGTTGGTTGTTGTACAAACTTGCCAGCACAGTTGTCTATTATTGTGATCATAATCAGGATTAGTTTATTAGGACACCTTTGAGCCATATTTTTTCTACATGAATTTTGATATTAAAGGCCATGTGGCCATATGTGTCTCGAACATATTTTTTGTAAAACCAAACGCTATATACATTTATCTATCAATGTTTCCTATTCCCTTTATTCTCTTATTCAATGTGTGATTTCGATTGAATTATTTACATATGTTAAAAATGTATGTCTGAAACATAATTATCTAAATCATCGATTATTGTATTTAGAATTCTAGGAATATTTTCATATTCAATTTCATCAAATTGTTTTTCTAGAAGGAAAACCCTAAAAAACATGTGTAACATAGTTGGACTTTGTACTCAATAAACATTGTCTAGATGTACTACTACCAGTTGTTAATCAATTCTAACCACTAAATGGCGGATGAGATGATAAATAATATCAAATAATAATTCGATCATTGTGTTCTACTCAATAATATTATTATTTGGGTGGCTCATACAAATTCTCAGTAAACTCACTAACTTGCCATTGGGAACATAAATAGCCCACCAAAGGTTCTGAGTACTATGACTAGCACCATCAGCAAAACAAAAATATAACTCAGGAAACACTGAGATTTGGAAATCAAATGTATTTCAAGACTAACAAAGATTGCATTAAATTCCAATGGAAACACACTGAAAACACACTTAACACACCTATACAGTATGTACACATCGACTTTGCAAAGGTGATATAGGCATAGTATTTTTTCAAGTACAACCCATTTTTGGGCTGTGCCAAAAGGATTCCAGTAAAATCAATGAGCTCATAAGCACCTTTTGAAAGTACATGGTTTACTATATATGAGCCTAACCACATCGGTTGAAGCTTTCTAGCTCCTAATTTGGGAGCTTCCTTATCATATAAAAGAATATAACACCTTCCGAGAAGGCACGAGGTTTAACATTTTTGTCACATTGTGATTTGATGTGTTTCTTATTGGCCTCATTAGCCATTGAAACATCGTTTTGTGTCTCATTTAAGTGGGCTAGATGCAAAAAATTTCTCTTCTTCTATAGAAGTTGTAGGAAGAAGCTCGATGAAAAGCTTTAAAGATGGAATTGCAAATCAATGAAGAGGAGAGCTTCTAGACCATACACTAACTAAAAGGGTGTAAATCCAGTGATATTTCGTAAAAATGTTAGATACTATAACAAAGAAGAAAAGAGAATGAGATGTCAATTCATCTTATGAATCCTTATCAAGTGCTAAAACATCATTTTAGAAACCTTATTGATGCATTCTACTTTCCCATTGGCTTGTGGGTAATAGGGAGTTGATCTATCATGTTGAAGGCCCAACTTGGAGGTAATTTTAGACATCATGTAATTTCGAAATTTTTTACTGTGGTCAGTAAAGATGGCTTGTGACACACCAAATATGGAAATGACATGGTTAAAAATAAATAATGCAATTGTTTTTCTAGTTTTGTTATATGTAGGCATGGATTCGACCCATTTAGTAAAATAATCTTTGACCAGGATAATGTAGCCAGGCCCCCTGGCCAAGAAAGCGTTACAGGTCATGAATTCAATGCCCCATTTTTCAAAGGGTCCAAAAATGATAACACGATGCATAGGAGTATCTAAAGCATGGTTTTTACAATTATAAACCTAGAAAGAATTGAAATTTTGGACTGTAAGAATGAAATCTTGAAACATGGTTTGGTAAAATTATATGACTCGCAATATATTTGGGTAGCAGCATAGCCACACATATGTTGCCCACATGCTTAAAAATCATATTCAAGAAAATATTTCTCATCCTCCTCATGAGTGAGGCACCGTAGAAATATCATATTGACACCACAACGATATAGAATTTTTCCATGTACAATGTACTTTCGAGCCTGGTATCAGATGTGTCGTTCATTAAAGCAAGAGGTATTAGGCTATAAATTTTGGGTCTAGAGATAGATGATGATATCTCTATACCGAGGATTGTAGGAAGAAATAAGAAATAGTGATTCATCGGGAATAGAATCATTATATGTTGAATCAGTTTCAGGTGAGGGAAGGTCACATATCTATTCAGAAAACACTAAGGAATTTTTATATTTTGATTTGAAAAACTCTAAATCAAACTCCTGGAGAATAATGATCCATTTACAGTATTTTACCCCCAATATGGTCGCTAAATTGTTATGTGAAAAATTCACTTTTGTAGAAAAAAATGAACTCCCTAGATCCAGTGATCTGGTCTAGAGACCTTCTTGGAATCTGTACTAAGCCCTCCTCTTCTCTTTTCTTGTAAGGTCCAACTCTAGCTCAAAGTGTTGTAAATGGAACTTGTAAAATGACTAAAACAAGCAAGATAACTACAATATCCTCATAACATAAACTAATATCTCTAATCAATGAGTAAAATGGCATTGAAATACATAAGAATCAATATGAAACAAGTATAGAAAAACATAGTGCTTTTTGTATTAATAAATGAACGATATATTTACAACCATTTATAGATGCTTGACTTTGTACATGCCTCTATAATTTTCTTGTCCTTCCTTGCCACAAAGAAAACCTTAAAAGTAAACCCTAATGCATTAATGGATTATGATTCCTTAAGCTCAAAGTTTAAATATGAAGGCAATAGTAATCTCCAAAAGCCAACCCAGACTCTATGGGAGGTAGTGATTTATAGGGTAAATGTGGTATTTTAGGATTTACCAATTTGGGCTTGAGATCCACATATGAAGGAGGATTAGCTTCAAGGATAAGAGATAATACCACTAGAGTACCAATTTGATATCTCTATCAATGGTAAATTGTTAAAACCACCTCAAAAGCTTCTAGAAGGAGAAGTTTCCTAAATATTTTTATTTTTCCCGAAATTCTAGAACCATCACACCTACAAAGGAGAGCAACCTAAGCTAGTCAATGTAGGTGCTCAATTATCCAACTGGCAACCATTGCAAGTGGATTGAAGTGCACAGTGAGCCCAGGTAAAAAACATAGATTTTGAGTTGATTGGCCAAGAAATCAGACTTTTTGGAGACGTAATGCTTAGGGATTATCAAGGCATAATGACAAGGTAATAAGGATGTTTATTGATTTAGTTTTGCGGAATTTTGAGCGAATCCGACAAAATGGCCTGTAATAGTAATTTTATTAATTAAAACAAATTACAATAAAAAATTTAGTAATTATTTGCATGCCTACCCATCTCCCCTATGCTAGGCTCTATGGCACCTCTTGCAACAATAATGTGGTTCCTAAATAAAATATTTCAATGTATATGCTAAATGAAATATATATATATATATATATATATAGTCTCTTATTGTTAAAAAATATCAAGTAGCCTTGTCATATTACATTTGGAAACTTTTCAAATATTTTTTTACACTATTTTATCTTAAAACTATAAAATATTTGGTGTACTTTCAAGATATAAGCTCAAAAATACAAATTTGAATGGAGATTTTCAAAACATGAAATCCATTTGTATATTTAAAAATTCAATTTAATATTTTAATCCATTTACACATTCAATTTCAAGTATGCAATTTAATTAATGAAAATTTACACATGGTGAGCATCAAATATTTTGAGATATAAACCATTTTCACCTTTTACATTCTAGAATAAGTTTCACATGAAAAAATTTGATCATTTAAATTGATTATATCAAAACACTTTAAAGTAATTAAGATAAGGTATTAATCATAATTTAAATGGATTTAATATATATAAAATATCCACTAAATATATGCTTTCAAAAGTATTTATACAATATCTTGTATATCTTGGATATCTTGTATTGATAAGTGACAATATTGATACATCATTTTATAAAAATATATATTTATAAATTAATAATCTCTATAACAAAGTAAAAGTGAATCTTTACCATTAAAAATCTTGTGACATTTTTTACATATATATATATATGTGTAACGACCATTGTACAACTTAGTATTACAACTTAGTAGGTATGAGGGTGCCTATGATCAATCTCTAGTTGGCCGACATCAATTCCTTTTAAAATAACATAAAACATTCTCTAAATAAAAACAAGAAGAGAGCTATAATAAAAACTAATAATAACAAATATAATGTTTATTAAAAATTAATCCTACTAGTATGGTCAAGAAGTTAGTTGATATTACAACTCAAATAAATGTAAAATTATTTAGATCTCATTTTCAATCAATGCCATTTAATTTATATTAATATAAATTATATATATATATATATATATATATATATATATATATATATATTTTTTCTGTAACGAAAAAAATTTAATATCTACATTGAAAGTAAAAGGTTTCAATTAACAATAATGAAAGGGAGATTTGCATTTAATTAATTTTTCTAAAATTAATATATTGAATTTAAAACTTGGTAATAATAAAAAAACTCAACCCAAGTCATAAATGAACTTTTTAAATATACATAGTTAAATAATATTAGTGTGCATTTAAAAATATCATAATAACATAAATAATATTAACATGTATTTAAAATTACAATAATAACCTAAAACATATATAGTTTGTACATAAGATGTCTCACTACCCATGTTTCTATGTAATTACATTTTTTCTGACGGTTTTAATTAAATTATGTGGATCCATGTGAAGTTTGAATTTATTAAGTCCCATGAGGGATCAAATCTCTTTTTACTCTAAAAGTTTTTTTTCATCTCAAGAGATCTCATCCTTCTTAGCTTAGTAGATTTGGAGTTATGATGAAGGAGCATTAAGCTTAAATTTTATTATTCATTTATGTAAATTAGGGGTTGAGGTGTTTTAATTATTTTATTAATTATTTTTCTCATTTTTAATAAATTAGGAGATAAAATATAAATGTGAGTATTATTGTAAATATTCATTAAAAAATTAAGGATATGAGTGGAATGGAATTAGGTAGATAATATAGGGATTAGGAATTCCATATATGGGACTTAGTTGAGTCCAAATAAAGATAAATCTAATTTAGATTTTAGTTGATATTTGTGTGGGGGAATTTATGGAGTGGAATAAATCCATTTTTATGTATAAATAGGAGGGTTGTGTGAGGATGAAAAACAAGTGAGGAAGTGAGGAATATAGAGAGGTTGGGGAATGGGTTGAGAGCTTTATGTAAAGGGCGAAGAGCCAAAAGGCCATTCATTGTAATATTTGGCCGAAGATTTCTTATGTTATTGTACATCAATATATTTGTGCTTTTATAGCTCTCTTTCCTGTATGTATATTTTAAGCTGCAAATTGGTTTCTTAATGAAGATTCTATGAGTGTTTTCATGAAAAAGGAAACACACTATTTTATATGCTAGGATTTGATTGAACCTAGAATCTTGGCATCATTTGGTATCAGAGCACTGGGTTTTTAATTTTGTTTACATTATTTGATTGTGGTGATGAGGAAAGAGAAACGGCTTATTACTAAAGCAGCGGTCACTGCATGGTTCATTGCGTGAAGTCGTTTCAGAATGCTATGTAGACTGCGTTGTTCGAATTAAAAGTAGCGTCAGAAGGTCAAAAAAGAGTTGTGGTTTTGACTGTGGCTGAGTGAGTCACGTGAATATACATTGGATATTGCTTGTGTCTAGGTAATTTCTTGCCTATTGTGATGTGAAACAACCAGGGTAGATGTTACAAAAATTGCTAATGTAGCTGAAGAGGCAGAACAAGGCGCTACAGCTTCTCCGTTCGTTGAAGATAAGATTGCTAGAAGGCGAAATTTTTGAAGCAAAAATGCAAGTTGTCATTTGTTAGCTACAGTGTTAACATGAGGTGAGAGTTGACATTACAACAATGAACCATCATAGCCTTGACAAAGCCATGGGTTAAAAACCATAAGTCGACGAGAAGTGTGATGCCACACCACTATGTGAGGGTCTTAATGCACTTGGGAGAGGAACTATCACATGCGACGAGTATGTGATTGTGAACTCATGCGGGTGTAACGTTTGGTAGGCAGCAACGTTTATTACTGAGGAGAGTCTACAACGTTGGTAATTTCCACCTCAAAGAGCAAGTTATGTGACATATGACTATGTACAACAGATTATGTAACAAGTTGAACCTACGACTTGGCCATCGTTTCTTGGAAGGCTGGTAGTAATTTTTATGAGCAGGCTTAAGGATCTTCGTGTCACATTTGGTTAATAATGTTGTAGAGTGGCATGTCATTGTGTTGACATTAGTCGCATCGAAATTGCATCGACATTGCTGGGTATATTGGCATAGTAATTGTGTGGAGAGTTAACACGGGTGTGTGGGCTATCGTGGAGAGTTTGAAGTCTGTGTAAAACATTCACACAGACCCATGGAGGTTGTGAAATGTTCAATGAAAATTACCCTGGAATTGTGGTGTGTGGCCAGTATTAAGCAATATGTTGGAGAGATACATATACCTGCAGTAACAATCCAGAAATAGAGATTGCCTTCGCAGCCTTGTAAGTGAGGTACTAAATTTTTTCTAAGGTACCGTTTCTTGGATATATATTTTGTTTAATCCCATATTGCAAATTGTATTGGAACACTATTTGTGATAGAGTTCCAAATGATATCCAAGAAGTAAATTGTGAGTTGGGGATATAATGTTGAGAAAATATAGTTTGCAGTTTCTGGTATCTGGAAATCAGAATTTGGTATATATATATAAAATAAACAAAGTAAGAATTGCCGAGAATATGAAATCCATCACATGTGGAAAATAAGAAATTTTGACTTTTATGCATAATTTTTGCTTGCTCCATTGGATAGGGGGCAACATTTTTCAGGTGAATGGCATTTGCATAGAAACAAATTTGGGTGAATGGAAATTGCAATGGAGAATGGTGATTTCCAAAGATATTATTAGATTGTGTATACCTTGAAGGTTTCCAACATTATTTGCTGGAAAAATTTATGTTAGGAAATTGACATTGCATATTTAAACCCGAATGATAGGGTTGACACAAAGCTCAGGTTTGGAGTTGGATAACTTGTATTCCATGGGAGACAAAGTCTGTAGAGGCTTGAATGTATTCCTAAAAGAATACGCAAGAGAAGAGTTGGGTCATTTCAACCACAAGAAGATTCAAGGTAAGTGCTCATTGAATGAATCAATATTCATTGAGTAGAGGTATTTTGAAAGCTTGATGCTTAAATTTCCTTGCCATACTCATAAAAAATGCAGAGGTATATATGAATGGAAAATGAATGGGAAAATGTGCTAATCCTGGGTGATATAAAGAGAAACATGCATTTTTATGTGAGAGGGTTTATTATGCATAATGTGGATTCTTCATAGATTTGGTTAAGTCATTTGGACCAAAGCTTGTAGTCGGAAAAAGGATAATTATTTTCATTTCTGATTGAAAACATAATTTCTTGATGTTGTAAAATATTTGTTTTACCATCATGTAGTGGTATCTAAGGAGGAATTATTTAGGATGGACACAATGTACAAGTTGTACATTATTAATCAAAGAAGTTGAAAACATGTTCTCTATACACAAGTGAAGATATGTGAATTGATGTTGTATGGTGCATAAAATTGCAGGAAATTTTTTTGCATTAAAATGACGAGTTTATGGTGTGAAGGGCATGTGAGTATTTACAGTGACAAAGACGGTACAAAAGAGTGGAACCCAGAGAATTGAGTTTGTGAAGAGAAAGGTTTATTGATAACATTAATTGAAGCATAAGGTATCATACATCATTTTTAAAAGGTACCTTGAATGTTGAAAATTGGATGGTTTATTTTATTTCCACCAGAAAATAAATCTTAGGAAAAGTGGATTTCATTTCAAGTTAGAGACTTTAGTATCATGTGATTAAATGATAAATGTGATGATGAAATTGGTGACTTGTGATATTTTCTGAAGAATTGAGTATACGAGAGAGTGAAGTTTTTACATCATAAAATGCATTAGGGGTGTATGTTCATGCGAAGAATGTATAACTTGAATTAAGTCAAAATATCCACTACCATAATTTGGGTAAGCCTTGAAGTCAAATATATGTTACGGTCAAATGAAAGTTTGGATATTTTTGAGTATTTTTCATCCAAAATGAATAGTTGATGTAAAGTATGAGTCGAGTCGTAAGCCAAGTTAAAGTTTTGAATGTAATTGGGTGCATGATCGGAAGAGCCTGACACCCAAAGAAATTGTCATTGTAACACATGCATTACTAAAGTGTTGTTTACAATAGAGAGAAGCAAGATAATTTCCAGAGACTAATCCCAAGACAGAGAACTAAAATAGGTCAAGCGCCAGAAGAAAGCTTTCATTGTTGAATGGCAAGTGGGGAGACTTGATAAAAAGTGGATTGAATGAAATTCACATTTGAACAAATGAAGTTCACAAAGGAGGAGAAGATGACTGTTGATAGTCATTTCAGAGGTTCTGATAAAGACCTTAATCGAAGGCATAAAAGGGAAAGTGCAAAGGTAAGTTGCATATGTGAGCAGCTGACTGATGAAGACTATGAGCAGGAGAAAGCTGAGATAAAATTCCGTCTTGAGTTATTGATGGAAATGTTATAAAAAATTAAAGCAGACCAGATATTTAGATGGAGTATGAAAAGGAAATTCAAATGGCATAGATTGCATGTGAAGTGGGAGCATAGAGTGAATTCTCAATTGAAGGAAGAATTACTCAGTTTAAATGAGTATGGAAAAGGATATTTGATATGTGAGCCACAATATGGTTCATTTCTTTCTGAAAGTAATGGTGTGACAGAAGAGAAATATATAGAAGAACTAAATCAAATGAAATATTCAGAGCGACAAGGAGATATGATGACTGAAGCATCAAGTGGGACCACAAGGTCTATTGTTTTTTAAACGAATAATTTGTGTGTGATCTCAGGTACATCACAGGATGTTGAAAAAACTTTGAAGTTTGTTAAGGAGAAGAAGTTGAATCTAAATTTTTTTGAGAATGATGCTAAGATACCAAGATCTCAAAAACAAAAGGAGACAGAGGGGTCTCATGGGCATAAACAATAGAGTATTGAAGCAAAGGAAGAAGGGCCATCTGATGATTTGTCAACAGCAAGTGAAGGTATGGAAATTTGTGTAAAGTTTCCAAGTTATACCCCAATTAATATTGTTGAGTTATATAGAAAGTTAGATCTTCAAAGAAGAAAGTTAGAAAAGCAGAGGATCTATGGTCAGGGTGAGTTGCTGAAAGAGCAAGACAAAAAAATTGTCCTGAATAATAATCAGGAAATAGAGGATAAAGATGTAGGAATGATTCAACAAATCAAATAAATTTGTTATTGTGAAACAAAACAAGGATACATTCTTGAAACAGATGCTATGGAGGAGGGACTAGCCAACAGTCTCATAGAGAAGTTAAATCAACATACTATGTGTTGATGGAAAAGGAAATTTTAGAGTAGCATACTGAAATGTTGCCAGTGGAGGAAGAGGTGCTGAGGCCTTATGTTTTTTATTTTACTAATTGTTTTGTGAGTACAGGTTTTGTTGTAGATGTTAGAGAAAATTTGACACAAGTGGAAAAAAAGGAAGAATTTTCTATGTAATCCATGGAACCAAGAGTTTAGATTGTTGGAAATTATGATGAAGAATCAAGATTCAAGGCATGAAGGGGAAACTCAATTTCAATATTGGGAAATGAAGAATGTGAAGGTGCAAGACAACAGTGAACAAGAGGGCAAGGATGAAAAGGCGGCAATAAGTATAAGCGTTCAGCAATCAAGAGGTAAAAGTAAACAACAGACAAAATATCTATTGGACAGAGAAATTGAACTAATAAGGAGGATAATGATGGAATTATCCCAGAAGAATACAGCAACAGTAAAACAAAGAAGAAGCAACAAGAGGTAGATAGTGGAAGACTATGAAAGCATAGCCAGTGGGGCAATGCAACATAAAGTGTGGAGACCTGGAGAAAAACAACAAACAAAAGCAACAAAAAATGGGAAATTGCAGAACAAGGTATGGGATCCAGGAAGACAAAAATTCGAAACACATGATCAAGAGATCATGATAATTTTCAACCTTGGGAGTCTGATGCAGGAGCATCAAGCTTAAATTGTATTATTCATTGATGTAATTTAGGGGGTGAGGTGTTTTAATTATTTTATTAATTATTTTGCTCATTTTTAATAAATTATGAGAGAAAATATAAATGTGAGGATTATTGTAAATATTACTTAAAAAATTAAGGATATGAGTGGAATGGAATTAGGTAGATAATCTAGGGATTAGGAATTCCATATAGGGGACTTAGTTGAGTCCAAATAAAGATAAATCTAATTTAGATTTTAGTTGAGATATGTGTGGAGGAAATTATGGAGTGGAATAGATTCATATTTATGTGTAAATAGGAGGATGAAAAACAAGTGAGGAAGTGAGGAATACAGAGGGGTTGAGGAATGGGTTGAGAGCTTTTTGTAAGGGGCCGAGAGCCAAAAGGCCATTCATTGTAATATTTGGCTGAAGATTTCTTGTGTTATTTTACATCAGTATATTTATGTTTTTATAGCTTTTTTTCCTGTATTTATATTTTAAGCTCAATTTTTTTTTTAATGAAGATTCTATGAGTGTTTTCATGAAAAAGGAAACAGATTGTTTTATATTCTAGGATTTGATTGAACCCAAAATCCTAGCATCAAGTTAAGATGGATCTAGATTGCCTTTTAAATCCTTTATTGTGGATGATGTGTGATTTCCTTAGTGCTGAACCTCTAGTTCACACATGTCCATTTTAAAATAAAATTAGAATATACTCTTGTGGATGATATGTGATTTCTTCCATGATTAACCTCTAGTTGAAACATGTCCCTTTTAAAATTAAAAAAATATATATATAATCTAAATATAAAAAAATAAACATATCAAATTTAATGAAAACGTAAATGAGTATACATATTTTGTTAGTTTTAATTAAGAAAATTATAAAAATCAATAATATCTCTCATAATTCTAGGCTTAGTTTTTAATATTAGAACCAAATATGGTCATATGATAAAAATATTTCACATTAACTCTTTCAAAGATAAATGAAATATTTCAATATTTCTGCTAAAAAACATAATTTTATATTAAATTTAAATAAATAAAATAATTAAAAGTTAAAAAATATATAAATAAAGTTATATTTTGATAATAAAAATTATAATATAAAACCTAAATAACTATTTTAATATTTATATTGACTAATATATTTCAATATGAAATTTATATATACCAGAGATATAGCATATGTGTGATTTGATTATAATAAAATATTTAATGCATATTAGGAAAAAAATTTAAAAATAAAATAATTTAATTTCTTTTTAATAAAATAGAATTTAATAATCCATTCATTTATTAATATAAAATTGATATTTTATAGTTAAATGTCTCATCATTAGGATTTGGTGGGTGTTTCGAACGAACTATTGTGTTTCATCTGCACAAGGTGAAAAATCTGATCGATCTTCATGAATAAATAGTATGGGTGCATCATTGCCCAAATAGTATCGATGCATCATTGACCAGACATAGCCTTTATAAGAATAAATTAATATTCTTAATATAAAATTGATATGCAAGATTTTAAAAAAAAAAATTCTTAATATAAAATTGATATATAATATTTTAAAATATTAATAATATTAGAAATATTCAATGTGAGATATAAATAAAATATTGATGTGGTAGAATCGTTAAGTGGGAAACTCTAGTCCAAAATGTCTTGTGGTCCAATCATGTGTATAACTATATATGACCAAGTGAAATTTCATGACATTATATCTATTTATGCATTCAAAAATATACTTTAAATAATGAAAAATTACATATGTTATATAAAACCATAATAAATCCATTTTAAAGAAAGATTAAATTTTTAAAAAGATATGATATATATTAAAAGATTAGTTATGGACATAATTTAAAACATGTTATATTTAGCATGTCTAATTGACTGCAGCACTAGTAAACACATGGAAGACAATGATCAAAAAATATATTAAAAGATTATTTATTGACATAATTCTTAAAAAAAAATTCAATCATATTTAATTAATTAAAATATTTACTAGTAAACAAAGTTGTAGTCTAATTATTTTGTAAAAATTATTTGAAAATTGAGGCAAAATTTTGATAAAATTTAGATTGTAGTTATAAATTCAAGTTATAGTTGTCAAATTTAAAATTCAGGTTTACTAGTAAACAAAGCTTTAGTCTAACTATTTTGTAAAAAAATATTTGAAAATTTATGAAAATTTTGGCAAAATTTGAATAAAATTTAGATTAAAGTTGTAAATTGATTAAGTTGAAAATAATTATATTATTTATGTATTAATGGAGAAAAGGTTACATAAGTTGTAACGTATCTCCTTAGTTTAGGATTTGTTCCTAGAATTTAGGAGTGTGTTTGCAACTTCCTGATTTTTTGTGATGTACTTAAAGATGTAATTTCTGATTCATGAATGTAGAGTGATCTCTCCGTTTGAGTGTAGTCTCCAGGTGCAGTACTCACCTGAGAGCTACAACTTATTTTTTTCAATTTTGTCCATATTTTATCTTGGTATCGGAGCTCAGATTGGGTGAGCTTGATCTTTTATTGCCTTTGTGGCCAATTTTCCTTTGTGGCTGAATCACCTTCATGGCTAAAAGTGCCTTTGTGGCCGCGTGTACACGACAGTTGTGTGCTCACAGAGCAAGTGGACTGCAGTAACACCTGGCTCACGGTCTCAGATGATTTTTTAATCTCTGAGCAGAAGGGGGTTGACGCGCTTTCTTCGCTGACAGTCATGCCGAGAGGCGCAACTGGCGCGACTCTTCGGCCCATACCCATGCCAACACGCCAAATCATGGGATTGGCGCGAAAGCACACGAGACACCTGCGCCAGGATTTTTCCTTGCGAAGTCTTTTTTCTAGGCACGGATTTCTCTCTCGGAAAGGTGCCACCTCACCTTCGGTGGAGGATCCGCGGAAAGCCTCACCTTCGGTGGAAGATCTGTAGAAAGTTGCATATCAAAAGTTGCGGATCTGTCTGGGAGAGGTAGATCGAATCAGTTTTGTGGCTGTATTGTGAAACAACAGATTTTCTCAGTGGAGCAAGATTATTTTGCAGATTTTCTAGATATTGCTAGATATGAATCAAAGATACAGAGGGTGGATCAGGAGAACTAGCAGAGGAGTGGCAGATCGGTTGTCAAGATCTGACAGGTATTGATTTTTTTTTTTTTTTTTCTTTCTAAATCAGTTGGGTAGATTCATTTATTTGTAGATCAGTTCAGAATGAGTAACACTATGGAATCATATCTCCACGATTCTGGCAAAATCGATGGATTTAACTTCACAAATTGGAAGTTTAATATACAGACCTTACTTGAGGGTGAAAATGCATGGTCGATAGTTACAGGAGATGAGAAAAGACCAAATTCAGTTACAGGAGCAACTACACAGGAGAAAGAATGAGATAAGAGAGAACACAAAGCGAAATTTTTGCTGAAGATGTCCATCAAGGACAACATTATCCCACATATCAGAGAGTGTAAAACATCCTCTGAGATCTAGACAACCATCAAAATTTTATATCAGACCCAGAATACAAATCGGATAATGGCACTCAAAGGTAAGCTGTTTTCAATGAAGATGGATGAAATTGAGACTGATGCTACATTCATTGCGCGATTTAAATATCTACAAGACGGATTGGGAGACATTAGAGAGAAGGTTTCTGATTCCGATCTCGTCACAATCACACTGAATGGGATGAGAGATGAATAGAGAATGTTTGTCACTGGATTGGCGGCAAGAGAGAAAGCTCCTACATTTGAATATTTGATAGGGATCTTGCTGCAAGAAGAGGGGCAATGGTAGATTTTGAAACCCCAGAGCGATGATCTTGCTTTGATGGCAAAACAACAATCACTCAGAGGAAAGCTACCACAATAGCAATCATAGTCACAACAGCAGCAGAGAGGAGGAGGTACATTGCAGAAGAGTCCATACAGAGGTATGTTTGTAAATAATCCTATAAAAAGATGTTATTATTGTGGAAAGAAGGGTCATATACAGATTGAATGCCTTAAGAAGTAGGCCGACGATGCAAAGAAAAAGTTGGCGACAGCGAAGCAAAGAGAATACTTTGTTGAAGAAGATGAAGATTTCAATCACGAATTTCGACTGTTCACAGCTGACTGTGCCCTTTCAGCATCTAATGGGGACGACATTTGGTATGTCGATTCTAGTGCATCCTCTCACATGACAGGTAAGAAGGAATGTTTTGAAACTCTTGAAGAAAGTACATATGGATCAAAAATTTATTTAGGAGATGATAGTGGATTTGATATTAAAGGCTATGGGGATATTCTTGTAAAGTTACCAAATGGTGATATTAGTATTCTTAAAAATGTTTTATATGTACCCGAAATTAAGAGAAATCTGATATCTGTATCTATGATAACTGATCAAGATATGCAAGTCGAATTCTTCAAGACTCATTGTGTCATAAAGGATTGCTGGAAAGAAATTGTTGCAACAGGCGTGCGTGTAGGAAGCCTATACAGATTGGATGTAAAAAGTATATCACAGCAAGCCATGGTTGCAGGTGAATCGACAGCCGAAAAACTCTGGCACCAGAGATTCGGTCATTTGAGTTTTCAGGACCTCATGTTATTACAGAGAAAAGGTATGGTCGAGGGACTCCCTGTCTTTCACAATATTCAGTTAAATTGTGATGGATGTGCCTTAGGTAAAATGCATAGAGAAGAGTTTCTTGTGCATGATAAAAGGAAGGAAAGAGATATCCTAGAACTAGTGCATACTAACATATGCGGACCTATGCAGACAAGGTCACCAGGTGGTGCATACTACTTTTTTTTATTTACTGATGATTGCACTAGATATTCATGGGTTTATTTTCTGAGTAAAAAAAGTCAGACTTTCCAATACTTATAGAATTTAAAACCTTGGTGGAAAAAAAGTTTGGAAAAAGCATAAAAATTCTCCGCTCTGATCAAGGGGGAGAATACAGGTCAGGGGAATTCATGAAATTCTGCAAATCTCATGGGATTGCTCAGCAGTTTACAGTGCCTCACAAACCACAGCAGAATGGAGTAGCAGAGCGCAAGAACAAAACTTTAGTGGAGTGCGCAAGGAGTATGTTACAAGGTAAGGGTCTATCTTATATTTTTTGGGCAGAAGCTATTAATACTGTTGTCTATTTAAAGAATAGAAGTCCTACCAAATGTCTTGGAGCTGGTTACACAACAGCTTCAAAACCCCGTTTGAAGCATTATATGGACTTAAACCAGCAGTAAATCATATAAGAGTATTTGGGTCAAAAGCCTTTGCCCATATACCCAAAGCTGATAGGAAGAAATTAGACCCTAAAGCTATCAAATGCATCTTTGTTGGATATGGCACTGAATTTAAGGCATATAATTTATTCAATCCTGAGTCTCATAAGATATTTGCAAGCAGGGATGCAGTGTTTCATGAACAGTTTCAAGAAGGGAAGGATGAAAGTGATGATGATTGACACATTCCATTATTGATGGAGGAAGGCAGTGAGGATGAACGTGAGCAGGATCAGAAAGAGGAGCAGAAAGAAGAGCAGAAAGAAGAATAGGAAGAAGGTGATAGTGCAAGCCCAAATAAATCTGAAGAAAACAAATTTGAGGTAAGTCCCCTACCAAGTAGATGAGGTAGGAAGACTCAAAAACCATCCAGATTGAAATACTATGCTTTAACGTCAAATATTTTGAACATTGTAGAACCCACTAATTACAAAGAAGCTCGTCAATTTGAGGCATGGAGGGCTGCAATGAATGAAGAGATTGAATCTATCATTAGAAATAACACTTGGGATTTAGTTGAACTGCCTAAAGATAAAACACCCATAGGATGTAAATGTCTGTTTAAACCTAAAATGAATGCAGATGGAAGTATAGAAAAACTAAAAACTAGGCTAGTTGCAAAGGGGTACTCACAGCAAGAAGGTATAGATTTTGATGATACCTTTGCACCTGTAGAAAATTTAAATACTATCGGAATTTTTATTTCTCTAGAAACTAAACACAATTGGGAGCTACACCAGCTTGATGTTAAATCTGCATTTTTAAATGGTGAGTTGAAAGAAGAAATTTACTTAGTACAGCCTGAAGGGTTTGTAAAAAAGGGGTAGGAACATCTTGTTTGCAGATTGAAAAAGGCACTATATGGCTTAAAACAAGCACCCAGGTCTTGGTACGAAAAGATTGATTCTTTCTTTTTA
Organism: Pinus albicaulis; assembly: GCA_034641835.2. Classification (NCBI taxonomy): domain Eukaryota; kingdom Viridiplantae; phylum Streptophyta; class Pinopsida; order Pinales; family Pinaceae; genus Pinus; species Pinus albicaulis. The sequence goes on from CM076580.1 coordinate 525,087,341, forward strand.
GAGCATTGTTTTCATAGGAGTTTGAATGACCCAAATTTGTCTACCAAGAACAATAAACAGGGGCAGATTATTTTGATTTCTTTGTATGTGGATGACATGATTATAACAGGCAATGTAGACAACTTGATCAAAGAAATCAAACGGCTGATGGCACAATTTTTTGAAATGAAAGATCTCGGAAGTCTCCATTACTGTTTGGGATTGGAAGTATGGAGAGATAGTGGACAGGCTTTTCTTACTGAAGGAAAGTATGCCAGAAATTTGCTAGAAAATTTTGGTATGGATCACTGTAGGTCAGAAGAAACATCATTGCAGCAGAATTTGAAGTTGTGAAGTGACGATGGCACTAAGGAGGTGGATGCCACTATGTACAGACAGCTAGTTGGGAGTTTGATATATCTCACAACAACTAGACCAGACTTGGCATACTCTGTTAGTGTGTTGAGCCAATTCATGTCTAAACCACTTGAAAGTCACTGGGTAGCAGCAAAAAGCGTGTTGAGCTATCTTTGTGGTACTGTTAATTATGGTATTTTATACACTGACACATCTGATGTTACTCTAGCAGGTTTTTCAGATTCAGACTGGGTAGGTAACTTGGATGATCAAAGGTCTATCACAAGTTATGCATTCAACATAGGATTTGGGGTCATAGCATGAAGCAGCAAAAGGCAAAACATTGTAGCATTATCTTCATGTGAAGCTGAGTACCAAGCATTGTGTGCAGCCACGTGTGAAGCGATATGGTTGAGAAGGCTTCTCAATGATGCGGGAGAAGAACAGAAAAACACAACTTCCATCAAAAGTGACAACCAGAGCACCATTAAACTAGCATACAATCCAGTGTTTCATAAAAACACCAAACATATTGACACTCAGTTCCATTTTTTTAGAGAGAAACTACATTCAAAAGAAATCATTGTTGAATATTGTTAAACTTGTGACAATATGGCTGATATTTTTACTAAGCCTCTTGCACGTGTAAAGTTTGAATTTTTTAGAAGGATGCTAGGAGTTCAGGATAATCCTTTCTCCATTAAGGGGTGGAGTTGAAAATAATTATATTATTTATGTATTAATGGAGAAAAGGTTACATAAGTTGTAACGTATCTCCTTAGTTTAGGATTTGTTCCTAGAATTTAGGAGTCTGTTTGCAACTTCCTGATTTCTTGTGATGTACTTAAAGATGTGATTTATGATTCATGAATGTAGAGTGATCTCTCTGTTTGAGTGTAGTCTCCAGGTGTAGTACTCACCTAAGAGATACAACTTCTTTTTTTCAATTCTGTGCATATTTTATCTGATTACACTTGTGAAATTTTTAATTCAAATTATAGTTATCAGAATCTAAAATTTTGGGTGCACAAAAATCTTTATATGCAATTTTTGAAAGGAATTGAGAAACTGAGACTTAAAATGGTGCAGAGAGTTTGTTTTTCACAATATTACGAATAGATTAAATAGGATTACATACAATAAATAACTGGAGATAAACTCGACTAAACTGGATTGACTGAAACTAAACTATGACACTTAGACTGACGGTTTCGACACCTAGTAGGTGGTTGAGATTACGTTCTTTAACAATTTATTTTTAATGATGTTGATTTAAAAAAAACATAATTCAAAATATTAAACACTACTGCAAGATATTTTGAAATTCTTTAACAGGATTCCAGGCACTTACAACTCTTTAAACAAATAAAAGGTACTTAAAATTATAGTAGCGTACCGCCACACTACTAAGATTCGCAATTCATGAATCATCTCTACGAACATAGAGTATTACGACTTGTACTGGATATGAAATATGCAAAATGAAAAACACTCAGCTTCATAGCTTTCTCGATTTCTGAACACACGTTACATCACTATCATCGCAAGATCTTGTCACTCTCACGGTGGGTCTGCATTTTATTTTTGAGGAAATTTACATGATAACTATAGCCATACTCATCGTATGATGTACGATATGCTAAATTAAATTAGTGCTCTCTCTATCAGAATAAGAACCTTTCAGTATATCTGTAGTGTCTTGAAATCTCATACCAAATTAGCAAATCCATTCGGTTGGGAATGAATTATGAGTATTGACATCTTCAGGAATGCTTTCCATCGACGGGTTCCATCCACTGCGACTGCCGCTTATATGTGCTGCAGTACCACAGTTTTCTTCATACGGATTATACACCACCGTACTATGACCATTTAATTTAGGTCGAAGCTCCAACAATAGATCCTTCGTGGTCGCCCTTTTAACCAGAGTATTGGACAACAGTCCCGCCAATTCTCTCTTTCTGATAACCACTTTAACCGTCACAACGCTTCCTCTTGTGATCTCACACGAAATTTCTGCCTTCCTGGAACTCAAACCTTCCCTTGCTTTTCTTTCACTTGATCTGCTTCTGCTTTTGTCTCCGCCAATTCTGTGATAGCGAGATGTAGCCTCCATAAAGTTTCCCATTTCGTTATTCCAGTAATGTAAAACGGATGGATATCGTAATCCAACCGCCTCACTCAAACCAAACCGAGTCTAGCTTCTGGCTATCAAGCAACGGCATTAGCGTATATATTGGAGTTCCTTGAAGCTTTTAGCAAAGGTATTATTCAAGGTTGAAAATGGGATATGTAAAATTGAAAAACAAGCCAAATATTCGCAGAAGAAGACGACAGGGGCATCTACGTTTTAATTATTGATTATTGAGTTCATTGGTGGTTTCTCACTTGTGACGCAGACACGAGAGTTGTAATATAAGGCATTGAAATCTTTGGCATTCAAACATCACCATCAGCACGTAGAAGTGTGACATTTCTATAGCTCTGGTCCATCATGTGCCATAAGGAATTCAAATCTAACCCAATTGGAGATACGGGTCATCGAAAGATGTAAGTGATTTTTTTTTTCCAGTTAGGATGAGATGAGGTCGGGATTATCTTAATAATGTTTGGTTTTGGTTATTTGGATTTGTATTGAGGATATTAATTAGTCAGATAGGTATTTCTTTCTAAATCAGTGTTTTTTTTTTACACTTCTTACTTTTATTTAACAATCTTTGTATAGATCTGTCGATAGGTCTTTATATTGAATCAGCCTACCATGTATACATTGTACATGCCTGATATCTGTCCACACCTGGATATTGAACTGCACTATGTGCATTCAGGTCTGCTAGTACCAACATATTAATTTAGCGAAGAGGACCCTTCCACTTTCCCATGCCAAAAATAATGGAGCACTCCACTTCCACGTTGACGGCTCAGATTTTGTTGGATGTGGAAATGGAAATCTATCAATCCATCGACCTCTAATTTGTGATATTATTCCAGAAGATCTATTATAAGGGTTAGTTTTATCTTTTTGTTTGATTTTTTTTTTTTTTTTTCATTCAGTTCTTGCTATTTTTTGGGTACACAAGATGTTCTTCTCACTTTTCTAGTTCATTGCATGAGTGCGACCTCTAATTTGTGATATTATTCCAAAATATCTATTATAAGGGTTAGCTTTATCTTTGTGTTTGATGGGTTTTTCAATAGTTTTTTCTATTTTTCTAGGCATAACAGATGTCTTTCTCACTTTTCCAGTTCATTGCATGAGTGAGGAGAAAGTTTCTTGTTTCAAAAGCAGTAGTCTAAAAAACTCACAGAATAATCAAGAAATTCTAGTAAGATAATGAAAAATATTGGTAAAGATTTTTGAAAATCTAGGTCACTGTGATTAAACTTCAGTATTTTGGGTGCTTTAAGGGTTTTTGATGGTGTTGAATCCATTTCCACCATAAAAAATGAAAATACTCCAACTACTTAATTTTTAAATTTTTTTTTACTAGATTCCTACAAAAAACTTCCCCTTAAGGATTTTTGATGGTGAATTCATTTCCACCATAAAAAATGAAAACACTCCAACTACCTAATTTACCGAAATATTTTTTATTGGATTCCTACAAAACAAACTGCAGTCCAGGCTATTCTGTTTCGTTTGTAAACAACTCCAATTCAAACACATTTGGGTCCTTTGCACTGTTGCTAATTTGTCTTTATAGGATTTGATATTTCTAAAATTTTGATTCCATATCCATCTCATGAAATAAGCAATTATCAGCATAGGATCCCCGTAAATAACAATAGTATTGGCATGGTTTTGGTATTGTAAATGTTGTTCATCCATGGTGGATTTGGGGATGCTAGTCTTCAGAGATTTGACATTTCTAAAAGTTTGATTCCATATCCATCTCATGAAATAAGAAATTATCAGCATAAACAACTCCAATTCAAACACATTTGGGTCCTTTGCACCCTTGCTAATTTTTCTTAAGAGGATTTGAAATTTCTAAAATTTTGATTCCATATCCATCTCATGAAATAAGAAATTATTAGCATAGGATCCCCATAAATAACAACACTATTGGCATGGTTTGGGTATTGCAAATGTTGTCCATCCATGGTTGTAACGTCTCTCCCTTACCAATTTTTTTTTTTTCTAGTTATATTTCAACTCTAGTCTTCCTGGCGAATTTCGTCATTTGCGATCTGACATGGAATAGGGTCATCACTCCTATTTGTATCACTATATGGAAATATATATTTTTATTTTCCACAAGAGGTTTGGGCATCATATTACTACCTCTATACCCATATCATTGTACTATACATTTTACCCCCATACCCTTGTTATATGTTTACATTTGATCTCTACGCATATGTATCTCTATGTGCATTTATCTATACCTTTCGATATCCTCACCGCATGATCCTATGGATATTACGTTTAATATATTTTTCGTTGGATTGAATATTCATACCACTCCAATATTGAGAATATTATGTGGCATATTAGTTATACGAGGCATCACATGGTCAATTGGTTTGATTTATGATTGATATCATTTTTTTCATTCATTTGATATAGTTCATGTGGCCCCTGGGCCGAGGTGAATAGACACTACTATCGCCTCATTGGTTTTTCACGTACACTTCCACTTAATGTGATATTACTATGGGGATGGGTGTATCACTTTGCGTGGAAGTCCTTTTGTTGCATTGGCAAAGATGGTGGCTCAAGGTTTTTTGCCTACGCGACCCCTTAAATTTTACACGTCCTCTTATGAAATGTCACTCTGTTGTGTTTTATTTTCGTTTCGTGAGTTTCATGGTGCCCATATGCAGATTTGGATGTCTTCAAGTTTCAATCTATACGCCACGCTAGAGTATCGTTTAATTCATGTCTGCCATGTGACATTAATGAGAGTACTATAAAATCGATTTCATATCTCCATGAATTTATGTATTGGTATTAATGGCAATTGTTCCCAATCAATCCATGTATAAGCTATGGATCCGAGGCCACCTGGATGGTGGTGATTGCTCCATCCATTAGGGTTTCATCGCTTCACTGGATTTGATGTGGTTATATAATCTCTGTTTTGATATTGAAGCGGTTCTTTTTCCCTTTATTTGTTTTACTTACTTCTCGGTGCCAAGCCTCTGCACGTTGAGGAGCTAAATGTTGGCTCACCTAGGCTTTTGGCTTACCTACCTATCCATCAAGATTTAATCGAAGTATGAACCTTTATGCATGTCGCTCCTTTCACTGTGAAGCTCACGTTCTGTCTCTATAGTTGGATATGTAAAAATTCTCTATGAAAATTGCGGGAGCTGGGTTATATGAAATCATTTCTTTTTGTACTCTTGTTCGAGGTTTAGCCCTCGTTTTGGATCCATTGAACAATTTTCTCACGGAAATTTCCTGTACTAATGTATTGATTTTTGCTTACGCGACCATCTCTTCGTCTATTTCGTTTGACCTTTGGTTAATGAAGTGTGATACTAATACGCTCCGATTTCTTGATAGGTATACTCCTGCTCGTCTTTTGTGACTTGAATGATGGCTTCGAATGGTAGGGTATTGTTTTTGCTCGTCTCTTCTCCTACGAGAGATACACGCTTTAGGCAAAAATCGATTTGCTCGTCTCATTTGTTAAGGGGTTTTTCTCATTCCCTTGTTAAACTTCTGGTTGTCTAATTTGTTAACATTATACCTCTACTTCTATGGCAGATCATTCTGAAGGAAATGAGGTCCTCCTTTGCCAGGTAACCATTGATTACCTTGTTATACATTTTTTTTCATTCTTGATAAAATTTTCTTTTCAGTTACTCTATTTGTAGTCTCACTGTCACTGGTTTTGGTTCTACAGGTAATTTCAACGCCATACGATTTTCCTTCTTGGCGAACCATGAGATACATTGTTTCATTTGACACTAATTTCACTACACTAGGCGTTTTTCAGGTCGGTATACACCTGGGCGGAGAGAAGCCATACTCTCAGCACGTTATTCTACCTAACTGTGTCAGATAGTTAAATTTCTTATAGTCATAAATAGTGTTTATTGTACTACTAGACTCTGCCAGAGACTGTTACTATTAATAATTACTCGGATGATGAAATTCCTTGAGAAATCAATTTCTGGAATGAGAGTGTAGTTTTTTTTTTGAAAGATTGTTGCCCGAGGTGGCTCAGATTTTGATATATATATATATATATATATATAGATAACCTATTTATTCTTCGTCTTTGATATCATTCACAACTCCATAATATTTTCTAACAATTTCCAACTTGTTATTTGAGGAATTACTCCTGTTATCTCTCATTCAATTAATTTTTTTTTTCTTGTGTCGGTTTAACTATGATTGAAGGAATAATGAGTTCTCTGGTTTTTTTTATTTCTCTTTTCGATTTCTTATCATAATAATGACTTCAATGTATATAAGCATCTCTATTGTCATATTCTTCGAGTTTACAGTGATTCCGTGAATGAGTAATTACAAGTTCTATCATTTGTAGATATTGTATGACTCCCACAGTGGACTCTCTGTATTCCTAGGAGGTTGTAGTTCAATTGGAAGAGTTTCATAGATCAAGCAAAATGTTCCCTGCAACTGTATACATCTAAATTTTTTTTTTTTCTTTTGTTTTCCTAATATAATCAGTTCCAGTGTATCAATGTTTAGACTGGATTTCTTAACTGATATGTTATATAGACCTGGTGGATAGCTAGTGGCTTCCCTTTTCGATTTATATATTTTTATAGCTAGTTTGAAGGTATTCACTTGGACCATCCTTTTGTAAATGGGGTTAGTCATATATGCTATCTGAAGATATGTGAGTAGTATTAAAATTAAATACTCTTCCATTCTGTCCTTATTATATAAGATATTAAAATAACTATAAATAGACATGCACTACTATTTAAAATAAATTCTATATATCTGCACTTCACTTAGTTAATGCAATAAAGATATACTCTGTCCTGTATATATTTAATTTCCTTCTGTCCACAGGCTTATGGGTTTTCCCACAGTGTTTATTGAATAAAATCTATTTTTCACAGAAGCAGATTAAAGTACATAATTATAAATTATGAGGTAACATAATCTCCAGATTTAAACCAAGAACTGGTTTAGAGATTGTGGCTGATTTTTCCTCATATTTCTGATTCCTACAACCATGTAGAACTGATAGAATTTAATTATTCTACTATTCTCTAAATGTAAGGAACACCAGCACAAACAAAACATTGCAAGAATTATACAGCTACAGTCATTAACCTTTACACTCAACAACAATTAATTTTAATCCTTCATAATACTGTGTGCATACCACTTTGGTACTTGACCAGTCCTCCCAACCGTAGAGTCCCTTTATCTATAGAACTCACCCCCGAGCTGAGACCCTCTCCTAGAACAGACCAACCTCTAATTTGTTCAGGAATAGCTTATTTAAGCTTTTGCTCCCCAAAGCATGTTTCTAATTATGTGTCTAGAATATCAGGATGATTTTCTTCCTGTTTGCCTAGGCTTCCCTATTTAGGGATCTTTAAAGTTGCTTTCTGCTTTTCCCAGCTTTTTACCTCTTCCCAACTACTCTCCACATCATTGGGGAAACTAGATTTTCTTCAAAATCTAATTTAGAAATAAATTCTTTCAAGGATTTTTGAAAGATTTTTGGGGAATTCTTTGCCTTTATCCATCCTCATGGATTTAGCAAGTGGTCTCACAATTCTCATTATGGTCAATCTACACAAAATCATTTTATTTATTTTTTAGATTTAAATATTTAATTACATCCACAATTTACTTATCCATTTGGGTCCACTCCCCTTTGGATTAAAGTTCAAATGTCTAACTTTGATAGAACATAAAACTAGGGGTGTTAAATATTCCCCCTCTCAAAGCAAACACCGTCCTCGGTGTTGATATTTAACTACTAGAGTTCATTTTTTATTCAAACAAAAATGGATATTTTTCCATCATTTCAGCCTCTCTTTCCCAGGTAGCTTCTTCAGCAGTAAAGTGCTTCCACTGCACCTTTACTCTTGCTACCGTCCGATTCCTCAATTCAATTTATTCCCACTCCAATATTTGAAGCAGCTATAGAAGGAACTCTCCTTCTGGTTCCACCTGTATCACATTCCAATCAACTATGTGAGAAGCATCATGTATATATATTTTTAATAATGAAACATGAAACACATCATGAACTTTAACATGGGGCGGTAAGGCCAACTTGTAAGCCACTGGTCCCACCCTTTCTAACACCTCAAAAGGACCACAATATCTAGGAGCCAGTTTTGCACAACTTCCAGCATAAAGTGTGCTATTTTTGGGCTTAATGCGTAAATACACATGTTCTCCCACTTTAAATTATCGATGTACCCTCTTCTTATCCGCATAGTTTTTCTGGCGATCTTGTGTTGTCTTAAAGTTTCTTTGTATTTTTTTAACAATTCTTTCCATCTCTTGCAAGGCATCTGGTCCCAACATTAGCTTATCCTCAAGTTGGCTCCAAATCAAATGTGTACGACATTTCCTTCCATAGAGTGCCTCAAACGGGCTCATTTTAATGGAGGATTGATAGCTGTTATTATAAGAAAATTCAACTAAATGCAAGTAGTCTTCCCACTTTGATGGCCTATCCATCACATACATTCTTAGCATATCCTCTAAAATCTGATTAGTTCTCTCTGTCTGACCGTCATTCTGAGGGTGATAGGTAGTGCTAAAATTCAACTTAGTTCCCATACCTCCAAATAGACCTTTCCAAAAGGCCGTTGTGAACTTAGCATCTCTGTCTGAAACAATCATCTTTGGGACCCCATGTAACCTTACTATCTCTTTTAGGAACACATCTGCTACTTGGGTTGTCCCAAAAGTGTGCAGCTTTTCTTAAAGTGTCTACTACCACCATAATTGAGTCATGCCGGTACTTGGTTCTGGATAACCCTGTTATGAAATCTACAGAAATGGTGTCCCATTTCCGTTCTAAAATCGGAAAAGAATTTAAAATTCCAGTAGGATGTTGATGCTCAACTTTAACTAGTTGACACTCCATGCATGTAGCTAAATATTATACTACATCTCTTTTCATTCCTGGCCAAAACAGCTTGTTTTTCAAAGCTGTTAACATTTTCTGATATCCAGGATGCCCTGCATACGGTTGTTTGTGATATTCATCTAAAATCTATGTTTTCAAGGACTCCACATTGGGGATATATAATCTGTTTTTATAACAGATCAACCCTTTTTGGTTTTGGGTGTAATCAGTCATCTCCTTCTTTAGTAGTTTCACCTGTAGTGTCTCATAACTTGGATCCTGGTATGCTACCTTTTTCACTAAATCTTCTAAATCAAACATGGCACTACTTCCAATGTTATTTATACTCTGACAAGCATTTCTTCTCAAGGCATCAGCAATTTTATTCTCTTTCCCTCTGATATGTTTTATGTCCATATAAAATTCACTCAGAAAAGACAACCATGTGGCCTGTCTAGCATTCAATTCAGTTTGGGAAAAGAAATATTTAAGACTAATATGATCAGTCATCAATGTAAATTTATTTCCAAGAAGATAGTGTCGCCACATCCTCAAGGCATGAAAAACAACAACCAACTCCAAAACATATGCACTATAGTTCTGTTCATGTGTTTTTAGTTTCCTAGACTCATATGCAATAACTGAATTCTCCTGCAAAAGGACTCCTCCCAGCCCCTCTCTACAGGAATCTGTACACACAACAAATTATTTATCAGGATCTGCAATTTTCAATATAGGGGCTGTAGTGAGTTTTAGTTTTGATTGGTCAAAATTGTTTTGACATTTTTCAGTCCACTCAAATTTTCCCCCCTTTCTTTGTAGTGAGGTTATGGGATATGCTATGGTAGAAAATCTCTCCACAAATCTGCGATAATAACCTGTAATCCCCATGAATGATCTCACTGCTAAAAAATCAGTTGGTACAGGCCATTCATTAATAGCCTTTATCTTTTCAGGGTCAACAGCCAACCCTTGTTCAGAAATAATATGTCCCAAGTATTGGATCTTGTCCTTATAAAATTCACATTTGCTAAATTTGGCATTTACCTGGTTTTCTTTCAAATTTTGGAGCACTATCCTCAAGTGCTCTTTGTGCTCCTCCTCATTTTTGTAATAAACTAAAATATCATCTATGAACACAAGCACAAATTTATCCAAATACTTGTTTAACACACTATTCATTAGGCACATAAAGGTGGCAGGGGCATTTGTCAAACCGAAAGGTAGGATTACAAATTCATAGTGACCATACCTGGTTCGAAAAGCTGTTTTACTAACATCTTCCTCCTTAATTCTAAGTTGGTGATAACGAGTCCTTAAGTCAATCTTCGAAAATATTGAAGCTCCTCTCACTTGGTCAAAAATATCATTAGTTCTGGGAAACGGGTATCTATTTTTAAAGGTCAACTTATTCAGTTGACGATAATCAATACACATCCTAAAGGTTCCATCCTTCTTTTTCACAAATAGAACTGGTGCTCCCCAAGGAGACACACTCAGTCTGATATAACCCTTATACAGCAATTCTTGCAATTGCATTTTCAGTTCCATGAGTTCAGGGGGACTCATTCGATAAGGGGCTCGGGAAAAAGGTGTTGCTCCCGGCGCTCAATCGATTGAAAATTCAATCTCTCTTTTGGGGGGAAGATGAGGAATCTCATCTGGAAAGAATTCCTTAAACTCTCTTACTATTGGTTAATTATCCAACAGATTTTCTTCAGGTTTTTGTTCTATCTCTTCTACATGTATTGCATATACTTGGTATCCTTTCCAGGCTATTCTTTTTAGTGGAAATGCTGATATCTGTCTTACATAGATAGGTTTTGGTTTTTCCTTGAGAATAAAAGGTCTCACCTCTTCATCTACACAATGCAGGGTCTTATCCCAACAATTCATCATGACGTTTTTCTTTTCCAGCCAGTCCATTCCTATCAGAAATTCATATGACCCTAATGACATAATGTTTAAATTTACTTCTGTTTGAAAATCATTTAATGTAATTGTTGTTTGGGGTAATTTATGTGTTACCTTTCTCTTAGTTCCAGTGGCTAACTAAACCAACCAATACTGCTGAAATTTTTTAGGTTTAAGATTGCATTTTTCTACAATTTTTGGACTAATATAACTCAAAGAAGCACCCGAAACAATCAAAACAGTAACAGATTGGTCAGCAATCTTACCCTCCATTTCAACCATGGTAGCTTGGTGTTCTACTTGTTGATTCTCCAAGGCTGCACTGATAGTGTGTATATTCCTGGCTATGTCATTTACTGTGGTAGCTTCTCGATCTCTCATAATCATCTGAATGTTTCAGTGGGGACAATCCCTCAAAATATGGGGTTCTCCACATCCCCAACATTTCAAAGGTTCCCTCATTTTGACTGTGCCTTCCTTCTTTTTTCCTTCATCTATTTGTTTGGAACCAATTTGAGACTGAGCTATTTGGATTTCTTTTGGTTTATTAAACTTCTTCCTTTGGTGATCCCTGCCAAAGTTCTTCAAATAATCTAGCTTCTGTTTCTTTCCTTTGAACTCACCCTTTTTTACCCAGTTTTTCCCACGCTCACCTTTTCCTTTAAACTGCTGGTAGCATAATCGAGCTTTTCTGAAAGCTCTGTCCATCATTTTTGGGTTATCAAACTCAATCTTCTCTTTTTACTTAGCAGGAAAACAGTTCAAAAACCTTTGCACCTTTGCCTTATCTTCCCTAATGTAAGGGACATATCTCAACAGATTTGTAAACTTGGTGACAAACTCATCAATTGTGAGTTTTCCCAGTCTAAGTTCATGAAATTTATTTGCTTTATCATCATAATAACGTTCATTTAAATAGCGGTTTTTAAACTTAACCTGGAAATCCTCCCAAGTAACTTTCTTTCCATCAATGGCATGAACCATTTTCGTCTCCTCCCACCACAACATGGCCTTACCTTGTAGCTGGTAGATAGCCAATCTGGCCTTCACATTGCTTTCGTATTCATAGACCTAGAAATGCTTAATCATGTTCAACAACCAGGCTTCAACATCTTCCTCCTTCTCCCCATCATAGGAGGGAGGTTTGATCTTTCGGAATTCCCCTTGTAATTCTTTTTCTGCTTATACTAATGCCTAACAGCATCATCATCCTCAGACTCATCATTCTTCCTCTTCCCGGAACCTTCACCCTCTTGGCTATTCTGCGAAGTTAATTCTCAGATGAGTTTTTCCTGCTCCTCACTGGCCAATGACAAACTGTCATTCTGGCTTCTTAACTCAGCCATCTCTCATTGCAAACTATGCAACATAGCCATCACTGGAGTGTTGGGATCTGGTGTATTATCTTCATCACACAGATCAACATATATTTCCTCACCTTCTGCCATTCCAGCACCACTGTAAACTACACAACACAGATCAGTAATTAATATATATATATATATATATATATATATATATATATTTCAACAGTAAATTCATTTATACAGTGAGCACACACAACGATAGCCCGGTTTTGTATAACATGAGCTCTGATACCATTTTTAACTTCTCTCCCTTACCACAAATTTTTTTTTCTAGTTATATTTAAACTCTAGTCTTCCTGGAAAATTTCGTCATTTGCGATCTAACATGGAATAGGGTCATCACTCCTATTTGTATCACTATATGGAAATATATATTTTTATTTTCCACAAGGGGGTTGGGCATCATATTACTACCTCTATACCCATATCACTCTACTATACATTTTACCCCCATACCCTTGTTATATGTTTACATTTGATCTCCACACATATGTATCTCTGTGTGCATTTATCTATACCTTTCAATATCTTGACCGCATGCTCCTATGGATCTTACGTTTAATATATTTTTCATTGGATTGAATATTCGTACCACTCCAAGATTGAAAATATTATGTGGCATATTACTTATACGAGGCATCACATGGTCAATTGGTTTTATTTATGACTGATATCGTTTTTTTCATTCATTTGATATAGTTCATGTGGCCCCTGGGCCGAGGTGAATAGACACTACCATCGCCTCATTGGTTTTTCACGTACACTTCCATTTAATGTGATATTACTATGGGGATGGGTGTATCACTTTGCATGGCAGTCTTTCTGTTGCGTTGGCAAAGATGGTGGCTCAAGGTTTTGGCCTACGCGACCCCTTAAATTTTACACGTCCTCTTATGAAATGTCACTCTGTTGTGTTTTATTTTCGTTTCGTGAGTTTCATGGCGCCCATATGTAGATTTGGACGTCTTCAAGTTTCAATCTGTACGCCACACTAGAGTATGGTTTAATTCATGACTGCCATGTGACAATAATCAGAGTACTGTAAAATCAATTTCATATCTCCATGAATTTATCTATTGGTATTAATGGAAATTGTTCCCAGTCGATCCGTGTATAAGCTATGGATATGAGGCCACCTGGATGGTGGTGATTGCTCCATCCATTATGGTTTCGTCGCTCCCATGGATTCGATGTGGTTATATAGTCTCTGTTTTGATATTGAAGCAGTTCTTTTGCCCTTTATTTGTTTTACGTACTTCTCGGTGCCAAGCCTCTACACATTGAGGAGCTATATGTTGGCTCACACAGGCTTCTAGCTTACCTATGTATCCATCGAGATTTAATCCAGGTATGAGCCTTTATGCACATCACTCCTTTTACTGTGAAGCTCACGTTCTGTCTCTATAGTTGGATATGTAAAATTTCTCTGTGGAAATTGCGAGAGCTGGGTTATATGAAATCATTTCTTTCTGTAGTCTCGTTCGAGGTTTAGCCCTCGTTTGGGGTCCGTTGAAAAATATTCTCATGGCAATTTCCTGTACTAATGTATTTATTTTTGCTTACGCCACCATCTCTTCGTCTATTTCGTTTGACCTTTGGTTAACGAAGAGTGATATTAATACGCTCGGATTTCTTGATAGGTATACTCCTACTCGTCTTTTGTGACTTGAATGATGGTTTCGAATGGAGGGGTATTGTTTTTTCTCATCTCTTCTCCTGCGAGCGATACACGCTTTAGGAAAAAATTGATTTGCTCGTCTCATTTGTTAAGGGGTATTTTTCATTCCCCTGTTAAACTTCTGGTTGTCTAATTTGTTAACGTTATCCCTCTACTTCTATGGCAGATCATTCTGAAGGAAATGAGGTCCTCCTTTGCTAGGTAACCATTGATTACCTTGTTATACAATTTTTTTCATTCTTGATAAAATTTTCTTTTCAGTTACTCTATTCCTAGTCTCACTGTCACTGGTTTTGGTTCTACAGGTAATTTCGACGCCATAAAATTTTCCTTCTCAGCGAACCATGAGATACGTCGTTTCATTTGACACTAATTTCACTGCACTAGGTGTTTTTCAGGTCGGTATACACCTGGGCGGAGAGAAGCCATACTCTCAGCACGTTATTCTACCTAATTGGTTCAGATAGTTAAATTTCTTATAGTCATAAACAGTGTTTATTGTACTACTAGACTCTGCTACAGACTATTACTATTAATAATTACGCGAATCATGAAAGTCCTTGAGAAATCAATTTTTGGAATGAGAGCGTAGTTTTTTTCTTGAAAGACTGTTGCCCGAGGTGGCTCAGATTTTGATATATATACAACTTATTTATTCTTCGTCTTTGATATCATTGACAACTCCATAATATTTTATAATAATTTCCAGCTTCTTATTTGAGGAATTACTCATGTTATCTCTCATTCAATTATTATTTTTTTTCTTGTGTCGGTTTAACTATGATTGAAGGAATAATGAGTTCTATGGTTTTTTTTATTTCTCTTTTCGAGTTCTTATCATAATAATGACTTGAATGTATATAAGCCTCTCTATTGTCAGATTCTTCAAGTTTACAGTGATTCCCTGAATGAGTAATTACAAGTTCTATCATTTTTAGATATTGTATGACTCCCACAGTGGACTCTCTGTATTCCTAGGAGGTTGTAGTTTAATTAGAAGAGTTTCATAAATCAAGAAAAATGTTCCCTGCAACTTTATACATCTAAATTTGTTTTTTTTTTTCTTTTTTATTCGTAATATAATCAGTTCCAGTGTATCAATGTTTAGACTGGCTTTCTTAACTGATATGTTATATAGATCTGGTGGATAGCTAGTGGCTACCTTTTTCGATTTATATATTTTTATAGCTAGTTTGCAGGTATTCACTTGGACCATCCTTTTGTAAAGGGGGTTAGTCATATATGCTATCTGAAGATATGTAAGTAGTATTAAAATTACATACTCTTCCATTCTGTCCTTATTATAGAAGATATTAAAATAACTATAAATAGACATGCAATACTATTTAAAATAAATTCTATATATCTGCACTTCACTTAGTTAATGCAATAAAGATATACTCTGTCCTGTATATATTTAATTTCCTTCTGTCCACAGGCTTAGGGGTTTTCCCACAGTGTTGATAGAATAAAATCTATTTTTCACAGAAGCAGATTAAAGTACATAATTATAAATTATGAGGTAACATAATCTCCAGATTTAAACCAAGAACTAGTTTAGAGATTCTGGCTGATTTTTCCTCATATTTCTGATTCCTACAACCATGTACAACTGATAGAATTTAATTATTCTACTATTTTGTAAATGTAAGGAACACCAGCACAAACAAAACATTGCAAGAATTATACAGCTACAGCCATTAACCTTTACACTTAACAACAATTAATTTTAATCCTTCATAATACTGTGTGCATACCACTTTGGTACTTGACCAGTCCTCCCAACCGTAGAGTCCCTTTATCTCCATAACTCACCCTCGAGCTGAGACCCTCTCCTGGAACAAACCAACCTCTAATCTGTTCAGGAATAGCTTATTTAAGCTTTTGCTCCCCAAAGCCTGTTTATAATTCTGCGTCTATAATATCAGGATGCTTTTCTTCCTGTTTGCCTAGGCTTCCCTATTTAGGGATCTTTAAAGCGTCTTTCTACTTTTCCCGACTTTTTACCTCTTCCCAACTACTCTCCACATCATTGGGGAAACTAGATTTTCCTCAAAATCTAATTTAGAAATAAATTATTTCAAGGATTTTTGAAAGATTTTTGGGGAATTATTTGCCTTTGTCCATCCTCATGGATTTAGCAAGTGGTCTCACAATTCTCATTATGGTCAATCTTCAGAAAATCATTTTATTTATTTTTCGGAATTAAATATTTAATTACATCCACAATTTACTTATCCATTGGGGTCCACTCCCCTTTGGATTAAAGTTCAAATGTATAACTTTGAAAGAACATAAAACTAGGGGTGTTACAATGGTGTATTTGGGGATACTAGTCTCCATCAAAGAATATCTAGACAAGTTTCAAGCCTCCTCCTCATGAACTAAAATGAGATCAAATGAGCGTATTGCAAATGTTTTCCATCCATGGTGGATTTGGGGATACTAGGCTCCATCAAAGAATATCTAGACAATTGTCAAGCCTCCTCCTCGTAAACTAAAATGAGATCAAATGAGCTAACGTCCTCCGTAACTCGTAAGTTATAGTTTTCAAAATTTCAATGTTATTTCATGAGCGATGTCTTTTGCGCACCCGGATAATGATGCAAACATAGACAAACCAACCACTAGGAAAGAAATTTGAGAAGGAAAGGCGTGTTAACCCCTAGTTATTGGTACTGGATTAACGTTGGAGCTTTGATTGGTTTTTTAGTGCTTTTCATCATTATATTTACTATGGCTCTAAAATTGTAATTCTATTATTTTTTTTTAGTTTAACTTTACCTGAAGGATATATATTTAGGAGAAAATGAAAACTCCTTCTTCAAATATCTACATTAGTAATATGAATTTTATTTTATGATTTTGCAGCTCTTTGGAAACCTTAGGCTATTATTTCTAAGGAGGTGCTTTAAGAAAAACATGTTAATCACACAAGAGAGGAGTTATATTCCCAAAAAAAGAGGAAACCCAAGACTCGAGGATGAGAATATCATTCCTTGAAGGCCTCAATTGCAGTTCTTTATCTAAAGATATGCTCATTGGGCTGTCCACGGTAGTGTTTTTTTGGATTGACTTACCACACTCTATTTCAGAAGTTAGTCCCAAAACATGAAGTTGATCCTTCAGAAGTAGATCCCAAAATATGAAAGGTATGTTGTTCAGTCCTCATTCAAAGGGGAACATGTTGGAATTTCTGAAATATTCCGAACACACAAAAGAATAAAAAAAAATCCCTCTTTTAAACATAGAGATTTAAAAAAAAATCATGCACAGAGAGGTGGATGGAGTAAAAAATCTGTTTCTATTAAACTTAAAAACTATTACAAAATGATAGTCTTCTTCAGAACTTTGATGCGAACAGAGACAAACCAACCATTGGGAAAGAAATTTTGAGAAGGAAAGGCGTGTTCACCCCTAGTTATTGGTACTGGATTAGCATTGGAGCTTTGATTGGTTTTTTAGTGCTTTTCATCATTATATTTACTATGGCTCTAAAATTGTAATTTTATTATTTCGTTTCAGTTTAACTTTACCTAAAGGATATATATTTAGGAGAAAATGAAAAATATTTCTTCAAATATCTACATTAGTAATATGAAGTTTATTTGATGAATTTGTAGCTCTTGGGAAACCTTAGGCTATTATTTCTAAGGAGGTGCTTTAAGAAAAACATGTTAATCACACAAGAGAGGAGTTATATTCCCAAAAAAAAGAGGAAACCCAAGACTCGAGGATGAGAATCTCATTCCTTGAAGTCCTCAATTGCAGGTGTTTATCTAAAGATATTCTCATTGGGCTTTCCACGATAGTGTTTTTTTGGATTGACTTACAACACTCTATTTCAGAAGTTAGTCCCAAAACATGAAGTTGATCCTTTAGAAGTAGATCCCAAAATATGAAAGGTATGTTGTTCAGTCCTCATTCAAAGGGGAAGGTGTTGGAATTTCTGAAATATTCTGAACACACAGAGGAATAAAAAAAAATCCCTCTTTTAAACACAAAGATTTAAAAAAAATGGAGAGGTGGATGGAGTAAAAATTTTGTTTCTATTAAACTTAAAAACTATTAAAAAATGACAGTCTTCTTCAGAACTTTGATGCGAACAAAGACAAACCAACCATTGGGAAAGAAATTTTGAGAAGGAAAGGCGTGATCACCCATAGTTATTGGTACTGGATTAGCGTTGGAGCTTTGATTGGTTATTCAGTGGTTTTCATCATTATGTTTACTATGGTTCTAAAATTGTAATTCTATTATTTTGTTTTAGTTTAACTTTATGTGAAGGATATATATTTAGGAGAAAATGAAAACTCTTTCTTCAAATATCTACATTAGTAATATGAAGTTTATTCGATGAATTTTCAGCCCTTGGGAGACATCAGGCTATTATTTCTAAGGAGGTGCTTTAGGAAAAACATGTTAATCACACAGGAGAGGATTTATATTCCCAAAGAAAGAGGAAACCCAAGACTCGAGGATGAGAATCTCGTTCGGCCTCAATTACAGTTCTTTCTCTCAAAATATGCTCATTGGGTTGTCCACGATAGTGTTTATTCGGATTGACTTACCACACTCTATTTTAGAATTTAGTCCCAAAACATGAAGTTGATCCTTCAGAAGTAGATCCTAAAATATGAAAGGTATGTTGTTCAGTCCTCATTCAAAGGGGAAGGTCTTGGAATTTCTGAAATATTCCGAACATATAGAGGAATAAAAAAAAATCCATCTTTTAAACACCGAGATTTAAATAAAATTCATGCAAAAAAAGGTGGATGGAGCGAAAAAATTGTTTCTATTAAACTTAAAAACTATTACAATGACAATCTTCTTCAGAACTTTTGTGTTCTAGATTACATTCAAAAATCTTCTTTCAATTTTTGCACATGTAATGATACAAAGACTGTCTTCACTCTCTATCATTTTTCTATTCTAGCATAAAAACAATACACACAGTGAATGTGCTTCAGGTTGCTGCACAACATAGTGCTAATGAAAATTGCTATCTTTCTCTCTATTTTTCTTTTCTGCCTTC
Source organism: Pinus albicaulis (assembly GCA_034641835.2). Lineage (NCBI taxonomy): Eukaryota > Viridiplantae > Streptophyta > Pinopsida > Pinales > Pinaceae > Pinus > Pinus albicaulis. Next base: position 525,106,706 of record CM076580.1, read on the forward strand.
GGGCAAGAAATTACAATACATACTCCTATACAAAAACAAAAATGCACACACGACATATTACATAACAAACACACACACACACACACACACATATATATATTAGGAACATTTTTATGTTTATAATATATATGTCAATAATATATAATCCTAAGTGTAAATTAAAACTATGTCGCAAAAAAATAAAACATTAAAAAAAAATTGTTCACTCCATATTCCGTGGAGTCAAAATCTTAAGCAAGACCTAATTTATTTTCCCCACGGAACTGTCGTGATTGGTCCGGAGGAAGGTGACGTCACCTTCTCCATTGGGTCACTTTTCTTCTTCGCTCCTCATACTTTCTGCCGACGGAATTTTGCTAGCTACAAATTTAATTCAAATCAAATGAAATCAAATGCAACAAGTCAAACTGCTTGTTGGAGTTTAATGCGGGCAGGTGAAAGTTTAAATGTCGGTAAGGAAGTTTCTTGAATGTAGGGTTGCGTTAGTTCAAAAAACTGGAGATTGCTGCCGTTGTCCTTTACCTCTCCCATCAGAAATTAAACTTGTCGTCCTGCCTCTGCATCTATCGCAGTTGGAATTAATTTCCACCACTCCCCCATAATTTCAACTGCTGTATTTTCTTGCATACCCAGACATTTTCTCAAATAATTAAAACTCTTCTACTCCAATGATTTTTTCAAAATATCAGTAAACTTCTCTTCTATTCTGCAATGCTTCAGAACTATTTCTCCATTTCTCACTAACTCTCTAATGTAGTGATACTTTGCATCAATGTGTTTCTTTCTCTTATGAAACACTCAATTTTTGGATAAAGTTATGGTTGAGATATTATCACAATACACTGTTGTGCCTTTTACCTATTTACGACACAAACTTCTCAACATTCTCCTCATCCAAACTTCTTGACACACTACTGTTGTAGCTGCCACATACTCTTCCTCTGTTTTTGATAAAGCCACAATTGGTTGTTTCTTAGAAGCCCGTGTAATGGCTCATGATCCCATATGAAAAACATAACCAAAGGTGTTTTTCCTGTCATCTATACTTCTAGCACAATCATGGTCAGTGTATCCAATTAATTCAAAATTTTCTGAAGTGGTGTATAAAATACCACACCTCTTTGTTCCTTTCACATACCTCTGAATTCTTTTTGCTTCTTGCCAATGTGCCTCCTTTGGCATTTCCATAAATCTAGAAATTAAACTTACAATATGCATAATATCCGTCCTAGTTGCATTCAAATACATGAGGCTGCAAACTATGCTCTTATATAAACTTGGATCAAAATCCTTGTTGTTGTCTTCTTTGCTGAATTTCAATCCCATCACTGTAGGAGTAATTGCTAGCTTGCAATCCTGCATATTAAATATTTCCAAAACTTATTTAACATACTTTCCTTGAGAAATAAAAATATTATTTTCATTTTTCTCTACTTCTATTCCTAAGAAGTATGTCAGCAGTCCCATATCAGTCATCTCAAATTCATCCTTCATGACCGTCTTAAAATTCTCAATGAGTTAAGCGTCATTACCTATGAATATAACATCATCAACATACAAAACAACAGTCATCATCTTACCATCTTTCTCCTTGATATATAATGTGGGTTCTCCTTCACATTTTTCAAACCCATTTTCAAGTAGATAAGCATCTATCCTACTGTACCATGCTCTTCGTCCTTGTTTCAGCCCATACAGAGCCTTCTTCAATATGCATACCTTGTGTTCTTGGCCTGCTTTATCATAGCCCAGAGGTTGTGCAACATATACCTCTTCGATCAATACTCCATTTAGGAATGCTAACTTCACATCCATTTGGTAAACTTTTCACTTATGTTGTGCTGCTATGGACAACACTACTCTTACTATTTCCATTTTTGAAACCGATGCAAAATTTTCATCATAGTCTCTTCCTTGTTTCTTCTTGTATCCTTTGAAAAAAGGTGTGGCCTTGTGCCTTTCAATCTTACCTTTAGCATTGTGTTTGGTTTTATAAACCCATTTCACTCCAATGACTTCCTTGCCTTTTGGGAGATCAACCAATTCCAATGTCTTATTTTTCTCTATGGCATTTATCTCTTCATCCATAGCATCTATCTTTTTCTTATATTTTACAGCTTCTTCGAAATGAATAGGATCTTCTACATGATAATATAATGCAAATAAACAGTTCATGCCTTCATTTGCTGCCTCTTTCTCATAGATTTCATTCAGAATTTTGAATCTGGTTTCTCTTTCAATTGCTGGACTTGTGCTTGTAGAAGCACTCAAATCTTCTCCTTGTGATGTGCTTGGAGAAGCACTGTCATCACTTTTCAAGGTTGTTCTCATACATGCTTGTGGTGTCCCTTGCTATCCTTGTGTTGGTAGAGGTGGTGCTACTAATGAGGGATATCTTTCAACCATTTCTTCCTCATCTTCATCATGAGACAAACATTTTTTCACATTCACTATTTTCTCAATGCATCCATGCCAAGCTTCTTCCTTAATAAATTTTACATCTCTTCTTATCATAAAATTCTTGTTGGTTGGACTATACAATCTGTATGCTTTGGATTTTTCACTATATCCAACAAATATGCACTTCTCCCCCTTATTGTCCAACTTCTTTCTTAGCTGATATGGAATGTGTGAATAAGCCACAGAACCAAAATCTCTCATGTGGGTGACATGTTGTTTCATGCCACTCCATGCTTCTTCTGGAACTTTGTTCATCACAATCTTTATTGGGCATATATTCAGCACATATAATTCACAATGCATAGCTTCAACCCAATATTCATTTGGCAAATGTTTCGCCTTCAACATACTTCTTACCATGTCCATGATGGTTCTGTTTTTCTTTTCAACAACTCCATTTTTCTGTGGTGTATACCTTACTGTAAATTGCTTGTGTATCCCATTTTTCTCTTCAAAAACGTAGAAATTCTCTGGAGATATATTAGCCTCCTCTGTCTATGCTTAAGACTTTAATATGCTACCCACTTTGATTCTCTACAAGAGCTTCAAAGTGGCAGAATTTCTCAAACACTTCACTCTTCAAATTTAAGAAATATACCCATGTATTTCTTGTGAAATCATCAATAAAGGTCAACATATAGTGTTTGCCTGTTAATGGTGGTGTTTTCATTATTCCACCCAAATCAGAATGGACTATTTTTAAGGGTGCCTTTTCCCTTATGCTCTTTCCTAATGGAAATATTTCTCTGTGTTTTTTTCCCAAGATGCAACCTTCACATACGATGTTTTTATTTTAAATCAATGGTAATCCCTTTACCATTCCTTTCCTGTGCAACAAATTCAGACCTACAAAGTTGACATGTCCAAATCTCAAATGCCATACCCAGTTTTCATACTTTGCGTCTCTTTGGAATGTCCCTTGTGTTATTGTTGCCATTACAGCTCCTTTCTTGAAATTTGCTCTCATCTTGAGATGAAACATTCTATTTCTTGTCATCTTCACTTATGCAATGCATTGCTTGCTTGGTGGTTTATCCATGATGGTGCATACATCATCTTCAAAAAATACATCGTAGCATTTTTTAATGAGCTATCCAATGCTCAAAAGGTTACACTTCATACTAGCTACATAATAAACATCTGATATGGTTTTTCTTTCTCCTTTCTTTGTCAGAAAACTCACTCTACCTTTTCCCATGACAAAGACATTACTATCTATCCCCAATGTTACTTGAGACTTTACATTTTCATCAATCGTGGAAAGCATAGAAATGTTTCCAGTCATATGGTTGCTACATCCTGAATCTAGAAACCATATATCTTCACTTTTTTCTTCACCCATATTATATGGTAAAAACAAATTCTCTTGACTGATATTCTCTTTACTAAAATTAGCACTGGGTATATTACCCATGTCACTCTGTTTCTTCCTACATTCATTGGCATAATAGTCATACTTCTTACAGTAATGACCTTCGACTTAGGATTTGTCATACCTTTGTCCATGTGCTTGATTTTGTCCACCGTGTTGGTTTTTTCCTTGGCCTTGGTTCTGATCTTGATTGCTGGTCCTTCCACTAGTAGTTCCAGGGTTGTTTCTTCCTCTGTTTTGGATTCTACCTCTTCCTTTTCTTTTTTAGTTTCCTTTGCCCTGAAATCTTCCTCTTCTAAAGGACATTTGGGTCTTGAAGGAATGCTCCAAAGATTAGTTTGTTGTTCTGCCCAATATTTTTTCATGTGTCATCAATGATGCATGAATTTCATCAACTGTAAACTTTGAGAGATCCTTTGTCTCTTCAATGGTTGTGACTATCACATCAAACCTTCAGGGTAAGCTTGTCAATACTTTCTCCACCATTCTTCTCTCTTCTACTATCTCTCCATGAGATATTATTTAGGTGAACAATCCAATAAACAATGTGAAGAATGAGTTTATTGTATCAAACTCCTTCATGCAAATAACTTTAAAATCCCCTCTCGTTAATTGAAGCTTTGTTACCTTTACCTTCTCCATACCTTGGTAGGTTGTCTGGAGGGTATCCCATGCATCCTTGGACCTCTTTTCTGCTGCAATCCTTGGAAACACACTTTCATGCACTGTTTGATAGAGAAAGAAGAGGGTTTTTTAGTCCTTCTTCCTATTTCTCTTTAGCAAATCCTTCTTTGCCTGTGTTAAGGCATTGAACGTTTCTTGATTTTTTGGTTCTTTAAAACCATTTTCAACTAGCTCCCATAAATATTGAGAAGAAAACATGGCTCTCATTGTGATTTCCCAATAGTCATGTTCTTCCCATTAAACTGTGGGAGTTGATTATTTCCTATACTCGTGCTTGTGCTAGCTCCTGCCATAGTTAGCTTTCTGAGCTATGCTTAAAAAAAAAATTGACTGAGTTTTTAATAAACAAACCTTCTCAATGCTGAGAGATAAAACTCTGTCTTCCAAAAGACCCTGCCTCTAACATACTTCTTCTTCCTTCCTTCAGCTTCTTTTTCAAACACAAAGAGCTTGGACTAGCTCCGATACCATGTTGGAATTTCTGAAATATTTCGAACACACGGAGGAATAAAAAAAATTCATCTTTTAAAAACAAAGATTTAAATAAAATTCATGCACGAAGTGGTGGATGGAGTAAAAGCTATGTTTCTATTAAACTTAAAAACTATTACAAAATGAAAGTCTTTTTGAGAACTTATGTGTTCTGAATTACATTTCATAAATCTTCTTTCAATTGTTGCACACATAGTCATACAAAGACTTTGTCTTTACTCTCTGTCCTTTTTCTATTCTGGCATAAGAAAAATACACACAGTAAATGTGCTCTGGGCTGCTACACAACACAGTGCTAACAAAAATTGCTCTCTTTCTCTTTAATTTTCTTTTCTGCCCTTGGGCAAGAAATTACAATACACAGTCCTATATAAAAAAAATGCACACACAGCATATTACATAACACAAATACACACACACACACACAGATATATATATATATATATATATATATATATATATATATATATATATATATATATATTATAAACATTTTAATGTTTATAATATATATGTCAATAATAAATAATATTAAGTGTAAATTAAAACTATGTCGCGACAAAATAAAAAATAAATAAAACATTAAAAAAAATTTGTTCACTCCATATTCCGTGGAGTCAAAATCTTAAGCAAGACCCAATTTCTTTGCCCCACAAAACTGCCGTGATTGGTCTAGAGGAAGGTAATGTCACCTCTCCATTGGGTCACTTTTCTTCTTCGCTCCTCATACATTCTGCCGACAGAATTTTGTTGGCTACAAATTTAATTCAAATCAAATGAAATCAAATGCGGTAAGTAAAATTGGTTGGTGGAGTTTATGTGGGTAGGTGAAAGTTTAAATGGTGGTAAGTCAGGTTCTTGAATGCAGGGTTGAGTGAGTTCAAAAAATTGGAGATTGATGTCGTTGTCCTCTACCTCTCCCATCAGAAATTAAGCTCGTTGGCCTGCCTCTGCATTTTCCGTATTTGGAATTAATTTCCAACAGAAGGATACTTTATTGCAATTCGAAAGGGGCACCAATGCTCATATGAAAACCTTTACAATTTTTTTTTTCGAGGTTTGTTGAAGAAGTGATGGAACTTGTGGAACTAGCATCTCTAAGACAATTTATTGTGGGCCTTCCTACCATAGATGGCCTGTCAACTCAACAACATAAAATGCTTATAATATTTTTTGAATTTGTTTTAAACCCATCAATTATCTTCATGGATGAAACCACATGAGGACTCAATGCCCGAGTTGTGACTATTTTAATGAGAACAGTATAGAAAATTATTCATACTGGGTAGAATATTCTCTGAACAATTCATCGACCTAGCGTTGATTTCAGGCACTTGATGAGGTCTAGTTTAATATGTAAAGATTACTCACGTGCAGGGGAATATTCAAAAGTTTGTCTTTCCACCTTCAAAAATATCACATCCTTTGTCTTGTAGCTCTTACTAATGAAAATGGGATGACAAATAATATCTGTGGGACTAGTTTGGCATCATTCTTACAAGGTAATCGAGTAATTTGAGGTAATGAAGACTATACCTGGTCAAACTCTTTTTTATTCTAAGGAAGAAACATCAGGCTATCTGAGGAGTGCCCAAGATCATAGATGGCTACAATCCAGCAACCTCGATGCTAGAAGTTAGTTCTCTAAAACTCATCTTGGAGTAGAGTATGCAGTTGTGAAGAAAAATGACAGGAAAATCCATGCAAGAAATACTTTGTGGCTATGTCGAGAAAAGCACGAACTTGCCACAAACTTGGTGGAAATTAAAATAAGTTGGAGAACAGAATAAACATGAAATTAAAATATTTGAACGATATCCTTATGTCAGTTTAGAACGATAATATGCAAGCTCATAGAGATAAATCATCCCCAAATTTATTAGCAAAGATTTTTTTTTTTTAACTAAGAGCAGATGCAAAATCTACTACTACTTATGTCCAATAAAGAATTAACCATCTCTAAAAAATAATGTTTCTAAATGGTCCAGGTTGGTGAAAAATACTTCAGCTAGATCCATTTTTTGAAATACAAATCAAAGTGTCAAGAAAATCAAAAGTAAATTAAAATGTTTCCATGCTCCAATTAATCAAAAAGTGAAGAAAATAATAAATTAAAATCAAGCAATTTCACCAATTCATTGAGTTCATATTGATTCTCAAATTAATTTGATATTGATTCCGAGCATACAATAGACACAACGAATGAACAAGTAAAACAAATGTGGTAAATATACCTTGTAAGTCAAATTAACTCACCTCACCCACTCATCGTTGCTATGACAAGCGTGGGCATGGGCACCTTTGCAATCATTCAAGATAGTTATGAACCATATTTTCATGCCCTGGACTCTTTTATGCAGTGGACACTGTGAATGCAATGGAAGTGTACAAATTGGTTTAAAGGATTAACCTTATCCATATTTTCCATGAATCAAAATCTTTTTAATATGTGATTAACCTAATTTTTTGTGCAATACATACAATATGAGAGTATATTTATTAATTTTTGATCTACCAAATTTTTAAAGGAATTAAATATTTTGAGATTTAAATTTCTTTTAGAGTGAAAATAAATTTAATCTCTCATGGCCTTTGGTAGATCCAGAGTCAAGATTAATTTCCTCCTTTATATAGGTTACACTGCACATGAATACCATGGGTTCTCATAAACTGGGAGCTCAAAAACCACGAGTAACTTGACTAAGTTAAGTTTACTGTATTATTTTAGTTTAAAGTTGTTTTTGCTTTAATGTAGAATTATTTTTAATTTTCTTTATTTTATTTTTGACCAAGTAAAAGTGTTCAAAGTAGGGTTATTTTCATTTTTATTGACATATCTAGCTATTAATTGTATTATTTTATTTTATTTGAGGTTTCCACTTTAAAAGATAAAATGTATTTTATTTTTATTTTTATTTTTATGTAATTTAATGAGGAAAAATATTTACATAACATAACCTTACATCATCCCTTTCATATTGGGTGTGAGAGTACCTCTAGGTGTAATTATATTTAATTAATAATATTTTTTACATGGCATGATGACAAAATTTCTAATAAAACTACATCTAATTAATATTTTCAATAAAATCAACATTTCTTCACAATGGTTTTAAATATTTTGCTAGTAAAATAAATGGTAAATTATATGTCTTTCAACCTTCATCATCTCAATATTTCAATTTACAAAATACAAATTTTCCAATTTAATATTCCAACTTAGCAATCATATCGCTTCTTTTTTCACATTTTTGTGGCAATTGCTATAATACATCTATTTTTTTAAGAAGAAAGGTTTAATTTTGTTTAACCATAATTTGTGGTAAATTGTTTAGCTTATAATCATGATTTACATATTATTGACCACATACAATAGTTTGGTAGTTAGCTTTATGCATTAAAGTTTACATCTTTTTTACCATTTGACCACATAGGGTAGTTAGTTAGTTATATTTATGGATTGAGGTTTTTTAATTGTATTTATAACTAAAAATTGCACTAGATGTTGCAAAAGAAACACCGTAACGCATAAATTGAAGAACAATTGTGACATACAGAAGATCACTCTGTATAAAAGTTAATAAAAAAATTGACATTCAAAGCTAAAATATAAAGACATATAACTTACATGGTGCCTAATTTACAAATTTTATAATCTTTCCAACAAAATTTTCCTCTCGATATTCAAAGACGATCTTTCAATTTCCAATACAAAATATTGCATAAAAAATCTTTTTCAATATTGAATTGTCTCACTTGATCAAAAGCTTACATTGTTTTACCACATGCTCTTAAGTTGATTGGTTTTTCCTTTGCTTATCCTTGGTTAACTTATTTTGTGCATTTGGATTGGTTTGTTAGAGGAGGTTTATATGCAAAGTTTATTTCCAAAATGACATTCAAAATTTAGCATTGGATGAACTAGTTCAAAGAAGAGCTACGAAATAGTATATCAATATAGCTGGTCACTGACATAACAACTTTACATTATTTGATAGGAGAGAAGTGGGTCAATTGTTTAGAATTGATTAAATAATTATTTTATATGACATATCAATTTTAATTCACTATTTCGGGGTACGATGGTGAAATTCTATGGTAACATTCACCATATTTCCTTTATTCAAGAAGAGTTGCCTATGTATTTGACCACGAAGTGGACTATAAATAAACACAAAAGGGTTTTTATGCCTGAAAGAACATTTTCTTCCCAAAAAGTGAAAAAAGGTTGTGAATTGTACATTTTTTGCTGAGATTATTTCCTTCCACGAACGTTTTGTGAAAATTTATTTCTCCTCTCATATTCGTTTCTCACCATTTTTAAATATTGATCTGTCGCACTTGGTCAAAAGCTTGCAATATTTTACATCCTAGCTCCACATAATTTGATTATGAATTTGTTGATTTTTGCATTATTGTATATGAAGTTACAATGGAGGAGAAGGATTGGTGTCATACATAAATTTCATAATTACTGTTAATTTAACCAAACAAAATGTATGATACATGGAAAAAATAAAAACAAAAACATAATTGTACACATGCATTTTTATACCTTCTCTGCTTGAACGAAATAATTTTAAATTTTTTTTTCATAAATTTCATAATTACCATTAAGTTAATCGAACAAAATTTATGATACATGGAAAAAAATAAAAAAGAAACATAATTGTACACATGCATTTTTATACCTTCTTTACTTGTAGCAACTAATTTTCAATTTTTTCTTCACAATGTTCAATCCACATTCTTCTTTGGAAAATTTATGAACTTGCACCATGCTACATTGGGATCCATCTTATCTAAGATAAGGGAGTAACCCGACAAGCGTACTTTGAAATTTTATAATAAGTAGGTTCTAATGCCTGGCAATGGCCACACCTGGGGTGGTATATGTACTAGACACAAACATTTGAAAAAAAATAAGCGGGAGAAGGCACCTCTCCATCATAAGAATAATGTCATGGCATACTTAATCTTGGAATGCATGAAAATACCGGGGGAAATTATTCCACCTGAATAACTGATGCATTCATTTTTATGGGGTTGCAGAATCACATCCCTAGCCTGTTTGTCTTGGTAAGCATCCCACGTAAAATTTTTATTATTATTTATTTGGGTTTTCTTTTTTTATTTTAATTTATTGATTTATTTATAATTTTTAGGATCATTTCAAATGTGTAACTTAAAGTTTTTAAAATGTTATGATTTTTAATTTAAGACGAGTATTAATGAAAGAAGAATGTTTGATTCTATTGTTGTTTTTAATATTCTGGTGTAAAAGGTGTTATTTAATTCTTTGATTTAAAAGGTGTTAGTTTTGAAAGCCATTATTTCAAAGAAGAAAATTATTTATAAAAAATTACGGAGTTATCATTTCTCCAATCACTTCCAAAGTTGTGAGTAAATTGTAAAGATTGTTTCAATGCTTTAGTTGTAATAGTAATGAATGCTTCAGTTGTAATACTAGTGATTGTCAAGTCTAGATGTTTCAAAGGGGTCGTCCCTGTATTAATTTTAGTGACACTAATAGTAGTGATTTTCACGTCTAGATGTTTCAAAGGCGTCGTCCTTGTATTAATTTTAGTGACATTATTTATTTTCCAGTTAAGTTAAAGTTTTTTTTGACCAACATAATAACATTATTAATTCCATTAACAATTAAATTTAACTTATTACATAAATTAAATTCAATTAACTTACATAATTAAATTTTTTTGAACAACATAATAAAATTACTAATTACATTAACAATTAAATTTAACTTATTACATGATACATTTCGATTCATACCATCCACTAAGTCGGTATGCTCTTGATAAAAAACCTAATGGCTTCCGCCAACGCCTCTGCTCCCCTGGCCCTGTTGGGCAACGTCGCCGCCGTCACCATAGTAGGGCACGCTTACACTCAGGGGTTCAGTGCCGCAGGCCTCTGTGGTCTCTCCTCTCTGAATATCCACAGAATGCAGCATCGGATCTTTTATCTGGCAACAAATTTTGTCCAGGTCGCAGATCGAGGGTTTAATCCCACTTGGATCTACGCAGTTCTTGCCGTAGAGACTCTCGACCCCGCCAATGTCCCTCTCTGCCGGTGACTTGGCTCAGGAGTATTCACCAACGCCAGGCGTCACAAAGACTTCGAATCAGATCTCTTCTCGGGCACGCGCAAGCAGCAGATCTGCTTATTGAACCCACCAGAAAGGCCTGCAAAGGCACCAAGGATGGGAATACACACCAAATATATTCGAGCGCCTCATCCTGCTTTGGCCATTGCTCAAAGCCTGACAATTCTCGACATGGATCGGTCCACTACCTCTTGGAAGTAGGTTTCTTTTTTGAACCAGCCAGATCTGACAAATCTGCCAGAAGAAGCACCTACATTTCAGATTCAAGTCACACTCTCGGGCAAGACGACAATGCATTGGGTGCACGCAACAGATCTTGTGCAGAATCTTCTACAAAAACTCGAATGCCGGCTGGGGATCCCATCCGTTCACCTGAGATTGCTATATAAGGGTAAGCAACTTATGAACACCCTTCCCCTCTTCTTTTACAACATTCAAAAGGACGCTTCTATTACAGCTACCTTTCGTTTAAGAGGCGGTTCCATAGGGAAAACCTCCTCTGGCCCTTCTTTCTCTTTTAAAGACGCAGTCCGCAAAGACACTACCCACCCTCAGGCTTCTTCTAAAGCAGCTCAACCAACTATGGCTCCAAAGCCATTTTTGGTAGATAAATCAGAGGAAGTTCCTACTATCAATTTCTCTCATTCTGAGATTGACGAATTCTACCAGTTTTTTGCAGAATCCGCAATCATATGCAGATTCAATGGGCTATGGCCTCGCATAGCAGATATTTACCAATGGATCCATACCAATTGGACTAAAAGAAGAAATATCTTCTTATGTTCAAAATGATTCTTCATAGTGGCTTTTGACTCAAATGAAGACTACCAGAAGGCCTTAACAGGAGGCCCTTAGTTCTGGGGTTCGGTTGGATTTTTCCTCACCCCTTGGTTTCCAGACTTCGACCCTTCTACAGCTATCATCACCAAGCTTCCCATTTGGGTCCGGCTCCCGAATCTTTCGGCACATCTTTGGCATATTTCTGTCTTCATAGCCATTGGAGACACCCTAGGATGCTTTGTAGCTATAGACTCTTCAAGAAAGGAAAATGGAATCTTCACCTATGGCAGATTATGTGTAGAAATAGATATCAGCAAAGGGCTGCCAGATCAGATCAACCTTAAGATTGGAGATTTCCACTGGACACAAACCTTGGATTATGAAAATATAGCCTTCCGTTGTCGACATTGTCATCAAACAGGGCACCTCCAGAGTACATGTTCCCAGTTCCTCGACAAAAAGAAGAATTAGAATCACAAACCCAAATCCAAGAGCTGGATTCCATGTGTCCCTCCCACTCCTATGGACGACACAGATTTCTCTAGTTCGGATGAGGAGGAATTTGAAGAAGATGGGCAGAATGATGAGATTCCGCTGGACGCTCCCTCGGTCAGTCCAGCAGTCCCCTCTGACCCGCCAATCTCTCAGAAACGTTCTCATGTATCTTCGTCTTCAGATTCTGACAAGGATATTCCGCCACCATAGCAGAATAGTCTACAACTTGTTATGGCTCATCCAAATTCCACTAGTTGGGTCAAAGTAAGCAAGAAAAAAGGCAAGAAATGTCGAGTGGTAGAAACAGTCCACTCTGGGTAGTTTCCTTTGCTCATAGCCAGCTTTTTTGTATTCAGGTGTTTTCGTTTGCTCATTCCCAGATTGTCTATCAGGAGCGAGGTTGATAGCCTATCACCTACAGCTCCCATGCTTCGCTATTTCGCTTTCATGCAAGCTTGATTGTACTATACTTTTCTTTTCTTAATAGAATTAGTCTTACTGAAAAAAAAAAAAAAAATTAACTTATTACATCAATTAAATTCAATTAACTTATATAATTAAAGTTTAATAAAAAAATACAATAAATTTTTATAAATAAAAATAAAAAATCTATTTAAATTCTAATTAAACAAATAATTTTACAATTAAGTTCTAAACAAATAAACTATCTCTTCGATATAAAAAATTTAATGCTTATTTTTTATAGACTTAATAATTAATATTTTTTTAAAGATTTTTTTAATTAATACATACTAATTTTATCAAAATCAACTTTATGCTTTACATGTAAAACTGTTGGAATCAAGCAAGGAGTTTATGTCAAGTAAAAATTATTATAGGTGTCAAGGTGGTTGTTTTTCTATTTTGAATAAGTGTTTCAGTAGTTGTAAGAATTGATTAGATTAAATGTCACGGTGGTTGTTTTTCTATTTTTGAATAAGTGTTTGAGTAGTTGTATGAATTGATTAGAAGTAAATGTCATGGTTGATGATATAATCGATTGAAATTAAATGTTAGGGTTACTGAAAGTATAAAAATGAAATAATTTTAATATGGTTCATTTAATTGTGAATTTGATAATTTGTAGAAAGAGATTAAGGGTGAGAAATATTAAGGATAAAATTTATAGGGTATTCAAGTTCAATCTACTCATGTCTTTTATATTGGAAACATCCCATAATAAAAATATAGATAGTTTTTCTTCCATCATTAACGGTTTTGAATTTTAAATCATAATAAAAATAAATTCAATGATATGAAAAGTCAAAAAAAAAAAAAAACAAAAAAAAAACTAATCACTAATATAAAATACCAAAAACAATTTGATAAACACAGATCACTTAGCATAAAATTCCATTTATAGGTAATTTCGAGATTCCATCATTACCATCCTATTTCTAGATCCCCTATGGAATTAAGGATAATCCTTTGCATGAAAAAATAGAGGGTCGTTCGACAAACAAGGTGAGTTGGGTGCCTTCATAATGGTGTGCGCCATCTTGCTTACACTAGCTACAACATTCCTATCATTTCCTTTAACAGGAAATCCCAATTCCAATTCTTTTCACCCCAACAGTAGGCATATCATAGAAAGTAGGTAGGTCTACGTGTGTGTAAAAGTTCGGAGGTATTCAATCCAATTTGAATAGTATTATGTCATAATGATCATATATACATAATATTGATTGTGCTCCTGTACAACCACGAGGGGCTATTGATGAGATAATTTACATTTATCGGATGGCATGGGTGTCAGTGAACTTGGAAGTTGACTGAGATGTTTGATGCTACTATAAAGCATACCTTCTCATTTCATTTACATTCAACCTCAAAATTCATTCCAGTTGAGAAATCTAATCCTCTGCTCTCAAAGGAGTTATAGTTAGCCCCACTTTTGAAGAAATTTCCAGAGGCTAGAGATGAGTTTTTCTCCAGGCTAAGATCGTGTATCACTAGTGACAACTCCGGGATTCCTTGATAGAAATCTTCCATCTGCAGAAATTTTCTATGCCAATGACATCTTGCAGAACAAACTATAACAAAAAATGAAAAATAAATAAATAATAAAAAAATTCAATAACAGTGCTAGACTGTTGTATTCAATAAACATATAAATCAGAATTAACATGAGATCGTTTTTGAGGTAAATAGGTAGAAATTGAGCTGATATATAGTTTAACGAGGTTTAGAAGAATAAATTTTATCTTCGTTGTGCAAAATTCCAAAAACTCTCAATCAAACATCCTTTAAAATAAAACTGATAAATGTAGCTATATAAAATTGACAAAAATTAACTCTGAAATGGGGCTTGAGGATTTATCACGCATAAGTTAATTAGATGAAATCATTGAAATAAATGTGAAGTATTCGTTTCATTCTCACAAATAAATCTCTATCTGGGTTTCTCAAAAATTTTATTGAGACATGAAATTCAATTCTATTTACAAAATTTACTTAGCAATAAATATGACAACAATCAAGAAATAAAATTTCAGCGGAATCTTGAAGCAAAATATTTGTAAATATAAACTTCCAGCTTCCACCTATGAAAAATAAACGAGGGAAAACACATTTTAAATTAAAGAAAGCATGATGTAGATCAAAGATGAAGATTTGTAAACATGATTGTTTGTAGAATGCAAAAAATAGACAAATTGAACATAAAGGGGAAAAAAAGTTATTATTTAGCCTATGGTATGGAATATACCGAATGAGTGGTTATATGAAACAAGATCATATTCGTTTCCTTTTGTCCAAATTAGTCTTCCTAATAAAATATTTCTCCGAGTAAACTCCACCCACTTGGCCATCTTCGTACATTTTTTCATAAAGAGAGCACAGGTGTTGGTTGTATTTGCAACAAAAAATTAATTGCAGCATTTCCACAATACATATTTATCAGAAACCTCGAAAAACATGAAGAGAGCCTAAGATTTTCCATGCTAGCAAAGGCTATCGATGAATGGGAATTGTAAGAAAATTTTCATCCAGAAAAAACATAACTAATTAACATTGGTATGGAATTAAAATAAAAAAAGTGAAACTTTTTTCTAGAGAACTTCGAGACGAATAACGCTCTGCATTAATCCATCAAGAAACCTTTCACCAAGAAACAATTATTTGATTACTTTTTGGAAGTATTACTCACCTTCATTATTATTAGTTTTTTTTAACTATTAATTTTTCTATTAACTATTAATCCGAGGGTGTAAAAATCTTCAATCATATAACATTCCATATGATGGTATAAACTTGTACATAGTGTCACTTGGAGAGTCATTCTAAAAAAGGAACGACATAATTATGATATTTGGCGAGATAAATAATTTATTGTTTGAATGGATTAACATATAATACATGCTCTCTCAAAATTATGATAGTGAGTTTCAATGAATAAATTTTTATTAGAATTTTACTAGCATCAAGCATGGAATAATATGGGATGGAGGAGAGATGCATGTGTTAATCAAATTTGTTTAATAAAAAATATTTTTAGTTACTTTATCGTCCAAATTTTATTCATATGGATTTTTATTTGCGTATAAAGTTTTGGTAATTTTTTTTAGAATAATACTATTTAAATAATTTTTTTAAGTATATTTTATACTAGCATTAAATAACATATCTCAATTTAGCGTTGCGCATATCAGTGTATCAATAACAAGTTTGAATGTTGCTTTGCATCCGCTAGCACTACGCAAAGCATATCCATGGGCTCTAGTGTTCAATCGAGTAATCACTAGGAAAAACTAGGGTTTTCTGAGGAAGTGCGAGAATTGAGAGGATCTATGTTTGTTCCTTAATGTTTATTCTAGGCTAATGTCAATCTTTAACAATTTTTTGTGGCTTAATTTGCAAACGAATTGCTTCTCTACGTGTGAGCAGGAGTCTGAACTATCATGTGACCATCTGAGCAGATTAATAGGTTTTTCTAAAGCTGCCTGAGTATAGATATAATTCTTGCAGTCATCTGCGGTAATCGTCTGCCTAATAAATTTCGCATACGATTTCCTGGAGTTATTCTGACCAGATCGAGATCATGCGTAGCCTAATTTCTATGACGATACTACGAGTCAAAGTTTTATTTGGTGTTTGGAGTAATTCTGTTATAGATGATGCCTATCATGAAGTGAAATGTGATAAACCTAGGCCACTTTGATGATACATTGAAATGGGTGTTTCAATTTCCATGGGCTCTGGTGGCTGATCGAGTAATCACTGCGAAAAAGTAGGGTTTTCTGCGGAAGTGCGAGAATTGCAGAGTAGGAAGGAGTCCTCGGAAGAAGTTGCAAAGAAATTAAGTGAGGAAATTTCCAAAGAATATCTTGAGAAATGAATTAATAAGGTGGCATTTTATTGATGGGGTTTCATGTACCATAGACGCATTAAAGCTCTTGCATATTTAGCACATGAACAATGTCTCCCACGTGAAGGAAGGAGACTCCTTGTTTCTTTAGCTGGAAGGAGATCTGAAATAGTCATATCAGGTGCACAAATTCCTTACCTCTTTTTTTTCTAAGACATATCTATTTCTCATATATATGTTCACACGTATCAATAATTCACTACATCTACCAAAGATTGTCAAAGTTAGACCTAACACAATTACTCTACAAAGCCTTTATGAGTATATAGATTCTTTATAGAAACATAAAGAAGAAAGATATGTCAAGCAAAAAATAGATTTAGAGGCCATGGTAGAGAATAAATTTACATCTCTTGAAGACAAGATCCAAAAACAAATAGAAAATAAAGTAAAACTATAGGATAATAAAATGTAGACAATGGAGATTAGATTATAGGTAATATTAATTATAAAAACAAAGCCAAGATATGAACCAAACATCCCAACAAGGAAATGTTGATATTTTAGAAATTCTTAAAATGAACGACATGATTAAATAACTAGAAGAAAAGATTAATAACAATCTCACCCTAAATAGTGTGGTAAGTAAATTAGATATCAAACCCATTAAAGAAGAAATGAAAAAACCGATAGAATTAGACCATAAGCATAACAAAAGGGCCTTGAACCTTATAATATCATTTTTAAAGAGGCATTAGATGAGGATACTTTAGCCATAGCCCAAGCCAAATTACATAATAGATTACAAATTGAAACAACTTGTCTCACAGAAGCAACAAGGTTGGGGAAATTAAATAGTAATAAAGGAAGGTTGATCTCGATAAAGGTGATCTCTAATGACCATAAGTATGACATACTTAGTAAAACATCAAGTCTAAAATGAACGAGAATATTCATAAATGAAGATATCATTACAGAAGATGAAGCAGAATCAAGAAAGGAGGTTCAAAGGGTAAAAGAATCTAGCAAGGAAGGAAAATGGGAAATAATCAGAAATAGAAAAGGCGTTATTCGAGATAGAAACCAAAAAGATAGTAATAAATAGAAATTGAACATGCTCCAAATTATTTCTTGGAACTATCGGGGCTTTCCATGGAACAAGGGCCCCAAGCTAAGTTGGATCTCGAATGAAGTTGATATTATATTTCTAGTTGAAACTAGAGAGCACGAAGAATCTAAGGTCCCTAACATAGATGGATTTGTACTATGGTCAATTTGGAACAAGCAATCCTACCATAGAGGCATTGTGGGTATAGCTTGTTACATTAGGAAGAACATCTCCCCCCATGATAAGCTTTATAAAAAATACCCTTAAAACCAATATATTTGCATAGATATTACCAACATTAATGATAAAAAAACCTACATATCAATCTGTTATTTTTCACCTATTAATTCTAACTTCTATAAGAAAAACAACTTAGATAAAAATGAAACATCTATTAATTCTAACTTCTATAAGAAAAACAACTTAGATAAAAATGAAACATCGAAACATGATTGGATAAAAGTATTTGAGTCACAAAATATCTGGGTGGTGGCATAGCCAAACATATGTCTGCCACATTCTCCAACATCACATTCATGCAAAAATTTCTTAGCCTCCTCATGAGCGAGGCACCATCTAAATATCATACTGACACCATGATGATATAGACTGTTTCCAAGTATAATGTAATTTTGATCCTAGTATTATATGTGTCGTTGATTAGAGCTACACGTGTTACACTAGAAGGTTTGGGTTTGAATATAGATGATGATATCTCCATACCAGGGATCAGAGAAAGAAATAAGAAACAACGATTCATCGAGAATAGAAAAATCATAAGAAACAATGATTCATCGATAATAGAAAAATCAGATGTTGACTCAGTTTCAAATGAGGGAAGGTCGCATATCCGTTCATAAAATAATAAGGACTTCTTATATTTGGATTTTACAAACTCTAAATGAAACTCCTGGAGAATGATGATCCATTTAGAGTATTTGATCCCCAGTATGGTCGCTAAGTTGTTATGTGGAAAATTCACTTTTGCAGAAAACAATGAACTCCCTAGATCTACTGGTCTGGTCTAGAAACAACAAGGAAAAAAATATCTATGTTTTCCTCAAAGATATTAGAATACATAAAATACAACTTCTTGGAATTTGTAGTAAGCCCTCCTATTCTCCTTGCTTCTAAGCTCCAACTCTAGCTCAAAGTGTTATAAATGGAACCTGCAAAAGGACTGAAACAAGAAAGAAAATTGCAATATCCTTAGAAAATAAAATAATATGTCTAATCAATGAGTAGAATGGCATTGAAATACATAGGCATCAGTATCTAACAAGTATAGGAGAAAATAGTGCTTTTTGTATTAATAAATGAAGGATATATTTACAACCATTTATAGATGCTTGAATTTGTAGATGTCTCCCCAATTGTCTTGTCCTTCCATGCCACAAAGCAAACCTTAAACATAAACCCTAATGCTTCAATGGATGATGATTCCTTAATATCAAAATAGAAACATGAAGGCACTTGCAATATCCAAAAGCGAGCCGAGACTCTATTGCAATATCAAAAAGCCAAGCCAGACTCTATGGGAGCCATTGATTTATAGGGTTAAAGTGGCATTTTAGGATTTACCAATCTGGGCTTGAGATTCACATATGAAGGAGGATTATCTTCAAGGATAAGAGATAATACCTCTAGAGTATGAATTTTATATCTCTATAAATGGTAAATTGTTAAAACCGCATCAGAAACTTCTAAAAGGAGAAGTTTCCTAAATATTTTTATTTCCCCCAAAATTCTAGAACCATTGCACCTACAAATGAGAGCAACCTATGCTATTCAATGCAGGTGCTTAATTATTAAACTTGAAACCATTGTAGGTGGATTGAAGTGCAAGGTGCACTCAGGCCAAAAACATAGATTTTGAGTTGATTGACCATGAGAATCACACATTTTGGAAAGGTAAGGCTTTGGTATTTTCAAAGGATAATGACAAGGTGTTAAGAATGTTGATTGATATGATTTTGAGGACTTTTCAGTGAATGCAACAAAATGACCTGTAACAGTGATTTTATTAATAAAAAAAAATTACAATTAAAAAAAATGAATTTAAAAATTATTTGCATTGTTATGCATCTCCCCTATACTAGGCTCTATGGTATTTTGTGGTTCATAAATAAAATATTTCAATGTCTACGCTAAAATGAAGATATATATATATATATATATATATATATATATATATATATATATATATATATATATATATTACTATGCATCTCCCCTATACTAGGCTCTATGGCACCTCTTGGTGCAAATAATGATGTTCATAAATAAATTATTTCAATGTCTATGCTAAATGAAATATTTTAATGTCATATATATATATATATATATATATATTTTCTATTTTTTCACTTTTTTTAATTTCCATTTTCAGTAACATGTATAGATATATCAACCAATAAGAGAAGGGAATTGAATATGTAATTGAACATGTGATGAGTACTATAACAACTCGCTCATCTAGCTCATCAATGTTTAACCAAAATGCAACAGACGTCAACTATATAATCTTAATATTTATTCTATCCTATTACATTTTGGTAACTCTTAAAATATATATATTTTAAAATATTTTATCTTAAATCTATTAAATATTTGATGTACTTTCAAGGCTAAAATCAAAATTCCAA
This sequence comes from Pinus albicaulis, assembly GCA_034641835.2. Lineage (NCBI taxonomy): Eukaryota > Viridiplantae > Streptophyta > Pinopsida > Pinales > Pinaceae > Pinus > Pinus albicaulis. The sequence goes on from CM076580.1 coordinate 525,127,175, forward strand.
TGGAGAATTTCAAAACATGAAGTCTATTTGTGTATTTCAAAATTCAATTTAAGATTTTAATCCACTTACACATTCAAATTGAAATATGCAATTTAATTAATAAAAAGTTACACATAGTGAGCATCAAATATTTTAAGATATAAACCATTTTTCACATTTTACAATCTAAAATAAGTTTTCACATGTTTGATGATTTATACTCGTTATACCAAAAATGTTTAAAGTAATTAAGATAGAGTATTCATATTTATATTGATAGGTATGTATACAAGGTTTTCATAATTTTAAAGGATTTAATTTATATAAAATATTCATTAAATATGTGCCTAAATATGTGCCATCAAAACTAGTTATAGGATTTTTTATTTTTCATATATATATATATATATATATATATATATATTAAAATAATTCTATGTATATAGTTGATAGACATCAATCCATTTTAAAATAACATAAAATATTCTCTAAATAAAAACATGAACTATAATAAAAACTATCAATAATTTAAAATAACATAAAATATTCTGTAAATAAAAACATGAACTATAATAAAAACTATCAATAATAAATATAAAATTTAGTTAATTTTAATCATGCTAGTATGATCACGATGTTAGTTGATATTACAGCCTACGAAATCTAAAATTCTTTAGATCTCATTGACAACCAATGCCATTTAATTTATATTAATACAAATTTCATATATATATATATATATAGTGATTATAATAAAAATAAATAAAAAATATTTAAAGAGAAGTAATTGAAAGTAAAAGCTTTTAATTAACAATAATCAAAGAAAAATATATAATTCATTAATTTATCTTAGAACATAAAATTAATATGTTGAATTTAGAACTTAGTAAGAATACTAAATTCAATATGGTCATAAATAAAAGTTTTCAATATAAATAGCTAAATAATATTACCATGTATTTAAAAATATAATAATAGCATAAATAATATTAATATGTATTTAAAATTATAGTAATAGCTTAAAAATATATGTAGTTTATAAATAAAATATCTTATTACTCATGCTAATACATAATTACATTTGTTATGATAGTTTTAATTAAACTGTGTGGATCCATGTTAAGTTTGGATCTATTAAATAGTAGAGGGATCAAATCTCTTTTTATTCTAAAGGGTTTTTGCACCTTAAGAGATCTATCCTTCTCAGCTTACTCTAAAAGGTTTTTGCACCTAAAGAGATCTGATACTTCTTAGGTGAGTATATCTGGAGTTAAGATGGATCTAGATTTACTTTTAACTCCTTTATTGTGGGTGATGTGTGATTTCCTCCATGCTCAACCACTAGTTGACCCATGCCCCTTTTAAAATAAAAATAAAATATACTCTTGTGGATGATGTGTTATTTCATCCATGCTCAACCTCTAGTTAACACATGTCCCTTTTAAAATAAAAATAAAATATACTCTAAATAAAGAAAACCTATATCAAATCTAAGGAAAACATAAATGATTATACATATTTGGTTAGTTTTAATTAAAACCATTATAAAAATCAATAATCTCACTCTCATTGTGCTAGCTTTAGTTTTTAATATTAGAACCTAATATGTGCATATGGAAAAAAATGTTATAAATTAATGGATATTAGGTGGTATTTGGTTACGTAGTTGTGCTTTTGCATTTTATTAGACATCCAGTTCCTATCATTTAGGAAACTGTTTTACCTAATGTATTTATTTAATTATTGGTGTTTAATGAGAAACCCTGAGCAGGTGCATTTGCTTGTGGGAGCTCATGGTGATCTTCACCTGTGAGCTCCTGTGTTATTTGCCAAGCTTCATGTCTTTTGCAATTTTTGACATGGTATCAGAGCTCAGAAGAGCTGAGAGAAGTTGTGTGTGAGGCAGGCCGTGAAGGCAAATTTCGGGGCTTGCTGGTGTAGATTTGTGTTATCTGTTGCAGTACTGCGAGAGGCAAGCCGTGAGGCTGTGTGGAGGCCATGAAGGAATTTTTTATGTGGTGTGGATCGCCATCAATTCACAGGAGGTGGAGTAGATCAGAAAGCTCCTCGAACTCATTGGCATCTCGGATCGAATCGGATCGGGTTACTGGCACTGCATTTGATTGTTGGTAGGCAGGCCGTGAAGTTGTTTTTTGGTGGCGCCGCCTGAGGTAGAGCAAATGGGATAGAGCATTATAAATTAAGCCCGAGTGGTAAGTTTTATCCATTGGATGTCTGTTATTTCTGCATGAAGCAGATTTTTTCAAGGCTGTGAGCCTGTTTAAGCAAACAAAGAATCAATGGGCGCGGGATGATCTAGCACTTTGTAGTAATTTGTAGTTTTCTTTTGGCTGTAGCAGCATTAGCTTACTGTGGTACCTATGATGTCAGTGTGGCACATTCTGGATTTACAGTGCTTTCAGTGGTATTTGTGCATTTTTTGTTGATTGGAATTTTGTTTTTGGCAACATGCTACTCGTTTTTGACAAACAATTACCTTCGAGAAGAGACATCTTCAAACAGTCATGTTGTGGAGCAACATGTGGAATGGCTTTATGTGTTTTATGTACATTGCAACTCATTTTCTTATTCAGGAGTTGACACAATGGAACTTGATTTCCCTACTAATTGATTAGAGGCTGACGGAGGCTGTCAGGCCTTGCAGCAATATATTCATCACTATCAAGCACTATGTCTAGGGCGTTGCCATCTTCTCAGAATCTTCTGGAATGATCTTATTGATTTGAGAATCGATTTAACAAATTCTTTTGCACCATTAGAAATCGATCAGCCATTGAGGCCACAACCATTATTTCTAGATAGAAGGTATATGTCACAAAAGATTGGTTGCCATTATTTCCATTATTTCCGTAGCCATTGAGGCTGTAACCATTGAGGCCATAACTCAAAATAGCTAAGAAGAGATATACTAATCTTAACTGACATGTGTGATCGATCATCCATTGAAGCCGTAGCCATTATTGCCATTATTGTCATCTAGATTGGTTGAGTCATCTGATAAATGACTAATAGGATTTTTTGAGTTTCCTACTGTCTACAAGTTTGAACGAGCACCCAAAATCTGGGTAGATTTAAGTTGATGGTGATTAATCCGAAAGCTTTTTTTCTAACGGTATATTTTTTTTTCGTTGCCTTGAAAACATATGCTATAACTCACAACTGCATTCAATTTTTTGTTGTAATCTGGGTTATTTTATTTTAAGTTGCTTGAGTATTTTTTTTCAAGAGGAATGCTCAAATGGCAGATTACTTAAATGAAAGCAGCAAATTGGATGGTTCCAATTACACAAATTGGAAATTTAAGCTTCATACTTTGCTTGAGGGACAAAATTCCTGTAGCATTGTCATCAGTGATGAAGTTAAGCTGAATGTTGCAAATGGTGGAACAAATGCAAAAATTCAAGAGTGGGAGAGAAGGGAGATGAAGGAAAAGGTGCTACTGAAAATGTAAGTTAAATATTTCATCATCCCTCATATTCGGGATTGCAAGACAACGAATGACATTTGGACAACTCTCAAATATATGTATGAAATCAAGAATAGTAGTCGAACCTTGTTCCTCAGGAAGAAGATCCTCTCGATCAAGATGGACGAGAATGAGTCTGTTTCGTCATTTTTATCCCAGATAAAGGAAGTTAAAGATAAACTATCTGATATCGGTCAAACCGTGGCAAATGATGATCTGGTGACAATCACCATGAACGGCATGATGGATGACTATCAGATGTTTATAACCGGATTGAATGCAAGAGAAAAGCCTCTGTTTTTTGAAGAGCTTATTGGGATTTTGCTACAAGAAGAGGAAAGGAGGTTGTCTCTCAAACTTCAAGATCCAGATCTTGCATTGATAACAAATTTCAAGCCAAAAGGGAGAGTAATGGCTGATCAAAGGAGGGGCAACACATCAAAAAGGGCACCACAAGGTATGACCTCGCATAAAAATGACTCTGCTCTTAAATGATTTTATTGTGGTAAGATAGGCCATATAGCTAAATTTTGTTGTAAGAAGAAGGAAAATCAGGAGGGGTACAAGCAGAGAAGACATGCAGGACATTTGGTAGATGCAAATGTAGATGCAGACACAGATCAGAATCTAGATGTTAGATTTTTTATGGCTGAGGCTAACACTGCCTTAGCTATCGAGGAGGATCAATCAAATATTTGGTTCGTAGATTCTAGAGCCTCTTCGCATATGTCAGGTAAAAAGAAACGGTTCAGAAATTTTAAAGAATCCAACTCTAGACTAAAATTCTACCTTGGAGATAATGGAGGGTATGAGATTAAGGGACATGGAGATGTCCTTGTTACTCTGCCTGATAGTAAGAACTAAGATCAGGAATATATCTGATGTGTGGTATGTTCCTGGCATTAAGAAGAAACTAATTTTTGTGTCAAAAATTACTGATGAGGACCTCAAAGTAGAATTTTTTAAATCTCATTGTATTATTAAATATTTGTTGGATCAGATGAAGCCCATGGCTACAGGTATTTGTATAGGGGGACTCTACAAACAAGATTTGAAGAGTACGCCTCATCAAGCCTTGATGTCGTTAGATAAGTCTGCTGAAAATTTGTGGCATCAGCGACTTGGGCATATCAATTTCAGTGATCTCCTTCTGTTGCAGAACAAAGGTATGGTAGATGGTCTTCCTGTTTTGAAAAATTTGCATATTGATTGTGAAGAATGTGCGTTCGGTAAATAGCATAGAGATGAATTTCCTGCCATTAAAGATAGAAAACAGAGGGATATACTCGAACTTGTACACACTGACCTATGTGGCCCGATGCAGACAAGGTCGTTAGGTGGGGCCTATTATTTTTTAATCTTTGTTGCTGAATGCAGAAGATTCACATGGGTGTATTTTCTTAAAAAGAAAAGTCATGGTTTTGAATATTTCAAGCAATTCAGAAGCATGATTGAGAAGCAAACATGAAAGTTCATCAGGATTCTTCGATCAAATCAAGGGGGAGAATTCAAGAAAGGAGTCTTCATCAAATACTGCAACGAGCATGGGATACAGCAGCAATTTACAACACCTTACACTCCTCAGCAGAATGGAGTTGCTGAGAGGAAAAACAGAACAATGGTGGAGTGTTCTCGCAGTATGTTGAAAGGTAAGAATCTAACCAATGGTTTTTGGGCAGAAGCTGTTAATAGTGTAGTGTATTTAAAGAATAGGAGTCCTACTAAAAGTATTCAGTATAAAACTCCTTTTCAAGCATTGTTTGGCTTCAAGCCTATAGTAAGTCACCTTAAAGTATTTGGCTATAAAGCTTTTGCACATGTTCCCAAAGAGAACAGGAAGAAGTTAGATTCAGAGGACATTAAATGCACTTTCATTGGATATTGCAGTGAGTATAAGACTTATAAATTGTTTTACCCTGCTACTCAGAAGGTGTTTTTCGGTAGAGATGTATTATTCCATGAACATATTGATGATGGAAATCCTATCCAAAACAATGAAGAGTGGCATGTACCCTTACTTTCAGAAGAGGATAGTGAAACAGGAGCCAGTCAGCAACAGGAACAGAAGCAGGGACAGCAACAGGAACAACAACATGTACAGCAGCAGTAGGATAATGTGGAGTTCAGTCCATAAAGAGGAGAAAGAAGCATAATAATTGAACCTCCACCACTCAGAAGATCAAGCAGGCTGAAACAGTTACCAGCTCGATATAGGGATTGTGCGCTTATGACTGGTATGTTAAACATTGCAGAACCTTCTAATTTTTATTAAGCTAGTAAAAGTCTTGAATGGAATAAAGAAATGAATGAGGAATATGAATCTATCATTAAGAACAATACTTGGGATCTAGTAAAACTTCCTGACGATAAACAACCCATAGGTTGCAGATGTTTATTTAACCTGAAATTTAGAGCAGATGGGTCTATTGATAAGCATAAAGAAAGGTTGGCGGCAAAGGGATATTCCCAGATAGAAGGTACTCATTTTGAGGAGACATTTGCCCCTGTTGCAAAATTAAATACCATCAGAATGATTATTTCTTTAGCCACTAAACATCATTGGAAAATACATCAATTAGATGTTAAATCTGCTTTCTTAAATGGTGATTTAAAAGAAGAAGTATATTTAATACAGCCTGAAGGGTTTGTCAAGAAGGGAGAAGAACACCTAGTATGTAGATTAAAGAAAGATTTATATGGTTTAAAGCGGGCACCTAGATCCTGGTACGAAAAAATTGATTCTTTTTTCCTCATGCATGGTTATGAAAGGAGAAAAAATGATCCCAATCTATATACCATGTTTAATAGTGAAGGACAGATAGTGGTGATTTATTTATATGTAGATGATCTGATAATAACAGGAAGTGCAGGCAATCTCATTGAAGAAATCAAGCAACAATTATCACAGAAATTTGAGATGAAGGACCTTGGAGAAATGCAATATTGTTTGGTTCTAGAAGTTTGGAGAGACTCAAGCCAAACTTTCTTGTCCCAGGGTAAGTATACAAAGAGTCTGTTGTCCAGGTTTAAGATGGATGAGTGTAAGCCTTCATGTGTACCTTTACAACAGAACGACAAACTTCAAATGAATGATGGTTCAAAATATGCAAATGCAACATTGGACAAAAAATTGGTTGGTAGTCTTATTTATTTGACTACAACAAGACCAGACTTAGCTTATGCAGTGAGTGTTTTGAGTCAATTTATCACTCAACCCCATGACAGTCATTGGAGTGCAACGAGAGGAGTATTAAGGTATATGCAAGGAACATCAGACATTGGTATTTTGTATTCTGACTCATTTGATGTTAATTTGACAGGTTATACAGACTCTGATTGGGCAGGAAATCTAGATGACAGAAGATCAATTACAGGTTACTCCTTCAGCATTGGTTCCAGGGTCATCTCTTGGTGCAGCAAGAATCAACATATTGTTTCTTTATCCTCAGCAGAAGCAGAATATCAAGCCATGTGTGCAGCGACATGTGAGGCAGTTTGGTTGCGTATACTTCTCCAAGATGCAGGGGAAGAACAGACAGAATCTATGATCATCAATTGCAGCAATCAGAGTTCCGTCAAACTGGCTTACAATCCCGTGTTTCATAAAAACACTAAGCACATCGACACTCAATTTCATTTTGTTAGGGAGAAAGTGCAGTCTAAAGAAATTTCTGTAGAGTATTGTAATTATTGTGATAACATGGCTGATATATTCACTAAGCCACTAGGAAGACTGAAGTTTGATTTTTTTAGAGATACATTAGGTGTGTTTAAAAATCCCTTTCTCCATTAAGGGGGAGTGTTATAAATTAATGGAGATTATGTGGTATTTGGTTACGTAGTTGTGATTTTGCATTTTATTAGACATTCAGTTCCTATCATTTGGGAATCTGTTTTACCTAATGTATCTATTTAATTATTGGTGTTTAATGAGAAACCCCAAGAGGGTGCATTTTCTTGTGGGAGCTCCTGGTGATCTGCACCTGTGAGCTCCTATGTTGTTTGCCAAACTTCATGTTTTCTGCAATTGTTGACAAAAAATATTCCACTTTCACTCTTTCAACAATAAATGAAATATTTCAATATCAATGCTAAACAACATAATTTTATATAAAATTTAGAGAAATAAAGTAATTATAAGTTAAAAAAATAAATAAATAAGGTTATATTTGCATAATAAAATTATAATATAAAACCTAAATAAACTATTTTAATATGAAATTTATATATACCATAGAGAAAGCATATGTGTGTTTTGACTATATTAAAATATTTCAATGCATATCAGGAAAAAGTGATTAAAAAACCAACTATTGGGGTTCATTCTCAATACAAGTTGAAAAATCTATTCAATCTTCATGAATAAATTATAAGAATAAATTGATATTGTTAATATAAATTGATATGTAAGATTTTAAAACTAGCAATTGCACCATATGTTTCAAAGGAAATGTTGTAAAGCAGTATCATAGGAATGCTTAGTATAGAGGAAAAATATGTTATATGTTATGTAATTTAATTGAATATTTATCTTATACATATGAATTGTTTTATAGGTTTGGAGAATTGTTTGTCATAGCAATGTCTGATTATGCACTATGGGCAACATGGCAGCCGTATAAAATGGAACTGAAATGTGATTGAATTTACAAATTTATAAGTATCATAAATATATTAATATTAAAATTATTATTATTATTGTTTGACAATGGATTTTCAATAAGTGACTCTTTGTGCTCTTTAAGTAGAGATGATGGACCCATTATGTTACAACCATTAATATCAAAGAGAATATGATGTATCAAATCATTCTATTCCTAAAACATGTTAGGATCATTGTAATACATACCTACAAATCCATATTAAAGAAACATTTTTTTAACTACAAGTACATTAAATCTCTCAACAAACACTTAAGTGTTCAAGTATCCTCACAAATCTACTATTGGACCAAAAAAGTAGTGTTATCTTAGCACCTTTTTTTAGGAGTTAAAATGACTAACATTTTCAACTATGGATTTAACAACCTCATAAAATTTCCAACAAAAACAGTAAAGTCAAATACCATTGGGCCCTCAAGATGTATATACATACATATAAATAATAAAAGAGTACATGTAAAACAAAACATTAAAATAAATTATATTCTTCTATGTATATAAATTATGTTATAAAAAAGACATTTAAAACAAAAACATCGAAAAAAATTATATTCTTCTATAAAAATTTATTTTGAAATTCTATTAGCCAATCTTGTTTTTTATAATTTTTTCAATATTTTCTAAATTAGTATATTAAATATAAAACTTTAACTTATAATATTAAAATATTACATCTTCTTATCTGGATGATGTTTCTTTGCTCATTTCTTGGGTGAGCACACCAAGGTTTTGAATACAAAGTCCTTTGAAGCATAGGGCGAGGGCGTTGGATGAAACTCTTTGATCGCTATGAAAAGCAGTGATGAGGGCTTCGGTCAAAATAGGATTGCTCATGCTAATGCTAAAACAGGAGCGAATTTATTACTGAATGATACAGTGGTAAGATAAAATAACGATATGTACCTGGTAAGAACTAGTAAATAGGTTAACTATAACAATTTCGATACTCAATAGTTGTCTCTTCTTCGCGATGGAAAACAACTCGGCATGACATACATTTCCTCAAATTCCTTTTCCAGAGACAGCAATCATGGGCGCTCACGCATAGTGAGGAGATCACATAGCATTCACAAATTAAAGCAATGCAATAAATTGGAAAAAACCATCTACAATGTCTTCTAATAATATAAATCTAATTCCATAATCTTGAAATTACTCCACTGATTTTATTAACTGAAAACCAACGTAAAAAGTACTAACAGAAAAACAAACAAATCTTTATTATAACATGAAAAGCACTGTATTAACATAGAATTATAATTCATGATACACTTCTTTGCCGAAATTTGTGCCGCATACATAGCGGATGCCGCATTTCCGCATGCAATGAGATAGAGAGATATGTCAGCTACTCCACCGAGCAGCTCCACAGCGAAGAACTCGTGTACAGATCTTTCTGCTTCACAGAAGAGAAGCTAGACGAACTCATGAAGCAAGCCTTGGAGGACGGGGTTCTCACCAGGTGCTCAACCTTCGAAGCCCTCTCCGCACTGGTCTGGAAGTCCCGCAGCAAGGCCCTCAAAATAGCGCCCAACTCCTCTTTACAGTCGATTGGAGGGCCAAATTTGAGTCCCGCCTGCCCAGTGGCTACTTCGGGAACGGAATAGTCCTCACTTCGGCCATCGGCAGGGTTGGCGAATTGGGGAAAAACCCTTGTCCTTCGGAATGGGGCTAATTCAGAAAGCCGTAGGGATTATTAAAGACAAATTCATGAGATCCGCGATTGATTATTTCGAAGTAACTCGATCCAGGCCCTCCCTCTCTGCCCATCACGATCTTGCCTCGGCTCTCTTTCCACACGACAGATTTTAGGGGGTGGGGAGAACCAGTCTAGTTTGTGTCTGCCACTGTGTGCCAGGGAAGTGGTTTTCTCTCTTCCATGGAAAACAGAGGAAGAGCATTAATATTCTGATCGGCCTTCCCGAAAGCCATGGATCGTTTCGAAGGATTTTTACAAAGATGGGCGTTGTTTGGAGAATATATAATACTGGAAATAGAAATATTTTGTGAAATATAAATAAAATATTGATGTAATATTGATGTGGTCTAATAATTAGGTGGAAATTTTGGTCTCAAAAGTTTTTTAGTTCAATTTTGAGCAGGATTATATATGCTTATGTGGATTTTCAAAACATTGTATTCATTTATTCATTAAAAATTTATTCATTAAAAATTTATATTAAATAATGAAAAATTAGATAGATTTCATGTAAACTTTCAAGACATTGTATCTATTTATTCATTTAAAAAGGTATTTTAAAGAGATTAAATTTTTTGAGATATAAATTAATTTTCAAATTTTATAATTAAAAAAAAGATTAATACTATTCACAAAAATTAAATCTATACTAATAATAATTTAAAATAAAATTATATAATATAATACAATTATTTTTTATGACTATAATAAATTGATTCCTTTACTATTCATTTAATTTATATAAATATATCATGTAACAATCATTTAATTTATATAACTATATTATTTTTATTTCTTACCATCTCTTTCTTTATCATTTTGTTTCTATGTTTCTGGTAAGTAGGCTGAACCTATGAAAGTCACGCATGCATAACGCTATCCTCTAAATGCATATAGATCGAATGAAACTAACTTCCAACATGCATGCATAAGGGGATTCCATAATCTCGTATAGATACAATACAACTTGGCAATTTTCATTCGTAGAATCTCTTTGTTTTCATGGCATATGGCTGGAATGGAGGCATTCATTTGATCTAGAAGATCTACTTGAAAGGAAGGTCTTCTTTCCTCGTTCTCAATTTTGATTCCCGAAACCCCTGTTATTATTTCGTTTTGCTTGAAGTGATCTTAAAAATATTAAAACATTAGTTATTTTGTTTGCAGTTATATATATTAAAAGATTAGTTATTGACCTGATTTAAAACATGATATATTTAGCATGTGTAATTGACTGAAGCACTAGTAAACAAATGGAACACTAATCTGAAAATATATTAAAAGATTCAAAAAATGTTTTATTCAGCCATGTCTAATTAACTGAAACACTTACCAGTAGTTTCATTATCTTGTAAGTCTTACAAAATTTTGATAAAATTCAGGTTACAGTTATAAATTCATCTTACAGTTGTCAAACATTAAATTCAGTTTATAATTATCAAATTTTAAAATTTTTGAAATTCAAACACTACTAATACAAATATTTTGAATTTCTTTAACAGGATTCTAGCCACTTTCTTGTATTTTGAAATTCTTTAACACGATTCCAGCCACTTATAGATGACTCCTTAAACAAATAAAAGGTACTTAAAATTACAGTACAGTACCGCCACTCTACTAAGATTCGCAAAATTATAGAAATTCTGACCAAATTTTCATAAAACTCAGATTACAGTTATAAATTCAAATTATAGTTATCAAACTAATTCAAATTACAGTCATCAAACGTTAAATTCAAGTTATAATTTTCAAAACCTTAAAATTTTTGAAATTCAAACAGATATTTTGAAATTCTTTAACAGGATTCCAGGATTCCAGCCACTTTAAACAACTCCTTAAACAAATAAAAGGTTCCGACTTGCACTGAATATGAAATATGCAAAACGAAAAACACTCAGCTTCATAGCTCTCTAGATTTCTGAACACACGTTACATTACTATCATCGGCATTTCTTGTCACTCTCACGGTCGGTCTGCCTTTTATTTTTGAGGAAATTTACATGATAACCATAGCCATACTCATCGTATGATGTATGATCTGCTAAATTAGTGCTCTCTCGATCACAATAAGAACCTTTCAGTATCTGTAGTGTCTCGGCAACTCATTCCAAATTAGCAGATCCATCCGCTTGGGAATGAATTATGAGTATTGATATCTTCGGGAATGCTTTCCATTGACGGTTTCCATCCCCTGCGGCAGCCGCTTATCTCTGCTGCAGTACCACGTTTTACTTCAAACGGATTATACACCGCGGTACTCTGACCGTTTAATTTTGGTTGAAGCTCCACCAACAGATCCTTCGTGGTCGCCCTTTTAATCAAACTATTGGACAGCAGTCCCGCCAATTCTCGCTTTCTGATAACCACTTTAACAGTCACAACGCCTCCTCCTCTGATCTCACACGAAATTGCTGGTTTCGCGGAACTCAAACCTTCCGCTGCTTTTCTTTCGCTTGATCTGCTTCTCCCTCCGCCAATTTTGTGATAGCGAGAGGTAGGCGCCATACAGTTGCCCATTTCGTTAATCCAGTAATGTAAAACAGATGGATTTTGTCAATCCAGCCGCCCGAGCAAACCGAGTCTAGCTTCTGGCTGTCAAGCAACGGCATGACCGTGTATATATTGGAGTTCCTTGCAGCTTTAGGTTAACGTGTTACTCAACGTTCAAAATGGGTTATTGAAAATTGAAATACAGCCCAAAGATTCGCAGAAGAAGACGACAGAGGCATCTACGTTTTAATTATTGGGTTCATTGGCCGTTTCTCACTTGTCGTAATATAAGGCATTCGAATCTCTCGCCTTCAAACGTCACCGTCAGCCCGCAGAACCCTGACACTTGTACAGCTCTTCTCCATCCGATGCAGTAAGGAATTCATGTGAACGTAACCCAATTGGAGATTAGGGTCGTCGAATGCTGCAAGTGATTTGTTTTTTCCGAGTTAGGATGAGCTGAGGTTGGGATTATCTATCATAAGATTTTAATAATATTTGGTTTTGGTTATTTGGAGTCGCTCTAAGGACATAAATTAGTCTTATAGGCTTTTTCTTTGAATCAGTCTATCTCTCGTTTTGGTTTACACTTCTTACTTCCTTCTGCCAATGTGTACACACAGACTTTTAGGCCAATAGGTTTTTCTTGTATTTTCGTCTTCCTTTTCTGTTTAAACTTGACATTTGTTTAAACGTGACATTTGTCCACACTGTATATACCTGCATATGTGCACAGATGGAAATTCAATTGCACTCATGTCTACAATTACCAACACCTGAAAAATTTAGCCACCATAGACCCTTCCACTCTCACAGGCCAAACAAATAATAGAGCGCTCGACTCCCAAGTTGATTGGATGTGAAAATGGAAATTTATCAATCCATCCCCCAGTAATCTGTGATATTATTCCAAAAGATCCTTTATAGCCGTTATCTTTATCGTTGTGACGTTTTTCGGCCGTTCTTGTTGCCTTTCTGGGCACACAAGATGTCTTTCTCAATTTTTCGTTTCATTGCGTTTATGAGTAATATAGTTACCAAATTCCAATTCCAATTCGGATTCAAATTCATACGATACTTTAAAAATTTGTATGAAAAATTTTGAATTGAAAAAAAAGTCAACAGTATAAGTATATATATATTTGTAACAATAATGTTTCTTAGTCAGTGTTTTTTTCATTCATTTTAATATTTAAATAATTTTTAACAACTTTGATAACAATTTTAAAAGTACAATTCACTAAACAAAAATACAACTACACTTGTCAATTATCCCTAAAATCTATTTTATATGTTATCTAAAAGCATTTTCTTTAAATTAAATATTTAAAGTGAATAGTAAATTTCAAATTTCAAATATTACCTAAACAAAAACACAACCATACTTTTCAATTATCCCTAAAATCTATTGCATGTCTTATCTAAAATCTATTTATTTAAATCAAATATTTAACGTTAAAGTACAATTCAAATTTCAAACATTACCTAAAATCTTTTCTAAAATCCTTTTTAATTGATAAGTATTCAAAAACTTAATATCCAAAACTTATTTTTATAAAATTTATTCAAATATAAACCTATTTAAAGAATCAATTACTTTTTATAAAATTTATTAAATGTAATTACTTCTATAAAATTTTAAATTTAACTTTAAATCTTTCTTTTTCTAGTTATTTTAGTTTTTTAAAACCTAACAAAAATCTAAAAAAAATTAAAATTTAAAACTAGAAATTTCTCATTCTTATTAGTTTCTATTACCTAATTAGTACCCTTCCACTTACGGTTACAGACACAAACTACCAATACCAATTTGTGATCACTGAAAAAGATATATATATATACATACCAATTCTGTGACAACTAAAAAAACAATACCAATTCTGTGAAAAGGGACATACCAATCCTACCAATTCTGTGAAAAAGAAACATACCAATTATTTCCATGGCAGCCATGAAGGGAACCGACTCGAATCGAATTTTGGAATTTCGTACTATTTTCGAAATACGGACGTATTTGGTAACTATGATTATTACCCTTCACTTACCGTTACACACAAACTTACCATACCAATTCTGTGACTATTGAAAAAAAAATATACATACCAATTCAGTGACTACTAAAAACATATACCAATTCTGTGAAAAAAAACATACCAATCATACCAATTCTGTGGGAAAAAAAACATACCAATTGTTTTCATGGCGACCATGAACAGAGCCGAATCGAACCAATTTTTTATCGAATAATTCGATGCACGAACCGAATTTTCGAATTTCCGTACTATTTTTCGTAATACAGACGTATTTGGTAACTATGGTGAGCAGAATAATTCTATGCACGAATCGAATTTTCAAATTTCCGTACTATTTTTCCTAATACAGACGTGTTGTGTGTAACTATGGTGAGCAGAAAGTATCTCGAACACATTTGGGTCCTTTGCGCTGCTGCTAATTTTTGTCTTTGTCATTTCTAAAAGTTTGATTCCATATCCATCTCGTCAAATAAGAAATTGATTCCATATCCATATCGTAAAATAAGCAATTATGAGCATAAGATCTTCGTAAATAACAACAATATTGGTATGGTTTGGGTATTGCGGATGTTGTCCGTCCATGGTGGATTCGGTGATACCAGGCTTCTATGATTGATGGCCAAAATGCAATAGCCATCAAAAAATATCTAGAGAAGTGTTGGAGCTTGTTAAAACTATAAGATTTTGAAATATAAAGATTTAGATTTGCAAATCAATGAACAAACTTGCAAGAGAAGGAAGGAGCCAGCAAGAATAGAGAAAATAATGAAAATTGATTTGTCAATATTAGTTTTGGAATAAATACATAAAAGCAAATAATTTAAGCTTAGTTGTGCATGCAATAACTATGGATAGTTAAAACTAACTGAAGCTAAGTGTGCTTTATGTTATGCTAATGTGTACATGCACTACATGCAAGCAGTAAGTTAACTTAACTAAACAAGTGCACATCACATGCAAGCAGTAAGTTAACTAAAGCTAATCTAGGTGTATGTACACCAACAAAACTAATCTAGGTGCATGTACACCAACACCCCCCTTTAAGCATAACTTAGGTGAGTGTGATGCAAAATGAATGAGTCCCGGCAACACTGCCATTTTAAGTATCCATATACAATGCATAAAAAGGAGGAAAGAGGGAAAACCCAGTGGGAAGAAAAACTCCCTTCAAAATATAAAGGAAAAGTAGAGAAAATACAACTGCTAGGCAGTCGTGTCCTTCACCTCGAGACGATCTCGCCGGAATCAAAACTTCTGCTCAGTGAAAGTCTTGGTGAAGATATTAGCAGTCTGCTCGGAACTAGGATAGTACTGAAGATCGATGATCCCATCATGAATGAGTTCTCTAATGAATTGCATGTGGATCTCGATGTGTTTGGTCCCCTGCCGCTCCATTGGATCTCTACAAAACTTTACCATACTTTGATTATCGCACCAGATGACAGTTGGATGATGGACACTAATCCCAAGCTCAGATAGGAAATGTTGTAGCCAAATGGTCTCAATAGTGGCATTGACTCCTCCTCTATACTCGACCTTTGCTTTGTAGCTTGCTTCTTGCTTGACCAACAAATTGGGCCGGATCCCAAACTAAGTACATAACCAGAGGTGGAGATGCGATCAATCATGTCGCCAGCCTAATCTAAATCTATGAACCCAATGAGATTCAAAGAACAATTGGCTACATAATGAATCCCATAGTTGATTTTCCCCTGGACATATCGAAGGATGTGTTTTGCAGCGTTCCAGTGTAACTCATGTGGCTCCTGCATGTATTTGGAAACTGTTCCTACAACATATGATGACGGGAGTAAGATAAAGAAGAATTCCCACAAGATGACGGTACATTGTGCAATCAACTAATGGTGTGTCTTTGCCATTCTCAAGCTTTATCCTTGATAAAAGAAGGTGTGGTTGTTGGCTTGTAGTCACTCATGTGAAATCATGCCAAAATATCTCAAGCATACTTTGGTTGAGAAATGGTAATCCCAGAATCACTCTGATTGATCTCTAGTCCATGGAAGAAATTTAGAAAGCCCATCTCTGTCATAGAAAACTGCTTATGCAATGCAGTTTTGATCTTAGTAATGACAGAAGCTGAACTACCTGTTATCAAAAGATCATCTACGTAGAGTACTATGATCAACAAGGACTCATTTTTCTTCAAAAAATAAACATTAGAATCAGATTTGCAGCGTACAAAATTTTGAGATAACAAATAAGAATCCATATTTTCATATCATGCTCTAGGTGCCTGCTTGAGGCCATAGAGAGACTTCTTTAGTTTGCATACCAGGGATGAATTGTGCATGTATCCCTATGGCTGCTTCATGTAGATTTCCTCCTAGAGATCATTGTGAAGAAAGGCATTCTTCACATCCATATGATGCACCTCCCATCCTCTTGCTACTGCAATGGAGAGAGCTAGTTGAATGGAATCCATTTTTGCCACTGGAACAAAAGTCTCATCATAGTCAACACCATCTACTTGTTGAAAACCTTTTGCTACCAATCGTGCCTTATAACGACTAACTTGGCCATTCTCTACTTTGTTGGTCCAGTAAACCCACTTGTACCTCACAAGTTTGCGATTGCAAGGTAGCAGAACCAAATCCCAAGTATAGTTCTCAATGAGAGAGTTATATTCCTCATCCATTGCGGCTTCCCATTCAGGATGCCCACTTGCTTCTACATAAGTTTGTGAATCAGATGCATGCATCATATAAGCATGCATGGTCATGCATGGCTCCATAGGTAAGATTGCTTACGGATCTTCCTCAAACATAAGTATAGAGGAAGGATCATCAAGGATATCACTCATGCTGCGCCATTTTTTTGTTGAAGGTGGTTGAGAATCTTCCAAACTACATGCGGAAGTATGATCTCGATGTTCAACAACTAGTGGTCCAACAGGAGTCACAGGAAAAGACTCATCTTCATCAGAATTCCGATCTAAAGTTTCATCTGCATACTCATTAATGAGCGGTGATGGAAACTTGGTAACAAGTTCATCCACTAGTGCATGCAAAATATCTTCATCAAACTTTAATCTCCTTTTAATAAAGAGCTCTTCAGTGTTGATATCAAGCAATCTCTACCCTTTGAATTCATCAGAATATCCAACAAACATGCATGCTTTAATTTGAGGCTCCAAAGCCTTTCTCTTCTCTGTAGGAATGCGGGCCCATGCTCGAGATCCAAAAATGCGGAAATGACTGACTTCAGGTTGCATGCCAGTCTGAGCCTCAAAAGGTGTTTTTCCAATAACAGATTTATGAGGAGATCTGTTATGGATGTATGAGGCACAATTGATAGCTTCAGCCTACAATTTCGACGGAAGAGATCTTTCATGCAACATGCAATTAGCCATATTTTTCAATGATCGATTTTTCCTTTCAGCCATGCCATTTTGCTGTGGAGTGTAAGGAACTGTATGCTGCAATTGTATGCTTGCTTCATTACAAAGATTCTTGATATATTTTTTGACATATTCCGTCCCATTATCTGTGCGGAGTATCTTGATGCGTTTTCTAGACTGATTTTCCCCATGCGTTTTGAAAATCTTTAGATGTTGAAAGACATCAAACTTGAGTTTCAAGAAGTAAACCCAAGTGAATCTCCTATAATCATCTATAAATTACAGACATATCTTGTTTTTCTCATTGGAAGCAATGGAAATGGACCCATGACATCACTGTGTACAAGTTCCAAAGGTGAAGAGGCTCTCCATGCATGCCTCTTCTCTAATTTGTCTTGTGGATGCTTTCCAAGAGCACATCCATTACAAACACCATTTGAAAATTCAATGGTCGGAAATACTTTAAACATCTCTTGCTTGTTAAGCTGTTACATATATCTGAAATTCAAGTGCCCAAATCTCTCGTGCCAAATCCTACTTTCTTCATTTGCATGCATAAGTAGCAAAATGGAATTTGATTGAGGAACAAAATCAGAAAATGTATACAGATGAGATTAATCAATTACCTTGCCAGATGCAATCTTCAAGTTTGTTTGCATGTCATAAATGCTCACGGAATCCGGGGTAAATTCCACTTTCCTTCCACTGCCTATGTGTGTGATCTGATACACTAAGAGAAGATTCACAGAAAGCCTTGGAATATGCAAGACATTCTCAAAACTTCCATCTTCGAATTTCACTCTTCCTTGTCCAGTTGGTACAACTGAAGAATTATCCCCCATGATAATAGGAGGTCCTGAGTATGCATGTAGAGAAGAAAATGATTCCTTTGAAGAAGCCAAATGATGTGAAGCTCCTGAATCGATGATTCATTCTTGCGGTGCAGAATGAAGAGCAATCAAAGCATGCCAATTACCTCTTGGATCTCGTGCTTTTTCTCCAGACTTCTTCTTGGCATTCTCAGGAATGTGGTCCCCAAGATTGTGTTGCTGGAGTGTTTGTGCCGTAAGATCTATAGTCTTCTTCATGCATGCAGATTCAGGGTGAAAACCACGGCGGCAATAATTTCACATTGATTTCCCTTTCGTTCCTTTCCTTTCCTTTGAGCTGGATGATCCGTCAGGGGGTTTGGGATTTCCTCCCTTTCTTGGATCAGGATCCTTCTTCCCTTTTTCTTGCTGATGGTCTTTGGAATTTGCCTTTCCTTTTGCATGCACAGTAAGTGCATGCGCTTTGGAATTTTTAAGTGTGCCCATTTTGATGAG
The DNA here is from genome assembly GCA_034641835.2 of Pinus albicaulis. Taxonomy (NCBI): domain Eukaryota; kingdom Viridiplantae; phylum Streptophyta; class Pinopsida; order Pinales; family Pinaceae; genus Pinus; species Pinus albicaulis. The sequence goes on from CM076580.1 coordinate 525,146,207, forward strand.
CTTATCTTGCTCATGCATCAAAGACTGAATAAAATAATCCAGTGAGGGCATCTTCCAAGCTGCACCGGTTGTAGATCTAACTGTGTGCAATGTAGAGATGAATATTGCATACTCTGGACCAAGTTTTGATAAAATGGAAAGAATCAACTGATTTTCTTGCTTGGATTTGTCGATCCCGCATCCTTTCAGCTGAAGCAACAAGGCTTTATACCTTGTAAAAAAAACTTGAATGTTCTCAAAATTTATCGGATCTAATGAGTTTAACTCATTTTCGAGAATGTGACCTTGTATTTCATCATGTTTTCCAAACAATCCTTCCAAATTTTTTCATACTTCATTTGGAGGAGAACATGATTGAACATGAAATAGCAATTATGGAGAGATAGATAACATAGGAAGCCGAAGGCCTCATCCATGCAATTGAAATATCTTGTTTTCTCCATTGCCAATGTTGGTTCAACTTCTATTTCCATGGTTATTTGAAATAAGCCTCTACTTCTTAGATGAAGTAGAATCTTTGGCTTCCATTCGAAGTAATTATATGGAGTAAGAATTGGCGATTGTGGAAACTCCAATTTAGACTCCATTCTTTGTTGTTGCTTCAATCTTCTGAACCTGAAAATAATAATTTCTTGGGCACTGATTGCAAATCTCTACGCTCTGATACCATGTAAGATTTTGAAATAAAAATATCTATATTTCAAAAACAATGAACAAACCCGCAAGAGAAGGAAGGAGCGAGCAATAATAGATAAAAGAATGAAAATTGATTCGTCAATATTAGTTTTGGAATAAATACATAAAAGTAACTAAGTTAAGCATAGTTGTGCATGCAATAACTATGGATAGTTAAAGCTAACTGAAGCTAAGTGTGCTTTATGTTATGCTAATCTGCACATGCACCACATGCAAGTAGTAAGTTATCTTAACTAAGCAAGTGCACATCACATGAAAGCAGTAAGTTAACTAAAGCTAATCTAGGTGCATGTACACCAATAAAAACTAAAATGAGCTAAAATGAGCTAAAGTGCTCTGTAACTCGTCAGTTTTAGTTTTCAAAATTTCAATGTTATTGCATCACTGATGTCTTTCGCGCAACCAAATAATGATGCCAACATAGAGGAACCAACCATTGGGAAAGAAATTTTGATAATAAAAGGTGTGCTCACTCATGGTTTCTGGTACTGGATCAGTGTTGGAGCTCTGATTTATTTTTCAGTGCTTTTCAACATTCTATTCACTCTAGCTCTAAAATTGTAGGTGAATTATTTCGTTTAAGTTTAAGTTTACGTGAAGGATATATATATAGGAGAAACTGAAAACTCTTTATTCAAATATCTACATTAGTAATATGAATTTTATCTGATGAATTTGTAGCTCTTGGGAAACCTCAGGGTATTATTTTCTAAGGATTTGCTTGAAGAAAAATATTTTAATCCCACAAGAGAGGAGTTATATTCCAAGAGAAAGAGGAAAATCAAGACTCGAGTATTCTCATCATCTCACTCCATGAAGGCCTCAATTGCAGGTCTCTACCTAAAAATATGCGCATTACATTGTCCACAATAGTTATTTTTTTTGGATTGACTTACCACATTTCATTTCAGAAGTTAATCCCAAAACATAAAGTTGATCCTTCAAAGGTAGGTCCCAAAACATGAAAGGTATGTTGTTCAATCGTCATATAAAGGGGAAAGATACTTGAATCCAATTCAAAATGGGGATTTTCGCTGACATAAATCCTTTACAATTTTATTTGTAGATGTTTGTGGAAGAAGTGATGGAACTTGTGGAACTGGCACTTGTAAGACAATCTCTTGTGGGTCTTCCTCCCGTAGATGGCCTTTCAACTGAACAACATAAAATGTTTACAATAGTTTTTGAATTGGTTGTCAACCCATCAATTATCTTTGTGGATGAAATCACATCAGGACTCGATGCCTGAGTTGCGGGTATTGCAATGAGAACAATATGGAATTTTTTTCATACTGGGCACATTCTTCTCTGCACAATTCATCAACCTAACAATGATAGAAGGTGTTTGATGAGGTATGGTTTAATATGTAAAAAGTACTCATGTGCAAGGGAAGATTCTAAATTTTGTCTTTCCACCTTCAAAAAGATCACATCCTTTGTCTTGGAACTCTTACTAATGAAAATGGGAGTACAAATCATATATGCAGGACTATTTGGGCATCATTCTTACATGCTAATTGAGCAATTTGAGGCAACAAATACTATACATGGTCAAATTTTTATTGATTTCAAGGAAAAAGAATTAGGCTATCCTAGGCATGCCCAAGATCAGAGATTGTTACAATCGAGAAAACTTGATGCTAGAAGTTAGTTCTCCAGCTGCTGATACTCTTAGATACTCACCTTGGATTAGAGTATGTAGGTATGAGGGAAATTTACAAGAAAACCCACGCAGGAAATAACTCCGTGGCTATGTCTACAAAAACATGAACTTGCCACAAACTCAAAGGTGTAAATTTTAGTATGTTAGAGAACAGACTAAACCGGAAATAAAAATATTTGGATGATATCCATATTCCGGTTCGAAACAATAATATGAAAGCTCATAGAGGTAAATCATCCCCAAATTTATTAGCAAAGAAAAGTGTTTTGACTAGAGGAGATGCTAAATGTATTGCTTATGTCTGACATATAATTGACCTTCTCCAAAAAATAAAGTTTCTAAAAAGTCCCCATTGGTGAAGAATCCTTCAACTATATCCATTTTGTTGATAAAATGTCATGTTGAATTAATAAAAGAAAAAACCCATTGGTCAGCTCTACGAAAGAGATTCTGCACCAGGAGACTCTGGCTCTACAGAATGCTCTGCATTCTCAATACAACTCAAGCATTATATAGCATACATGGATATAAGGAAGTTAGAACCATACCCTAAGAAATAGAAGTTAATTCCTATCACAAGGTTTCGTGAACCAACTCACACTAATTAAGGATTCTCCATTATATTTCAACAATCCCCCTTAATGTAGAAGGGGTTCACAAATATCGCTAACATCTCCCTATGAATTTCAAACTTAATTTTTCCAAGAGGCTTAGTGAAAATGTCAGCAACATTATCACAGGTTTTACAATATAGAAGATGGATTTCTTTAGATTTAGCTTTCTCCTTGACAAAGTGGAATTTTGTGTCAATGATTTTAGTGTTCTTGTGAAAGACCGGATTATTAACAAGTTTGATTGAGCTCTGGTTGTCACATCTGATTGTCGTTGCATATTTTTGTTCTTCCTTGACATCCTAGAGAATTCTCTGCAACCAAATTTCCTCAAATGTTGCCACGCACATAGCTTGATACTATGCTTCTGTTGAAGACAAGGAAATCGTGTTTTGTTTCTGACTACTCCATATAATCACCCTGGATCCAATGCTAAATACATAACCTATTATGGATCTTCGGTCATCTATATTTCCAACCTAGTCGGAATCTGTAAATGATGTCTGTCTAAGATCAGAAGAATCAGTATAAATAATACCATAATATATAGTTCCTTGTAGATATCTTAAAACACATTTCGCTGCATTCCAATGACTCTCAAGTGGCTTGGACATATATTGACTTATCACACTAACTACATAAGCCAAATCTAGTCTAGTAGTGGTTAGGTAGATTAGACTCTCAACCAACTGTCGATAAAGTGTCACATCTGCCTCTTTAGAGCCTTCCTCACACTGAATTTTAATGTTCTGTTGTAATGGTACTACTGTAGCCTTGCACTGATCCATCCTGAACCTTTCCAGTAGAACTTAGACATACTTACCGTGGGATAGAAATTTTTTTCCTGAATATCTCCAGATCTCAAGACCCAAATAGTATCTTAGATCACCAAGGTCTTTCATTTCAAACATTTGTGATATTTTTTGTTTGATTTCTTTGATCAAGTCAACAACATCACCTGTAATAATTATATCATCTACATAAAAAGAAATTAACACTATGTTCCCCTTTTCATCTTTCACAGTATACAGATTAGGGTCATTTATACTTCTATTGTAACTGTGTTGCAGAAAAAATGATTCAATATTTTCATACCATGACCTGGGTGCTTGTTTTAGTCCATATAAAGCTTTCTTTAATATATAGACTAAACATTCTTTCCCTTTCTGGAAAAACCCCTCAGGTTGCTCTAGGTAAACCTCCTCTTCCAACTCCCCTTTTAAAATGTAGATTTTACATCTAGTTGGTGAATCATCGAAAGTTTCTTAGTAGCTAAAGCAATCATCACTCTATAGTGTTTAGTTTAGCTATGGGTGCGAAGGTTTCCTCATAGTCAATACTTTCTTTTTGTGAATACCCCTTTTCTACCAATCTAGCTTTTAATTTATCTTTGGTTCCATTTTCATTAATCTTGGGTTTATACAACCATTTACATCCTATGGTTTGTTTCCCTTCAGGTAGTTCAACCAACTCCCAAGTGTTATTTTCGAGAATAGATTCATATTCCTATTCGATAGCTGCTTTCCATTCACTACATTGATTTTCTTCTCTATAACTAGAAGTTTCAACAACATTCATCATACTAGCTATAAAGGCATTCTCTCGATATCTAGCAGGAAATTGAATCTGCCTACCTGATCTTCTGAGCATTGGTGTAGCTCCCAACCTATTTTGAGTTTCCTTTGAAGGACTCGGCTTGATTGATGTATCTGAAATTTCTGCTTCTGCCTTTTTCTGCTCCTCGTGGTTGTTACCTATTTCCTTCACTTCCTTCCACCAAGAACAAAATATCCCATTCCTCATTTCTTTTATCATATTCATCATAAACCTACTAATGGAACATGACATAGCTACTAACAAAGATCATGTGAGTAGAGGGATTAAATAATTTATAACCTTTAAATTGTGAATAATACCCCACACAAGTAAATCTAATGGCTTATGAATCTAGTTTTCTTATGTTTCCTTTAGAATGTGGGCAAATGCTTTAGATCCAAATCCTCTTAAATGTTTTATTGCAGGCTTAAATCCATATAATGCTACAAAAGGAGTTTTAAACTTGAGACTTCTTGTAGGGCTCCTATCTTTCAAATAAACTACATTATTCAATGCTTCATCCAAAAAACCATTCGAAATACCCTTACCTTTTAACATGATCCTAACACGCTCCAATAATGTTCTTTTCTTTCTTTCCGCTACTCCGTTCTTCTGAGGAGTATGGGGTACTATGAATTGTTGTAACATTCCATGCTCTTAACAATACTTGGTAAGTTCCTCCTTCCTCTATTATCCCCCTTGATCGGAGTGGATGATTCCCTATTTATTTTTCTATCATATATCTAAACTGATTAAAGTATTCAAATGTGTGACTTTTTTTACTCATAAAATATACCCAAGAAAACTTTGTGCAGTCATCAACAAATAGTAGAAAATACAGTGCACCTCCTAATGACTTGGTTTGCATGGGTCCACATAGGTCAGTGTGAACTAATTAAAGTATGTCTCTCTTTTTCTTTTCTACTCAAATAGGGAATTATTATCTATGCATCTTTCCTAACACACAAGCATCAAAATCATTATGCACTTGTTTTAATGTAGGAAGATCTCTTACCATTTGCCTTTTTCTGAAGTAACAACAAATCGTTGAAGTTCATGTGACCAAGTATTTGGTGCCATAGCTCTTTTATAGTCAAAATTGATGCTGAAAAAGCTCAATCTGGTGTTGTCCTCGCATCTAATTTGTACAGACCTCATGTTCGAATTCCTGAAGTAATAGTCTTCATTCCATCCAACAAATATTTAATATAACAGTTAGATTTAAAAATTTCTACCTTGATATTCTGATTTGTAATCATGGATACATAAATAATATTCTTTGTAACTCTAGGTACATACATTACATTATGAATAACTCTAATATTACGATAAGGAAAAGAAACATGAATTTTCCCACACCCTTTGATCTGATGACTTATATCATCACCAAGGTATATTTTTGCTTCATTGTTGATTTCTTGAAAATCGTTGAGCTATCGTCTACTCCCCGTCATATGTGTGGATGCTCCCGAATCCACATACTAGATGTCGGCTTCGACATTTTCATCAAAGTCTGCCATGAACAATCTGAATTCCTGAACATGGTCTTCATCTGGAAAGTGACCTGCATATCTTTTATGCCTCTGTTGTTCTTCATGAAATTTCTTCTTCCTGCACTCCTTAGCCATATGATTCAGTTTTCCGCAATAAAAACATTTTATTACAGAGTCGTTTCTATTCAGATACATACCTTGAGCTTGATTCATTATTTTTTGTGGATTTCCTCTACTTTGTTGTGATGGATTTCCTTTTTCTTTGAAGAATTTATTCTTTTCCATTAACACAAAATCTGCACTCTTGGGTTTTAGAGTCAATTGTCTTTCTTCTTCTTGCATCAATATTCCTGTCAGTTCTTCAAATTTTGGGATTTTGTCTCTCACCCTTATCCAAGTGATAAAAATTTGGTAATCATCAGTTATACCATTCATGGTAATTGTGACCAAACCTGCATCTGCTACAATTTCACTCATATCTGCAAATTTGTTCTTCGGATCTTTGATCCGCGATATGAAAGAAAAAACTGTTTCATTCTCCTCCATCTTTAAGGATATAATATTGCTCTTCAAAAACAGAAGATGATTTGTATTCTTGATCTCGTACAAATCCTTCAATATTGTCCAAATTTCGCTTGCTGATTTGCATTCTCTGATATGCGGTATGATGTTGTCTTTCACTGACATCTTCAACAATGCCTTTTATATTATTTCTCTCTTCTCCCAGTCTAGAATCGATGCAGCTTCCGCTTTTGGCTTTGACTCATCCCCATTTGCAATCGTCCAAGCACTCTCTGCTTCTAACATAGTCTGCATATTAAAATTCCAATTTGAGTAATTGGAACCATCCAGCTTGTTGCTCTCATTCAAGTATGCTTCAATTATTTGATTATTTATATTGGTGATTTAAAAAATATAATTGACATGAAAACAAAATGATATATCTACCACAGATATTTATAGAGAGAAAGGTTACAATATAGATCTACCTGATCTGCGATCAACTGAACAAGTTGTTTTTCACGTTATGCGACAAGCTTTCGAATCATCTGCACCAGCAAGATCTTTTTCAAATCTCTTCTTTTAGCGGTGAGATTTCACTAGATCCCTTCATTGGAGACTTTTCACCAAATATCTTCCTTCATCAGTGGTGTTCATTGGCTTAGATCTATTTCATATCTCCTCGGCGCACTTACTAACACAAACAAAACCAGAAACAGAACCTGTAAGTCTTCCTTTGATTAGCACCTCTGTTTAGTTCAATTCTATGACAATTGCACAACTGTTGTTGTAGGAACCACAACGATCGGCGCGATTTTTCCCCAAAATACTGCGTTGATCCGCTTAAAGCCTGAGAAAAATAAAATCGCTCAGTCATCAGAGGCTTCTCCTCTGCCACCTAGATACTCATAGAGATCACATCACTCTGGCTATGATTCAACCCTAGAGCTCTAATACCATGATAAAATGTGATGTTGAATTAATAAAATAAAATAACCACAGGTCATCTCTACGAAAGAGACTCTGACCTAGGAGAGTATGGCTCTGCATTCTCAATACAGCTCAATAATTATATAGCATATATGGATATAGGGAAGTTAGAATCATGACCTAAGAAATAGAAACTAATTCCTATCCTAAGGTTTCGTGAACCAACTCACACTAACTAAGGATTCTACATTATCTTTCAACATTTGTGAAATACAAATGAGAGGGTCAAGCAACTCAATAGTAAATTAAAATGTTCCAAATTGAAATCAACAAATTTCACCAATTGATTGAGTTGATATTGATTCTGAGATTAATTTGATATTGATTATGATCTTGCAATATATGAAGAGAATGATCAAGAAAAACAATTGTGGTAAATATACATTGTAAGTCAAATTAACTCACCTCACCCACTCATCCTTGATATGACGCTCATGGGCATGGGCACCTTTGTAATAATTCAAGTTAGTTATGAAAAATCTTTAAATGCCCCAGACTCTGTGAATGCAATGGAAGTGTACATCGTGGTTTAAATGATTAACATTAACCATATTTTATATGAATCAATTTTTTTTAATATGTGATGATAGATGGCTTCAATGGTTGCGTTTGTTTATTTCTTCTCCTCATTTTTCAATTTTATTGAATGGTAGCCCCTCTGCTCCATTTAATAGCTCTCGTGGCCTTTGTCAAGGTGATCCTTTATCTCTATTTCTTTTCATCATAGATGTGGAAGGGCTAGGCAGATTCATTAAGGCTCATCTTAAGGAAGGGAAGTTGCAAGGCTTAAAACTGTGGGGACGTCACCTTCCTTTGACTCATCAGCAATTTGTCGATGATATCCTATTGTTTTATCTGGCGTCGGTGAAAGAATGCAAAGCTATTCTCTAGATTTTATAAATCTTCATGGCTGCTTCAGGTACTCAAATCAATAACAATAAGTCTAATGTGTACTTCTTTAATTGTAATCTTGCAACGCAGAATTTTCTAGCCAGAACTTTAGGATTTCAACTTGGCTCTTTTCCGATGAAATATTTGGCTATGCTCTTAAATTATGGCCCAGTTAGGAGTGCAGACTGGAAGGACATCATTCTCTGTGTGGAAAAAAGGATTCATAATTGGGCTTTCCAGGTTCTTAGTGCCCCAGGGCAACTTGTTATGTTAAAATCAGTGCTCCAGTCTCTCCCTCTTTATCAGTTGTCAGGTAGAGCTTGTCCTAAACGGATTTGTAATCAATTGGTGTGTTTGTTTTAAAAAAAATTATGGCAGGGTGCGCAAGCCAATCAGAAATGGGCTCTTATCACTTGGGATAAACTAGTCAAGCCAAAATCCACAGGAGGATTAGGAGTTCGAGACACTTTCATCTTGAATAATGTATTGGGTGCTAAAATTTGGTGGAGATGGCTTCAGGGTGTCCCGGATCTCAAGAAGAATATATGGATTACCAAATATGATATGCCACAAATAGTTTCTGGTAGATTGAAAGTTGATATTGTCCCAAGAGGTTCCTCAATTTGGAATCTGGCAGCAATGAACCAACAGTTAATTCGTTCACACAGTTTTTGAGAAGTCAAGGAAGGCTGTACAACTCTCTTTTGGGAAGATTCTTGGTAGCAACGAGAGCAACTGTTCAGTAAGCTAGACTTGGGAGAAATTTTTCTCTTCACCAATACACCAAATAACAGGCTGATTCATAACTATTGGTGCCCGAATCGGAATGATTTATGGAGAAAATGGAAAGATAAAATTCATTGGCCGGAAGGTCTGGAAACACAACAATGGGAAAATATTGCTAAAGAACTAAAATCCAGGAAACTAAGGCGTGTAGATGGTTTAAATATTCTTAGATGGGGATATCTAAAAAAAGGGCCGTTCACTATCAAAGAAGGTTATTATATCCAATCCCAAAATGCTCAGCATAATGCTAGGACCTTATGGAAGAAGATCTGGATTTTGAAACATTGGCCAAAGATGGAATACTTCTTATGGCTGGTAGGTCATTGGAAGCTTTTGACATGGGATAATTTGCAGAAGCGCAGCATGTTAGGTCCATCCCAATGTTATTTCTATCAAGCAACGATTGGAACAACCAAGCATCTTCTCAACTCCTGTCCAATGGTACAACCGCTTTGGTGGAACTTGGAGCAACTATTTCGGCGAAAAGATAAAAATAATCAAAGTATCACGGAAACCATCCGCAGTTGGAGGCAGGGAGGTTATAAATGTCAAGTGGTAAACAAAGCCTGGAATCTATCATTTGGATTTCTCCTTCGGAATATTTGGAAAGAACGGAATCAAAGGGTTTCCAGAGAGGTCGAACAACCAATGAATCAGATCTGGCAGCACTCAATAGGAAATATTCGTGAAACTATCTTAGTGGAAAGCTGGTTAGAGGAGGATTGGTAGATTGAGGGTCTGGAAACTTAGATGTTGGACTATTTAAACCTCAAACCTCAAATGTTCTATAAAAATTTATGGAAGTATAGACCACGTTGTCAATCAATAGAGGAAAAGTGGAAGCCCCCTCAACAAGGTTTCCTTAAACTCAATTATGATGGGGCATCAAAAGGAAATCCAGGACAAGAAGGTACTGGTGGGATTTTTCACTATTCTCAGGGGACAGTTTGCCGGTTTTATGCCTCAGATTTGGGCTTTGCCACTAATAATGAAGCTGAACTAATGGCATTCAAACAAGGCCTACTTATTGTTATTAGAGAAAATTACCAAAGACTTATAGTAGAGGGAGATTCTGCAATGGTTATAGGAGTCCTCAACAAGTTACAGCATGGAACAACCTGGGAGAAGATAACTCAAACTTGGTGCACAACTGCTCTTATTTAGGAAGTAAGCATGCTGCTTAAAAATATTCAGTATTTGATCCCGACTCACATTCAGTGCAAAGGAAATGAAGCAGCTGATTATTTGGAAAATTGGGGTTTTAAAAATCCTGATCGCTCTATAGAGGCTTTACCCATTGATGCCATCTAGGATGTGGAACTCCATTCTCTTTAAATATTCTTGTAAAAGGATCTCCAGGACAATGCCCAACAATGCCCCCCCTATCGAGGTGCGCATCTGTCGAAATTATAATATCAAAATAGGATAGATGGATGATTTTGATCCTCCAAGCCTTTAATATCCATGATGGCGCAGATTGAACAATGTTTATGGAAGTGTGTGACTGGTCGGGGGATGGCAGGGTTGACAGCCTGTGATGTCAGAATGGAAAAGGAATGTTTTCAAGTTAGTAAGTTTTCTGCATAGGCATTTTAATTCTTCCATGCATAGTTATTCTGTAGTGCAAGCTCGGAGGCAGTATAGGAGGATAACGGACGCCATACCTTCCATCAGCCAAGCAGTCCTGTTGGGGTATGTATTTTCCTTTCTTCTATCTATCATCGTTGATGCCGTAAGGGCTATGTATTGTTCGCAGCAAGCTTTGTTTCTTTCGATGCGACTGGTGGATAATAGCTTTTCTGCTCCTCTTTTGCACCCAGTTGAACCTTGTTTTCATGACCCTTGTCATTTTTCTGTTGGTTTTTCTATTTTCGTTGAGGTTCAGGTTAGAGTACACCTTCTTTTGCATCCTGCTATTGGGTGGGTTAAAATTCAAAGGTTCATTCTGTGGTTGTTTCAGTTCTATGTTCAGTTGTTTGAGGCATTTTTTAGAATTCTTATTTCTTTTTCCAATGGACGCGGATGGGTTAAGAGTTTTCCTTGTATCATTAATTATGCTCGTTAGTTCATTTCTAGTGGCTAGGTTTTGCAATGCTCTGTTTATCTGATATTTCCATGGGTAGGGTTTATGAGATTTTTTCTGCATAGCTGTAGTTGGGATAGGAAGTGGCTTTGTTCCCATTTTCTAAATCTTCGCCATAAGTCTTTCTAGACTATTGATATATTGTTGGTTGCTTATGATGATTGGGAGGCGGCTTCTTTGGCCCTATTCTCTGTGGTTATACCAATGTTGTGGAATGATTTTCTTGGCACCACAATGTCTGTTGGTTGGGGTTTTGCGCACTCTGTTTCTTTCCAAGTCATCAGTCTCATGGATTGGGTTCTCTGTTTTCCATTTACTCGTCTTCGCGGAAGTCATATGGTCTCTACACTTATTGGCGCACAATGGAAGTCCACTGGTAACCTCAATGATGATGTCCACTCTTAAATGGTTTATTCTTTCTTGTCTTTGTTCATCCTTAGGCCAATCTCCATCATGGGGAAGCGTCATTCTGGTAACCATTCTGTTAAAGGAAAATAGTAGGCCCAGCTTGAGACTTGTCCCAAGAAACGTGGTTGGAAGTCACGGCAAGAGGTCTTAGAAAACCTCACTGCAAACTATGTTATTGGAAATTCATCTACTGTTCGACAGGAGATTTGAGGTTGGGAACGGGAAATTCATACTGATTCGGAAGATAATGATGTGGAAGCGAAGATCATGGACTTTCTAACAGACCCTGGTAATACTCGGGGTCATCTAACTTTGTTCCAGCAGACTGTCCATACTTACTGGATAGTTAAATGCCTTTCGGCCAAGGCTATGTAGAGTTTTCCTTCTAATCAAGTGAGGATTGAGCCACAAATAGTGGTTTTGCTACTGGACATTCAGAATCAGTTGGATCATATAAAAACTACTCAGTATCAGGCTATTGATCGTATCAGTAGAATCGATGATCGTGTGGGCCGAATGGAGAAACAACTTCAGCAATTGTAGCAAGTGGATATGCCTGGATTCATAGTGAAGGATCCTGCATAGGTTTAATCCTATGATGGCTAGTCGTTTTAGAATTTTCTCATGGTTTTTAGATGCAATTTTGTGTTTTGTATGGACATCTTTTAATTCCCCAACTTGTAGATAATTACGTAATCGGTCAGTTAGTTAATGAGGCTCACGGATGAATGAAACTGTTTCAATTTTGGCTTGCTTTTAACGCGTTAAGGTGGCCAATATACCTGGTTTCCTACGGGAAGGTTGAGGCCACAGAATGGATTTTTATATTTTGTAACCTTCTTTCAAATTATAAATAGAAAATAGTGAGGTACTACCAAATTTACAAAAAAAACCATATGAGTACATTCATTAACTTTGGATTTACCAAACTTTTAGAGGGATTAAATTTCTTGAGATTTAAATTTCATTTAGAGTGAAAAGAAAATGAATCGTGAAAGAACTTTAATCTCTCACCGCCCATGGCATATCTAGAGTTCATATGGCTCTGTGTTGGTTTAATTTCCTCCTTTAAATAGATTATACTCCACATGAATACCATGGGTTCTCCTAAACGTGGAGATCAAAAACCACCACTAAGTCAATTTTACCTTATTACTTTAGTTTAAAGTGTTTTTTGCTTTACTGTAGAATTATTTTTAATTTTCTTTGATTTATTTTTCACCAAGTAAAAATGTTCAAGGCATGGTTTTTTTTATTTTTATTAACATATCTAGCTATTAATTGTATTATTTTATTTTATTTCAGGAACATATTTGCACTTTAAGAATTGAAATGTATTTTATTTTTATTTTTATTATTATATAATTTGATGAGGAAAAATATTTACATAACATAACCTTACAACATCCCTTCCATATTCGGTTGAGAGGACCTCTAGGCTTAATTAGATTTAATTAATGATGTTTTTTACATGGCATGATCACAAGATTTCTAATAAAACTACATCAAATTAATATTTTTTTCGTAATGGTTTTAAATATTTGGTTAGTAAAATAAATGGTAAATTATATGTTTTTCAACCTTCATTGTCTCAATATTTCAATTACAAAATAAAACTTTTCCAATTCAACATTTCAACTAGCAATCCTATCCGCTTCTTTTTGCACCTTTTGTGACAATTTCTATAATACATATAATTTTTTAAGACGAAACGTTTACTTTTGTTCAACTAAATTTTTTAGTAAAGTATTTATCTTATAATCATGTTTTACATATTTTTTACCACATAGGATAGTTTGGTAGTTAGCTTTATGCATTCAAGTTTACATATTTTTGACCTTTTAATCACATAGGGTAGTTAGGTAGTTAGATTTATGCATTCAAATTTTTTAATTGTATTTTTTAATTATGATATTTGCCCAGATAAATAATTTATTGTTTGAATAGATTAACATGTCATACACGCCCTCTGAAAATTATGATAACGAGTTTCAATGAATCAGTCTAGTCTTTATTAGCATCAGGAGAAGCATGAAATAATATGGGATGGAGGAGATTTTTTTTGTGTTAATCAAATTTAATTAATACAATGTTTTCTTAGTTACTTTACCATCCAAATTTTATTCATATGGGTTTTTATTTAAACAATAACGAAAGCCCATTTAAAAATATTATTTCTATACAACTTAAATAATATTTATAAATTATGTTAATTAGCTAATTATAATAATCATAATATATTTGGTAAAATTTTGGTAATTTTTTTTATAATAATACTGTTTAATTTTTTTTTTAAAGTATATTTTATATTTATTATAATATAGAACTTAAATTCTATGATGAAAGTTTGAAGGTGAAAAAAAAAGACATAACATAATTTAAAACACCACTAAACAATAGTTTTTCTTTTTTATGTAAGTTTAGTAGTACCTTTCTATTTTCTATTAATAAAAAAAACAACAGGTTGTTACAAATCAAAACTTGATGGGCTCAACTTGCGTGAAGGAAACCAGGTCTGTTGGCCACCTTAAAGAGTTAAAAGTCTTCTAGTATTGGAAAAGTTTATACCTTCTTCTATCTGCTATGTCCATTTTGCTATCTCTAACATATTCTAACTGCAAATAGTAAATGCTATCCACAAAATACATAAAAAACCAAAGGAAGTACTCTGTCAATCATACAAAGATTCAATTGGTGACAGATCCCTTACACTGGAGCCGGGAATATCCACCTAATGCATGTTTTTCATCTGACGCTCTATTCGGTTAAGACGAATAGTACCATGTTGCTGCGACACATGAATATCTTTAATCTCTCTTTCGATATCTTGAAAAAAGAAGAAGCGAATTTTGGGTTACCTCACATTTTCTGTAAGCTCATGATTGCCTTGGCTAGAATGCATTTGAGCATCCACTATGTGTGAAAAGACTGATAAAATAGGGGCATTATCCCTCTTGTGCTGCCAGGGTATTTAATGAAATCCATTTCTTCCTTCCGAGTGTCTCCCTCCTGTTTGGTGTTACAGCCTCTCTCCCATCTAGCAATAAGATTCCAAACCTATGGAGGATTACCAATAGAATAGGCATCGAAGAGGTTTTCCATGACCTTTTTGTTTTATTTTCTTCCTTTCTTACTAGACCCCATAGTGGACTTAAGTTGTTTCTGTTTCCCTTAATCCTTGGCCTCTTTCTTGGTCGTTTATCCTTTAACCATATTTTTATACAAAAGTCCCAACCATTGTATCTGCTTACTTTGTTGTAGCAACTCCTGGCCAGTGATTGAGCAAAAAATGTTGTAAATTTATAGAGGCCTGTATATCGCAACAAAAAGTCAATAATTGTTTTCTTCATGAATGAGTAAAAAGGTTCCACAGTAACTCTCGTTACTTCCTGGCAATCAATAAAGTAATAGCCAACCTCGTTCTTCCTTCTGAGGGTGGTGAAATTACCATCATTCTTCTGATAAGGATGTAAATTCAGGGTGAAACTACGACACTTGAACTTCAACAAAGAACGGGGAAAGTTGATATTCCCCGGCTACGAGAACCACAAACCATGAGGACAAGAGTGCGATCCAATTAGGCAGACGCTCCAATAAACCTCCCTAGAAATTATATAAACATAGTATGAACTATTAGAAGTATACTAAGGTCTAAAGACACAGAAATTAACCCACAGTCCCAACAGAGAACCGGTCACATGACAAAATAATTTTGGGAGACCGAATACAGAGACAAAATTACAATGAGCGCCATTAACAGGGTAGTCGTGTTTAGCCATACATTCTAACTCATAGTTTCGAGACTCTGAAATCTGTGTCCCATTACTACATACCACGTTCGAGGTAGAGAAAGTTTGGGAACCACAGTGACTGATAATTTGAAGGAAAGGTTTGACAACAAAGGCCGATGAGCCAAGAATCATAGAGACATTATACAATTGACTTAAATAGAGAGAAAAAAAAGAGATTAAACATAAATCCCCTTGATTCAGGGCTATGCAAACAAAATATCCACAGATAGAACTATAACTAAAATCATAATTTGAAAATTCTTGTAGTATTTAACACCATGTAAGTGCACAAAATTTTGACAGAATGAAAATTTGACACTGAACAATAGAGTACCAATTGAGCAATAATGGAGATATCTCATCACTGATAATTGTAGTGTAACCGACCTAACGAATGATTAAGCATACCTCCGCATGCATTATAAGGAGATATACCACGTACCAGGTAACTAGATGAAGCCGTAGAACTCCCACCTTCTTCTGCACTTTTCCTCCTTCTTCAGAATTCAACTTAAGAATAATGCCTCCCTTCCTTTCTGCTGCTTTCATATACCCCTTCAATTGCCGACGTCATTTCCCAAAACTTCTTGGACAGTGTTAGTTCGCCTCCACCTATATCATCAACAGCCATTATTAATCGACGTGTGATTGTAGTGCCCTGCCGGCTGCTTGC
This sequence comes from Pinus albicaulis, assembly GCA_034641835.2. NCBI lineage: Eukaryota > Viridiplantae > Streptophyta > Pinopsida > Pinales > Pinaceae > Pinus > Pinus albicaulis. Next base: position 525,162,389 of record CM076580.1, read on the forward strand.
CCTCCTCATTATCAAGTGACCGTGTGGTGCACACCGTCGCGTGTCACCTCATGTCTCTCGTCTCTGAGGTGGCACCCCGACCGACGATCTCAAGAACTCTCCATGTCTCTATAAACGATTACCTTGGATGGTTGTAGCTCTTCTTCCCAAGCCCTGTCAGTCTGGTTAATATATAGCTATTGACCCACATGATCACACCCCCAATTAGCCAGGTAGCCATATGCCTTATTCCTTGCTCTACGGACATCTGATGGGATGAGGTAGCCTCTATCATGAATAATTAAACTCATTTCATAGATTAGATGTGATTTCCTCCAGCTTAGATATATTTTCTCCCATGGAGTCCCCTATTGGAGATTCTGTAATACCCCCTTTACCATAGTCAAATCCCCTTCTACTATGATTCTGTGATAACTTTCCCTGACTGCTATTAGTAACCCTTGTTTGACTACCATTAATTATGTTTCATTATTAGTAGCAAACCATAGTTCCATCGCGTATATTCTACAAACTTAACCCTGTGCATTCTGGAATATTCTGCCTATACTCCTGTGTGTCCTTGGTTTCGTTTAGAGGCCCCATCATCATTTAGTTTCCAAAACCCTGGCTGAGGCATTGAAACTTATCCTGAGGGTTTCACCTTAGTTGTTTCCTTTTCCACAGGGTCAAAGCCACCATTTGAGGTTTTAGGCTTAGCATGGCAAGGATGCTAGCTTCATTTTTGTTTGTTTTCCAATATTCTTCATTCCATTTCTCATATAAGATGGTCTCATGAATATTTTCAAGGATCACCTGCGAGATTTGTTATTTCTGTCTAGTCTCGTCCCTAAATATTTTGCGATTCCTTTATTTCTAGATAGACCATATAATAAACCCCATAGATAACCTCCAAGCTCTATTAATTACTTCACAGGTATATCCCCCTTTTCTCCAAGTTATATTACTCTGGTTGATGCTTGTACTTTCCCTGTCAGTTTGTTGGAAGACAGCGGTGATGTTCTGCCAAAGTGATTCAGGTAGATCACAGGTATTCAATAAGTGCTCAATACTTTCATCATGCTTGTTACACATTATACATAGCAAAGGGCCACACAACCTTCTTTTCTACAACTAATCCCAAGTAAGGATTTTACTATGATGGACAAGCCAGAGGAAATGTTCTATTTTCGGCCAATGTTTAGCTACTCAATTTTTTTGCGAAAGCATTACTGTTATACTATGTAGATTATTAGATTTGATATAATAGCCTTCTTGTATTGTGAACATTCCTTTAGTACGGTATCCCCACCTTATCTTCTGCATTCGCTGAAATCAATTTCTTAGTTTTCATTTCTTTTTAATAATTATTCCATTTCTTAGTTTTCCCAAAATATAGTTGTGTTGCCTCCTCTAATTTCCCATAACCTATGCTCTCGAATGAGGTCTCTTTTAATGGCTACTAGATTCCATATGTTGGACCCTTTTGGGGTTGCATTGACCTTTATTTTTCCAACAGTAGTATGTGGAATTTCATATTTCCTCTCCCAAATAACTTTCCATAGGTTCCTACCCGCTTGGAGCCATCGCCACCAAATTTTAGCTCCCATCACATGGTTCAACACATATGGGTCTCGTAATCCCAATCCTCCTTTTTTTTTGAATTTAGTGAGATTATCCCAAGAGAGAAGAGCCCATTTACCTATTTGTTGAGTACCCTACCACAAAAGTTTTTTAAATATCTTAACCATATTAGTGCAGATGGTTTTAGGGGCCGCCTGCCCAGATAAATGGTATATTGAGATAGATTTTAAAACATATCACAATATCACTACCTAACAAGGAGAATTGAAAACCCTAAACGCCCAATTTTGTAGAGCACCTGAATACAGTTAAGGAGATCTTTCCATCCCGAAACCCTAAGAGAATTAAGGCTGAGGGGAATTCCAAAATACTTCATGGGGAGAGTTCCTAAATTAAAACCCATAGTACGAGAAAGGAATATTTGATATACAACATTAGTATTAAAAAAATAGGCATTAAACAATTGTTTTATTTTAAATAAAAATGCATAAACTTACAAACATAAATATCATGTTTATAGTTTTCAATTAGGGTGTGGGTAATGATTAGTTTTAATTAAATCTGGGATATACTATATGAATTTTCGTCTTCAAAGGTTGACCTTGTTACTTTCATAAATTCAAAACATTGGAGTTGCTTATTGAGCCCGTGAAATAGCGTGGACGGCAGAAAACTGCCAAAATCCGGTCAATTAAAATTCCAAAAATCAGGTACTAAGAGTGTTTGGAGTCTATTTTTGATAGTGGAAATGGAGTCACCACTATCAAAAACCCTTAGGGAACTCAAAATACTAATGTTTAACAACTGTAAACAAGACTTTGGACAAATCTTTGCCGGATTTTCTGAAAAGTATTGCTGGATTGTGAGTGAAAATACAGCCTTTTTAGACTACCCACAAAACATATGGCTTAATTGTCTACAAATGTCTTTCTCATATAATTTTCTCCAAATTAATAAACCTATCAGCCTCTCTTTGAACCTTTTGAAACAATTGCTAGTTAAACCTTTGAAATATGTCCATCTCTCATTTTCTTCTACAGTTCTTACTTCCATGTGACATCTCTACACAAATTTTTGAGCCCTCCCTTTTTCTCTCCACTTGACATCTGTGTCGTAGTTCCAGAAATGTAGCACTTATGCCTTTGGTTAACGCTATGTTGAATCCTGAGAAACGAGAGTATATTCCGACGAATTATGCGCGGAAGAGGTGCTCCGTGTTCACCACCAGGTTCTGAATCAAATATGTCTCACCCAAACCTGCGCCGAGATCACACAATGGCAAAGCCCAAGTTACATACGACTAGACTTATCTAATAATTAAATGGGCAACGAAGGCTTACCATTTCGGGAACTATTCAATACCCAAGCAACACTGTAGAAGTCAGTTTTTGTAACACGCTTTGCTTGCATTCCGATTTGCATTTTTCGCGTCCTTTTGCGCTGTCTTGATCGCCGTATATATACAATCAATCTTTACTTCTCCTATTTTTGTTGACATATATACAATGTATATACATATGATATCAATGGTGAATAATGATTACCATTTATACAATTGTACGCAGATGTGGGATTTGTATTTCTCCACTTTTCTATTTGAAGATATATATACATTGTATATACAGATGATATCAACACTTAATGATAGTTACTATTTGTGTAACTGTACAGATATGGCCTAGGCTAATATACAAAGCTGAAGAGGGAAGACTCGATTGTATTTAGACCTATGTTTTCTGAAATATGCATGAACCAGAGCAGGGCAAGGTAAGACTCAATGGAGACTCATCAAATTTTCTATATAATTTGGGCAAGCATTTCATTCGAAGTGTGAGGGTTTGACTCTCAAGTCATGTCGATTTTGGAATCGTACTGGATTAATTAGAACTTTGTTATCTTGTTCATCGTACAAGTCGAGAAAAGCTATGGAAGCAAGCGCGTCCATGATTGATACCACATTTTGTCAAAATTTAAAAGCAAAAGTGTCTTGATAAAATCGAAAAATGGCGCTGGAAGCAAGTAATCTTCGTAAGAAGCAAAAATGTTTTCAGAAAATAGAAAAATGACGCTGGAAGCAAATACTCTTGGTCATAAGTGTTTTTATCGAGATTAAATCAAGCATTTGGTGACGCTAGCAACCAATATTTGTCAGAAATTGTTTGAGAAAAGGCTGGAAATGACCAATTTGCAATTTTCACCATACTGCAGCCTAATGCAGTTTTTTGGGTTACCAGGGGTACCAAGTAGTCACGCGTCCACGACTCGGGATTTATTTCCTTTCTCCACGATGTATTTATGCCGGCAGTACACATCCACTGGGATGATGTGGTCGTGTCCGAGCCGACAATGTTGAATTTAGTGCACAACGCAACAAATTTGTCTTCATTGAGGCCTCGGCCACCATCAACTTTCAGATTGAAAAAATTGTCCACTTACACATGACAGCCGGTCGGAGGCGCTGCATCGCTACACTTGTTTATGAGTCCACGAGGAGTTCGCGACGCCTCTCGTATATGTCCACAAAATCATTCATATCATTCTCACTGATCCCGTGGATATAAAAAAAAAATAATTCAGTGCAATACTCTAACAACTAACTTCCATTTACACATCGTATGTATCTCATTTGCCAAGGATCAAGAAATGTGAAAATATTTGCGTGTCTTAGTCATCTACCAAATAACTCATGTATCAAGACCATGGGGAAGTGATGAAATACATGTAAAACTCCATATAAAAATGTCTCCTCACCAAAATTAAACTAGATGCATAGAAACCATCTTAAATCAAGTAAGGCATAATTACAAAAAGGGTACAGTAGTTGCCTATGATATATTACTACCAAAAAGAAACCATATATAAACAGCATCATCTAATATCCAAAATTTACAAACATATGACAATCTGTGTGTCATCACGGCAGAGTGATGGTGCCTTGAGCAATGATATCATTCTACCACGCTTGCGTCCCCTTTTGAAAATTCAACGAGACTAACGTTTACAATTACTTTATTATTCTACGAGATTGCTTGCTATTTCTTTACTTTCATCCAATTGGTAAATTAAATACATTATCCACAAAATCAACTATGACACATTACCTTGTTAACCAACAGTTAAATTACATATATGCTAGTCTTTCCAATAATATAAATAATATAAAGAAATCAGTTGTCATCCCCACTTGCAAGTTAGCTCTGCTCACCTGACTGTTAGGAATTTACCGCAACAACAAAATAATAAATTTATAGAGAGGAATAATAATCATGAAAAACAACCAGCAACAAATCATTAACATAAACACAATGTTTAACCGGGAAAAACCCCAAACTCTGGGAAAACCCATCCTAATGAAATTTCATTAGCCTTGGCCAAAACCCTGGCCAATCCAGCCAAGTGAGCCTTCACCACTCACCTCCAGGCCTACATTACAATGAAGTCTTCCCAGCCTTTTATAGGCTCCATTACATGCAATACCATGGGCTGAAAACTATGGGTGCACAAAACCATGTGCCCCAAAACCACCACTGTTTACCCTAGTCCACATTGACTCTACCCCGAGTCATGTTTACCTAACAATTCCCCCCTTAAACTTGACTTGGGGATTGTTGACTAAATCCAGCCAAACCTGCTAAATGAGACAACCCCGCTCACTCTAGCTCTTCCCCCCTCAAATTTTTACCCAGGGTAATTGTAAACTTGACATCCCCCCTATCACCTAGGTCTATCCCAGACTTTACCAGTGATTACCAAGGGGTACGCATGCCATACCAGGTCTTACAGCAGTATGCCCATTTACATGTAAAAAATTAACTCCATTATAAAAAAAATTGTTTCATTGTTGATGTCCTTTGTGTAACCATTCTTTTACATTCATTCATGATGTCCTCTCCAAAGAGGGCATCATAGTTATACATCAATGTCCATATAAAAAGAATCCATCTACCAGATTACATGGGTTACCAGCCTCTGTAACCGCCAGTTCTCTAGGAATTCTCTTCAGATACATGGCTCATCAATTAATAGTTAATTCACCTGCACATATCCTCTCTCGTTCAAAACATTTGATTGACACATTTTGTCAAACACTTTCCTAGCACAATGGATTTCCATGGTTGCATCTACATTCATGAGATATTTTTTTTTTTTCACCTTCCCAAGCTCTTACACCGCTCGGTATCTTCCCATGCTCTGCCTCAACATCTCAGTTCCAACAGTCTTCCAACCCGTGGTCGACACAAGCCCTTCATTTGTTGGATTCAACGGACCGAAGGTGAAAGTCACCTTGCTTTCATTTCCAGAAGGAGAAATCTCGACATTCTTTGAGACCACTAAGGCAGGATTCAAACGTGCGTCTTGAGCCCTTTGCACCGAGAATCCTCTTTCACAGTTTGAAAAAACTTATGGCCGAAGGAGCCTGAGACAACCAAAGAGGTGATGAGTTGGCGGACATCAGGCTAACGGCATCCCACACTGATTTTCCATATGGAGACTTCACCGTGGGGAAAGTCAATGGGGGAGTAACAGGCGCACTGCAACTCCCTCTATTAATAATTTGCAATGGCAGCAATGCCCTTTGAGTGGCCAGTTGACTGTTGCCCAGACCTTTCAGCCATGCTATCAAAGACCCATTTCCAGATTAATAGGTCGCCGCAACACTAGAATGAGACGAAGATATTCCACAATCCGCCCGCTCTGGGACCCTTGTGCAACCCTGTGTACTAACCTATCCGCAGTGGAGCTCCATCAACCCTGGCCGCATCGCTTCCGAAACACGTCAAGAGTTCGGATCCGTTGGCACTCACACAGCAGATCGTTGACAGATCTGACCATTTCGACCAGCTCACAGCGCAATGGATCAACTCACACAGCGTTCTAAATTTCTCACCGTTCTGGTGATCCTCTACAGAAGCGAACAAACATTACATGCATTAAGAGCAAGCTGATCTGCAATCTTCACGCAGGTCAACAACAGTCTTCACGCCTCTCCTTAGCACGTCGGTCAGGACAGTACAGTAGAACTGAGACGCCGATCTGATCTTATCGATCCCAAAACAGCATGTGCCAAAACAGCAACAAATGCTGCCATACCACTCCACCGATGCCAATCTGCTGGATCTGCCAGAAACAATACCATAGGTCTTGATAACAATGATCCACATACCCAAAAAATGGATTTGAATCATAGATCCATGATCCAGAATCCTTCACTCGCAGATCTAGATCTTCAACATCAGATCTGTCAGATCTAAACAAATTTCGCACAATATCCAGCGTCTTCATCCAATGTCTTCACATCGGTGATTCTAAATTCAAACAAGTGACACCAACGTATTCAGCAAAAAAAAAAAAAATATATCACATCCATCAGCTGGGAATGTCATTGACTTATCTAAAGCCAAAGCTGCCTCTAGAATACTTGATCGATTTCATATGGCCATGTCCCAGATCTCATATCGATTTCCAAGCTCAAAGCTCTATGCTCTGCGCCATTTTCTTTCCATCATGCCAATACAAACCCTCGGCAAAAAAAAAATGTCCATCTGAAGCCAAAACCTGAACCATGGCTCCGATACCAATTGTTAGGAATTTACCGCAGCAACAAAATAATAAATTTACAGAGAGGAATAATAATCATGAAAAACAACCAGCAACAAATCATTAACATAAACACAATGTTTAACCGGGAAAAACCCCAAACTCCGGAGAAAACCCATCCTAATGAAATTTCATTAGCCTTGGCCAAAACCCTGGCCAATCCAGCCAAGTGAGCCTTCACCGCTCACCTCCAGGCCTACATTACAATGAAGTCTTCCCAGCCTTTTATAGGCTCCATTACATGCAATACCATGGGCTGAAAACTATGAGTGCACAAAACCATGTGCCCCAAAACCACCACTGTTTACCCTAGTCCACATTGACTCTACCCTGAGTCATGTTTACCTAACACTGACGAGGAATGCGATCCCATCCTTTTAGTTCTATCCTCCAACTTGATTCCTTTATTTATGGGACTTTTCCCAGAGGGATCCAAAGAAAAATTTACGCAAAAGAGGAAGGTATAGGTTTTAATGCATTGATATTGATGATGGTAGTAATATTTTGATAGAATAAATTATATAAAAATATTAAATTAATTATATTGTTTTAGATATAAATTTAAATTTTATTTATATATAGGTTTTCATAAATTTTATTTTATTAAATTATATATAATATAATGACTAGATAATTTTTTTTTTATATATATATAAAAAATAATGATTCATAATTTAGAATAATGATATAGTTTAATCATAGACATAAGGGTTTATTTATTATTAGTTAATATTTATTTATTTGAGTTTATTTACTAATAGTTTATATTTATTTTGATAGAATTTAAAGGGATCAATTTTTTTTTAATGCAAATTTCTTCTAAATATAAATTTTTCAGAACCGGTTTGTATTTATAGATATTTGAGATCAATTTGATCCACTTCAACATTCGATTGGAACTAAGATGAATACAAACTAATTTGCAACTATAAGTTGTTATAATGTTCTTGCAATGTTGAAGTGGAATTATAATATTAATTAATGACATATTTAGAATGTAGATTTCATAAACCAATCATTTTAATTGAGTTTAAATAATAGTTTCCAATACTAGATATTCTCTATTTTGTTAGAAATATATCAAATTAGTGTTTTTAATTTGAGCTCTAAAAATTATATATAGATTCATAAAACTAAAATATTATCTTTTACAATATTTATATAAATTAAAATATCCCGCTACATATAACATATATATTTACAAATATATTCACTATAGAATTTTTCGAATTTAAAAAACCTGTCTTTTGCACCTCTTTTGGACCTCTTAGATCAATTGTTAGTTTTAAATGGTAGGTTATAACTTGTATGAGATTGTCGTTCTTTGCGGGGTAAAATATATTAAAGTTTCAGTAATTAGCAAGCATCGTGAGCTTTTACTTCTTTTTACTATTAAAGTAGTTTGAGAGTTATCAGCATTTCCTCCTGGTCGCTGTCCCTAGTGGCTTTTTTTTATTCTGTTATTCTGTTTCTCTTTTGTGCAAAACTGGGTTCGATGTCATAGGTAGTTGTTGGGTAGTCCCTCGCTTCATGATCTGTTTCGTTGCGTCCTCCTCCTTTTCTGTCTGCACTTAGTTATACCTTGTCTTCTTTAGAGCCACTGGGCTCCTAGGGTTCTCCTCGGATCTGCATATGTCTTTTACTTTACACCCACTACCTAATGGATGTTCTTCTTTTCTCCACTATTTTCGAACAGGCTTAGAAACAGAAGATTGGCTAAGAGTTACTATTTCAGTGGTAAAGAAATAGGTTAATGATCCACCACGTAAAAGTGAAACAATACTTTTTACAAAACATTGATAAGTAAACCTGTATTGAAACCATACTTTTTACAAAACATTGATAAGTAAACCTGTATCGGCTGGTAATAGTCAATGATAATTTCCCCACTATTTCACTGTTTATAAAACCAAGCAAAAACTATATGAAAATATCTGTGTGATAGTCGTTGATTCCATTCAAACTGTCATCACTGTTTTAAAGAATGATGTCACGAAAGAGTTGCAAATACATTTAAATGAGGCCATGTTCAATCGAAATCCAAGAACTTTTTATTTTATTCAATTAGATGAGCTCCAAATAACAACAATCAATTCGAATTACAAATTATGGAAGAGTGGCCAACAAAGCTTAACCAGGATGATTTCCAAAGAACGTTGAAGGATTTCAAAATTATGGTAAAAATCACAAATAGTCGTGCATTCTTTACAGAATGGAGCGTTGTAAAAAATGAAAAAAATCTGAAATAGGAGACCTGATAATTATATAAATATTGAAAAATTGAAAAATATTTGTACAATTGATGTTCTTATAAAATAAGAGAGGTGATAAGCACATAAATTCGATTTTAAAATTTTTTGTTTAAAATTTTTATGAGGTAAAGTTTAGCCTTTGGATAATTCAAATAATCTTTTAACGCATTAATTACAGTGTTATTTAATGTTATTCATTTATTATAAGTATAAAATTTCCATAATAATAAATGTTTTATTTTGTAAATATTTTTATTCTAAATTATTTAATATTGTTGAGTTACTTTTTATGGTTTAAGTCTTTTTGGTTAATTTGTTTCATTGATATTCTTTGTAAACAATTTTTAGATTTGTCACACGTTTTGGATTAAAAGAAAAACAATATTATGTTTATTTTTCATCGATACACGATACTTAGATGAGGATAATCGTATCTGGATCAAGTTTTAACAATAATAATATGTACAACAAAATACCCGGATTCTAATATCTTCGGGATATTTGTATTCTGCAAGTAATAGACACATCCCGATACTAGATTTTTTAATCTAAAACTTATTATCATCAATTCTTCAAAAAAAAGAAATATTGATGAGTTTTGAGTAGTCTTAAACACGAACATGTTGACATGTAATATGATAGCTTATGAGAATATGTATTACATGTCATGCTAAGTTAACATGTCGTATTATAAATCATTTCATGTGGAAATATGTTTCATTTAATTCAGTTATCATGTTAATGTGGCATCTGGCATTATGTGGTACATGACTTGGTGTAGTGAGGTGACATATTTATTTGACGGATTTACTTTTATATAAATTTGAAAGAAATTTGGTTGAACAATTCAGAAAGCAGTTTAGACACAAATTGAATCTCGTTAATTTCCCAGCCTACCTAACTTTAGCATTAAGATCTTTAAATTTCATGATGGGGTTGATCCTATATGTCATCTATTTAGTGAAATATACTTCATTATCATATGTGTCATCTACTTAGTGAAATATACTTCATCATCATATGTGTCAACTAATTAGTGAAATATACTTCATCATCATATGTGTCAACTAATTAGTGAAATATACTCCATCATCCTATGTGTTATCTACTCAAATCCAAATTAATTAATGTTATCGACATGTCTAGATACTATAAATTTTAATCCAAAACTTATTATCATCATTTCTTCAAAAACAAATGGTAATCTATGAGATGAGTTTTAAGGGGTCTTACACATGATCATGTTCACATGTAATATGACATGTTATTCCAACATTTATTACATGTCATGTTACACCAACATGTCATATGATAAATCATTTCATGTAGTAATTTGTCTCACTTAATTCATTGATCATGCTCATGTAGCATCTCATGTGACAGATTACTTGGTGTAGTGAAGTGAGATATTGATTTGACGAATTTACTTTTATCAAAATTTGAAAGAAATTTGGTTGAATAATTCATAAAGTAGCTTATACACATATTGAATATCATTAATTTCCAAGCCTAACCAAATTTAGCAATATGATATTTAAATTTCATGATGGAGTTCATCCGATGTGTCATCTACTTAGTGAAAGATACTTCATCATCCTATGTTTCATCTACTCAAATCCATATAATTTTAAGTTATGTAGATATCTCGATACTATATTTTTAACCAAAAAAAAATTTCATCAATTGATAAAAAGATTATTGACAAATAGAAGTCTATGATCTGAGTTTTAAGGGGTCTTATACATGATCATGTTGACATGTTATGCAAATATGTATTACATGCCATGTTATGCCAGCATGTCATAATATAGATAATTTCATGTGGTAATTGGTTTCGCTTAATTCATTGATCATTCTAATGTGGCATATTATGTGGTAGATGTTATGGTGTAGTGATGTGACATATAAATTCGACGATTCTACTTTTATCCAAATTTGAAATAATTTTGGTTGAAATTTTCAAAAAGTAGCTTATACGTAGATTGAATCTCATTAATTTCCAAGCCTACGCAAATTTACTACTATGATATTTAAATTTCCTAATGGATTTCATCTTATGTATCATATACTTAGTGAATGATACTCCATCATCCTATGTGTCGTCTATTCAAATCCAAAGTAGTTCATGTTATTTAGATCCCTAGATACTATATTTTTTAATTAAAACTTATTTTCATCAATTCCTTAAAACATTTATTGATAAATGGCAGTCTATAAGATGTGTTTTAAGGGGTTATAGACATCATCATTTTGAAATGTAACATGAAAAGTTATGCTAACATGTATTACATGCCAGGTTATGCCAACATATCATATTATAGATCATTTCATATTGTAATTGGTTTCACTTAATTCATTGATCACATTAATCTGGCATCTTATGTGGTATATGACTTGTTGTAGTGGTTTGACATATTGATTCGACAATTTTAGTTTTATCCAAATTTGAAAGAAGTTTGGTTGAACACTTAACAAACTAGCATATTCACAGATTGATCTCATTAATTTCCAAGCCTACCAAAATTTAGCATTATGGCCTTTAAATTTTCTAATGGAGTTCATCCTATGTGTCATGTACTTAGTGAAATGTACTCCATCATCCGATGTGTCATCTACTTAGTGAATTATACTCCATCATCCTGTTATGAAACCAAATAAAAAAATGGAAGAAAAGAGAGATCAACGTCTTAGAAATACCACTTCAAGGGGGAAACCTCTTTTACATTACATAAAAGAACAATTCTTGGATGATATAAATGAAAAAACCTCCTTCTATATATAGGAGTCCATGGAGTCACAATATAATCATATCTGACCTAACGATAATAATGTAAAGACATAATAATAACAATATTGAGGTTACAAGGGCATAAAAATAACAATAAGGGGGCTACACCAACAACAATAAGTGACTACACTAATAATATACGGACCTAACATGCCCCTCTCCTTCAAAAAAAGTGTTGTCCTCAACGTTTGAGTAGCTCTGGGCGCTTTTGTATAAAATTCTCATCCTCCCATGTAGAATCTTCAGTGGGTAAGTTCTTCAACTTGATGAGATACTCCGAAATTGATCAATTTCGCAGCTGTCGAGTTCTTGTTTCCATGACTGCTTCAAGTTCCAATATGATTTTTCCTTCCTCATCAAGTTCTAGAAATATTGTTTGAACTGGAATTTTTTCATCTATAACCTTCTTTAAACATGAATTATGAATCATGGAAAAGTGGATGCACTCGCAAAGAAGTAGGAAGCTCCAATTTGTATGCAATAGTACCAATATTTTGCAACATCTTGTAAGGACCATAGAACTTTGGTGATAATTTATTATCCTTCTTAGCTTGCTTGAGGGACATTTTTTTGTATGGTTGTAGCCATAAAAATACCCGGTATCTTACATCAAAACTTATCTTGTTGCAATGTGGATCTACCTATTGTTTCATTCGATTTCGTGCCAAATTTAGGTTATCCTTTAAGAGTTGGAGAACTTCTTGTTGATGCTCGATGTGATTTTCCACTGCTTGAACCTTAGCATTTTCTCTTAAAGATGATGTGATGGACAATGGATGATATCCATGAAGTGCCCTAAATGGGGTCATTTTTGCTGCAGTATGGAACGAAGTGTTATACAACCATTCAACGAGAGGTAACAACTTGATCCATTGTGTGTGTTTATCAAATACAAAACAACGAAGATATCCTTCCAAACATTTATTCACTATCTCAGTTTCACCATCGGATTGAGGATGATAAGGTGAGCTATGAGCTACTTGAGTACCCAAACAAGAAAATAATTCTGTAAAAAAAATTCCATTAAAAATGGGATCTTTGTCGCCTACAATATTCTTTGGGTTTCCATATAGCTTTTGAATTGTTTCCATAAATGAAGTTGCAACTATACTTGCCTTAAATGGATGTGATAATTCACATAAGTGTGCATCCTTGGTAAGTCTATCAACTACCACCATGATGACACTCTTTCCATCGGACTTAGGTAAACCTGTGATAAAATCCATTGAAATCTCCTCACAATGTTGACTTGGAATGGATAAAGGTTGTAGAAGATGTGAGGTCTTAATTTTCTCAACTTTATTTTGCTAGAAAACCAAAAAATCTGCCACAAACTTTTCAATATCAAATTTAAGGCCATCCCAATAAAAATATTTTTTCAACCTATGTAAGTTTTTCAAAATCTTGAGTGTCGCCCTAAAGGAGAAGTGTGCAATTCCAAAATAATGTTTTGTTTTAGTTGGGGATTCTTAAAAATATATAAGCGATCTTTTTAGCATAAGGAATCATTTTTCCAACTAAATGTATCAGATGTACTAGGATCTTGCCGCAAATTTTGAATGAGTGCCCACACTTCTTCATCCTTCTTCCATTCATACCTTACTTCAGTTATCCAATCTGGTTGGATAATAGAAATGGCACAAAGCAATGCTTCTACCTCTACACTCTTTCTTGAGAGTTAATTTGCAACAACATTTAGCTTTCATTTTTTTTAGATGATTTCAAAGACATAGCCCAACATCTTTGTGACCCATTTTTGCTGCTATTCTAAAGATATTCTTTGTTCCAAAAAGTTTTTAAGACTATCATGATCATCTTTTACCTTGAAGTGTCTTCCCATTAGGTAAGGTCACCATTTCTTTAGTGCATGTACTATTGCTAACATTTCCTTCTCCTAAATAACTTTCTGTAAATACTTTCTTTGATTGGTTGACTTTCAAAAGCAATGGATCTTCCTTCTTGCATTAAAACAACACCAATTGCATTTCCTGAGGCATCACATTCCACAATAAAGGTTTTTGTGAATTCTGACGTAGCTAAGACCAGTGCTAGGCACATTTCCTCTTTAAGATGTTCAAAGGCCTTAGTTTCTTTAGGAGTCCATGAAAATGCATCTTTCATTAATAATTTTATTAGAGGTGCTTCTATTCTCCCATAATTCTTAAAAAAACTTGCGATAATACCCTGTTAACCCGAGAAATCCTCCCAACTTATTTATGGTTGTTAGGAATTTCCATTCCTTAATGGATTTAATTTTTTAAGGGTCTAACTTAACACCCTCGTGACATACATTATGACCTAGATATTCCACCTATTGTACTCCAAAGAAACATTTGGATGTTTTTTCTTATATTTGTTTCTCCTCCAATAGTTTGAGCACACTGTCAACATGTTGAACATGATCCTTCCAAGGCCTGTTGTAGAGTAGTATATCATCAAAAAATACTAGAAAATTTTTTCTAAGGAAGAGTTTGAAAATGAAATTCATCAATCCTTGAAATGTAGAAGGTGCATTGGTAAGGCCGAAAGGCATGAAAAAAAAATCATAATGACCCTCATGAGTTCGAAATGCTATTTTTGGAATATCTTTAGTCTTCATACTAATTTGATGATATCTTGAACGAAGATCCAACTTGGTATAATAAATTTCTCTATGTAATTCATCCAATAATTCATCAATCATAGGAATGGGAGATTTATCCTTAATAGTGAGCTTATTTAACTCCTGATAATCCAGACACATGTGCCCTGATCCATCCTTCTTGTGGACCAATAATAATAGAGCAAAGAAAGAACTTTGACTAGGTTGAATTATACTAACCTTTAACATTTATGCAGTCATACATTCAATTTCGCTCTTTTGGACATAAGGATATCTATAAGGCCTGATGTTTGGAGGAACAATTCCTGGAATCAAATGAATATCATGATCATGGTCACGAATAGGTGGGATTCCTTTGGGAGTTTGAAACACCTTGGAATGATTGTCCAATAATTTTTGGAGATCAGAATAAATAGATGTTTTTGATGTTGGAACTTATAGTGAGCATAATTGTGAAATTACGCCTCATTGTTATTTCTTCAGAAGATTTTTCATGAAATTAGAGATTATTGTTTTTCCTGGATTCCCTGTGACACCCTGTAATTCGAATTCCTTTCCTTCTGAAAAAAAATTCAATAAAAGTTCTTGAAAATCAAAAGCTACCATCCCCAAAGATTGTAACCATTGTACTCCTAGTACAACATCAACACCTCCAATTGGAATGGAAAGCTTTGGAATATTCATTACATATTCCCTCATGGTTAGCTTGATATTATGGCATTTTCCAGAGAAATATATAGTTCCTCCATTTGCGACCATCTCTTGACATTCTGGTAATGGGTATAGGAAACAATTCAATTCCTTGGCTACCTTAAAATGAATAAAATTGTGGGTACTACCCAGAGAAATCAACACTATTACCTTTTTCTTCTTGATATTTCCTTCTATCTTGAGAGTTTGAGGAGTGGTCATTCCTTCCAATGTATTACATGATATGGTCAAACTCATTTCTTCTTCTTCTAGGGTTGGTTCCTAGTGTATATCATCTTCTTTTGAATTTTCTTGTTTATTTTATTCCTCCTCTTCACAATGTATGTAAAATAGTTTATTCTCAGCAAACTTATGACCTTTAGTGTATTTGTTATCACAATTGTAGCAAAGCGCTTTTGATCATTTTTCTTCCAATTGTTGTGGTGTCAACCTTGTAGGTTTCAGAAGTCTAGGAGTAGCAATACTTCCATCTTTATAGATGTGAGTGGTAGGCTTCCTTGTTGCCATAATTTCACATTCAATTTTTCTTTCCAACCTAAATGCCTTCTCTAATGAATTAGGTTCCCAAATGTGACCCTCATGTTGGATGTTATCATTTGAAGTCCCTATGAAGAGATCAATCTTATGTCCCTCTCAAATATCAGTTACCTTTATATTCAATTTTTGGAAGTCCTCAATGTGCTCCACCACTGAACCCTTTTGTTTGAGATTTATCAATTCACTAAAAAAAGTGTTTGTCTTTGTATCCTCATAATATGCTATCATTTCCTCTATAAAAATTGACCAAGTGACAATTCTTTACAGGAGCAAAGCCATCGATACCATAAAAATGTATTTTATTCTAAATACAAAGTTGCAATGCATACCTTTTGTGTGTTTTTCACATTATTGAGATCAAAATATTTCTCCATCTGTAGTATCCATGTTACAAGATCCTTGCCATCAAACATCTCATATCAACCTTTGGGATATGGTGGGTCTTCCATCCAACATTAGAGTTTATGAAATCACAATTAACATTTATTTTGTTCTCATCATGAGTTTCCTCTACTATATTTTCTCCATTAGGAATCAGTTCTTGTATCAAATTTGTCAAGCCTTCGAAATCTGCTTTTATATCATTCTTCATGTTTTCCATTTCTTCTTTAATGTCTTCCATGCCATTCTTTAAACCATCCATATTATCTTCCACACCTTTCTTCAAACTATCCATATTATATCGCCTTCCCTTATTCAAACCATCCATCTTAGCTTCGACGCCTTTCTTCAAAACATCCATTTCATTTTTTGTTGCTCTTTGAGAGAGCGAAATCTGGTGCACTTGCTCTTGTATTTTTGATATATCATGTTGCACTTCTTCATCTTCACGAGTCATAGTAGAGTATTCTAAGGGCTTTATGGGTGTTGAATTATTTTTAGGGAGAATTTAAGAACCTAATACTGATATATATTATTCAACATGCTCTTGGAATCATTTTAAACTGATTTTTCAAACAAGACTTATACAATTTGAAAACAAATGCACACCTTTTTCTTTCTTTTGAGGAGCTCGATATTGAAACTAAATTATCTCTATGATTTCATATCATAAATATTTGAAATTCGGTCCTGTAGTATCCCTCTGAATATTCTTTCCAGTTCCACATCTCTGACCTTATTTGGATTCTTCAAGACAAAGTTATGCCCAATCTCCCACAATGACCTAATTATGGACTGGTTGAGTAGAGTGAATTTGTACGACATGCCATGTGTCATTGTTTCATCCTTTGGCTCTAAAATTTATATACAAAAAAATACAGTCTGTGCACTTGTGGCCAATGTTTACAGAATTCATGTCTGATTCCCAGAGAGAGTTATGACAATTTTCTCACGGTCACCTCTTCTACATGAAATTCAGGAGCCTACAAAAACCATAACTTCCAGAGATCATATATCCGAATATATTGCGAACCAAGATATGAAATTTTTACAGGATTTTCCTCAGGATTTCGGCTTCACGTGCTAAATTTTTTAGCTTTTGAACCTTCATAGAAAAACTTTATAGAAAAAATTCCACAATGTCATGTTTGGGTACGTTTAAACCTTATACCAAATGTTATGAAACCATCTCCAAAAATGGAAGAAAAGAGAGATCAAGCCTTAGAAATAAGCCACTTCAAGGGGGAAACCTCCTTTACATTACATAAATGAACAATTATTGGATGATACAAATGAAAAAACCTCCTTCTATATATAGGAGCCCATGGGGTCACAATATAGTCTTAGCCGACCTAACAATAATAATGTAAGGGCACAATAATAACAATATTGGGGTTACAGGAGTCCAAAAATAAAAATAAGGGGGCTACACTAACAGAAATAAGGGACTACAGTAGTAATATAGGGACCTAACACATCCTATCTTTCATCTACTTAAATCCAAATTCATTTATTTTATTTTTTTCGTAACCAAAAGGAACAAAGAAGCTCGCTTGACATGTAACTACTAGCAAACCTCTCGGGGGATACAAATTGTCCTCCTCCCCGCAACGCAGATCAGAACAAGGGAACATGAACCTTGGTCTTTCGAGTTACAAAAATTTCACATTTCTCGGATAACCAATTGAGCTGCCCCCCCCCAGAGACTTCATTTATGTTATCTAAATGCCTAGGTATATATTTTTTAATCCAAAACTTATTTTCTTCAATTGTTCAAAAAAATTATTAACAAATGACATTCTATAAGATGTGTTTTAAGGGGTCGTAGACATGTAATATAAAAATTAATGATAACATGTATTACATGCAATTTTATGCCAAAATATTGTATTATAGATCGTTTCATTTGGTAATTAGTTTTACTTAATTCCTTGAGCATGCTAACGTGGCATCTTATGTGGTATATGACTTATTGTGGTGATGTGACATGTTGATTTTACAGTTTTACTTTTATCCAAATTTGTAAGAATTTTGGTTGAACAACTCCCAAAGTGAATTAATTTCAAAGCATACCCAAATTTAGCCTTATGGTCTTTAAATTTCCTTATGGATTTCACCCTATGTGACATATAATTAGTGAAAGATACCTCATCATCCTATCTGTCATCTACCCAAATCCAAATTAATTTATGTTATCCACATGGCTGGATATTAGATTTTTTAATCCAAAAATTATTTTCATCAATTCTTCAAAAACCATTTATTGATAAATGGACGTCTATGAGATGATTTTTAAGGGGTATTATACATCACCATGTTGACATGTTATGCCAACATGTATTGCCTGTCATGTTATGCCAACATGTCATATTATATACCATTTCTCGTGGTGATTAGTTTCAACTAATTCATTGATCATGCTAATATGGCATCTTATGTGGTAGATGATGTGATGTAGTGGTGTGGCATATTGATTGAACGATTTTACTTTTATCCAAATTTAGAAAAAAATTTGTTGAAAAATTCACAAAGTAGCTTCTACACATATTGAATCTCATTAATTCCCATGCTTACCCAAATTTAGCACTACGATCTTTAAATTTCCTGATGGAGTTCATCGTTGTTAGGTGTAGGAATTGGAATCTAACAAACTCCTTCAATAGCTACTTGTCAACCCAGGGGCTTCATATGCTTAGAGGCATAGCACTATAAATGCCAATAATGATGTGAAACTTTCCTAATTCTATTTCTACTTGTTTAATTATAATTCACAGAATTGAAAGAAAATGATCACAGGGAAATTAATAAAAATGAAATTCTGGTGCAGGAACAAAAGGAATGTACTTTGTAGAAATTCAAAATAAAAGGAACTCTCAATTCATTGTGAAAAATCTTGATTAATGAAATGACATTTAAGACTATCTTCAATGTAGTTATGAGACAATGTGATAATTAAGTTATTCAGGATTTATGGTATCTTCAAAGATATTCCTTCCTACACTAAACTGTCGTTCATGCACTGTAACAAAATTCCTATACTCGAATGTTTTTCCTGCATTGGAATTAAGTTTATGCACAAGAAATGTGTTCTATACTTGCATTGAAGAGTTTGACCCTCATACAAGAGTTTTGAGTCTGTGTACCAGAGCACTCTACTCCTATACTAGGATATCAGTTCTCGTATCTGAACAGAGGTTCCTGTATGAGAAAACCAATATTCATGTACTTGGTTTCCAAATCACTTGTGAAAATTAAAGAGTGTGTTTAACTAGAGAACTATATTACAAATCAAATAGAACGTGAATGTAAACCCTCATAAGTGAAAAGATTCTTCAACCACTCTTAGATTCAGAAATAATAAATTCTTTTAAAATTCAAAGTAAATCTTCATAAAACAACAAGCTTCCTTCATGCAAATAAAGAAATTATTTGATCCATGGGACAACATCCTTTCCCTGAGATGATTGTTTACCATATGAATTAGATCTACACTTAAAAATGGTTTAACTCAAAAAATAGTTTAAGGATTTAATATTAATTTCAATTCTTTCCATAGAAATATTAAGTGCAAACACAAACCTTCATATTGCGACAATGTTCATTTCCTCTTTATCAATGAAAATTAATTCTTACCTAAACTAGAAATATTAAAAATGACTTTTTTAAGGAATAAACACTATTTGCATGAAATAAATGAAGATATTACAGCAGGAAAGAAAATGAAAAGAGATTTCATAGATAAATCAAGGAATTGTGACTTCTAGATATAAAACTATATTGGTGTGGGCAGCTTACCTGCACTTCTTCTCACATAAATAAAACAAGCTTCAAAGAAAAAAGATATAAAATAAGAATCATGCATAATAAAACCCACACATCTCGGATCTAAAACACATGATTTGAAAACTAACTAAGCCTATTACTTATGAGAGAATTAAATATGATCTGCTACACACTTGCATAAATCAATTAAGTTAAACACACCTGATAATAAGGGGATAATGAGCTAGTTGGCTAGGGCCCTAGCCGACCAGATCATTTCCCTGCTACGAAATATGGTACCTCAATCACTCAATGACACATCACAATGAAATAGAAAAAATAATTTGCATACTAGCACATTCCTTTATGTTAAGCTTCAAAAGAAAATTTACATTGTGGATCTGTAATGCAACCCAGAAGAAGGCGACACCAAAATTATTACTATTTTCAACAAAATTTGCTACAATGTCGCTAGATATCCTCTATTAGAAAACTACATTAAATACATAGTCTTGGACTATGATCGTATCGAAAAATATAATGGTAGATTAACTTAATCCTTTCGATTATTATCAAAATGCTAAACTAAGACACACGACCTCAGTCCCGGTCTTGATCTACGCTCCCTTATCTATGCTATGAGCCCAGCAAATGATGATCTAATCCTCTTGACGATAGATTTGCATGGTTGTTGAGTTGTCTCGAACACATATGGGAAATCTTAACTTATCGCTGACAGTTGCCCTGAAAGTGTAGGAAATGCCAGCCAGTATAGGAATCGTGCTTGCACCAACTCATCTTCCATGTAAACTAACACATTGTCTCATCAAATTAATTTAGGAAAGAAAATATATCAGTTGAAAAATATATTTAGAGTATAAAATCCATTCAATTAATACTTAAGTCTATGTATAACCTTTAATATGAAAAACATAAATATATTTTAGGAATGAGCACAAGTGCGGGAATAAATTGGTTCCAAGGTTAAAACAGAGGTTCAGGTGGTGAGTTCACGGTAGGATAGGGGTTAAAAAATAGAGCAATTCTACCAAAAAACATCCTCTCATCCCTATATTATTGTTTTTCCTTAGACAAAATTACCTTCTGTGAAAAAAAAAACATGGAGACCTATCTTCAGTCCTAAATTTGGATACTAATCTATGCCTTCAGTTTCTTTATATTTTTTCCTCAAGACTTTTTAAATATTTTAACAACTTTTTTAAGGTTTCCATAGCATTTTTATGCTCTAAATTTCCATACTCTCACTTTCCATTTATGTTCTTGCTATTTCCATATCATCTCAGTATTCCTCTGTTGCAACACTACTCCTTGTTCGTTCATAGCTTGATTCATTACCTTCAGTCCAAATATACGCTGCTTGAGTTCCTCAACTTGGCAGTTCGGGTAGAGAGTAGGGTTTTATTTATTCAATTCATCCTTTTTAAAAATCCTCTCAACAGTTGACTCAAAGCAAGTGCCTGTGTCATCAAGGCTGATATCACCATATCCATCAACATTTTTCATTTGCTCATCATACAAGGGTTTTGACACCTTGCATTCCATTGTCCTTTTGACCCTCCATCGGGTCCTTTCCTGCACTCGCACCAGGTGTTCTCCGTAGTTTTTCTCTTCTTCATATTCCCAAGTAAGACTGATAGGGAGGGTAACATATTCTTATTCTTTGTAAGCTGCACTAACCACTGTATGAGCCACAACATTTTAAAGGAGCAATAGGAAATCTACAATCGGTGAACTAGGCTGGGAGTCATCAAATTTTATTGGAGAGGTCTATTTAATGTGGCCTTCCTTTAAGGACGCAATCCTCTTGACTGAGCTTCGTGTTCTTCTCTTTGAAAGGGTCAGGGTTTCAGTAATGGGCCCTTGCTATTCTACCTGCATCGGCTTTTTATACATGGTTTCTCTCTTTTTAGTTTTACTAGTTTGTGGGGTAAGGGTTTTAGATTTTTATTCTCTGCTTGCACTCTTCTTCCCTGATGACTCTGTTGCGCTTCTTCCCTAAAATTCCTTTAATAACCCTTCCCAGGTCATGTTACTCACTTCTAACTCCTTTATAACCAGAATCGAAATCAACCTGTAATGATATAATTTAAAGGAAAATTGACTATCCTTACTCTTCTAAATGTTGTTAGAAATTTTTTCTAAACTTCTTAACAGGAAGTAAGAAAATTTTATGAGCTTTCCTGATTCAATGTGTAACAACAGTTAGATGTGGTATAGGAAGGTCAGCGAGTACCGACCTTCACAAGTAAGGAATTTTTGCAATATATATATATATATATATATATATAGAAAGTCCCTCCATTTTTTGATCATGGCATTGCGCTGAAATCCATTATTCTAGTCCACCTTCTACTTCCTATTAATTACAAACCTGCACCAAGACTTCTTTTCGAGTTTCTCTTTCTTAAACCACTACTCCCTTGTGGTTTCCAGTCCAGTATCTTGTGAAATGGATTTCTCCTTGACTGAAAACTCCAACGACCCAACCTTTAATCTTCTCCCATCGACGGACCAAGAAAATTATAATGTCACGATCGAGTCAAACCCATCGTGCTTCAGCAGGAATGGGAGGAACCCATATTCCTGCAATAGAAGCATATTATTCTTGTACTCTGCTAAGTATTCAAATTCCTTGATGGACCACGGTTATATTTGGATATGTACCATCCCTCATTCGAATCCACTCGATTTTCTTAACAAAACTCGAAAGGATCACAGTATAGAGAATTGAGGAACTCTGTCCGAAATATTTTTTCATTTTTTCTGATTAACTGATCATTGATATATCAGCCACCCTCCTAACGGTCACATTCATGATGAAAATTCATAGCTTTAGAAAGGATGTGATACGGTATATGCGACGTACATGCAGTCATGATCATTGGTGAAGGGCGATGGTCATGGTGGTGATTTATGAAAAAATAAGTGCGAGGTATGTTGTATAATCAAATCATAATTAATAAGTAATAAGGCTTTTAAAGGTAAACGTTGGATTACAGGAAAATTCGCACACATTCCTCAGTCAAATCATGATTTCATATAAGGTACATATAATACTTAAAAATATAATATTTTATAATAAAGGATATTGTAATTTAAAAAAAAATCCTATTTTAGTAATGATGAAATCAAGGTCTAATCACAGTAGAGAAAGAAAACCATCAAATGCCATAATTTGAAGTGGTGCATTCATCTATGCCTGGAATTTTTTTTATAACAAATTAAAGTAGACTTCTACACATTCCTGCACCACAATATACATTTTTTCGCTTAATACAACCACTATTCCTACACTAGAACATGCGTTTATGCACTCGGGAGTGATCAGTAGTGTGTATTCCTGCACTGAACATACATTCTTGCACTAGGGACATTGTGGCATAATATGAAAGATCTTGAAAGATTGGTTGAATTCCAAAGGAGGTTTTATTCTTCAGTTCATGGTATCAATACATGCATTTTGATCTAATTCATGAGCTTACATAAAATTCTGCAATATGGTCCATCAGGGAGAAAATTAGAGGGAAAACGGTAAATTTCCAGAATGGGAAGGGGATTATGATAGGTAATTCAAGAGTGAGACTACCAATAGGGATATGTCGAAAAAGGAATTTGGGAAAAAAATTCAGGGGAAAAGAGGGAAGAATGAAATTGGATAGGGACAATCTCCATTTGAAGAAAGGGGTGGTAAATCATGGGATAAAAAGGATAAAAATAGAGGGAGCTTTACGAAAAAAGGGAATATAAGAAGGGATGAATGTCACCTCAAAAATCTTCCTCAATAGTGTTGAGTGAAAAATAAATGTAGTGGGAATTGATCGTTGCTTGTATAATAATTTCTGTGTCAACTCTCCCAAACTTGGATAAGGGCTCGGTTCCTGCACTTAAAACTGCTTCTTCTTGGTGATAGTTAGCACATATAAAGATGAACACTGTTACCAATGAAATAGGTAACCTGACCTCAAAACGGGAACTCTAGCCCAAAAAGTCTCAAAAAACATGAAAAAACACCCAAAAAAAAAAGTGTGTCTTCCAGAACGCACTTGTTTTTTTTTTAAGGTCAAATTTCAACATTTTCTAAAATTATGCTAAAAACAAAATTGTTTGTTGAAAAAAGGATTGAAAAAACATCCCCCCAAAAAAAAGTGTGTCTTCCAGAACGCACTTGTTTTTTTTTTAAGGTCAAATTTCAACATTTTCTAAAATTATGCTAAAAACAAAATTGTTTGTTGAAAAAAGGATTGAAAAAACACCCTCAAAACAAAACTAGTTGATGCTGGAATAACAAAAAAAAAATTGTGTCATAATTTTGACACTTGTAACAATGGAATTAAAGACAACATATTAGGACATTTTTTAAAATCGTAAATTTCTAACATTTTTGATAGATGATGTTAAAGATAAACAAATACATGTATGAAGGGCTTATAATTTCGAACAATTTTCATCCATGTTGTTAAACATAAAATATCTTGACTTTAAACAACCCCAAATTTGTAATTATTGTCAACCATAACCTTAAAGATAAAATTTGGTAGCGCATAAAAACCTTAATGACAAGTTGTAAATGTAAAGTTTTTCAATCTTAAGTGTTCAACATACTTGAACAATGAAATTATGGAGAAATTATAAGACTTAACAATTTAAAAAAATGAACAAGTAAATGAAAAAATTATCATTGAACAGAAACAAGTAAGAGTAATTTTAATTTTAAAGAATAAAAAATTATCTTTTTTCAAATCTTAGCATAAGACAAATTTAAATATAATTTCAACCAAAACCTGAAAATCAAGCATCAAAACAAAGTGTTCTGTTTCAATGACGCACATAATTATTAAAACTTTTAAAAGTATCTTATACCAAATGGTAACAATACATAATATCATGGTAATATCACTGCATAATCTAAAAATTCAACATTAGTTTCTATTTTCTATTTTACTTATAATTAAAATATCAACATTGGTTCATTGAATATAACATAAATTATTTTTGTAATACATTGTTACATTGTCGATATTCTAAAGAAATAAATTCTTCATAATTAAAACATATAATCCAACAAACATAGAAATGTCTCAGAACTTCATGAAAAATGAGATGGAAGTCAAAATTTTTATTTCAAGTTACCATGCAAACATCAATTACATAAAAGTGTCTTAGATAATTATTCAAAATCAGCCATAGGTTCTGGCACACCATCATAATCTACATCTTCAGATGAATGGCTCGATGCAGATGAAGATGATCCATATTCTTCTCTTTCATCAACTAGTGCTCCATCTGAGTCAACATGCATGCCCACCATTTTAGAGTTCAAAAGTCTTGTAGATCTACGTCTACATTCTACAGAGTCCCATCTCAACAGTAATTGTTCTGGTAGCAATTTCTTCAAAATATTTATGGTCTGCAACTGAAGAGTTCCTCTCTTTGTCAAATTGAAGTCATACACAAGTATGTCAACATCCTCCAATTTTAAGACATCTGTGCGGTGACGATTTATATTTGTGCCCTTTCTTTTTCTCTTTCTGCCAATTCTTTTTTCCACTACCATCTCTGGCTTGTATACACCATTGAAAGGGTGGGTACTTGTGGCATACCAATGTACATCAACAGCTGTAATATCTTCATTTTAATTAATGACCTTTATAACCTTGGCAATCCAGAATGGATAGCCAAGTGGATCTTCATCTGCTAACACTACTATCATGCAACCCTCCTTAAGATCCTGCACAGAACCCCTATAAAGGTCTTCCATGGCTTCACGTTGTGCACGTGATCTTCTAGAACCAATATAGATTTCTCTTTCCTCTACCTGTGGGAAATTAATAATAGCTTGAGGCTGTTGTTGTTCAACATTGTGTGTTTCCTGATGTTCATGTTCATTTGGCATATTTTGTGGCCAAAAAAAAGGAGTCTTCAAAAGCGTATCCTCATTTACTAATCTTGAAATCATATCACTTTGATTACTGAAAAAAGACTCCCACCAAACTGAATCAGCAACATCGAAGTATTCATATGTATCTCTAATACATCTTTCAATTTCCTCTAGACATTCAAAATAATTTATGTCTCTCTTCTGCCTTCGTGCATTATGGATTTCGGAAACTGACTATAATAACAATATCTTTGATGAAAACATTGGACGCTCTGGAATTAACTTCAAAAATGCTAAACCTGATGATGGTCCCCATTCTTCAATAGTTGAATAATTCTTGCCCCATATAAGTGTTATCCCATCAATTTTTTTGATACGAAATTGATGCTGGAAGCTAATGTCGTTAAGTTGTTCAATGCATTTCTCCTCACCATGCGATCCAAAAATAAACCTTCGCATGTCAATAGTTTCTTCCAACACATGAAAAAGAGGCTCTGGAATGTACGATTTCTTAATACATTCAATTAATGATGGCAGGCTCCCAACACCTTTCCTCCTCAATGTTACTGAAAAACGACTGAACATTTGATCAATATGATCATGAGTATGCCCAACAAGAAGGAAACCAACCTTTATCTTTTTTAAAATCCCCAATTCAACGAGCATGTTTAGATACCCAAAAAGAACTTGATTTTTGTTCTCATGACTTGTGTTGTCTAATTGTAAATACAAAACTTCAGGAAGAATCCCAGACCAATGAGTAACCACATCATGGATTATAGTTATGGTCAAATTTGCATCATTGTGAATATTTGGAGTTGTGAAGAAAACTCTTGAAAACATCTTCTCATTAAATACCATACAACCAACCAAGTGAAACTGAATGAAATTTTCCTCCTGTAATTTTTTTGGCGTGCGGACAAAATGTGGAAGAAGTGTTTTCTTTTGGTCCATACCATCAATTATCAATCCAAGATATTTATTTGGATGATCATAACACTTCTTTCGATGTTTATACAACTTTTGTCTTTCACTTGTTTGCTGATTGCGATGGTCTTGAAGTTCTTTGACAACAAAATCTGTACATAAAATAAAAGAAACATATGAATAAATATATTTTCATTGTTGATAAGTATCAAATTTTAAAAAACAATGTTTTGAACACATACCTCTTTCTGCCCCTTGACATTTATCTCTTTTTGCTTTAAGAGAAGCACATGTGCTACAAATCCCCATCCTTGTCTTCTTAGGAATACGAACATTGTTGAATTCAGTTTTCCACATCCTTGTAAAATAAGAATATGTAATAAAATTACCAATTCATTCAACAAATTCTGCATAATCTTTGTATAACATGAATATTTCTCGTCTCGAGAAATTATCTGTAATATGTATTGTGTCTTTATTTGGCATACACTCTCCATGATTTGAAAAGAAGTCTTTCATCCATGTCTTAGCAGTATTTGCAAACAGCCCCACCTCCCGTTTATGACGTGCTTCTGAATAATATGTGGGATCCTTTTCCAATCTATCTTGGATTCTTGACAAACGACAATTACCAATTGAATACAACATTTTGAACACCTTTCTGCAAAGAAATACATTCCTAATATGATAATCATAACCTGCTAGTGTAGATTGCATGCAACCCACTAAATATGAATTTTGCATGCTTTTATTCATTGACATATATGTTTTCCTTTTCTCCAAAGAAAAGTTGAAATCCATATTTTTCAAGCAATCCCTTCAACAACATGCACTTGAAATCAAATGAACGACAGAAATTTTTGTCGTGAGATATTTTTTCCTCACCCTTGTATAACTGGAATGCTTTGGATTGATATGAAAAGGTCTACTCCTACTCCTAGTTGCAATATTTGCTTGCAACGGCTTCATCATTCCATCATCCTTTGTAAAAGTAGTTTCATCACCATTAGAAAGAATATTATCCCCACTATCATCATCCTCAACATAGTTAAGAAATTCATCAACATCATTGCGTGGAAAATTTTCTTTACCATCATCAGTTGAAGAAAACATTTCACAAGAATCATCGACACTTTTGTAACCCTGACTCAAAAGAAATTCTTCACCATCTTGACTCATGCTTTCAAATTCTTCCCTGGGAGGATTCAATTCTTCATCACCATGAGTGTCTTTGAAATGGTCACTTGGAGAAAATGCAATATTCAGATCTGTGCCTCTAAAATTATCATTTGCAAGAAACTCTTCATCCTCCCCTTCCTCGGTGGCGCTCTCATAATCCTTGGGATTAGGCATAAGTGGAAGCTTTGAATTTGTATTCACTAGAATTTCTTCATCCTGCCCCTCCCCTTCCTCACTAAAGCTCTCATAGTCCTTAGGATTGGGAATAAGTGAATGCCTTGAATCTATATTTATTGGAAATTCTTCATCCCCCCCTTCATCAGTGGTTAAATTCTAATCGTTATGATTAGGATGAAGTGAAAATTTTAGCTTTGGAAATTTATCCCCATCTTCATCAGTGATGCTGGCATAATCCTTAGGATTAGGACGAAGTGGATATTTTGATGCTGCAAATTCTTCATTCCCCTCTTCCTCAGTGGTGCTGACATAATCCTTAGGATTAGGACGAAGTGCATATTTTGACTTTGTAAATTCTTCATTCCCCTCTTCATCTGTGGTGCTGACATAATCCTTAGGATTAGGACGAAGTGGAAATTCTGACTCTGGAATTTTTTCGTCCCCCTCTTCATCAGTGGTGCTTGCATAATCCTTAGGATTAGGACGGAGTGGAAATTTTGACTCTATAAATTTTTCATTTCCCTCTTCATCAGTGGTGCTGGCATAATCCTTAGGATTGGGACGAAGTGGATGTTTTGACTCTGAAACATTATCATTCCCCTCTTCATCAGTGGTGCTCGCATAATCCTTACGATTAGGATGAATTTGATATTTTGACTCTGGAAATTTTACATCCCCCTTTTTATCAGTGGTGCTGGCATACTCCTCGGGATTAGGACAGAGTGGATATTTTGACTCTACAGATTCTTCATTCCCCTCTTCATTTGTTGTTCTCATATAATCCTTAGGATTAAGCTGAAGTGGATATTCTTCATCTCCCTCTTCATCAATGGTGTCCTCATAATCCTTGGGATTAGGACGAAGTGAAACTTTTGACTCTAGAATTTCTTCATCATGCCCTTCATCACTGTTGCTTTCATAATCCTTAGGATTAAGAGTAAGTGGTATAACTGGCGCTCGATTTACAGAAATTTCATTTTGCTGCACCTCATCAATTTTGTTTTCATCATCTTTAGGATAACGACCAAGTCGATTTTTTGACTCTCTATTCATGGTGAACGAACTCCCGTTATATTCATCACTCTGAATAGAGTTGTTACGTGAGGAAGATGTTGATGTTCTAGAAAGAAAAACTTCGCTATCAGAAGAAACCATGGCTTTCAACAAGAATAGGTTGAATGATACAAATTCCTCTCCCACTTACAATATATAGCTTAAAGACTGAAAATTTCCCTCCAAATTTTCCCTCCAAAAAAAATCGCGAAAAAATTTCCCTCCAAAAAATTTCGCAAAAAACTTTCCCTCCAAAATTTTCATTTCATATATTTGGTACAAATATTAATCAAAAAATGTATTTAACATTTTTTTTAATAAATTGTTTATGTTGAAATATTTTACCGATATTTATATTCAAAATATCCACAAAATATTTCTATCATGGATGCCTTCCAAACTAAAATAATGTTTTTATTTGAATGATTTAACATTGACTAGATGTAAGTATTAACTATAATATTACTATAATACCTACATGCGAATATTAACTATTTTAACTATAATTAACTACATGTACATATTTTAGATTTTAAAATTTAATCCCATGATTTTAAACATTGATTACATGTAAATAGTAACTATGATAACTAAATGCAAATATTAACTATTTTATCTATAATATTAAATATAATTAACTACATGTAAGTATTTCATATTTTAATTTTTAATCTGAGATTATATTTGAATTATTCAACATTCAGTACATGTAAATATTAAATAAAATATTAATTATGATAACTACATGCAAATAATAAGTACTTTAATTATAGTATGAACTATAATAAACTAAATCTAAATATTTGAAATTTGAAATTTTAATCCCACATTCGTTAAACAGTAAACCAATCAGACAATATACGCTATTTAAAAGGAATGATTCTTTTTATTCATCACATCACATCAAGTTTTCTGGTATTTGTTAGAGCAAATTTCTGGAGGTGTTGCGTTGGCATTGGTAACTTTGTGGAGGCATTGCATTGGCATTGGAAGCGTTGTGTCGCTATTGGTAATTTTGTGGAGGTGTTGCATTGGCATTGGTAACTTCGTGAAGGCATTGCATTGGCATTGGAGGCATTGTATTGCTATTCGTAATTCTGTGGAGGCGTTGTGTTGGCATTGGTGACAACAGCTTTTTGCATTTCAAAGGTTAGTTTTCTTCTATTCTGTTAATTTAAAGACGATTTTGGGGAAAATATGTTTTTCTATAGTTTTTTTGTGTCCAAAAACTATTTTTTTAAGGTTTTTAGGTTCAAAAACCTTGATTTTTTAATATTTTTTTAGTGAAGAAAATGCAAAAAAAATAAATTTTTTAGGGTTTTAAGAACAAAAATTTAGATTTTTTTTCTTTTTTAAGAATTATAGGTTCATTTAGACAAAAAAATCCATAAAACGACCCTGCACATAAAAAAAAGAGTAATATTATAACATTTTTTATTTTTTATTTTTTATCATAAACATATCAGTGATTTCATTATTTAATTTTTTTTTAATTTTATATTCTATTTTATTTTATTTTTTTAATTTTAAATCTTTGTTTTATTCTTTTTAATTTTAAATCTTTAATTTTTTTTTTTCATTATTGTTTTGTTATATATATATATATATATATCTTTTTTAATTGTATTGTGATAGAGTTTTTTTTTTACATTTATTATATTGTTATATTAAAACAAATGTTTATTTATTTATTTATTATATAGATATATATTTTTTTTAATTATATGATATTTAAAAACCAAACATTATTGTGATTTAATAATTTTTTTTATTTTTTTATTTGTTATATTTTGATATTTTTAACAATTTTTTTTATTTATTAATAAATAATGTTTTAATAATTATATTATATATAAAAAAAAAAATTAAAAATTGAAATTAAAAAGTAATATTTTGTTTTTAAATGAAAATTTTTATAGTTAATTTTACTGCTTTAATTTCAAACTATTTAGTTTTAGAAATAAATTTTGTTTATTAAATTTATTTTATCCGCAATATTTTTCCATTAACATATATATATATATATATATATATATATATATCAGTAAAATGGCATCAAAAAATATTTATGTGAATGTTTCTGCACCTAGGGCAGCAGCTCCCAAATCTACAGTTGTAGCTCGACGCACTATGGATACAACTCCCAAATCTAAAGTTGCAGCTGGACGCACTATGGACACTGTTGGACGCAATAAGGATATTGTTGCACACACTAATAAAAGTCAAGCAAGTGGGGCACCAGGTTCATTAAAGCTTATTTATGATTGGAAGAACGCCGAGGAAATAGATAAAACCAATTTCTCATGGTATCTTGAAGACAGTGAAACAGAGGTTGATATACACATCTATCTGATTTGTGGTATGATTGACTTAAATGAGCCATATGATGTGATGGGCAGAGTACGAGACATATGTATGGTCCCGAATACAAACACTATTTATGTTCTTGCAAGGAAGGCTCAGAAACATGAGAAGGTTAGATATCGTCTATCAATCGTCAAGTATGACACAGATGAAATATCTTCAAAATTTTCTGAAGAAATATCAAGCAACATTACAAATAACATTGTAAGTATGCTTATTTTTATTTCCTCTATGCATTATTGTAAGGATGATTCAATTTTTTATAAATTATTGATCATTGACATGTTTTATTTTGTTTCATAGGATTTTGTTCCGAGTCTTTCAAACATTTTTGATGGTATTTATATGTTGGTGCCAAATGTTATGGATGTGATCAAAACTTTCCACAAAGACAAAGCAAAGGAAAGGAGATTGAAGCAAAGAGCAATAGCTCGTGACACTGCAACAGTACAAAGAGGGGATCAACCAAGTGTCACTAAGGTGGGTCAATCTAGTAAACTTAAACATGTTTCTTTTGAAGGTGTCGAACATGAAACAGAAAATTATGATAGAATTAGTGAGGAGGAGATGAGAACTATTGTGAAAAAGGAGAAAATAGATCAGACACCAAAAAGAAAAATTGCCAAAGATGTCTCTTTTGTACCTCATGAAGGAGAGCTTGTTTATAAAAAAACTGATATGTTATCCAATAAGACTAGGAAAACAAATATTGGTGAACCTGTAAAGGTCATGAGCAGTAGTGAAGAACAAATTGAAAGCTCTTACGGAATCATAGAAATCATAACACCAGGTGCTGAGTTAGAGGATGGCATTATTAAAACAAAATAAAATGCTATTCGACAAGAGTTGAGGAAGAATAAATTAATTCTTGGTGGGCAAACATTTGAGCTTAATGTTAACCAATTTTATGGCCTAGATGAAGGACAATCTCAATATCAAATTAGAAAGGCCCATCACCTACATGTACATAATCTGAAAACATTGTTCAGGTTCAATCCATATGCGCATGTGGTGGATTATGTGGTTCTTGTCGATCCATGTCAGGTTCCCAACAAACAAGCATTTCACAAGACAAAATTTTTTGATTATAAATATTATGTAATTGGAGGGAACCATTCAATAGAGGCTAAGAGACAATTGATTGTAGAATATCCCAATAACTATCTTTTTCAAATAGTGAAATGCATTATTTACGTTGGCTTAACAGAAATGGAATCAAAGTTATTGGCATGGGATCATAATGCAGATAATGAGTACAGAATGAAAATGACTTTCATCCAAAGGGTCAGATTTATTCATAATGAATTCATAGAAAAATGTCGTGGGGATAAGACACAAGTTAGTGTAGAATTTCGAAAGGAATGTTTAATGGAAACAGGTTATCAAATTGATGAAAAAAAAACAAAAGATGGAAAATTGAATACAAATCTCTTCAGAGGCACAGATAACATTTTTCAGTTGGCATTTATAACTGAGGAGGTATGGGATTTGATTGATGAGATTTTTGATCGGTGGGAGAATATTTCCATAAAAAATCAGAAGGTTAGAAAGAGTAAACCCATAATATGTACCAACAGTAAGGGGGGTCCTGAAATGAAGCAGCTTCCAGAGAATATGACTATTACACCTTGGAGAACAATGCAAGGTGTGAAGGATGATAAATAGTCAAATCAGTATTAGCCCGTGTGAAGTCGGGTGAATTATCAATGGAAGAAATGTGTGCAGAATTTCAAAAGTAAGTTTCTTGAATTATTTCTTTCATTATAATTTTATTTTAAATAAAACATAATGATGTTGGTAGAATTTGTTATAAATGTCAATATATTAACGTTTTTAACTTGATTTATTCAGTCAGAAAATTTTTATGAAAATACAAGAACACATGGGTAAAATGTTGAATGAAGACAGTTGGGATGATGTTGTACGCAACTACCCAGAAGCAAGTTCTATAAAAGAGTTTTATATTGCATTGAATAAGGTATGTTGATTTATAAATTTATTTTATTCATATTTTAACTATTTTTATTTTATTACTTATACATATCTATCTATATATATATATATATATATATATATATATGTCATTAAAGATGTCGAAGAAGGATGGAAATGGAGTACCAGATACTTTCAAAAGCTTTATTGAAAAAATTAAGATGGAGAACATGAGAAGGAAGCATCTTATGAATGTTGAACTAGATCCTACTCTTAATCATTACATTTGGAATGGGCTCGACAGTGTCCAATATCAAATAATACAAGGTGACTGTGAAGACATTGCATCACTAATACCTAAAATGGAATATGGTCTAGTTATTGCAGATATTCCTCATGGTTTCAATTTCCCAGACATTGAATATGATAGAGAACCATATACTTATCAAGCTTTTAGTGAAGTGGTTACGAGTTTTCAAGAAGTGACAACATCACCACTTTGGCGATTTGTGACATTTCATTCAGACACACAGTTTCCAATGTTATTAACAAGCTTCAAGGGTAAAGCAAACTCAAGGATGCAACTTACATGGTAAGATTTTGAAATTGTATGTTTGATTCCTCCTAAATTTTTTATTCATGTAAAATTTAATTGAACTTTTACTATGTTATGTTACAGGAAAAAGTCAAATATTGTTTCTTCCAAAGATCAGCCTATTATAAATTATTGTGAGTTCATCCATGTTGAATGTTGGACAAAAGAGGATAGCTATAACCATATTATTATGAATCGAGTAGATGGGAAGAGTCATAGTCAAGTATTGGTTTATGATGCAGTGGTAAGAAAACTAACATATGAGGATAAAGATGCAAAAGGAGATATAGTTAACATTTATAAAAAAACACAAGCATTGATCAACTATCTTATAGATCTATGTTCAAATGAAGGAGAATGGGTTTTGGATTTATTCTCAGGTTCAGGTAAGTTTTAATATACAAATTTAAATTTAAATATTGTCTTTTTTACTTTTTATGTCTCCATACTAATTTTCTTACTTATTTTTTTTGTGCTTGATGACTAGGTACAACACTAGCATGTTGCCTACTAAAAGGAAGAAATGGCATTGCCATTGAGAAAGATCCAGTTCAATGCAAATTTATTCAGCAAAGAATTAACGCTCTTAAATTCCTTCCAGATGCGAAGCAAGAAGTTGGTTTGAGGAAAGGAGATTTTAATGAATCACGTGTGGCAAAAAAAGCAAAGGAACCTCAACCACCATTATATGGAATGATTGGAAAGGGACACTTTGGAAGATTTGCTGACATGACAGATCCATTAGAAGACGTCGATGATCAAAATGAAGAAGAAAATGTTGCGGAAGAAGCCATCAATGCTGTTCTAGATGATGTTGAAGATGTATTAGTTGATATTGTTGATGATGTTTAAGTTATGCTTGAAAACAAAGCTTATTTTTTAGAACTATTAATCAGCTTTACTTGTAATGTTTAGACTTTGATATTTTATGAGAACAACCCCTTTTTTTTGCAAAAAACATGTGATTGCTATTATTTTTTGACATAAAATTCAATAAAAATGTTGTTTTCTTAAGTTTTTTTGTTAAAATTCTCCCAAAAAATTAGTTTATTTAACATGTTTTTTTCAACAAAACTCTGTAAAAGTGTATTTTTTGCATTGTATTTATATTGAAAAATTGTATTTTTTTGTCATATGGTTCAAAATATTGGTTTTTTAGCGATAATTTTTTGATGTGCATTGAAAAATTATTTAACAATACATAAACATGTAGAAAATATAAACTTTATAATATTGACCTTTTTTCCATCTTTTATGTATGTGAAAAAGTGAAGATATCATTACAAGTTTTTATTTTTAAAAAAAATATTTTTTTATTTTTAAAACACAAGTACATAAATGCATTTAAAAATAAACATCTCACAGAAGAAGAAGACATTAAAAAATTTATAGTGTCAAAATCAATCCTATAAAAAAAACGTTGCTGATGATACACCACCACTATTCAAAATCGACATAAAAAACACCACTTTAAAAAAAAAAAATTCATTAAAAAAAAAAACAAAATGAAAAAAAATTAAAGTGCCAAAAACATGCTCAAACTTTTTTTTCTTGATTCTACATCGCCACTTTTTCAAAATCAGGTGTTTTTCTTGATATTTCAAAAAGTAGGTAACATTGAGGTTACCTATTTCATCAGTAACATTGTTGATGAAGAAACATTCCCATTTTATTAGAAATTTGATCCTCCTACTAGCATGTTGGTTTTCAGGTTGATCCTTCTGTAATCATGTTAGTAAACTGATTTTCACAATCATAGGATTTTTTTTCTCATATATATATATATATATATATATATATATATATATATATATATATATATATATATATATATATATATATATATATATATATGTTTTTATCATTTTTGTTTGAAAAGAAAGTATAAATTTTTTATTATGTTGGCACGGTCACCTATCATCTTTACTTATGCTTGCTATTGTACTTGCTGCATGAAATATTCCTTTGTGAGGGGCTAAAAATATACTTTAAGTCTATGCCCATTCACAAGGAATATTGAATCTCACCCACCAATGGTTTTGGTTTATACCCCTCCATTCTCAAAAACTTTAACCACTTCATAAGGTCCCATCCAATGTGTGTGGAATTTAACTTTTAAATGTTTAAATATGGAATCATAAAGGAGTACCCAATCACCTAGTGGGAATTGCTTCTCTTTGATAGAATTGTCATTCCACATCTTGTGTTGTTGTTTAACTAACACATTATGTTGAAAATCATCCCTTCTAAACTCATCTAACTAATTTAACTGTAATAGGCGCTGCTGCTATTCTTCCTAGAGGTCTAACCCTAGTTGAACTGAAATTCTGAAGGTTTTGATCTAGAAATCCATGGGCAGAAGGACATGTATCCCATATAATAGCTCATATGGTGTATGTCCCGGGTTGTTCCTCCAAGTGGTATGATATTCCCATAAAGCTTCCAGAAACCTCCTGGCCTAAAACTTCCTATTCATGTTCACAGTTTTAATGAGGATCGACTCGATCACCTTATTCATGGATTCCACCTGGACATATGCTTGTGGGTGATACCGTGTAGACTTTTTGTGCCGAATTTTGTATTAATACATCACACCCTATATCAGATTAGATATAAATTACGATCCATTGTCAGAAGAAATCTCTCTAGGAACACAAAATATAGTAAATATCTCAGTAAAAAAAAAATCAACATTTAGTTTTTCAGTAGCAAAAGAAAAAAGTTTAGCTTGTACCCATTTTGTAAAAAAATATGTGCAAACAAACATATTATTTTTATTTAAATATGTTGGATTTATAGGTCCCACAAAATAAATAGCCCATTTCGCAAAGTGCTCCATCATAATATGAGGACATAAAGGCATTCCATTGACTTGACCTTGCTGGCCCATTGGCTGAGAGCTATCACATCGCTTGAAATATTGCTTGGCATCCTGAAATAAGGAAGGAAAAAGATAGGCGGCTTGTAAAATCTTTTATTCGGTCTTTTTATCAACAAAGTGGTCTCTGCAAGGTTCATCGTGAGAATATTTCAAGATTTCAAACACTTCTTCCTCTCTTACACATATGTAGATACTAAGATTTGGTCCAGTTTAAAAGAGTTCAACTTGGAACCAAGAATATGCAACACTTTTCTGTATGATAGTCCGCTTCTCACAAGAAGATAAGTGAGGTGGTGTTTTTTTGGTGAATAAATAGTTGTCTATGTTAGCAAACCACAAGGATTTTTGTTGACACAACAAAAAGATGTTTGCTAAGGAAATCATCATCAACATGAATTACTTCACCAATATTATTTAATCTAGAAAGATAATTAGGTACAACATTATATTCTCCTAGTCTACCAACAATAGTAACATTAAATTCTTGTAATAGGATTAAATACCTAGTGACTCTACCATTATTCAATGGTTTATTCATTAAATATTTTATTGCAAAATGATCAATATGCACAAATACTTCATATCCTGTAATGTAGTGTCTGAATTTATTAAGAGAAAAAAGCACAACAAAAAAAATCTTTGTCAGTCACTATATAATTTAATTCCGTGGGTGACAACTTTTTACTGATGAAGTAAATAACATAGGAATGTTGGTTTTCTTCTTGTCCTAGAGTTGCACCAATGACAATATCAGAGGCATCAAAGGAAATATGGAAGGGAAGGGACTAGTTAGGTCCTCTCAAAACTAGTGCATGTACTAAACATTCCTTTAATTTCTGAAAAGACTATTGGCAAGACATAGACAAATAAAAAACACCATCCTTAGCTAATAATCGAAAGTGGGGGGTAACTATCCTAGAAAATTTCTCAATGAATATCATGTAGTAGCCTGCATGTCCCCGAAAGCCACTCACTTCCCTTTGTGTTTTACATGCACGAAGACACAAAATAACTTGTATCTTAGTTGGGTCAACCTGGATACCTTTGTCAAAAATAAGGTGGCCAAGAACTAATCCTTCTTTGCACATTAATCTACACTTTTTGTCACTCAAAGCAAGGTGAGATTCTTGGAAATAAAGGAGATATTTTTTCATATCTTTAAGGGCTTCCTGAAATGAATCACCAAATACAGAAAAGTCATCCATATCAAATTATACACACTCAAGGTCAGCAAAAATAGCCAAAAGCACCCTTTGAAAATTATCTGTGGCATTACATAGCCTAAAGGGAAGAACTCAGTATGTAAATCTATATTTCGGTGTGATCTATATTTGGTTGTAGCCGCTAAAACCATCTAAAAAAGAAAAGTAATTTTTACCAGAAAAGGTATCAAGAAGCTGATCAATGAGAGGTAGGGGAAAGTAATCCTTGAGAGTGGCTCTATTAAATTCTCTATAATCAATAAAAATACACCATCTCCCATATTTCTTATATACTAATACCAATGGAGACACCCAATGGCTATCGGATATGGGATGGATAAAATCAACATCTAAGAGTTTTTATAATTCTACCTTCACATATTATCTTAGAGTCGGGTTCATACGCATTTGGGGTTTTCAGGCAAGTCAGGCTCCTTCCTCAATATAAATATGATGAGTACAAGTTTCAGGAGGGATTCCTTTCATGTCTTCGTATCCCCATGCAAAGGCATCAATATGGTTTTGCAACAAACTCACAAAATGCTATTTTTGAAATGAATATAGGTCCAAACTAATATGTAAAGATTTCCCTACACTAATTTCAACAAGACTGGTTTCGAGTTCGATTGTAAAAATACATGCTTCTAGAGACTATGGTAAGGAAGGTTTGGAATCATGACTTTCATGAAAATCCAAACTAAATGCTTGACACAATGATTCAAATTTTGGCATGGTGTCTAGATTATTTAGGAATTCTCGTATTTCACATTCTTGAGTTGAATCAGTATGATGATGTTTCATAGAAAGTTACTAGCTCTCCTCATCACTATTGTAATCTATCCATAATCCATCTTGAAGCTCCTGTATAGATTTGGCAAGTGGATACAGGGTGAATTTCTTCCTAGAATCTCCATGGGAAATGTACATGTCACCATAACAAAATCCAATATAAGCATCAACCATAGCAAGCGATGGTCATCCCAATATCAAGGGATGTCCCACCACATGATTATTTGGCTGAAGTACATTAAATTCTGCAAGATATTCCCAAGAATATATCGAAACAACCACATCCTCCAACAATCCCTCTAGATTGATTTTACATCTGTCTCCCAATTCAAGCACAGTAGGAGTAGGAGGAATATGGACCATCCATATTTTATCCATGGTTTTCTTGGTAATAACATTAATGGTTTCCCCTAGGTCTATTGATAGCGGGGATACCCGCCAAACCCAAATTCCCATTACTTTTCAAAATTTCTCCTAAAACTGTGTGTAAGTGCATCCAAAGCTTCTTCCTGAATCAAATCACAATCTGGGCAACTCAACAGCTTCTTGGTTCTGGGACTGAAAAATAAATAAAACTCCAAGCCAAGGATTAGCAGTCACACTACTTAATTCCTTCCTTCTTATTTACTTATCAATTTCATAGAAATTAATAAGTGAATACCTTAATCCAATCTTATATTATACCAAATAATAAGGCTTCCACACCATACATATTAAACCCTCGGTCTTTTAACTGCGTGCTTAATCACAATTTATATGGCCCCATTATACGTAATATATCCATGCCTATATTACGGCATTCTTCAACTATTGGAAACATTACAACGAAGTCCAACAATAATCGTCATACCTTTATTAACTTGAAACCTTAGTCAAAACATCTTTAATGTCTCCATCAGACCTTATACTAAGGTTACAATACGTCGACTGACCTTAATAACAAAATTCATTACATATATCTCCGTCGGGCCCACAATACAATTGCAGAATGCATACACCGTACCTTGATTAAACTTCGTACAAATCCTGCGAGCGATCACCGTTAGATATCGAGCCTCCAGATCAACGGTATATATCGATATCGCTCGGCGTCTTTGGTCGATAGTTAATGCGCGATGGCGCACTTATGGAAGTGGTTTCTTTGGGTCCCGCCTTCCCACGCGTCAGCACCTCTATGGAATCGCTCCCCCCTCCTCGAATACTTCTTGCCGACGAAAGGTGGTGCGATGAAATATACTTCCAGCCTTTATTGTTCACTCCAAACCGCGTCATTTTTCCTCTCGGTCATGGTTCCCTACTCCAGGTTCCACTTAACTTCACGTTCCATCTCAACGCTGATTCCTTCGCATTAACACTAACTCTGGACACAGTGTACATGCGCTGGTTATACAACCTAGTATTGGAATTCCGAGTCCATCCACAGGGGGATTCCTTTTATACGTCACGCAGGATTCTATCCCACATGCTCCCTTCTTGACACACCGTCTATGGTCAAAGGTCTTAACAAGGGTTTTATCACTCTGGTCTCTATGCCCCTCACTTATTAGACTCGAGCTCAACTACACAGAGATCCATTATCCTTCACCAAGAAAACATATATACATTTACACAAGATTTAACTCGACTTTATTCACGTCGATTCTCCCATTAGATGCAGAGCCTCAATCA
Organism: Pinus albicaulis; assembly: GCA_034641835.2. Classification (NCBI taxonomy): domain Eukaryota; kingdom Viridiplantae; phylum Streptophyta; class Pinopsida; order Pinales; family Pinaceae; genus Pinus; species Pinus albicaulis. Next base: position 525,203,246 of record CM076580.1, read on the forward strand.
GAGCTCTATCACAGGTTCAAGTTACATTCAGTCATATATTCTTGCTTATGGAATCTGAGCCACTTACACAGGAAATGAATTTGAAAATTCACATATGGAAATAAATCACAATGCACATGACATACTGAACAAATTCTATATTTATACAGTGAATTAACTTACAACATATTGGCTAGATCTTCCAATGTCTTGGCCCTATTTCCTACTCTGTCTCTACGACAGGCCTACGCAGCCTATACATTTCTCTATGTAGGCCTTTTGTGCAGGTCTATGCAGGTCCTTGCCCTGTCTCTCGAATCTGTCACAGGGATTTATTTTTATACAAATTTGGAATCAATCGGTTCAGACTGCCTATGACTCATAACTCTTCAAATTCCTACAGTTACAAATTAAACTAACGCTCAGACAAACAGAGACAGACTATCCCTTCCTATGCCCACGGAACATTCGGGCAGTTACATTTCTCCCTCTAATTAACTAAATTACTCAATTATGAATATTTACATGGGGAAACAAAACATGAGGCCCTCCTTTAATTTTATTTGTTTAGAAAATTGTCTTGGGTCCAATGCCCCTGCATCAGACTCCCCAGGTTCAAATGATTCATGATCTCCTGATCATGTGCTTTCATCTTCGTCTTCGTGGATTCCACACCTTGTTCTGCAACTGGCCATCCATTGCAGCATCATTCTTCCGCATTCCTCCTAGTTTCCATGTCTTGGTCTGCATCTTCCCACTTTCTATGCCCTCACAGTCCGTGTCTATCTTCCTCTGGCTACTGCTGATTCTCAGCTTTCTTGCTGCTATCCTTTTCTGAGGCATCTTTATCATTAACTTTCTTATAAATTCTAGTTCTCTGTCTAATATTTCCTCCGACTGCTGGACACTTACTTTTGTTTGTTGCATTCTTATTTCTTCAGTTCTTACTACTGCCCTATTCACTATGCTTACTTCCACCCAATCATCCATACCCTCTCTGCAACAGTAAAACTTTTTCTCCCATGCTGGCAACACTTCAGCTTCTTGCTTCAGCACTCTCTCCAGCAACACTCCAAGCTGTTGCTCTAGCATTTCACATTCTTTTCTAAATATCTTCAGTAAAAATTCTCGCCATCTCCTTTGGCCAAAAAAATCTTCTCCATGCTACAACTCAGGTTCAACATCTTCTTCTTCTGCCTTGCCAATCTTCAACAATTGCCTTCCTTCTTCTTGAATGACTCCAACAATCAAATCAAGTTCTCTAGACACTGTATCTTCATCTTCTATCAAAGTGAAACTCTGGTTCTCCACTACTGTAGTAGCCCCAACAGTCTGCCATGCAGTCTTCTCTTTAATCTTCCCTTGGCTATTTCAACAAGCCAATCCTTCATAGGAGACATGGTTGTCTCATCTTCACTCAACTGCTCATCCTCATTCTGCAATAGCTCTTCTTCTTCTAAGACAACTCCAAGTGATGGATTTTCCTCTGCTTTTCCTGTCAACATAGCCACTTCATCAGTTCCAAAACCCTAAGACCTAATGGTCCCTATTGATGATCCAATCATCAATTCTTTTCTATCTTCATCCCATTGTGTCTCCACATTCTACAATCCCCAATTCTGAAATTGAGGTCTTCTCTCTTGTATGGAATCTTGTTGATTCATCATACTCTCTAGCAGCTCAATTTCTCCATTCCATGGTTTAAAGTCTTCCACAGAATTCTCGTTCTCTGTCAATTGACTGCCCCATGCTGTCAACTTATCTCTGTCATCAACATGATCTACATCCATCAAATATTTGTTAGAAAAAAGTCTACAAGGCCTCAAAGCCTTCCCTTCTTCTGTCAGCATCTCAATATGTTGTCCCAACTTTCTCTTCTTCTCGATCAGCACATCAGAATGTTGATTCCAGTTCCTCCAACATTTCTTGAGACCATCAGTTTGTCTCCCTTCTGCACCATCCTCTTCAAGGATGTCTTTCTGATCTAGTTGACAAGAAGGAACTTTCTCATCTTCAATCATCTATGTCCTTACCATCTGAACACCTTCCCTCTGTGGCTCTGTCCTCTTCTCATGCCACAATCTTGGCATCTCACCACAATCTTCTCTGTCTTCATTATCTTCATTATCTTCTGCTGTCACTATCTCCTCAATCTTTACCAGAGTAAAATCCTGATTTCCCATCTCTGTAAAGACTCCAGCTACCTGTCCATCATTATCCACATGGAAATTTATCAAAAGAAGCCTGTCATTGTCAGTATTAATGACAAATTCATCATCAGCTCCATTGAAACAATCTCTTCTATCAAGCAAGGAATTAATGAATTCCTTCTGCTGGAGTAGTTTAATCTGTTCTTCATCTGAAAGATACTCATCATACTTTACTTGGCAACAGTCAATTTCATCTATCACATTTCCATCATGTGAACTGCCTTCATTAACACCTGCATTCACACACAACTCGTCAGATGCAAAACCACAAGACCTCATGGTCTCAATTGGTGATTTGGTCACCAAATCTTTCTGCTGTTCTAAGTCTTCTATATTTTCCAGAGATCCTCCAATGGTCTCTTCTTCTGAATCCTCAAGTTGTTCAGCCTCCATATTCTGGCCAATATAACAAACTAAAGCTCCTCTGCTTCCAATATGTTGGAAAGCATAATCTTTCTCCAACTGTGCATGGACATCTTCAAAGCATGTAGCTGCTCCATTTTCTTCCTCAGTGACAACATCAGCAGTTTGTTCTTTCTCACCTGCTGTTCCTGCAAACATAAAAAAAATGTCAGATGTAAGGCTCTTGGACCCCTTGGTCCCACTTGAAGCTTTAGTCTCCAAGACTTTCCCCAGATACTCAATCACTCTGAGTATTTCTCTCTTCTTCTAAGCATTCATCATCTTCTCCTTCTTCCTTTGTAGCCTCTGCCACTTTACCTTCTTCTTCATGAGCCAACCAAATCTCTGGATTTCTTCTATCCTCCTCTTCAGTTCATTGAGCTCTTCCCTGATCTCAGCAACTTCTTTCCAATATTCTTCATCTGTGATTCTCTTCCTCATGCCAACTGCTTTGGCATCTTCCCACACTCTTTTGCTGCAGCCTCTTCCAGGACCTATGCAATCTCTGCAGTCTTTGCTATGGCTCTCAGTAGCCATTCCCTTCTCTAGGAGTTCTTCACGCACAAGCTATACTAAGCCTCTGCAGCAGCAAGCTCTCTTACTGTAACTTACCTCACCAAGCTTCTCTCCTGAGCTCCGTCTTTTGGCAAGTACTGGTCCCCTCTCTTTGGAACTTCTTGAGCACTCTCTTTGCTCTCTAGGCTTCACTCTACAACTTTCTCAAGAACACCCCTTTTATTCTTTCATCCAACCTCAGTTGGGAATTATTTCAGGTTCTGCCACACTCTTTATGCATTCAGAATCCCTTGCTGGACTCTTCTATCACTGCTCTCAAAGCTTGTGATCTACTTCTGCTGATATGTCTTCCTCAATTTCTTGCACTCTGTATTCTGCAAACAATACCTTCCAACCAGAGTTCAAATAATGCTCATCATCTTACCTCTCAAGATCCCTGAATGATCTTGTTCCTTCTCTCCTCACCTGCACTGCATTTCTACCTGTTGAAATCTTCTGTCTTCAAGTCTAGATTCTGTTCATCTGGAGACCTTCACTATATGTCACATCAACTATTATTTCCTGTTCAGTACATGTGCATTTAAAAAACAAACTCTTCAACAAGCTAACTAAAACCTGGCTCTGATATCACTTGATAGCGGGGATACCCGCCAAACCCACATTCCCAGTACTTTTCAAAATTTCTCCTGAAATTGTGTGTAAGTGCATCCAAAGCTTCTTCCTGAATCAACTCAAAATCTGGGCAACTCAACAGATTCTTGGTTCTGGGACTGACAACTAAATAAAACTCCAAGCCAAGGATTAGCAGTCGCACTACTTAATTCCTTCCTTCTTATTTACTTATCAATTTCATAGAAATTGATAAGTGAATACCTTAATCCAATCTTATATTATACCAAATAATAAGGCTTCCACACCATACATATTAAACCCTCGGTCTTTTAACTGTGCACCTAATCACAATTTATATGGCCCCATTATACGTAATATATCCATGCCTATATTACGGTGTTCTTCAACTATCGAGAAAATTACAACGAAGTCCAACAATAATCGTCATACCTTTATTAACTTGAAACCTTAGTCAAAACATCTTCAATGTCTCCATCGGACCTTATAATAAGGTTACAATACGTCGACTGACCTTAATAACCGAATTCATTACATATATCTCGACCGGGCCCACAGTACAATTGCGGAATGCATACACCGTACCTTGATTAAACTTCGTACAAATCCTGCGAGCGATCACCGTTAGATATCGAGCCTCCAGATCAACGGTATATATCGATATCACTTGGCGTCTTTGGTCGATAGTTAATGCACAATGGCACGCTTATGGAAGCGGTTTCTTTTGTTCCCGCATTGCCATGCGTCAACACCTCTATGGAATCGCTCCCCCCTCCTCAAATACCGCTTGTCGATGAAAGGTGGTGCGATGAAATCCGCTTCCAGCCTTTACTGTTCACTCCAACCCGCGTCATTGTTCCTCTCGATCATGGTTCCCTACTCCAGGTTCCACTTAACTTCGCGTTCCATCTCAACGTTGATTCCTTCGCATTAACACTAACTCTGGACATAGTGTACATGCGCTGGTTATACAACCTCGTATTGGAATTCCGAGTCCATACACAGGGGGAATCCTTTTATACGACACGTAGGATTCTATCCCACACACTCCCTTCTTAACACACCATCTATGGTCAAAGCTCTTAACACAGGTTTTATCACTCTGGTCTCTATGCCCCTCGCTTATTAGACTCAAGCTCAACTACACAGAGATCCATTATTCTTCACCAAGAAAACATATATACATTTACACAAGATTTAACTCAACTTTATTCATGTCGATTCTCCCATTAGATATAGAGCCTCAATCAGAGCTCTATCATAGGTTCAAGTTACATTCAGTCGTATATTCTTGCTTATGGAATCTGAGCCACTCACATAGGAAATCAAATCGACAATTCACATATGGAACTAAATCACAATGCACACGACATACTGAACAAATTCTATATTTATAAAATGAATTAACTTACAAAATATCAGCCAGATCTTCCAATGTCTTGGCCCTATTTCCTACTCTGTCTCTACGACAGGCCTACGCAACCTATATAGTTCTCTATGCACGTCTTCTATGCAGGTCTGTGCAGGTCCTTGTAGGTCCTTGCCCTGTCTCTCGACTCTGTCACAGGAATTTATTTTTATACAAATTTGGAATCAATTGGTTCAGCTTCCCTATGACTCATAACTCTTCAAATTCCTACACTTACAAATTAAACTAACACTCAGACAAACAGAGACGGACTATCCGTTCCTATGCCCACGGAACATTCGGGCTGTTATATTTCTCCCTCTAATTAACTAAATTACTCAATTATGAATATTTACATGGGGAAACAAAACATGAGGCCCTCCTTTACATTTATTTATGTACAAAAATGTCTTGGGTCCAATTCCCCTGCATCATCTATAAGCACGTTGGAGACAAGGACATCACCTATCTGAACAGAGACAACTAGGTTTCCAGGTTCGGTATATTTTTCCATTTTCATACACCCTATCATTAAATCTGATGCTCTTCCAATAAATTAAATGGTTTTAGGTTATACTCTTTTCCTTCTTGGCTTCTTGAGGCAGAGTTCCTTAATGACTTTTGTAAAAATGGGGATCTCTTTGATAGCTTGGAGCAAGGGGGCCTTTATAAAAATATTCCTAAGTTCATAAGCTAGGCTCAACTCGGGATAGGGGTCATTCTTCTCCATAACTAGCCTCTCTGGAAAGGGAGGCCAGTTTGAGGAAGATAGTAAAGGCCCCAAAGGTACGGGAATACAATTAATGGCGAAATCTCTTCCAGAATGGTTAGGAGCTTCCTCCTCACATTTCTCTTCAATAATTAGCATATCTTGATTTTTTTTTATGATTTTACTACTGTCCGTGATCTCAGTTGGAGGTAATTGAATCCAACTAGCATGGATAGATAACTGGGTGCAGGAAGCACTTTGATGGAATGAATCATTTTGGCCCTTTATTATTGGGGTTAGATATGGGTTGAGCAAGTAGTTGAGGTGGTCTAAAAGGTGGAGGTAAAGGTAATGGTGGCATAGGTTGACTTGGGGCAATGATGGTTGTGGTATTTGGTAAAGTGCATATGTAGGAGGATATGATTACATAGGTGAAGGATAGGAAGGATGTGAATGCTTTAGTCCTCTCCATCCTTTTTGCCAATATTGGGATGGCTTTCCATACTGAAATGGTTCACATGCTGCCAATGTTGAGGGTGATTTTTGTTAGGATAGGAATATGGATGTGTATTATAACAAAAAGAAATTGTGGAGGTTCAGGAACCATACCTTCAACTACCTGAGGTCAATTTCTTCGCTCTCCCATAGCATGCAACGACTCAGGTTCATTATTCCCTACTTAAAATATTGCTTTTAATCCAGGTATGGAGGGGCATTTCTCAGTGGCATGGTTCTCTGCACAAATTACACATTTATTAGTTCCTTTGACATCATTTGGACATTCTCTTAAAGGATTATTTTTCCTACACTTTGGACAAAAAATGGATAATGACACTTGTTCTTCAACAAGTTTTTGTTGAAATTTCAAAGATTCTATTTTCTTACTAACGATATTCATTATTTCAATTTTCATATTGTCATTTTTTTTCTCCAAACCAATAATGATAGCATTGGTAGATCAAAGTTTGTTATTTTTACTATGGATTCCTTTACAAAATCTAGATTTATTCCGTGATAATTTTCTGTACACGTTAGAAATTTGATCAAAAGGTTGTTGAGCAATATCTCCTTGTCCTAAAAATTTTATATTATTTCTAGCATCACAGGTAAGCCCACCTAAGACCAAGGTTCTAATAGTACTTAGATCAAATTTGTGTTTTTACCTTTGTAGGATATACATAAATATTTCGAGATAATATTCCAAGGTCTCACCATCACCTTGCACAATGGTGAAGATTTCATCATGCATATCTTTATTTTTACCATATTCCTTATATTTTAATAAAAACACTCTGTTCATTTTCTCCTAGGAAGCTATAATGTTTCCTCCTAATCCCATGAACCAACATAATGTTGAATCCTTAAGAGTTGCAAGGAACAACCTTAACTTCTGAGCATTTGTGGAGTAATCGTAATCTCTACATAATATTTCAAATTAAAATAAGAAATAATCTGGGTCCTCGTGTACCTTACCATGGAAATGAGGAAGATTTGATGAAGGAATATTCTTCATTTGCACAAGTATATCTCGATCCACGATTGGAAATCTGAAGCTGGATTCTTCCTCATTTACCTAGTTTTCTCCACTTCCCCCATCATGGTATTCATGTTCTACCATTTTTGTACCTCCAAATGAACTTCTCTCAACAAGATGAGAAATTTGACTATGGTTTAAATTTCTTTGAAGTCCAAGAGTCTCCTTCTTCCCGTTCGTTGGTTCTATCACACCCAAACTACTATCACTAGAGTCCAAGTGGACAGTTCCTATGTGATGGGTCTTTGTATGTTTGGAATTTTTTATTGCAAGAGAATTCCCATTATGAGAAAAAGTTTCAGTTTGATCAGTGCTTCCTCTTCCTCTATTGAGTGTCGAACCCCTACCCCTTTTAGGCATTCATATCAAAAAATAATGACAAAATATGAAAAATCTCAATCAAATGCTCCAATTAAAACAATAAATTAACACTTGTAATATCCTTCAAGAAATAGAAGAACACTGCAAAATAATAGTAGCCTTACCCCTATTGCAGAAAAACATAAGTTTCTTACCAATATTAGAATGCCTCCCCGACAACGGCACCAAAATGTTAGGTGTAGGAATTGGAATTTAACAAAATCTTTCAACACTTAATTGTCAACCAAATGGCTTCGTAAGATTAGAGGCATAGAACTAGAAAAACCAAGAATGATTTGAAAATTTCCTACTTCTATTCCTACTTCCTTAATTACAATTAGAAAAATCAAAACAAAATGATCACATGGAAATTAATACCAAAGAAATTCTGGTGCTAGAACAAAAGGAAAGTACTTTGCAGAAACTCAAAATAAAAGGAACTCTCAATTCATTGTGAACAATATTGATTAATAAAATGAAATTTAAGATTACCTTCATTGTAGTTATGTGACAATGTGATAATTAAGTTATTCATAATTTTTTTCCTCTTCAAAGATATTGCTTCCTGCACTAAATTTTCGTTCCTACACTACAACAACACTCCTCTACTGGAACATTGTTCTGACACTGGAATGAAGTTTATGCACTAGAAGTGTGTTTTGTACCTGCACTAAATATTTTCACCTTCATACAAGAGTTCTGAGTCTGTGTACCATAGCACTTTGTTCCTGTACCAGGATATCAGTTCTTGTACCATAACAGAGGTTCAAGTCCTAGAAAATCAGTATTCCTATACTTGGTTTCCAAATCACTTGTGAAAATTAAAGAGCATGTTTAACTAAAGAACTAGATTGCAAATAAAACAGAACTTGAACGGAAATCCTCATAAGCGAAAATATTCTTCAACCTCTCTTAGATTCATAAATAAGAAATTATTTTAAAACTCAAAGTAAATATTCATAAAAAAACAAACCTCCTTCATGCAAATAAAGAAATTATCTAATCCATGTGATAGCAGGCTTTCCCTAAGATGATTGTTTACCATATCAATTAGATTTGCACTTAAAAAAGTTTTAACTCAAAAGTTCATTTTAGGATTTAATATTAAGTTCAATTCTTTCCATAGAAATATCAGGTGCAAGCAGATACCTTCATATCGCAACAGTGTTCATTTCCTCTTTATGAGTGTGTTGTGTTGTACAAAAAACCCTCCCCATTTCAAATTTTTGTATTATTTTTTAAATAAGAAATGGGTCCCCTTTTCTTTGAATAATTATAGAATCGATAAAATGTTTTTAAAAAAGAATTTTTTATAAAATATATATAAAAATTTCTTTATCATCGCTTATCACAGATAAGGAAATCCTTTTGCACTCACGAAAATGTTTTAATGAAATCTGATCCATCATAAAATAGAATCGAACCTCAACAAAAGGAAGGGTTTATTAACGAAAAATGAAAAGAATAAAGGCCTTTATCGCATTTCGCATATTCAAAAGTATAAAAGAAAAAAATCAAATGTGTTATCATTGAACCACGATGCGATAAAACAATTGCAAAAGCACATATCACATGAGCAAGAGTCCAAAAGCCTTTCCATTTTTAAAACTATGACGCGATAAACCTGATCACAATCTCAAATTAGTGAAATCATACTACATCCTTATGCACCCTTTTTAAAGTTCCCCGATGTGATAAGTCAAAATGCGATCGCTCATCGCTAAAATACATGACTCATATCCAAAGACACTCCTCTAAACCCTTGTGATGCGATATCATTATTACAAAAGCATGCTTCCCATAGATAAAAACATGAATTATTAAACATACACATGTTTAATCAAATGGATCATTTAAAAAGGAAATCTTTTTTATTTGATATGATTCAAAAGAATTGTGCCCTCCATGCCACCTCAGTAATAATCGCAATCGCAGATATGAAAAGGAAACACTTAAGCTTAACCTTTCAGACTTCTGATCTCTGATATGTGATCATTGTAGATCGGAGATCTAAAAATTTATGCTATTAACTCTAAGATGGACCGTTATGAATGTGCGACGATACATCCCATAATGGCATTAAAGTCTCTTTTTATGGATTATGAGGAAATCATTAAAAGATAATCATGGTTGAAATCCTTTGGGGATTTCATCTAGGATGGCATAACATAAATCTGTCATCTTCATTATGATTAAATGCCATTGCTCCTTTCCGCCTTGTATTTGTTCTTAAAATAAATTTTCCATCATTGTTCTCATTTGTTTCATTGTCTAGATTTGAGAAACAACTACCAGTCAGGAAAATGTCTAAGAAATCTAGGAAAGTGAAGGTCCCCGTTGTTCCAAAAGAGAAACTGGCTAAATTGGTATGGGTAACCAATACTACTTGTCTGGGTTTCGGCAAAGCTTCATGGGAAGGAGTTTACAATCTATTAGAGGTAGAAGGTCCAACTGTAATTCAAGAAGGAATAGCAACAACAGATTCAAATAAAAAATCAGAAAGTACTCTAAATGAATTGGTGAGCTCTTATCTTCACAAAATAGCAACTCGTGCGAATGTGTTCCCGTATAATGACTTGGTGAGATGGGTAATAGAAAGTATAAATATAACACACAAGGAATTATTCACATCAAATGGAAGGATGTTTGGGTCTTTGAAATCAGAATACATCAAGAAGATGCATCACCTACCAGACCCCTAGAAAATCTACGATAAAGCATTTTCTGAAGACTTCGCTAAAGAAAATGAAGTGGAGTCAGATCCTATCAAATAATGGAGGCATTTTCGAGAAAAGCACAAGCACGAATATTCAGGTATGTATTCCGTAGAATCTTTGGCATCTCCTTCTTGCTATGTTGCAACTATGATGTGTAGATTGTTTGGAACCGTCAACTCAGCTAAATTCTCTATTGATATGGTGCCTTTAATTGAATCCACTGTTAACTCCTACATCATGGATTGGCCAACCATTTTATCTGATACAATGGAAAACAAAATCCTCGATTAAAGGATAAATAGATATGTGTGTGACTGGGTAATACCCCCATTTTACATGAGTTCTTATATCATTGACACCATATGCTTCAAATCTGAATTCCCTATTTTAGGTTGGAAGTGGACTCCTCAAAACCCGACTCCTATCCACATTTACCATAAATATCCGTGGAAGGCCTATTACAAAGACCATATATACAGAATTTGTCATGGGTTTATCTTGCGAGTTCACCGAACTATATTCAACAAACCCACTCCAAGGTCATCCGACGAGGCCAGCATTGACCTAACCTCAATTGGAAGCTAGTTTGGAGAATAAAAATTCACCTATATCCGGTTATTCAGAAGCATCACTAATCTCCATGTTCTATCGTTGTACATTCCTGATAAATTATTATCTCAATAAATAGCCTATCAAATAATAGAGAAAGGGATGTCTAGAAACCTGAAGAATTCAAAGAAGTAGATGTGGCCTAAATTTACCCTCCTATGCATATCTTTTTCTCTAAATGATTTGAAACATGCAGAGAAAGAAGGCAAAAAAATAAAAGAGCTCAGATTAGCATCCATCCCGAGAAGACATTATGATCCAAATAAATTTTCCTATAACTTTACATCTATTGTACAGGTCGCTAAATTCGAACATGAAGATGTTGATTTTGACAATATATTCGCCTCGGCTGAGGTATTTTTCACAAGTTAAAATTCTGGATAATTTAAAATTTGAAGCAAATGACAGGGAAAAGTTCATGCAGTTCAGGACCAAGAGACTACTAACAATACCTCTTGATCAGTTAAGAACTACTCCCCTACTACAACAGGAAGAACACAATGAAGAAAAGAACACCAAAAAAGAGCAGGACAAGAAGAATAGAGGAAATAAGGAAGACTCTCAAACCGATAAGGAGGAGACAAGTAAAAAGTCTGATATTCAAACTAAATAGGAAAATATAGTTAAAAAGGTTGGTGATTCCTCCTACACTGATATGCATATTAATTCAAACTTATTGAAGGAGTGGGAGAAGTTTTATTGAAAAATCAAGGGCCAGAACGATTGCCAGAATGTGGCCACAACTCAATCGCCCGTGACACAACAGCCCATGGTAACTAGTGTTACAGTCGAAGGAGCAGTCGGCAATGCTAATATCCAATATATTGAGATCATCCCAGAAGGTCCTTCTAAATAAATTATATTGAAGGTTGAAGATATACTACCCTTGGATGTCTTCTACAGTCCAAAGAATAGAGCTGTAGTTATAAAACAAAGGAAGAAAAATAAAATTGATGAGGGACTATTTTCATCTCCTCAAGTCGAATTAATGAATTTTGTCTGGAAGGACTCTGAAGTTAATCCGTCAGAAGATTTAACTAAATTGTCTCAATATGCAGGGGTTTATACAACATCAACAATGGACAAGGCGTCTGAAGTCAACCAATTGATAAAAGAAAAATATCAAAAAATAGTGATGCAGGAAGAAAAGGCAACAGTGGATCATAAAAAAATAGCATAGCTCGAACAACAGCTAATTGAAGAAAGACAACAGATTGAGCAACTTAAAGAGCATTCAAATCTTTAGAAACAAAAGCTTGACTAGCAAGCTCTACATAAGCACCAACAACTGTCTCAAGACCTAAAAAAATTGTAGGTAATGCTTCAACAGGAGAAGATGGCCAAAGAAGAACAGAGTGTCGTGTTACAAGCACAGATACAAAAATCTAAGGAGTATCCTAAGATTTATTAGTTCAAAATGGAGGCTCTCGAATCAAGTAAAGCATTGTCATGACAGCTTGATATTTTATGTCATAAAATATCAATGTCCGACCCTCTATGTGTAATAGATACATCGCTCATAGAAAAGGCAGTAAACACGAGGCTCAAATTCGAAGATGCCGATGAGAAAATTTTAGGGTTCCTCACATGGCAAGACATAGACCAAGGCATAGCTGCAAATATTCCCAAGATCCAAGAATCACATCAGGAAATTTTGTTTGCAGAATGGGAAACACAGTTAATTAAAGAAGAGTGGGCTACCTCCAGGGCAAGAGCTGTAATGAATAGTTTAGTGGAATTAATTAATGCCAATTTGTATACGGCCAACTTGATTTCCGATTGAATCCTAGGGAAACTCCCAAAAGTAAAGAATTAGAGAAACATTGGAAGCATGATTTAGCCAACAAGGACCAATAGATCATCGCAATGCAAGGACTCACGTGGGATGCATTTTGGTTCTATTTGGTTAAACCACACACGTAGCAGATGACTACAAAATGTCTCTCCGATGCCATCAGTTATATGATTCCGGAGCTTTCGGATGCCACATATACTAGCCATCTACATTCTCGATTGAGTCATCCTCCCGAAGTGAAAGAAATGCTATCGATTTGCCAGCCGTGCATACCAAATATGTAAGAAATGCAATGAAACTATTCCAGTGGAGATCACAATTCTATTTTTGTGAAATCGGATCTCCGATTTTCATGTTTTAATAGTTCCAACAACATTCAAGCAATGTTTTAGATAGTTTTTTTAGTTTTATTTTTATTTAAACCCCTTTCATGTATTTAGAAAAGGGTCCTCAATTTGTATTAATTTTTGACTTGGGAAGCTACACTTCTGTATTTTCGAATATATTATTTTTATTAATGGTGGATCAAGATTCTACAATTTTATGAGGAAATTATTTTCAAGAATTTGCACTTTTGTTTTTCCTGGAAGTTGTTCTATGTAAGAAAGTGGGACCAGAGTGTTATTTGCATCAGAATATTACAAATGTATCTAGTATTTCTATCGTTATCATGTTGTTTAATTTTCCTTATGCAATGAAACATTCTCTTTGAAAATTGCTATTGTTTACATATATATGCCTATGAGACAATCCTTTAGTTACATCATTTCTGTAAACTTAGAAATGTTATCTTTCAAAATATATGTGAGAAATATAAATGAATGTGATATTTTATCATCATTAATTTTTTTAATTTCTTAAACAAAGTAACTATTATATGTGAATGGACATTTCTTTTGGACGAATAAGCCATCTATATGGTTATTCATCTAATCAGAACAAATCCAAAATCGCATTTATCATAATATACCAGGGTTAAGTAGAATTATTTGTATTTATTAAGTTATAGATTACATTAATTATCATTTCCATTTCCTGTTATACAAAAAACCAATCATCAACCCATATATCATTTGGAAACTGGTCCCATATTTTCTAGTTGGAGCCACTATCCCAAACGGAAAAGGAGTTGTACTAAGGTCCAAACCGGGTGGTTTTCCCCAATGTTGAAGCTAGGATTTTAGGGGCTTCAACATTTTTGGCACTAGAAGGAGGGCTATTCTATGAATGGCAAGTAAGTCCAAATCCACAGGCCATTCCAAGAGCAATTCACCCTCATCATCTCCTTCAAATTCTCCTTCATCTCAAATTTCTAGGGAAGAAGTTGAAAAGAAAATTACTACACCCAGTGCCAAAACCTTACACATATCAGACGAATCATCTTTTGAATCTCCTGAGATAAAATCTCTAATTAATAAACTCCAATGGTTTTCATTATCACAAGAAGAATCTGAGCTATCCTAAGGTAGTGTGACTTCACAATACATCCCTTCCTAGCCTCTTAGTAGACTGCAGAGTGAAAAGCTTGGTATTGTACCGACTGAACTTCCTCTGCCAAGTCAAAAAAGAGCTAGAAAAACACCTTTAGAGTCAGACAATGAGACTCTTTCATCATCATCATCCACATATTTCACACAATTGCAAACTCAGTCATATGTTTCCCAACTTCAAGTCACAATATAGAAGGGTACAATTGTTTCAATATCATCTAATCAATCACTTTAAACTATCCCTTCACATTCCTCTATTGTTAGTACAATGATGGCACAACCTCGAATAAGACCATGGACCAATCCAAGAGCTGTTACAATGCCTGCACCTTTGAGTCAATTACCAGCTTATCCTGAGAAATGGTTATCAAATTTTAGTCCCGATATTGGCATATTAGCTTAAGAACACATTAACAACTTCATGTTCTCTGTAAACTTAAATGGAGTAACACAAGAAGATTTTGTGGTCTGACTATTTCCATATACTTTATAAGGAGAAACAGGATCTTGGTATTTTTCATTACCACCAGGATCTATTGATAGCCGAGATGTTTTTCAGGAACAGTTCCTACCCAAGTTCGGAGATGATATACCAATAGAAACTTTGATTAATGATCTCTGTAATTTGAAAACAGAATCTAAGGAACCCATCAAAGACTTCAACTCCCGATTTAACAAGTTTTTGAATAAAATTCCTTCAACATCAAAGCCTAGTGAAGAAGTCCAAAGTGAATGGTATATATCCACTTTGCCTTTAAATATAACTATCTTTGTAGATAGAGTTGCTAAACCTACACTAGCCGAAATCATGAAGGAAGAAATCACTGTAGAAAAAAGTATCATTGCCTTATACAAAAAGAATGCTAGTGAAGAGAGAAAATCCAAAAATATTAGTTTCAAGGATGATTCAAAGAAGAAAGCGCCTAAAGATCCATATGATATAGAAGGATTACAAAAAGTCATGAAAACTATGTTCAATGAGATGGTTGAAATTAAAAAACAGGTAGCTGAAACTTCCCCTAAAAGGCTGTTTAGGAACTTCAAAAGAAATCATCCAGCTAAACCTAAACCACCTAATGTAATATCTAATATAGAGTCATATTTAGAGGAATATGAAGAGGAATATACACTTCTATCATCAGAATAAAACAAAGAAGACGAATTAGTTGAATGTCATGGGATGTGGGATTTTATTTTGTCTAACTCAGGTAATGAAAATGAATAGGAAGCTCTCCCAGTGAACAGAAGAAGTAAGAATGCAGTAGAAGCTGTTCAAACATCCCCCAAGAAGAAAAATTCAACTCCTGCTACCAAAGATAAAGCTCCCATAAAGAAAAAATTTCCTTTGCCTAACTAAAATCAACCATCATCTTCTAATCCTCCATCAAGTTCATCTAAAACATTAGTAGTGTCTGATTTTATAGATTATAACATTATAGAAGACATGAAGAAGACCAGAGTGAATATTTATTTACATGAACTCAACAAGCTCAAGCATTAACAGAAGCTATTGTTTAAGGAATTGAATGCAGTGCCTGATTCTCCTCTTCTAACTAGTGTATTATCCAAGGCAGCCAAAGGATCAGGTAAGCCACCCTTCGTGAAATTAAATGCTACCAATGTTTTTTTGATTGGAGGTAAATCCAATTCACATATGCCTCAAGGGCATCATCAAACATAATGCCAGCCTTAGTGTGCTCTAAATTAAACATTGAACCCCAGAAATCTGCAGCTCATATTATCCAATTAGATCGGACTAAAGTGCAAGTTTTAGAAGAGATTAATTCAGTTACTATTAGGCTATCAGCTGATCCTAGAGTAGTTGAGGAAATTGATATATTGATTGCTGACATCCTAAGTTTTTTGGTTTAATTTTAAGCAGGGATTTGTCTGAAAAACTCCACGGTTATATTTCTATCAATTGGTCTCACATGTGGCTTCCCTATAAAGGGAAACCAAATCAAATTAAGATTGATCGAGAGAAACACGTGACCCATACAGTAACAGAGTTTGAACAAGAAAACCAACCTATAGCTTTCAATAATAACATTCTTGGAAATTACTCAGCTTAATCATTATTTGTAAATTTGAACGCCCAACAATCACCTTTCCCTGAAAATAGCTTCACTTCACAAATTGAAAACTTCTCACATACCGATAATTCAAGATGTGTTAACATTTCCGATCAATTTGTAAATAAATCTGTAGATAAATCTTTATTTTGGTCTTTGTACTTTGATGGATCAAAGTCCAATGATAGTGCAGGAGCAGGATGTATTTTAGTTAGTTCGGAAGGGGAAAAACTATGTTGTCATGTAGACTAGAATTTGAGTGTACAAATAACACTACAGAATATGAAGCTTCGATTCAAGTACTTTACAAAGAAATAGGCTTGAATTTCAAATATCTGAAGGTATATGGTGATTTTGAAATTTTCATCAGGCAAGCTAGGAATATTATTCATTGTCTTTCAAGTCATCTTAAACATTACCAAGCCCTTGTTAAAAATCTTACAAGTCACTTTCTAACATTCAATATTTCCCCTTTTCCTAGATTTCAGAATGCAGCAGCTGATTTATTGGCTAATGTTGCTTCTAAACTCCTTCCAGCTGAGGATTATAGTCCAGATAGGTTTTCAGTTGAATTTATTTTTCGACCATATGTCCCTAACAATGTTACCAATTAGCGAGTATTTAATCATGATGAATACATCCTAAACTTTTAACTTCAGAGAAAGCTTATGATGATCAAATAGTTGATGAAAGTGATCATGATGTTCAAATAAAATAAAAAAACTGTGAAAATTCGATCCCAAAATTTGTGGTTAAGCTTGAAGATCTCTATGATATCAAAGATAGATTCAAAAAGGTCACTAATGCCAAACTTCAAAGTTCTACTTTAAAGTTTGAATTAGTAAACCTTGGTACTGAATCTAAACCAAAAAATTTCAATCTAGGACTCAATATAACACCAAAAGAAAGGTTTTCTTTCATCAAACTTCTAAACAAATAAAAAAATGTTTTTGCTTGGAATTACAAAGATTTAAGAACTTATGATACTTCTATCATTCAGCATACAATTCCGATGATCTCCGATGAGAAACCAGTGCAAAAAAAGTTAAAGAAAATTAATCCCAACTTGGAAAGTGAAATTAAAATAGAGTTGAATAAACTCTTGAAAGCTAACATTATTTTCCCTATTAGTCATTCGAATTGGGTTTCAAATCTGGTAACTATTAGGAAAAATAATGGAGACATTAGAATTTGTATAGATTTTGGGAATCTCAACAAGGCATGTCAAAAAGACAATTTCCCACTACCAACAACGGAACAGGTACTTCAAGCAGTAGATGGTTCTGAATTTCAGATACTGGTGCATCCAGATGATAGACTGAAAACTACTAGTGCATCCAGATGATAGACTGAAAACTACATTCATAACCAAATGGGGAACATATGACTACCAAAAAATGCCTTTCGGTTTGATAAATCCCGGACCTACTTTCCAAAGAGCCATGGATATAGTTTTGAAAGGTTTGATTAATATGTCAGTTGTTATCTATCCAGATGACATAACTATCTTTTCAAAGAAAAGAGCCAACCATATACATGATTTAAAACAGATCTTTGAATGATGTAGAAGGTATGGCATCTCTTTAAATCTAAAGAAATCATTCTTTGCTCTTAATGAAGGGAAACTCTTAGGATTTGTTGTGTCTAACGATGACATATATATTGAACCTGATGGAATAAAAGAGATTTCTTATATCCCTTTGCCACATAACAAGAAGTCCATGCAATCATTTTTAGGACAGATAAATTTTGTAAAAATATTTGTTCCCAATTTTCTCATATAGTCTTACCTTTACAAACTATGATTAATAAAAATTCATTTTTCAAATGGGGACATAAAGACAAGGAAGCCTTTGATTTAATAAAACAAACGATTATTAATTCTCGAGCATTGAATACTCCTAATTTTTTTTATCATTTTATTTTGTACACTGTAGCCACTGAAACATCTTATGCTGTTGTTTTGACACAACTCAATGATCAGCAGATTGAAGCATCGATCTCCTTCTTTAGTTAAAATCTGAAAGGTGCTGAACTTAAGTATTCAGAATTAGAAAAACAAGCTTTTGCTATGTTTAAATATATCATACACATTAGGCCATTTCTCCTAAAAACACATACAAAAATCATTGTCCCATTTTCTGCAATAAGACAATTTCTAGTACAAAGGGAAGTAGGAGAAAAAAGAGCCAATTAGGTAATTGCCTTACAAGAATATGATATTGATATTAAACTAGATAAAATTTTTAGAGGACAAGGTTCTTGCAAGTTATTAGCAGGAGCTTCCCATATTCCAGAACATCAAGATCAAGATAATACTTTTCAAGTGAATAAGATAAGTATCATAAATTCTGAATCTCAATATGTTGATCTGATCTTTTACTTAAAAAATGGATATGCTCCTCCTAATCTCACTTATAAAATATTGTGTGCTTTGAGATTAAAAGATCATTGATGATGTGTTATTCAGAAGAAATTATGATTCCATTTTACTAAGATGTCTTGAAAAAACTGAAGCACAAGAGGTTTTGCACGAATTACATGACGGACCAGCAGGTGGACATTTTGGAGGAGACACTACAGCTCAAAAGATAATTCATGTTGTATATTATTGGCTTACTTTGTTTAAATATTCCCATGACTATGTAAGGAAATGTAAGACTTGCTAGACTGCCAGTAGAAGACAATAGAAACCATCTTTTCCTTTACAACCAGTAAACATTGAGCAACGATTTGAACAATGGGGACTTGGTATTATAGGGGAAATTGTTCCACATTCTTCCAAGCAACACAGATACATCCTTATAGCTACGGATTACTTCAAAAAGTTGGTAGAATAAATTCCTTTAAAGGTAACCAATTCTGATGCAATCATTCAATTCATTGATTAATTCATCATTACCAGGTTTGGTGTACCTAATGCCCTTGTTTTTTATAATGCATCTTATTTTTCTGGAAATAGTATAATGGAATTTTCTCTCAAAAGAGGTTTTAAATTAAAATATTCTACAAATTATTATCCCCAGGGTAATGGTTTAACTGAATCAACTAATAAGAATATCATTAAAATCATTAAGAGAACTATTGATCAAAATCAAAAGAATTGGCATAATTCTTTGATCTTTGCACTATGGGCGAATCGTATAACCCAAAAGTCCTCAATAGGTACTTCACCTTCAAACCCAAAAGAAGTTGTAATACCTTCAAACCTAGCACTCCCATCTCTAGCCATAGTACAATTTACTGAAGAAAATCCTTCATCCTCTGTCCAATTAAGATTTGATCAAATCCGTAAATTAGATGAAGAAAGGGAGAAAGCCAAAATCCCTCATGCTAAACATCAACAACTTATAAAATCCCCTTTTGATGCAAGTTCTACTGGATCTAAAACATTACAAACTGGTGATCTTGTTTTGAAATGGGACAAAGCACATGAAGACAAAGGTAAGCATACCAAATTTCAAAAGATGTGGCTTGGACCATTTCAAATCATTGAAAATATAGGCTCATCAACATTAATATTGCAAGATGTAATAAGAAAGAAAGAGTCTCTTCCTGTGAATGGGATTATTTTGAAAAAATTATTTTCCTAAGGAGGTAACCCCTTCTTATCTATATATATTCATTATGCAAGGTTTTTTTCTTTAGAAATAAAGTTGTAAATAGTCTTCCATTGGCCCTTTATTATTGAAAAGCAGGGAAAAATTTAAGAACCCCCCTAAATTTATATATATAAAAAACAAGCGAATCCCCATGATACATAGGAAAAATGGAAGGCGATTTTATTAATAATATAATATGTATATATAATTTTTTGGTTAATCTCTCACGAGATTACATTATCCTGTAAAATCATGGCGAATCGCCAGTACAAATGGCGAATCACTACAACAAAATGGTGAATCGTTGTCTAGTGGAGTTCGGAGTGTTGGTTCCAATGAAGATATGGTAATTGAACCAGGAGTAGAAGGAAGAGAACCAGTGAGACCAAGCATCGCACATGGTGACTCGTGAGGGAAGTAGTTCTCGTGTAGTTTGGAAAACGCGTTCTTCTAGTTCTACTAAGCGTAGTGTTGTTTGTCATGCTACTACTAGCACTTATATTGAGGTTGGAGAGGAGTTTGAGGAAGCATGGAAGGTAGCAGTGGTGGAGAATTACAAAGAGTACCCCATGATGGGCTCCATTTTTCCCTTTGGTATTTGTGCCTGCAAGACCTTCTGTCGATTGAACCAACAATTAGACGTTCAACCAACAATCAACTTGACTGAGTTGATTAGGTATGAGTCAACGTAGACTAATCTTCAAAACTATGCTTTGCACTATCCCATATTTATCACACTAATGCTACACAACATTGTGCATTTGCACCTAACTCTCAATAATTCTTTTCCAAGAAAAATCTATAATAAGAAAAATATTTTACTATATTCTAAAAGGTGAAGATGTCTAAATCATGCCACAAAGTGAAAGGAAATAAAATATCTTTCCTCAAACCACCAAATATATAAAGAAAACAATAATGATTATAATAATAGAACTGGATCTATCGATCTATCGATATATGCATGATATGAGAACCATAAGCATTCAAGAGACTAATTTCAAACTCAACAAAATCCTCTAAACAAGCAACAAACAAACCACTAAAATTTTCAAGGATATCAAGGCTAGAAATTAACACAATTTCATGTACTTGAATAAGCCCATTGTTGCTTAGCGTTAGACTTCTTAAATTGGTTCTTTATCATTTAATATTAGGACACTATCTATGTGAAAAGAAATAGGTCCCAAATTCATCAAATCTGACTTCATTTCTAATACCAATATAAAATCACACATTTTCCAAATATCAATAATTATTTTCCAATAAAATATAAAACTCGAAACTTAGCAAAATTCCCCAAACACAAGCAACATATATACCGTTAAAATTTTCCAAGATGTCAAAGCTAGACACCAAGGTAGTTTCATGTACTTGAATGAGCCCATTGATGCTTTGCATTATTCTTGTTAAATTAGTTATTTATCATTTAATACTAGTCAAACGCTATCTATGTGAAAAGAAATAGGTCCCAAAATCATCAAATCTAGCTTCATTTCCTGTCACAAATAAGAAAAAAACAATGTAAGGATTAAATATGAAACATCAATCTTAAAATAACACACATGAAAGAAATGTAGCTGCAATGTTACAATGAAAAATACAAAATATTGAACCCATTTTTACCTGAATTTTACATGTAGTAATCTTGCATGATCAACGGAACATGTATACCAAAATAAGAGTCCTAGGGTATTTCAATTTCCCAGTTCTCATCTTGGTCATCATTTTCTACATTGTGAACATTATCTTCTCCATATGTACTGTCATTATGAGCCTCCAAAACATTATGTTCTATATCAAGTTCATTAGATAAATTTGTTATATTGTTTTCTCCTCTTCTATCACAATCTGATCGCCAAAGCGCTAGTGCTCTTTCATATGGAAAATTGTCAACGTCATACTTTGTTACATATAATCTTAAACATGTATCCACATGTTTATCAAGATTTTTTCTCAAATTTAACTTCAAAAATGATAGTGCACTAAACATTCTCTCATCCTCCACTGATCCCAAAATCATGGTTTGACACAAATCTTATAATTTAAAATATTCTGATATGTTTTCTTGCAAGTATTGGCTAGCACTTAAAGTATTCCATAATCTTGTTATAGCACCGTTTTCTTTAGGATTCTCCAAAAAATGATATTTCTTCCACATTGTTTCAGCAAAGCGTCCACCTTGTTGATACAATTTTGATGAATCTAAAATACCTTCAATCTGTTTTCCATGTATCGAGACTTTCTTGCAAAAGTGGTCTACTAAAAATTTTAATCTCTTTTGAAAATCGGTTTTAAATTTCTTGGACATTTACAATTGTTACAATATTGAGGGTATACCACACACATGGCCTCCAACAATTCATCTCGAGGAAATCGTTCTCTTATCTCTGATGATAGTGATCTTGCAATTTCTATCAAATTTTGTCTCACTGAGATCACAATATTATCAAATTGGTCTCTTGACACGGGGCAATCTTTGGTGATTCATCCCATCTTACAAATATAATGAAAGGGGACCATATACCCACGCACTGTGATACATATTATCCCTTTTTCATCAAACGTCAAAATTTTTTCAGTATTTTCTATATTGATGATCTTAGTCCAACTTGTAAACTCTGGACTAGTAAAAGAGTCTGGCATCATATACAAATTATCCAATGCAAGGCATGCTGACTTTCTCGCATTTGTGTATTCGGCAATATACATTGTGCGATTCTAAGACATTTTCACGAGGACATTCATTTCATGTAGCATAGGAAGAATTCCAGCCAATGTCAATAATGTTTCTATATCAGTTAGTCGAAAAAGAAGATCTTGAGCTTTGTCTACATTGTAGCGATTTTCATACATCAACCCTACCAAAGATTTGAACTCACTAAATAGTCTTTGAGCTGGTCCATTTAATGAGATCCATCTTATATCAATATCTTTCAGTAGTTTTTTTCCATCCGCAACACCATCTGCAAATTTTTTAAACTCTAAATATCGTTTGGGACTACGAGAAAAGTATGCATGAGTCTCATGTACAAGATCTTCAACTTTTGAAACTAATGGAAACTTTCTTACTATTTTAAATGCAAGATAAATCCTATGAGCCATACAATGAATATTAATCATATATGGCGAAGCTGATAGTTGTAGTCTAACACAAAGACCATTCATTTGTCCTTGCATTACTGATGCTCCATCTGCTCCAACACATACCAACATTTTTGCAATCATTAAATGATCCATACCACTTTCCTTCAAAGTATTAAGAACAAGTTCATAAATATTTTCAGCTGTAGAAGTCTCTCTCATATTTTTAATCCCAAGTAGATAGGAATTCATAATATGGTCATTAACCATATAAATGCTCATGCAAATCCATGAAGTATTATCAATAGCTGTAACCTCATCCAAATACAATGCCAAAAACCTAGCATTTGCGATCTCATGTTTCAAATCATCAATTTCAACTTGAGCTAGATATCTTGCCCATTCCCAACCACTAGTTACGGACCAATGAGAAGACAAAAAGTTTGGCACGTGAAGAAAAGATAGAAATTTCATCTGATCTAGATAATCTGTCATAGGATGACCTTTACATAAGATGTGAAATACAATGCTAAATTGTATCATCTTGGATAACAAACTTCTTTCCATCGTCTTTTCAAATTGAGATATGATGGTTCCTCCACTTGTCTCAAGTTTCTTCTTATTTATTAAATATTTTTTGTATTCTTCCACACATTGGCTATGTCGACATTCCTCGAAAGATTTCCATCTGACAATAGATTTCTCTTTACCATTTACAATTTTCTTTTCATAAACCTTTCCTGCATGCTTTTGTATTGTATCTAGCTTCATCTGAAATTTCACTACCTTGCAACTTTTCCAACTACACGCAATACATTTAACTTCTCATAAATCCTCATTTGTAGAAGGTATTTATTCAATAAATGGAAAACTTGAGAGCCAATCATCTTGGAATTTTTTCCTTATGGTCCACTGGCCTTTTTTCCTTTTCTGTGAATGGTTTGTGTCACCTTCCAAGGAAATACCTTTAACATTTTCATCATTAATTTCTGTTGAAACTGCATTTATCTCACCGTGATCACTTGAGGAACCTATTATTTAATCCATCATATGGATATCAGATTCATTTTCACAAGAGTTAACATCTCTCTCAGTAATAGATTGTTCAAAGGAGCTTGAAGCATGAAGAGAATGTGTATTCTTGGATTGAGACTTTTTAAAGTATGATAATACATCAATTTTCCTTGATAGTTTCTTCCCAGGATTAGATTTTGACATCTCACTAAATATTCTAGAAGTAAAATTTCAAATCGATCTAGAAACTTGCATCAATAGTTTCCAAGAGTTGAGAATTACTAGATTTGTAAGTAGCTTTCAAAGTAAAATAAGTGTAATGTTCACAAAAACCATTATGCAATTTTTTATTAAAATGTTGTGCCAAGGCCCAAGCCCAAAAGCAAAAATAAATCATTATACACAAAAAAATAACATCATGAGTCATCATCTATAAAACAAAGAACATCATTCAAATATAAAATATAAAAAAATTTCCACTAAATTAAATCATATCTCCAAATCACCTAATGAACACTTGAAAGCTTTAAAAAAACAAAAAAATATTACAATAACTTTGATCATCCTTTCCAAAACACCTCTCCCTTAAGTTGTAAAGAATTGGTTATAAGAATTTGAAACATATCCTCTATCATTTTCCATGATAAAAGTGAGGAAGGAAACTAGTCAGTTACTAGTGATTCTTTTACTTATCAATGCAAAGAAATCCCTTAAGACATTGTCCTCCTGTTGACCATAGTTTCATTTCCATAGTGAAACACGTCCAATATGGCCATGAAATAACCTAAAAAGACTCAAATGTTTTCCATGATTTGTGAACACAGGGGTGCCATGTAAAGTTTCAGGCCCAAAAAAGCACATTTGGGATCCTATAAACCAAAATCAGTTATTGTATCAAACATTTAAAACTCCTAATTAGCACTTAGTGTTTGTTATTTAACCAAGTTCCATTGAAATAATACGCATGGGATGTTACCAAAGAGTTAACCAATATATAAATGCACACCACAAATCATACATTCACTGGAACTTCCCCTCCCATCAATGACCATCTAAGGGAAAGGGGCAAAAAAGAAGAAAAGAAGTCAACGAATCACCACAGTCAGCCAATGATTCTTAGTGTCAAATAATTGGAAACTGCAAATCAAGTGAAAATTTAGCCCATGTATCCATGGGTTGAAAAAAAGAGTTTATAGCAGCCACAAGCTAATCATTCTACGAGTCTACGCAAATCTGACACAAACTCCTAAAACTTGTTGATTAGAAATTCCCCAAGAAATTTCACTTGGTTCATGAGAGAATGAAAGACAAGTGCAAATAAACGTCCATGAAATATGAGTGCAAATATCCTTCCATGAATAGATATCACCCTCCAAAATAATTTTCGGCATATTCCAATATGTAGGAGCCAGGGAAACATGGTGCATAACAGCAGTCTATTGTGCCTGAATTTAAACCGCATCAAGGGAACATTTGCACTCTTCACACATTGAACATTGAAGACAATTAATTAATGCCTGACATGACCATAGAAACAAAAGCATCAAGCAGAGGCTATAACAAGATTATGTGAAAGTGAGAAAGAACACCCATCATGAAGCATCAAGTAATATCATCCACAACATCAACATCACTGTTGGGCAGATTTTGATCGCCTTCGCCTACTAGAAGTAACTTCTAGTGGTAAAGGTGGTTTTAAAGCTAATCTATGCGAACGACGGGGGGTAGGATTATGTTCTTCCACGATTGTTGATTAATTTTAACCAAAAATAAATAAACAAAAAGAGGGTAATGCTAAGCAAAAGGGTTTACCAGTAAACTGTGAACTGCAGAATACCTCCTGGCAAGCCAAGAAGTACGGGCAGGCAATCTCCCCGAATGCTGTGTTCGGTGTATCACAATTTAAAGGCGGCCGACTCGGTTCACTATGGATGGATAGCGCCTAAAAGTTGTCCTCCCAAATATACCCGAAGGTACGTGGAGGCCCAAGTCCGTAATAGCGCTGTCTAATGCGAAACCGCACAGTGAGAGCACCACCTATATACTTATCGTACTGTAACGCCGCCCCAAGGGACGTGCTACGATATACTTACGTATGTGGGGTGAGATATCACACTCGGAATGTATCGCAGACAAGTTAACGACAGCTGCTATGTTTTACGACGCCGGAACACGTCTCTAGCCTAGACCTTCTAAATGTTATCGTTATGGTTCCAATGCGTTTTTAGATAAATTGAGATTAATTTTATGTTGATCTTGCTTAACAATTTTCCTTTCAATGGTACCACGATGATGTATGTAGAAATTCCTAAATGCAAACTAAGAATGATAAGCAAAATTTTCACTTTTAGTTTTTCAATGAAAGACCTAGCTACAAAGGGAAGAGAGAAAATAATTTTGTGAGCAAGCAAATCAATGAACAAAAGAAAACATTGAGCACAAAACTAAATGCAGATTTCCTAATGTTCCTTTTTTGCAAAAAAAACACAATCCTACATGCAAATGCAATTTTTTCTTTTCAGTTCCTTTAATGTTATGAATGCAAAAAAGAAACTAAGTGCATCAAACAAATGCTTTTTACTTTTTGAGAAATGAAGAATATGAACGACAATTGTATAACTACCATCATTGCCAGCGTATACATGCCATTTACAAAATATCAAGGAACTAGATTAAGAAGAGATATCTCAAAGATCGAATTAAAAAGGAAAATAAAACAATCATCATGATACAAGAAACAAAAATATCAGATGTCTTAAATGCAATACAAATACTTTTGAACTTTATTTTAAAAGAGTAAAATTCAGGGGCAGTAAGCAAAGTTCTATGTTTTTTGTGTTATATCATGCATCTTGAAGATAGTTTTGTACTATAGATAACATAATTTTGAATCTTTGAATGAGACACCTGGCGATTATTTGCTTTGGTAGGAACGTGATAAGCTTATCCATAAAGGAGTGTTCACTATTGACACCTTTTCACCAAGTCAAAGGTTTTGAACGCCGTGTTCAAAGGTCTCGCCCAACAGAGGATGATGGGGACAAGTTTTCTTTAAATTATGTCTCAAAAACTTCCAGATCATTGTCTGCACTCTCAATAGCTCGACATTCAACAAAGTTGCTTGATGCAACATATTTACCTAAATTGAATCCTCCCACGCATGAATTTCGAAGGGTTAGAAGGCCTATCAATATTCAGAATCCAACGAGGTTGAGAAACTTCCAAAGGATCAAACAAACCATTTAAGAAAGCAAAGAAGACGACCTGTACCTGATCAATACTGGAGGAAAGCTGCATCAAGCGATGATGAGCCATGGAATTATTCTAATCACCATGAAAGCTATGGCAAGCAGATCATAAATCTTTTGTTTATTTCAAGGCATGTAGGAAATCATCTAGATGATACTATGGTATTTTGAAACTTGATACTTATATCAAACTGAGTTCATAATCACATTCTTATAATGTTGTAGGTGTGCTTATGTGGCAAACATATAGATCCATGCCTTCTGTCATGTTCACATATTCAAATCTACATTACTAGATCTGGGTACTAGGCCCTTGGATCTGTCCAGATCCTGATACTGATACAACTTGGATATAGTCTGAATCCAGCTGGAATATGCATTCATCTTGGAAATTGGTTGGATACATATGGGCTATATTCTGGATAAATCCTCAATCGAATCTCACATAGTATCCAGTGGAAGAAAAGAAGGAAACAAACCAATAACAATAACTTAACCAAAAAAATGCTATCTTGATTGTTTACATTGATATATTTTAATTAAGTTTTAATATATATATCTATATCTATATATATATATATATATATATATATATATATATATATATATATGTTTTGTAAATATTTTCAGCTGTATATATTTATAAATACATATTATAAATAGATTACACAAGTATCTTTACGATAAGTATCAATATAAAAATAAATGTATTTAATTGCACATGGTGTGTGTTGTGTGTGTGGATGTCTTGGTATTCTTTTTTCCAAGGAAAAAACTGTAGATTTGTATTCAAGAAGAAAGTTACCTTCTGAAGGTGCTCAGAGCACTGATATCAAATAAAAGATGATAAACAATCCAGCAGAGAAAAGTCTTTTTCTTATATTATCTCCTGTACTGGGATAACACTACAAAACAAGAGATAACAGTCCTGTCATCTGGGTTAATGTCCTATATTTGTCTGGAAGATGTGCTTGAAGTGGTTGATCACCATGCTTTGAAAGTTCTTTGTTTCCTCCCTTATTGTGATTGGTGACTCTGGGATATGACAGTTCTATGTAGTTATACGGAATATTGCAATGTAAACTATGAGTGAAACCTAGAACAAAATTATAAATATCAATCTTCTCAGGATTACCACTTTATCTTACTAAAGTTGAAAATATTTTGAAACTTTTTTTTCCTTTAGAAATCTATCTTTTCCTAACAGTTAATGGTTTTATTGTTTTGGTAGAAGACATCTTGCAAAAAATGAATGATAGGAATAAACAGCAGGAAGGTTCAGATTTAGCAGGCTGTGATTGCAAAGTTGAAGGTTGTGAGGAAGATATGGATGATGTTGGCAGTATTGAGGAAGACACTGTAACTCTTGAAGGAGGATTCAACATTCCTGCTAAAATCTTTGACAGTAACTTTGATTATCATAAAACAAGAGTAAAGTGGCTATGCGAGTTACATAGATAGAGGGCAAGAGGAATAATAGGAGATGAAATGGGTCTTGCAAAAACTATTCAGGTGATAGCATTTTTGGCATCTCTGCACTTCAGTGGTATGTATAAACCATATGTATCAACTACACTACGATATTTATTTTATAGGTCCTCGTACTCTTCTTCTAGATCTTCAAGATGACTCTTCCCAATTTTTTCACCATGCACACTTGTTTTAGACAACTTGCTAATAGTAACATTAACATCATTCCATTCTGTCATTTTCAAATCTCCCCTGCTTGAGAGCGTAGTGTTATTTACTCCAAGAGATGATTTTACAAGCCACTCAAATTTACCAATTATTTCTTTGGAGTGGATTTCCTTTGGAAAATTCATCTCCCCAAAGAAATTTTCAATTTTATGAATAAGTGAGTCTTTGCTTGAAACTGATTCTCGAAAAGCAGTTAAAGGATTTTGAATATCTTCTAGCTCTAGTTCCTGTGCTTTAACATGCTTAGAAGCTTCCATTTTAGTTTCATGAAATGTATCATTTTTCTTTTGCAATTCATGCAAACATTTCTCTAACTCATTGGACTTGTCCAATAATTATTATATTAGTGTATTTCATTCCTAAACCAGCCCTTTCCATTTGGCGATGGTCAGACTAAGATTTTCTCTAATTGACAACAATTTTCTTTCTGTCTGCTCAATATTAGTTCTTATTTTTCTGTTATCCATTCTCATTTATTTAAGATTCTCATAAAATTTACATAAAATGTCCTTCAATTCCCTAATTTATTCTTCATTTTGAGGTTTTATTTGAATTCATCACATTTACTTTTCATTTATATGGTCTACTTCCTTTTATTCGTAATTGAATATTTCTCTGAGGAACATGTCCAAAGAAATTATAGCTTATTTTTCCAACGAATTTCCATAATCAGAATCAAGCTTAAAAAAACATCTATGAACCAGGTTCACTTATGAGAATTAACTACATTCTATTTTTTAATAAGAAAAAGGAGGCTTGTATCAAGATAAGACAATCTCTCCATGTAAGTAACAATTTGCAAAGTATAATATTGAATGAATTCCTCAATGTAAGCTATTAACTTCTCTATGGTAGTATCAAACTGGTGTTTCAAGTCAGGATGAAATCATAAGGAGGCTTTCATTGATATTTACTTTTCTGAAAGATATTTTCTAAAGGAATCTACCTCCAAATGTAAGGAATCTCTATCATTTTCATTTTGAGCGGCTTGAAAATCCATTTCATGTGGCCCAAACATATCCTACCACCTAGAATCCATAATTTTTTACCTACCACTCAACATCTAGATCCCAATTTTTTCTCTATCCACTTAACACCAACATTTCAACTGTCACTCTTGAAATATGAAATATGCATACTGTGTTATTTGCACTATCATAATGATATCCAAAATCTGGACCTTTCTTTAAAATCCAAATATTCAAATATCTATATTTTAAAGAAAGACCCAGATTCAAATTTTCTGAGTTATGAGTTTTCCTTGCTATAATGTTTTTCCTTAATTATTGGGATATATGAATCATTCTACTCAGTTCCAACTCACCCACTTGTCCACTTGCATCTGACATCACATGTGGCCTATGATATTTCTAACATATCACTTGGGTTATCATAATTTTTTGCATGTTAGGTTATGTGGCATCACAAATGTGAAATTATGTTGTGTTAGATGTATCATCATTAATAATGTGTGTTATCTAACATGAGTCATCCTATATGGAACACAAATCTGGGATATCTAGATTCAGTGTTCCTCTACTCATATTATAGATCATAGATATTAGCATCCTATCTCTAGCCATCCATATATCCAAAATTTCTCTCACCTAACTACTCTTCACTTACATGGTATATGACTTAAAGTCCAACATGTCATTCTTTATGGCATGTGACGTGTCATTCAAATCTATGTATCTATCTCTTCACTTTAATCTTTATGATATTCATTTCTTCTGGATTACAGAATGTCCATCCATCCAAATTTCACTCTAGAAATGATTTTTACCATTCAAATCCTTTTTTCCTCGAATACAAAACATACAACCTTCCAAATTTTCCTAGAGGAATGATTTTTACCATTTAAATATCTAGAAATGTGGCTATTTGGCTTCCTTAGTAATTTAGTGGTTTCATTTTTTGGTGTTCTCTGTTATGTCCATTCTGCTATTGGTCATAGCTTTTGTCCATTTTTATTTTGGAGATATGGGTTAGTGGTTTTAATTATTTTGGAAGTTGGATTTTTTTTCTGCTATATCTCCAGATCTATTCCTATTGGTCCATCTACTCATATGAGAGGCTTTCCAGTAGACTATTGCAGCCTACATTTGATCTTGCAACATTGTTCTTATGTGTATCAACATCGAACCACAAAAATTCTCTCAAAGTTTGAATGGTCATGAGCACCTTCAAGCACCAGCTACAGAAAAAAAATGTCATGAAAACCCATCAATAGCGTGATGGCACACCAATGTACAACAAAAGTAACAAATTTATTCCCCATTAACAAAAACACCCTAAAACTTCCCTATGACAACCTAATTCCTTGAACATGAGCCCCATCATATCTTTTTGAAACATTGACACAGATTGAGCCCCATCATATCATATCATGTTCATATGTTATTGCTGTAAAATCAGATTGACACAGTTTTGGGTAGATGCTTGTATCTCATTTTGAATTAGTTTTTTGATCTATTGCTGTATAGTGTTAATTTCCTCCAGGGAAAAATCAGTATCATGTCCTTTGGATACCATGGAAATTAATAAAAACTTAGAAAGATCATATGAACATTGTACTAATAGTGCATGTCCTTATTCTGCTTGTTGGATCTACCGTGTTTCTCCACCCCTACCGAGCAAGCTTCCCCAATGCCAAAATGGTGGCTAACATTTGGCTCCAAGTGTCCTTGGAACCACATGAGAACCCTTGAAAGTTGAATCCCATTGAAATGAAAGTTGTGCAAGAAACCAGTGAGCCAATGCAACCATGTAATGATTGTCGGCACAATGAAACTATCTGTGTTTGATTATGATAAAATAGGGACACATCGAAGCTTGAATGGTCATGTGTTTTAATCTTTGCCGTGAGTGTATTAAACCACATGTGTTTTAATCTTTACCGTGAGTGATATCTTTTGCTGAAAATTTCAGAAATACTTACCAACGTCATCTTGAAACAGAGATCTGGTCCATCGAAACAGCAGTGATCCATGGCTTCAACTTTTGTTAACCTTGGGAGAGAAATGGGAATTTCAATCCCCCGAATTTCAATTCCATTATACACCATGTCATATTCAAAACTTCAACTTTGGAGAGGTCTGACAGTTTTGTTCACAAGTGAAATATCATACCCTATCTTGTTCAAATCCCATATTTGAGTTGTCCTTATTCAACACTTCGATATGCAAGTAAGATTAAGCCCACCTTCATACTCACTAGATAAAATACTATTATTTGCCTGAAAACAATCATATACTAGATGTTGAAAATGGTTCAAATCTTTGATGGGCATTTTAACAATACAATCCTCATCATTAAAAAATTGTAAATTCATAAGTGCTCTATTTTTTGGCAGTATTCATCCTCATCATATCAAGGGTCATCATCATCGTTTGGAACAACAATTTGAAAAAACCTGAGATTTTCTTTCAGATAAGTTCTGTCATCTTCATCAACACTGACTTATCAGATTCTATTCTTCTTATGAGAAGTGAATTTCCCTCCTTGATTATCTACTCTTTTGCCATCATCACATCCACCATATCCCGTAACAAACCTGAGATAGGGTCAAAGTCAGACTTCCCTCTTGGTGGTCATCATCAAATACTGGTGGCCCTTCAAAGCACAATGTATATATGATATGAACTGCCTCTATTTTGTCCCAAATATAAGGTCTAATCCAGATCTATGAGAAATTATTACGAGTCTCAAAGCTAATGTTCGAGATGATCACATGTTGTTACCTTAACACCAACAAATCGATCAACTTTGAATTTTTATGTTTAATTACAAGTCCCCTTTTTAACTACCAAGTTTCTTGGTTGGTTTGAAGATAATAGAGGAACATTATAATATGTACAGTTAATGGTTTTACTATTTTGGTAGAAGAAATCTTGCAAAAAAAGAATGATAGGAATAAATAGCACGAAGGTTTAGATTTAGCAGACTATGATTGCAAAGTTGAAGGTTGTGAGGAAGATATGGATGATGTTGGCAGTATTGAGGGAGACACTGTAACTCTTGAAGGAGGATTCAAAATTCCTGCTAAAATCTTTGACAGTAACTTTGATTATCATAAAAAAAGAGTAAAGTGGCTATGGGAGTTACATAGATAGAGGGTAGGAGGAATAATAGGAGATGAAATGGGTCTTGCAAAAACTATTCAGGTGATAGCCTTTTTGGTAGCTCTGCACTTCAGTGGTATTTATAAACCATATGTATCAACTACACTACGATATTTATTTTATAGTTCCTCGTACTCTTCTTCTAGATCTTCTAGATGACTCTTCCCAATCTTGTCACCATCCACACTTGTTTTAGACAACTTGCTAATAGTAACATTAACATCATTCCATTCTGTCATTTTCAAATCTCCACTGCTTGAGAGCGTAGTGTTATTTACTCCAAGAGATGATTTTACAAGCCACTCAACTTTACCAATTATTTCTTTGGAGTGGATTTCCTCTGGAAAATTCATCTCCCCAAAGAAATTTTAAATTTTATGAATAAGTGAGTCTTTGTTTGAAACTGATTCTCGAAAAGAAGTTACAGGATTTTGAATATCTTCTAGCTCTAGTTTCTGTGCTTTAACATGCTTAGAAGCTTCCATTTTAGTTTCATGAAATGTATCATTTTTCTTCTGCAATTCACGCAAACATTTCTCTAACTCATTGGAATTGTCCAATAATTATTATATTAGTGTATTTCATTCCTAAACCAACCCTTTCCCTTTGGCGATGGCCAGACTAAGATTTTCTCTAACTGACAACAATTTTCTTTCTGTCTGCTCAATATTAGTTCTTATTTTTCTATTATCGATTCTCATTTATTTAAGATTCTCATAAAATTTACATAAAAGGTCCTTCAATTCCCTAATTTATTCTTCATTTTGAGGTTTTATTTGAATTCATCACATTTGCTTTTCAGTTATATGGTATACTTACTTTTCTTCGTAATTGAATATTTCTCTGAGGAACATGTCCAAAGAAATTATAGCTTATTTTTCCAACGAATTTCCATAATCAGAATCAAGCATAAAAAAAATCTATGAACCAGGTTCACTTATGAGAATTAACTACATTCTATTTTTTAATAAGAAAAAGGAGGTTTGTATCAAGATAAGACAGTCTCTCCATGCAAGGAACAATTTCCAAAGTATAATATTGAATAAATTCCTCAATGTAAGCTATTAACTTCTCTATGGTAGTATCAAACTGGTGTTCCAAGTCAGGATGAAATCATGAGGAGGCTTTCATTGATATTTACTTTTCTGAAAGATATTTTCTAAAGGAATATACCTCCAAATGTAAGGAATCTCTGTCATTTTCATTTGAGCGGCTTGAAAATCCATTTCAAGTGGCCCAAACATATCCTACCACCTGGAATCCATAATGTTTTACCTACCACTCAACATCTAGATCCCAATTTTTTCTCTATCCACTTAACACCAACATTTCAACTGTCAATATTGAAATATGAAATATGAATATTGTGTTATTTGCACTATCATAATGATATCCAAAATATGGACCTTTCTTTAAAATCCAAATATTCAAATATCTAGATTTTAAAGAAAGACCCAGATTCAAATTTTCTAAGTTATGAGTTTTCCTTGCTATAATGTTTTGCCTTAATTATTGAGATATCTGAATCATTCTACTCAGTTCCAACTCACCCACTTGTCCACTTGCATCTGACATCACATGTGGCCTACGATATTTCTAACATATCACTTGGGTTATCATAATTTTTTTCATGTTAGGTTATTTGGCATCACAAATGTGAAATTATGTTGTGTTATGTGTATCATCATTAATAATGTGTGTTATCTAACATGAGTCATCCTATATGGAACCCAAATCTGGGATATCTAGATTCAGTGTTCCTCTACTCATATTATAGATCATAGATATTAGCATCCTATCTCTAAGCCATCCATATATCCAAAATTTCTCTCACCTGACTACTCTTCACTTACATGGTATATGACTTAACATCCAATATGTCATTCTTTATGGCATGTGACATGTCATTCAGATCTATGTATCTATCTCTTCACTTTAATCTTTATGATATTCATTTATTATGGATGACAAAATGTCCATCCATCCAAATTTCACTCTAGGAATGATTTTTACCATTCAAATCCTTTTTTCCTCGAATACAAAACATACAACCTTCCAAATTTTCCTAGAGGAATGATTTTTACCATTTAAATATCTAGAAATGTGGCTATTTGGCTTCCTTAGTAATTTAGTGGTTTCATTTTTTGGTGTTCTCTGTTATGTCCATTCTGCTATTGGTCATAGGTTTTGTCCATTTTTATTTTGGAGATATGGGTTAGTGGTTTTAATTATTTTGGAATTTGGATTTTTTGTCTCCTATATCTCCAGATCTATTCCTATTGGTCCATCTACTCATATGAGAGGCTTTCCAGTAGACTATTGCAGCCTACATTTGATCTTGCAACATTGTTCTTATGTGTATCAACATCGAACCAGAAAAATTTCCTTGAGTTGAATGGTCATGAGCACCTTCAAGCAACGCCTACAAGGTGGTAAAAATGTCATGAAAACCCATCAATAGCGTACGGCACACCAATGTACAACAAAAGTAACAAATTTATTCCCCATTAATAACAACACCCAAAACTTCCTATGACAACCTAAACCTAATTCCCGAATACGAAACTATCATATTCTTGAAACATCAATGCGATTGAGCCCCATCATATCATATCATGTTCATATGTTCCTTGTTTTAAAATCGATCGTTACGCTTTGGCAAGATACTAGAAGCCGTTCAGACTTAATTTTTTGATCTATTGTTGTATAGTGTTAATGTCCTCCAGTGAAAAATCAGTATCATCTCCTTTGGATACCATGGCAATTAATAAAAACTTAGAAAGCTCATATGAACATTGTACTAATAGTGCATGTCCTTATGCTACTTGTTGGATCTACCGTGTTTCTCCACCCCTACCGAGCAAGCTTCCCACATGCCAAAATGGTGGCTAACATTTGGATCCAAGTGTCCTTGGAACCACATGAGAACCCTTGAAATTTGAATCCCATCGAAATGAAAGTTGTGTAAGAAACCAGTGAGCCAATGCAACCATGTAATGATTGTCGGCACAATGAAACTGTCTGTGTTTGATCATGATAAAATATGGACACATCGAAGCTTGAATGGTCATGTGTTTTAATCTTTGTCGTAAGTGTATTAAACCACTTGTGTTTTAATCGCTTCCGTGAGTGATATCTTTTGCCGAAATTTGAGAAATACTTACCAACGTCATTCTGAAACAAGAGATCCGGTCCATCGAAACCGCAAGGATCCATGGCTTCAACTTTTGTTAACCTTGGGAGAGAAATGGGAATTTCAATCCCCCGAATTTCAATTCCATTATACACCATGTCATATTCAAAAATTCAACTTTGGAGAGGTCTGACAGTTTTGTTCACAAGTGAAAGATCATACCCTCTCTTGTTCAAATCCCATATTTGAGTTGTGTTTATTCAACACTTCGATATGCAAGTAAGATTAAGCCCACCTTCATACTCGCTAGAGAAAATACTATTATTTGCCTGAAAACAATCATATACTAGATGTTGAAAATGGTTCAAATATTTGATGGGAATTTTAACAATACAATCCTCATCATTAAAAATTTGTAAATTCATAAGTGCTCTATTTTTTGGCAGTATTCATCCTCATCATATCAAGGGTCGTCATCATCATTTGGAACAACAATTTGAAAAAACCTGAGATTTTCTTTTAGATAAGTTCTATCATCTTCATCGACATTGGCTTATCAGATTCTATTCTTCTTATGAGAAGTGAATTTCCCTCCTTGATTATGTGCTCTTTTTCCATCATCACATCCACCATATCCCGTAACAAACCTGAGATAGGGTCAAATTCAGACTTCCCTCTTGGTGGTCATCATCAAATACTGGTGGCCCATCAAAGCACAATGTATATATGATATGATATGCCCCTATTTTGTCCCAAATATAAGGTCTGATCCAGATCTATGAGAAATTATTATGAGTCTCAAGGCTAGTGTTCGAAATGATCACATGTTGTTACCTTAACACCAAAAAATCGATCAGCTCTGAATTTTTATGCTTAATTACAAGTCCCCTTTTTAATTACCAAGTTTCTTGGTTGGTTGGAAGATAATAGAGGAACATAATAATCTATACAGTTAATGGTTTTATTGTTTTGGTAGAAGACATCTTGTAAATAAAGAATGATAGTAATAAATAGTAGGAAGGTTCAGATTTAGCAGACTATGATTGCAAAGTTGAAGGTTGTGAGGAAGATATGGATGATGTTGGCAGTATTGAGGAAGACACTGTAACTCTTGAAGGAGGATTCAAAATTCCTGCTAAAATATTTGACAATAACTTTTATTATCATAAAACAAGAGTAAAGTGGCTATGGGAGTTACATAGATAGAGGGCAGGAGGAATAATAGGAGATGAAATGGGTCTTGCAAAAACTATTCAGGTGATAGCCTTTTTGGCAGCTCTGCACTTCAGTGGTATGTATAAACCCAGCATAATTGTATGCCCAGTAACTCTCTTATTCCAATGGAGACGAGAAATGCTAAAGTGGTACCCACACTTCCATGTTGCAATATTGCACGATTCTGTTCCAGTATCTTCCTGGAAGACAAATAAAGAAAAATAAAAAAAGGGTGATGATGGATATGAACCCTTATTACTCAATGACAAGGAGGAAGTCTAGCCTGTTAAAGGTCCAAAAAAGTGGGATATTTTAATTAGCCGTATAATAGAATCTTGGTATGGGTTGCTCATCACTACTTATAAATATCTTCGTCTTCTAAGGGAAAAATTACTGGACATGGAGTTACATGAGCAAAAACCCTGAAGAAAAATTGGAACAGATTTAGGTTCAAAGACTATGGGAGACATGTGCTTAGAGGTTTGACCTAGGCATCCTACAATCTTCAACAGTAAATAAAAGAGAGGGTGCTTTCACATAGGTAACCTTGAAAGAACATGATGAAAATTTTGTTCAAGGAAGATAATGAGATAAAAATATCAACGACTATGATAACATTGGTGACTACGTAATAATCATTATTCATTAACCTAAACAAGATAAAAAAAAGGATAATTTACTCAATTTAGCATCCATCAATACTATCCACACTAAAAGAGAACTATCCACATCAATACTATCTCTGATGCAACTAGAGATTATGCTCTTCTGGACAAATATGCCCAACAAATTTTGGTTTCCTAGATGTCACAGGAGTTTTTTCTTTGTAGCTATAAGAGGCCTGCACACATTATGGCTGTTGTTTTTTAGCTTTAGCTTACAGTAGTAAGTTCTGTGTCTTGTGACTTTGAGGATTTGACACCTCAGCTTTGTCATTTACTTGGGTATACTTGTTCTCTTCTCACTTGAAGTTGAGATCCCCTTGTTGTGTAGGGTTTTTTTCATTCACAATGCAATGCCCCAATCTCTGATCAAGAAAGACAAGTTTATCACAATTGTATCCTCAAGAGCATAGTCACCCTAACTCATCACAACCATTGGTGCATTCTGTTCATGTACTTGAAGATCCATGAATAGAATTGTGGATGGATTGACTTGTTGGGACATTTTGAAAACACATGACCAGATGTTCTTTTTGTAAAATCAGATTGACACAGTTTTGGGTAGATGCTTGTAGCTCATTTTGACTTAGTTTTTTGATCTATTGCTGTATAGTGTTAATTTCCTCCAGGGAAAAATCAGTATCATCTCCTTTGGATACCATGGCAATTAATAAAAAATTAGAAAGCTCATATGAACATTGTACTAACAGTGCATGTCCTTATGCTGCTTGTTGGATCTACCTTGTTTCTCCACCCCTATCGAGCAAGCTTCCCACATGCCAAAATGGTGGCTAACATTTGGCTCCAATTGTCCTTGGAACCACATGAGAACCCTTGAAAGTTGAATCCCATCAAAATGAAAGTTGTGCAAGAAACCAATGAGCCAATGCAACCATGTAATGATTGTCTGCACAATGAAACTGTTTTTGTTTGATCATGATAAAATAGGGACACATCGAAAGTGTAACATATAACCAGTCTCAACCTTACAAGGTAAGGGAGAACAAAAAACCATTAAAAGATTGTACAATGTGAGATTTTCCTAAAGAGATGCAAAATTTTGAATGTAAAGTTACAAGTCAGTTAACAATAGGAGTGTATTTCAGAAGCATGAAATGCCATGTAACTGCATCTAGTTCAAATTACCAAAAAAACACCTAATTTTGATTGCATTCGAAAAAGTCACTGAAGCTTGAACTAAATTTGAAAATCATAGGTCAGCATTCCTCAAACACTA
This sequence comes from Pinus albicaulis, assembly GCA_034641835.2. Taxonomy (NCBI): domain Eukaryota; kingdom Viridiplantae; phylum Streptophyta; class Pinopsida; order Pinales; family Pinaceae; genus Pinus; species Pinus albicaulis. Next base: position 525,242,694 of record CM076580.1, read on the forward strand.
ATATCACACAAGTAATTCTACACTTTCGCGCTGACATGTTATGACTTGTTCTTCACTCTAGTTGAATATAAGAGTGACACAACTCATTGGCATCTTAAATGTTGTAGTATTTCCATTTATTACAATTATAGCTAACAAAATCCTATCCTCCAGGATATTAAGCCATGCAATTTTTTTTTTGAACTAACGCTGCATAGATATCTCATGAAACTCGGTTAATGCCCCAATCTTTGATCAAGAAAGACAAGTTTATCAAAATTGTATCCTCAAGAGCATAGTAACCCTAACTCATCACAACCATTGGTGCATTCTGTTCATGTACTTGAAGATCCACGAATAGAATTGTGGATGGATCGATTTATTTGGACATTTTGAAAACACATGACCAGATGTTCTTGCTGTAAAATCAGATTGAAGCTTGAAGTGTATTAAACCACTTGTGTTCCCTTTTATGAAAATAGTTCATAAGAAAAAATTGCATTCACATGCTGTCATATTGTACAGAAGACATCAAAATTTTGAAATATATTTTTCTGAAAGTTTCAGAAATACTTACCAACGCATCAAAATCATCTTGAAACAAAGATCTTGAAATCGAGAAAGGGAAGGAAGGTGCATACCATTGAACAAAATGGCGAAAAGCGTGGTGCCTCTGTCTTATTAGTCGGCGTTGGACTCTAAAAGAGAGCTTGTACATGTGCTTGAGGCCGGGCACATAGGTTGTGGAGAGTGTTATCTCCCACAACACCATCTCTTTCAAAGTGTATCTCGATTCTCTGCTTTATAGGAACTATGGGAGGCCCTAATGGACCAAAGAGGGACGGACCAGAGAGGGTCGGCCTCACTCAGCCAGCAAGAACAACAAGAAGATCGGTGTGCAAAAACTTCAAAGCCCAGCCACCTCTCCGAACCAGTGAAAAAATGGGGCGAATCACTCTAACCCCTCCCTCCGATTCTGTAAATCCAGGCGAATTCCATGGAAATCTGGAAAATCGGGGACGAATTTCATGTTTCCAGTTTTGTGCGCCCTTTTTTTGGTGGGCTAATAATTAATAATTAATTATTTTTAAAATATTTATTGGGCTAACTTTGTTAAACTATAAAAAATGGGTTTTATATAAAAAATTCGCCCCAATAAAATTTAAAGTCCCTTAAAATTCGCCTTTGGGCTAAAATTCGCCCCTAAAATTTTCCTTGTTGAAAAGATCTTTGAGAAAATATTGTGAATACTTGCTCATGTAGATAGAAATTTTTAAGGAAGTGATTACGGTTTTGGAAATTTAAATAAATATGAAACTATGAGAACGTATTTAAAGTTTGTAAAATCTTCCATAACCTTCAAAATATTGTAAATCATTCTAAGTTTATAAAGTAGAGAGAGGTTATTTATAAAGAGTAAAGACTTTTTCCGAAACTTGGCATCTAAAACTCTAAAAATTCATCCATTAACTCTTGAGGAGAGAATCATTCACCCCAACCACTAATTTTATGATTTTTCAGAGTGTAATTCTAAAATATGTCTGATATAAAAGACAAGAGGTCTCATCATGAGCCTACTTACCATGATCACAGGGAAGTAACTAAACTGACATTACCAATACTGCATATCAAAACAGGGTAATGGCTTATAATCATAAGACAAGGGGCCTCATCATGAGCCAGCTTGTTTAGTTTAATTACAACCGGTGAATGGCATTGTTATCAGCTGGCTCCCAAACCAGGACAATGGCTTTTATCTTAAAAAAAAAAGTTAAAAAGAATAAAAAAATAAAAGATATATATCTTTTAAAAGTTATACTCTTAGATGGATGGGAAAATGGATGATTAATGGTTAAAATGTAACCCTGTCGAGACTATAGACGTTTTCTTGCAGCAGATGCACTACCTGTGATAAAAGAGTAAATTTCAAAGCTAAGTTGGAGAAGTCCCCTACTTTATCTTTATCAACCAATCAAAGCTTGATGAAACCAAAAAATTTTTTATTTTTAAAGGGATTAAAAAGAAATTGCAAGTAATTCTTATTTTATTCAGAGTTAGATTTTATCTAATTATTCTGGGATAGTTTTCTTTGTCCTCAAATATTTCTACTTACAAAAGATTTATTTATCGCCTTATTTTTTCGGAGATAACTGTTTCTCCCAGTGAATCGCCAATTGTTGTGTTGTACAAACAACCCTCCCCATTTCAAATTTATGTATTAATTTATAAATAAGAAATTGGTCCCCTTTTCTTTGAATAATTATAGAATCGATAAAATGTTTTGAAAAAAGATTTTTTTATAAAATATATATAAAAATTTCCTTAGCATCACTTATCGTAGATCAGGAAATCCTTTTGCACTCACGAAAATGTTTTAATGAAATATGATCCATCATAAAATAGAAGCGAACCTAATCAAAAGGAAGGATTTACTAACGAAAAGTGAAAAACATAAAGGCCTTTATCGCATTTCGCATATTCAAAAGTATAAAATAAAAAAACCAAATGTGTTATCATTCAACCCCGATGCGATAAATAAATCGTAAAAGCACATATCACATGAGAAAGAGTCCAAAAACCTTTCCATTTTGAAAACTTTGACGCAATAAACCCGATCACAATCGCAAATCGATGAAATCATACTACATCCTTCTGCACCCTTTTTAAAGTTCCCCAATGTGATAAGTCAAAACGCGATCGCTCATCGCTAAAACACATGACTCATATCCAAAGACACTCCTCTAAAACCTTGAGATGTGATATCATTATTACAAAAGTGCGCTTCCCATAAATTAAAACATGAAGTATTAAACATACACATGTTTAATCAAATAAATCATTTATAAATGAAATCTCATTGATTTGATATGATTCAAAAGCACCGTGCCCTCCATGTCAGTTCAGTAATAATCGCAATCGTAGATATTAAATGGAAACACTTAAGCCTAACGTTTTAGACTTCTGATCTTCGATATGCAATCATCGCTGATTGGAGATATGAAATTTTACAGTATTAACTCTAAAATGGATCGTTATGAATGTGCGATGAGACATCCCATAATGGCATTAAAGTCCCACGTTATGGATTTTGAGGAAATGATTAAAAGATAATCATGGTTGAAATCCTTCACAGATTTCATCTAGGATGGTATAATATTTATTTAAATCTGTCATCTTTATTATGATTAAATGCCATTGCGCCTTTCCGACTTGTATTTTTTTTTTAAATAATTTTTCCATCATTTTGCTCATTTGTTTCATTGTGTAGACCTGAGAAACAACTACCAGTCAGGAAAATGTCTAATAAATCTCGGAAAGCGAAGGTCCCCATCGTTCCAAAAGAGCAACCGGCTAAATTGGTATTAGTAACCGATACTACTTGTCTGGGTCTCGGCAAAACTTCATGGGAAGGATTTTACAATATAGAAGAGGCATAAGGTCCAGCTGTAATTCAAGAAGGAAGAGAAAAAGCAGATTCAAATAAAAAATCAGAAAATACTCTAAAGGAATTGGCGAGCTCTTATCTTCACAAAATAGTAGCTCGCACGAATATGTTCCCGTATAATGACTTGGTGAGATGGGTGATAGAAAGTATAAATATAATGGACTGGGCGTTCTTCATGTCAAATGGAAGGATGTTCAAGTCTTTCAAAGCAGAAGACATCAAGAAGATGTATCACCTACCAGACCCCCAAAAAATCTACAATAAAGCGTTTTTGGAAGACTTTTCCAAATAAAATGAAGTGTCAAATCCTATCAAACAATGGAGGCATTTTATAGAAAAGCACATGCATAAATCTTTAGGTATGTATTCCGTAGAATCCTTGGCATCTCCTTATTGCTATGTTGTAGCTATGATGTGTAGATTTTTTGGAACCGTCAACTCAACTAAATTTTTTGCTGAGATGCTACCTTCAATTGAAGCCGTTGTTAACTCCTACATCATGGATTGGCCAACCATTTTATTTGATACAATGGCAAAAAAAATCCTCGATTATAGGAGAAATATATATGTGTCTACCCAGGTAATACCCCCATTTTACATGAGTGCTTATATTACTGACACCATATGCTTCAACTCTGAATTCCCTATTTTAGGCTCGAAGTGGACTCCTCAAAACCTGACTCCTATCCAAATTTACCAAAAATATATGTGGAAGGCATATTACAAATACCATATATACACAATTTTTCATGGGTTTATCTTGCCATTTCACTGAGTTATATTCAACAAACCCACTCCAAAGTTATTCGATGAAGCCAACATTGACCTAACCTCAATCAGAAGCTGGTTTGGAGAAGAAAATTTCACCTATATCCGGCTATTCGAAAGCATCACTGATCCCCATGTTCTACCCTTGTACATTCCCGATAAATTATAAGCTCAAGAAATAGCCTATCAAATATCAGAGAAAGGGATGTCTAGAAACCTGAAGAATTCAAAGAAGCAGATGTGACCTACATTTCCCCTCTTATGCAGATATTTTTCTCTAAATTATTTTAAACATGCAGAGAAAGAATCCAAAAAAATAAAAGAACTAAGATTAGCATCCATCTCCAAAAGACAGTATGATCCAAAGAAAGTTTCCTATAACTTTACATCGATGGTACATGTCGCTAAATTAGAACATGAACATGTTGATTTCAACGGTCTATTCGCCTTGACTAAGGTATTTTCATAGGTTAAAAATATAGAAAATTTAAAATTTGAAGTAAATGACATGGAAAAGTTCATGCAGTTCAGGACCAAGAGACTACTGTTGAGTCTCAAAAGTGTTTTCCATATTCATACATATTTCCATTATGTCATTCCCATTCAGCTCTCATTTCATAACTATTTGACGTAAAACCCTACATCAAGTAACCATTTTCATAAATATATGGGTTAGGATCCTTGTCTTCCAAAGTTATTTATTTTATGTGTTTAAAGTGAATTTATGATTAGAAACTAGAAAATTAACATAGTTTCATATATCTATATATGTGTTATGAGTTTTGTGACATGTGTAGGTCAAAAGGAAGCTTCTAAAAGACCTTTATGTGGCCTCCTAAAACCAAATTCGAATTTGAGTGGAGAAGATCATGGGATCATGAGGACATGTGTCTCATTTCCTTGTTGTATTGAAACTCTAAGAGGATATGTGTCTCATTTCTTAGTTGTGTTGAAACTCTAGAAATACATGTGTCTTATCATTTCCTATTTTGATTGTAACTCTAGAGATGGAGGAAGAGATTCATGGACTCCCATTAATGAGATAACCTCTCATATTTTGTATAAATAGGAGAATCTTTCTCCTATCATGGGTAGTGAAAAAATAGGAGAAGAAGAGAAAGGATTAGAGAGTGTTTTGTAACAAAGCTTAAGATGGAATGGGATGTAGATTTGTGAGTTTATCAATAAATAAGTTTAGTTCTTTGATGTTATTTTGATCACATCTTCAAAGAGTTAAGGATTACACCAAATTGATAGCAGAGGGCCCCTGCTATTCGAGGAGGTTTTGCATGTTTTCTAGATAAGTCATTTTCAATTCTATTTTTTCATATTTCCTTACTTAGATTGCTTTCTGAAATCATAGCTTTTAGCATTATGTTTCATGTCATTTGCTTAGATAAAGGATCCTCATGATATTGCAGTTAGTATCTTTCTCAAGCTCTTCCAATACATCTCTATTAAATTAATGGGATTCAATTGTGATATTTTGAGTTATTAGCATTTCATTTTCTGTTATTTAGTTAAAAAGAAGATCCTCATTATACTGCAGTTAAGTCTCTTTCAAAAGATTTTCCAATAAATCTCTAATTCACGAATGAGACTAAGTTGTAATATTGTGAGTTATTGATTGTTTTGCTTCATAGAAGATCCTTATCACATTATGATTAATCTCTTTCAAAAATCTCTTCCAATAAACCTCTAACTCATGAATGAGATTTAGTTGTAATGTTATAAGTTGTTTCAGCATTTCATAGGAGATACTTACTAAATTATAGTAATTTTTTTCTCAAGCTCTTCCAATAAACCTCTATCAAATGAATGATATTTCACTGTAATGTTCTAAGTTACTGTTTGTTTCAGCATTTCCTTTTATGTTTCAGGAGATCCTCATTGCATTAGAATTAATCTTTTTCACAAGATCTTCCAACAAATCCCTAACTAAATGAATCAAATTAAGTTGTAGTGTTTTGAGTTACTTTTCATTTAATGAATGTTCATTTAGAAGCTGTAATATCCATGGATTAGGACTCTCTGTTTTCATCATTTTCTAGTTAGGAATAGAATTTGCAAATAAACATTGTTTTAATTCATTTATTAAATTTCCTTTTATCCCTTTCGACATAGATCTAACTTCATCTTTTTAGCATAGAGTAGCATACTAAGTATAAAACACAATCGCCCATGACACAACAACCCATGGTAACTAGTGTTACAGTCGAAGAAGTAGTCGACAATGCTAATAACCAAGATATTGAGATCATCCCAGAAATTCCTTTTGAAGAAATTGTATTGAAGGTTGAAGATATACCGACCTTGGATGTCTTCTACAGTCCAAAGCATAGGGCTATAGTTAGAAAAAAAAGGAAGAAAAGGAAAATCGACCAGGGTCTATTTTCATCTCCTCAAGTCGAATTAATGAATGTTGTATGGAAGGACTTTGAAGTTAATCCCTCAGAAGATTTAACTAAATTGTCTCAATATGCAGGGGCTTATACAACAACAACAATGGAGAAAGCATCCGAAGTCAGCCAATTGATAAAAGAAAAAGATAAAAAAATAGCACTGCTGGAAGAAAAGGCAACAGTGGATCATAAAAAATAGCACAGTTAGAATAACAGCTAATTGAAGAAATACAACAGATTGAGCAGCTTAAAGGGCAGTTGAATCTTGAGAAACAAAATCTTGACCAGCAAGCTGTACACAAGCAACAACAACTGTCACAAGAGCTGAACAAATTGTAGGTAATGCTTCAATAGGAGAAGATGGACAAAGAAGAACATAGTGCCGTGTTGCAAGCACAAATACAAAAATTTAAGGAGTATCTTGAGATTGATCAGTTCAAAATGGAGGCTCTCGAATCAAGTAAAGCATTGTCACGACAACTTGATATTTTATGTCATAAAATATCAATGTCCGACCCTCTATGTGTAATAGCTACATCGCTCATAGAAAAGGCAGTAAACACGAGGCTCGAATATGAAGATGTCGATGGGAAAATTTCGAGGTTCCTCACATGGCAAGACACAGACCAAGGCATAGTTGCGAATCTTCCCAAGATCCAAGAATCACATAAGGAATTTTTTTTTGCAAAACGGGAAGCGGAGTTAATTAAAGGAGAACGGGATACCTCCAGGGAAAGAGCTATAATGAACAATTTAGTGGAATTAATTAATGAAAAATTGTATACAGCCAACTTGATTTCCGATTGCATCCCAGGGAAACTCCCGAAAGTCAAAGAATTAGAGAAATAGTGGAACCAGGATTTAGCCAGCAAGGGCCAACAAATCAGCGCAATGTAGGGACTCACATGGGATGCATTCTGGTTCTATTTGGTTAAACTAGAAAGCTAGAAGATGGCTACAAAATGCCTCTCCCACGCCATCAATTATATGATTCCAGAGCTTTTGGATGCCACATATACTAGCCAGCTACATTCCCAATTGAGTCATCCTCTTGAAGTGAAATAATGCTATTGATTTTCCAGCTGCGCATACCAGATATGAAAGAAATGCAACGAACCTATTCTAGTGGAGATCGCAATTCTATTTTTATGAAATCGGATCTCCGATTTTCATGTTTTAGCAGTTCCAACAGCATTCAAACGATGTTTTAGATAGTTTGTTTTAGTTTTATTATTATTTAAACCTTTTTCATGTATTTACAAAAGGGTCCTCAATTTGTATTAATTTTTGACTTGGGAAGCTACACTTCTGTACTTATGAATATATTATTTTTATCAATGCTGGATCAAGATTCTGCAATTTTATGAGGAAATTATTTTCAAGAATTTTCACTTCTGTTTTTCTTGGAATTTGTTCTAAGTAAGAAAGCAGGATCATAGTGTTATTTGCATCAGAAGATTACAAATGTATCCGGTATTTCTATCGTTATCATGTTGTTTAATTTCCCTTATGCAATGAAACATTCTCTTTGAAAATTGCTATTGTTTACATATATATGCGTGTGAAACAATCCTTTAGTTATGTCATTTCTGAAAACTTAGAATTGTTATCTTTCAAAATATATGTGAGCGATATAAATGAATGCGATATGTTATCATCATTACTTTGTTTAATTTCTTAAAAAAATTAATTATTATATGTGAATGCACCTTTCTTTTGGATGAATAAGCCATCTATATGATAATTCATCTAATCGGAACAAATCCAAAATCACGTTTATCATAGTATACATGGGTTAACTAGAGTTATTTGTATTTATTAAGTTATATATTAGATTAATTATCATTTCCATTACCCATTATACAAACAACCAATCATCAACCCATATATCATTGGGAAACTGGTCCCATATTATCCAGTCGGAGCCACTATCTGATACTGAAAAGGAGCTATACTAAGGTCTGGACCAGGTGGTTTTCCCCAATGTTGAAGTTAGGATTTTAGGGGGTTCAACAGAATGAAAATTAATTCCTACCTAAACTAGAAATATTAAGAATTATTCTCTTCAGGAATAAACACTATTTGGAGGAAATAAATGAATATATTATAAAAGGAAAGAAAATGAAAATAAATTTCACAGATAAACCAAGAAATTGTGACTTGCAGAGATAAAATTATATTGGTGCATGAAAATTACCTGCACTTCTTCTCAAAGAGATAAAAAAACCATTAAAGGAAGAATATATAAATTAAGAATCGTGCAAAATCAAACCCACACACTTTGCATCCGAGGCACACGATTTTCAAAATAATTAAGCTTGTTACTTATGAGATAATTAAATATGATCTTCTACACATTTACATAAATAAATTAAGTTAAACACAGCTCAAAATAAGGGGAGAACGAGCTGGGTTGGTTGGGATTTATCCAAATATCTTATTTTCCTGCTATGAGATCTGGTACCTTAGTCACTCAATGACACACCACAACAAAATAGAAACACAAAATTACATACTGACACATTCATTTATATTAAGTTTCAAAATAAAATCTACATCGTGGATCTATGATGCATCCCAGAAGAAGGCAATACCAAAATGATAACAATCCTCAACAAAATTTTCTACAACATCGTTAGCTATCCTCTATTGGAAAACTACATTAAATACATAGTCTTGGCCTATGACCATAAAATAAAATATAACAATAGTTTAACCTAAGTGTTTCGACTATTATTAAAATTATAAACCAAGACACATGACCTAAAATTTCCTCGTCTTCATTTCCTATCCCTTCTCAATGCTTTGAGACCAGCAAATGACAAACTGATCCTATTGACAGGATATCTACATGGTTGTTGACTTGTTTCGACTGTGTATGGAAACTCTTAGTTTATCACTGACAGCTGCCCCGAAAGTGTTAGAACCACCAGTGGGTACATGAAACATGCCTACATGAGTTCATATTCCATGTATATTAACACATTGTCTCATCAAATTAGTTTAGGAAAGAAAATATATGAGTTTCAAAAGCTATTTATAATATAAAATATATTAAATTAATAGTTAAGTCTATGTATAACCTTTAATATGAAAAACATAAAGAGAGTGCAATAATGAGCATAAATGCAAGAATAAATGGGTTCCAAGGTCAAAATAGAGGTTCAGGTGGTGAGTTCAGAGTAGGATAGAGGTTACAAAATAGAGAAATTCTACTAACCAACAATCATATGTTTCATCTACTTAGTGAAAGATACTCCATCATGCTATGTATAATCTGCTCAACTCCAAATTAATCTATTTTTTCTCGATGCGTGGATACTAGTTTTTTTTATCGAAAAATTATTTTAACCAATTATTCAAAAACATTATTGACAAATGGTGGTCTATGAGATGAGTTTTAATGGGTCTTAGATATGATCATGTTGACATCTAATATGACATGTTATTTCAACATGTCGTATTATATATCATATCATGTGGTAATTTGTTTAAGTTAATTCACTAATCACACCAATCATGGCATCTTATTTGGTAGATGAATTGGTGTACTTATGTGATAAATAGATTCAAATGTTTTACTTTTATCAAAATTGAAAGACATTTGATTGATCAATTCACAAAGTTGCTTATACACAAATTAGATCTAATTAATTTCCAAGCCTACCCAAATTTAACATTTTGATCTTTAAATTTTGTGATGGAGTTCATCCTATGTATCATATACTCCGTGAAATATACTCTTATGTTTCATCTACTCAAATCCAAATTAATTTATGTTATATGTATGCCTATACACTAGATTTTTAATCCAAAACTTGTTTTCATCAATTCTTCAAAAAACTTATTCACAAATGGAAATATATGAGAAGAGTTTTAAGGGGCTTATGCATTAAAATGTTGACGTGTAATATGACATGTTATTCCAACAGATATTAAATGTCATGTTATTCCAACATATGATATTATAGATCATTTTAGGTGGTAATTGGTTTCACTTAATTCACTGATAGTGTTAATATGGAATCTTATGTGGTAGATGAATTGGTGTAGAGAAGTGACATATTAATTTGACGGTTTTAGTTTTATATAAATTTGAAAGAAATTTGGTTGAAAAAGTCACAAAATAAAGTATACATAGACTGAATCTCATTGATTTCCAAGCCTACCCAAATATAGCATTATGTTTTTTAAATTTCCTGATGGAGTTTGTCTTATGTGTCATCTACTTAGTAAAATATACTCCATCATTCTAAGTTTCAATTACATAGTGTTGATATGTCTTTCTTGACATGTGATCTAATATTGATTTTCTATGAATACCACATTATTACTTTTATCCAAATCTGAAAGAAATTTGGTTGAAATTTTCACAAAGTAGCTTATATACATTTTAAATATCATTAATTTCTAAACCTACCCAAATTTAATATTGATTTGACAAAAGTATTATGATCGATACAACATCCCACAAGACATATAAAATATGTTAACTAAGGAAACAATTATAAATCTTTCCCATGAGATTACACAATCAATGTGGTATAAATTCTTATAATTGTATGACGAAAAAATGATTGACTACTTGTATACACAAAATTAGGCATCACTTGTAGTCACTTTGAAAAACATTCAACAGTTTCTAAAATCAAATTTGACTTTATAAAAGTAGAAAGTATAAATCATAAACCAAAGTTTGTCACATTATTGACTTAAGTGTCTTTTTTTCATAATTTAATTTATTTATAATATGCTCGTTGATTGTCATATTTGTGCCCACTTTTCATAATTATAGGGAATCATAACAATATTAATGACCAGTGCAGTGGGTGGAATGATATAAATGAAGAAGGGGACAATTGCGGGGAATATAATATTTTTGGGAATAAATAAATACGCCACACGTTCAAAATCCTAAATCAAACACAATTACATGTATAAAATATTTCAATTTAATTTTTTTATTGTTAGGCAATTTGAATTCTAAGATGATTATAATTTCTAACTTATAGTTTGAGTAGCCTCTCCAAAAATAGTCAAGGATTGCACTTGTGTCGAGGTCACGACCACTCTTAGCATAGTTTTACTTTTTTCTATGTAGTTTCAAACTAATAATATTTTCACTACAAAGTGACTTAATAAAATTCCCTATTACCATCTATCTTATAGGTTGTATAAAAAAAATGAAATTTGTTATAAAAAAGAATTCCTTGAAATCGAAAAAAAAGTTTCAGCACCATTTCTTAAAAGGAATAACTTTATGATTTGATTCAATAATTAGAAAAAATATTATTTTCATAGAGAAAAGAGAAAATCAAATCTAATATTTTGAAAGAAAAAAAAAAAAAGGCTTAAAATGAGGTTCCTTGGATGGGACACGGGATGGAAAGTCTTTTATTGATCCTATATATTGTTATCAAAAGTAATAAAGAGTTGGAGGTCAAATATATTTTTGTTGAAATTTCATGCATGAACTTGTGATTATTGAATATGCATTTTTGTAATTTGTGCTTTTGCATTTTCAAATTTATATCTAAGATTTCTCTGAAGTTTCAATTATTTCTCCTCTTGATATTTTATTGGTTATGAGAGTACCGTTTTTACTTTTTTCCAAATATTTATTTATTTGAAAACTATTCTTATGTGTACTTGTTCTTACTAATATCTATGCATTAATTTCTTAAATTTAGTAATCAATCATTCTTCTGGTGTCTAATTCAAGCAAAGACAACGTTAGCTAGTATAGAAAATTAGATATAGTATTTATTAGAAATGTCATATATAATATAAATAATTAGATTTTAAGAATTTCAATAACTCACCGGTATACATAATAAAAAAAAAATAATTAACAAATTATTACATAATGGAAAGTTAAATAGATGGAGAATATAAAAAACACTTATATTTCTTAATATTTCACCGATCGATTGATTATAGATGTCAAAAATTTCACATAATCTTTGTTTTTTTGGACATTCACTCCCTATAGTAGGCCACCTATGAGATAACATTCTAGTTCCACAAGGATGGGTTCCTAGGAAAATTTTATCAACCACATGAAATCATCTCACAATATTCTTCTATCAAAATCACATAACAATCATAGTTTCTATAATTACTCAACCAATCCCATGAAAATTTCAACTTCCAACTCACTTTCCCCTTCAACCTACATAACTGAAGGAAAGGTATCCCTTTCTATATAATGTATTTTTTAGGATATTCCATTTCCCTCTAGGGCTCTAGTGTTACTAGTTAGTGAATCTCAATGGAAAAAACTCTGTAGACTAGCAACCATCAATAATTTCACTAAAAATTCCGTCGATATAAACACTCAGGCATCTTCTCATTTTGTAATAACAAATATTCACATAGAACCAACAACAATGGCTCTCTAGAATAAAACTATTCCTCTCTCCATAAAGTAAGAACGACAAAATGAATCAGAATAATGGGGAATGAACCCTTAGAACACTAAAAAGGTAATATTAAATAGGCATGATAACATGGCTTCTTAGAGAACCTCACATACCCAACTTTCTCTCAACTAGTTCAAATTTTGGTGAAATAAAAATAAAAATATTTAGCCTATCTATCTACCATCTTTCCATGCTATCATAGCCCCATAAACCATTTTTAATTTCCTTATATATTCAATGATGTATTTTATTAATAATATTTGAAGTCACACACATATTTATCTCTCTAACCTTTCATCATGTACATAGATACATTATTAAATTAGGGATTAAATATTGTAGTATTACATTTATGATGTCATTTCCCTATCTTGAGGATGGAATTGAAGTTAGAAGAGCTAGAATGGTTATGCCTAAGTATAAGAGGAACATCCCTAGTCATGAACTAGTTACGTTTTTACATTAAGGTTACGATTATATTCTTGTGTTATCTCAGTGTGATTGATGGTGATTTTATGATAATCTCTAAAAATATTTTAATCTATATGCTACATTGCATATTCCTATTAACTATATTTCAGATATGCATGAATTATGTTTGTTAATGTAGAATGTTATCTTTATAATTTCGAAATTTATATCAAATTATATGTGGGAAGTTAAAAAATTAATGGCTTCAAAATTCACTGATGCTCATGAGGCCTCATTAGGGATGGTTGGATACATTATGAAATTGAAACTATTCTTCATGTCAAATCCCTAAGAAAGGCTACCAATATTATAGATGGGCCTCCTTCACTAATGATTAAGAATCCTTGACAACGTAGATCTTTCTCTTGATAATTAGTTAGCTATTATAGATAAAATTTAGATATTAGTTTATTCCTTTGCTTATCATGTTAGGGTCCTATAATAAAAGGGTTCATAATTTTTGAATTGACTATGATAGTCTTGTAAATATGTACATACCTTGCTTTTTGCAAGTTGTTTTCCCATATTTTGAAAAATGAAAAAATAATAAAAAGTGAAAAGAGGGTAAAATTCCTAAAAGAAAAATCAAAGGACTTAGACAAAATAGACCCCAAAAGAAAAAAGAGATAAAAATAAGACATGAAAGTGAGAAAGTCAAAATGCCACTACTATTTACTTTTACTGCAAGAATAATGATTATGTGCAAATTGTCAATAAATGCCATAATCTATGACTAGTTAAACAGTTTAATATTAAATTTTTCATGCTTTGAATTTCATGTTTTAGATCGAGAATAAAGAAATGTCAAATAGTATAAACTTGACAAGTCAGTAGTTAAGATAGAGAATAAATGAGGAGCTCAACAGTTTAATCTGAGCCCTCAGATGAAATCAGGTTAGACTTAGATATTTTTTATGTTTTGAAAGAAAAATTGATTTAGGGTTGCAAACCTAAATGAACCCATGAAAATGAAGTAAAAAATGTTAGAAATAAAAATGGGTAGGTAGAAATAAGTTGTGAAAACATGTAATAAAGCATCATCAGGCAAGAAAATCACTAATTTCCCCTTCCCTACAAATTCTTCAATATTCTAAACTATCAGTTAAAAAGGCTCAGAGAATTTCTCTGACTTTTGTTGGGACTGGACCTAAGGCTCGATGACTGATTAGTTAAAAATATTGAATTCCTACATAAAACCCACATTAATCATCATTTACCCTTCATCCATTAATCATAATCTTGTTTTTCTAAGTAAAACCCCATTTTTACGTAGTAAAAGTAAAACCCTAAATAGCTAATTTCATTTCCTTTCCAAAATCGTTCAAAAAACCCATAAAATGCATTTATCCTAAGTTAAAGTGTGAAAAAATACAACAAAGACAAGCTATGCTTATTTTCACTTTACTTAGAGTTAAAACATGTATTTTTATTTATTATATACATTATCCCTTTATTTTCATATTAACTTCTAATTTGTTTATTAACTCCCTAAAACTACACCCTCTCGTATAGTATTAAATCCCTTTTATTTTAAATAACCTAGAAACCATTTATTTTACATTTAAACAAATGTTTAAATATCCCATGTGATGAATTTAACCCCGCCCCTATCCCATTGGTTTAAACATATCAATAAAACTAAATACCCTGCCCCCTATGGTTTTAAAACAAATATCAAACGTTTTAAAACTATATAATAAAGTCGCGCCTGCATATTGTTGAAACATTTTTTAAATGTTTTAATTAAAACATATATAAGTCTTATCCCCCCCGCTCTACCATATAATATATAGTTTTAAACTTTAATAAATATATATTTATAAATTTTAAACACATTCCCCGCGGAATATAAAAACCCCAGCCCCACTACCAAATCCCGATGAAACTTTCACAATAGATCTGGGTCGTTTGCAATCGAACCCCACAATCCAACAGCGGAGAATCCATATCACGTTTTAAGTTGTGCCCTCATAACATTTTTATTTCTACGCGAAATGGGTGGTATGTTTACTTTATTCCTCCTCCACGTGTTTCCTTCCTACCGGATCACATTCGTTGCAAACAAAACAACTAACCACCTAAACTGAATGCGATAAACACTCGCGGTTTTGACCCTTCGAGCCTGAAAAGCACCATTTTTTATATAACTTCCATTTATTGCAGGTGCCAATTAACCTAATTTTCCTAGTAAAAATTGAAAATGCACTGATTTCCTCTCTTTCTGCGCACAACCATCGTATAAGCTATCCGAACTGTGAAATAATCAATTTTCACCATGTTCATGCCAAGGACCTGCAAACTTCAGCCTGTTACCATTGAAGATTGCTAAGGAGCTTTGAATCGCTCCAGACACCTAAAAGATACCAACAAATCTTCTCAAAAATCCTCAGAGCCATTTTCAAAAGCACAATACCTGCGTATAACAGGTATTCCTCTAGCAAATTAAACATGTTTTGATTTGAAAGGACCTTTTAAAGGAAAAAATTTCTGAAACCTGTTAAAATATCCAAAAAACAGGCCAAACCCTGTCAAAATTTCTGAAGAAACCCTGTTTATGCTACGGATTGTTTTAAACTCCAAATATATACTAGAAATCCTCTTAAGGTAACCAAAAATTTTGTGTCAAATATTAAAGGACTTTTAGCCAAATTACTCATTGAAAGAGGCTCAAGAAACCCCTATTTCTTGTTTCAAAACAAGTAAAAGTCTATAATATTATTGAGAGTCCAAAATTGAAAGGAAAGACTCAAGGAGAGACCATATTTTGCTTATTTGTATCCAAGAAATCCCTGTTAGTGTCAAAAATACTTCTGCAAACTGTTTAATCTTGTGGAAGTAGCTAGAAAAGCCTCAAAACAGAGTTTTTGTAGTCCAAACAAGTCTCAAAATGCCTAAAACTAATCCAGCTTCATCTTCCAAAACTACTATCATTATAAACCCTCTACAACCTCTTGTTGTAGATAATGAACACACTCCATTAGCAAATATTGACTATAAGATAGAAGACCCTATTGTAGAGTTCAACTTGTTGGAACTTCATAATTGGAGCTTTGAGAAATATTTGGATAATGTTGAAGAAGTTAAAATTTGGGAATCAAATTTACCAAAATATGTTGTTCCAGTTACTTATTGATGCCCAGAAGTCATTAGGTTATGCCATCATTTCTATATGCCTGAGCAAAGAGAAATAGTCAATGCCAAAAAAGAAGTGCTTTTCACCATTATTGTTGAATCCATCAACCAATGCTACAACTCCAACCTGATCCTCAAGCAATCCCTTTGTCCATAGAGGCCCTTACCAAGCTATAAATTGGCCTTTATTTCCTTAAGAGATTCCAAATATTCGAAATCTTCATACCCATGCATGTAGAAATTCCTCAAATCAATCCCCCAAATTCTTCCTCAAATTTCCCAGAAGGTTCAAGGCATATCATTTCAATAGTTTCATTCATTCTAGGGTCTTTTATGGATGAACATACAAATGAATCCATTTTAGGTTTCCTATCGAATTTTACCCCAAAATAACCTCCATCTGTTATATTTGATTATGCTAGATATATTGCAGACAATATCCATGACCAATTGATTAAATTGCCAACTGAAGGAGTGTTCAGATACACATCCTTCCTCTTCCACATGTTCTTGTATTTTCAAGAAGATAATTTGCCATTAACTCTTCAAAGGCTTGACATAGAGGGAAATCCTCTTTCGATTCTTTTCTAGACCTTTTTGGTCAGGAAAGAGTCCACAGAGTTCACATATGTAGAGTTTTAAGATTCCTTCATCCATCCATTGATGAAAATGTTAACAAATACAAAATAGCCAAGGAGAAATGATGATATGAAGAACACTTTATAGCTGTGAGAGCAGACCAAGATTGGTGATTGGTACTTATATAAAAAACATACTGAGATTAGATTTTTTGGTTCCAATTTGTTGCCCTGCAAGTTACCCAAACATGTATCAATGAGGATTTTTTCCTTGGAGTATATCAGGCAATTAGTAAACTTTGATTCTATCAATTTCCTAGCAGCAAAGATGAAAACACATTTTAAATTGAATAATCAAGTAGGACCATTCATTTGCAATCATAGAGATGCAGAGGCAGAGGCAACTAAACAACTATTGGAGTACAGATTTGAAGAAAGATTTCCCTGGAATTATGATTCCCAAGGAATCCTAAGTAAAATGAGGGTTAAGTGTAAGCTAACACCCTTCATTCATGAGAAAAAACCATAGATAGAGAAATATGCCAATCAGACTGAGTGGACAAAGAATACTTTAGTAGATGCAGTGAAGAAAAGTGATACTAGTCACACTTACAAACTCCAGATCAAACAGAAAAATCCACCAACAGAGTAAGAGAAGAAGGTACTTCTGTTGCCGAAACCACCGTTGAAACTAAGTTCAAGCTAAGATATAATAAAAGGCGTAAGTTAAATATAGTGGGTAAAGAAAAAGTGACCATTGAGGTAGAAAATGCAGATATACCAGTAACAAATATAGAGCCTACCACAGTCATCATCAATGAAACAGTTATTGAGAATAAGAATGAAGAACAAGTTAATAATTCAAATGCACAAATGGTATAAAAATAACAGAACATGGAAACTTCATCCTCATAGACAGTAGAGGAAAAAGATTTAGATATCAGGGAAAAGTACAAATAGACAAAGTGAAAGAATGAAGAGATTAAAAATGAAATTTATTCTCAATATCTCAAGAAAACGCCTAGTACTCAAAACAGAATTCTATTTGCTTTTTACTACTCAAACAAAATGTTGATCATGTCAATATTTCAGCCTACAGTGAAGACCCCAAAGACAGTTACAGATTATAAAAATATTGATATAGAAGTGCCAACAGAAAGCATACATGCACTTGAACAAATAGAGTTTCACAAACAAAGTTCAGAGATTATTTATTATACTATTACAACTAAAGCTATGAGTGTTCAAAAACTTTAGAACGCCATCTCAAATATGAAAGATCAAATCAAATTGGAAAAATAATCCTTGTATGCTAATGATGTAAGAATAAAATATTTGGAAGAATTGGTCTTACAGGTTAGATTTAACCCAGCAAATGTCAAGGCAGCCGAACAATTAATAAAGAAAAAGAATGAGGACATTGCAGCTTTGAGGAAATAGCTTGAAATTCCTCCAAGTGAACATCCTCAGGACAAAAAACTTATAGAAGGACAGAATGAGAAAGATGATATGATGAAAATAATATTTCAGCTTACAACATAGATAAAAGAAATGGAGATTCAGATGGACAAGATTTTCCAGGAAAGAGAGACAGTCAAAGCACAGGAAACACCTACAGTCATCCCTATGGTCACTACAACTATGCCATCAACTCTAGCAGAAGAGTTGACACCTAAAGTTCCACTGGCTACTGCAGTGCTAGTGACATCATCCACAACATCAGCTACAGAGTCATCTACAACAGCAGCTCACCCTACAGATGAGGCCAGCAAACTCATAAAGGCCATGGAAGAAATGTCTCTTCACACAAGTGAAATTAACAGATTGAAACAGATGATCGAAAATATTGAAGATCAAAAGAAATTGGCTTAAATTAATGCAAAAAATCATGAGCAAAATGTTATTAGATTAACTAAAGAATTGAGGAAGCTTCAAAAGGACTTAAATTTAAAAGAACCAATTTCATATGTGAAGAATTATTCATGGAACAAATTCATTGAAGCCATCAATGATGTATGGCCTTCAATTCAAGTGATCTTTGAACAAAGATATTTTTTAACAGCTGTACTAGTAGAAATCAAGAAGACCAAAGAATAACTAGGCAAGAAGCCTGAGCAAGCTTTACAACTGATAAATTTTTTCAATAGCAAGAACAGGAAAGAGTTAGAAGAGATCGAAATTACTGACAGAAGTAAAACTATCCTTGAGATAAGGAAAGTTATCACCAAGAAGAACCTAATGAAGCAACTTGAGGAAAAGTGTGAGAACATAAACATAACAGTGAACAAATTCATGGTTAATTTTGAAAATCTTAGGAAAACAAATCTACCTAACATTGTGGTTATCAATGATAAACTGATTCCTCAAGAAGACTACAACAAAAAAATTAGAGAATATGCAAAGTTACAAATCAACAAAACAGATGGACAAGGAATCCCCACTGGAAAAGTCTTACTCAGAAGTTTTGAGGATCTATTTTATTTATAGCATGAGATAAGACATTGTTTGTTATAAAACCAACCTTTTCTAGATATACAGAAGCAGATGAGAATTTCAGGAAGTTAAAGAAGATACAAATTCCCAATGAAGAAGATTCGCAGTCACTTACAGATTTACTATGAAAAGTAAAAAGGCAGAAAGATAACAGAGAAAACAGTTTGCGGATTTGCAGTCAAAACATATTTTTATTACAACAATAAACATGTTTTACAAATGGTTAAAGAGTATCAAACATTAAAGAGAATCAGTGAAAGAGTATAAGATAAAGCATATTAGATCTCAAAACTAACTTGAAATATCTAATGCCAACAAAGAATACACCAAGGCAGCCAGCTGCACCTTATCCATAATCAGTTTCTATTTTATTTGAATAGATAGGACAACTTGCTGATTTGTTAAGCAATTATCTCTATTTTTGTTCTAAAGATATTTTTGTATCCCTTAGATAATTCCTAGAAGCATTCTAGGATATTTAGTAAAAAATTATGTATAAATACTTCATCTTTCGAAGTATTATTGTGGAAAAAATTGCTGAATATTTCTATAGTCATCTTTGTGGACTTGAAGGCTTTTGTTTTTCAAATTTTGAGTAGCAAACTGGATCAGATCAACTAGCATCATATTTCAGGATTCATGTGATGATCTATTTGGAGTGAATTATTTCCTACTTTTCATTTTTATCTTTCTTTGTTACATGAAATCCATTATGTGTTCTAAATTTGAATGAATGAACAGGAGTATTACTTCGGGATTTGTTAAAAGCACCCTGTCTTTACTGTTTGTCATTTCTATGTTTTCTTCTAATTTCCAGATTAGGGAACCCTTAATTTCTCCCTCTTTCATTTGACCTCTTCCTATTACTTCCCCTTTTTAGATCAAATAACCCTTCATTGCTCTTTATCCCGATAATATCACTTCACAAAACAACTTTCCAAGATCTTCAAGGGTTATCTATCTTGCCCTGAAAACATTTGACATTTTGAGCTTGATCCTAGCTCTGTCTGCTTGATTTCTGACTCCTTAGCACAATGGAAAAATAACTTTCCCACTATCCATATCTTTAGGTTATTTTTCCCACCAAACCAATCAAGCCAAAACCAATTACACAATCATAACTATCCTAATATTTTATAAATCAAAACAAAGTTAAATTTTATAGAGAGAGCCCTCTCTAAACCCTAGGAAGGCTATATCCTAGAGTTTAAAAGTTGCTCTATGGTTACCTCTAGTTTTTTTAACTAAAAATCAAAATATCAGAACTAAAGAGTTACTAGAGTGATAACATATCATACAAAAGAATGCCCCATTTTCACCTTTGTAGGCTACTTGTTAAATTTGTTGATGGAGGATTGAGAGGAATCCTTTGAATGCATTAGAGATTTTGAAATAGAGAGAACATTAAAAGGAATGAAAAACAAGGAGAAAAGACTTGGATCCATCTCACCAAGAGGATATGGATCCACTAATAATGTAATTTTTTTACACTTGTAATAGAGTCATGCTTCATACCCCTTTGTATCTTTGTGTTTTTATTTCAGTCTAATTTTCCATGTTTTATAACATTAAATCAATAAAGTGTAAATGTAAGAGTTTATACTATGATTTATAAGTTACATATAAGGTTTTTCTATTTTATAATAGGGAAGCTATTTTCATGGTGGTATACATAGATTATTTGGAGATGGTACTCTTCTTACTCTTTCATCTTAGATTTAGGTGATTACTCAAGAAACACAAATATATAAGTTTTATTAAATTATATTTTCCTTTGAAACCCCTATTCAACATTCTTACTTCTCTTGGTAGAGTTAAACGTTATTTATGTATTATTTGTTACTACTATTAGTATCAGTCTTTGCAGCCTTCCTCTAGTGATCAAACATGCTCTTACAAAGTGATTTTAAGGTTTCAAGGTCAAATTTTG
Organism: Pinus albicaulis; assembly: GCA_034641835.2. Taxonomy (NCBI): domain Eukaryota; kingdom Viridiplantae; phylum Streptophyta; class Pinopsida; order Pinales; family Pinaceae; genus Pinus; species Pinus albicaulis. Next base: position 525,264,314 of record CM076580.1, read on the forward strand.
TCATTTCAGTGAGTCTTCAAGTAAACTTTGGTCACTAGGTATTAGGTCTAGGGTTTGCTTTCACTCCTTTTAAAGTTGTTCAAATGTAGGTCCATGTCACCATTCAGTTGAATGTACCATCATTCAGATGGTTTTCATCATCATGTCAAGTTCCACTGGGTCATTTTACACCTTGTTCATGCTTTAGTTGTGCCTAGGTAAGGTCCATTTCCCTCTCCTAGGGTTTTGGAGGTAATTTCTCTTGGATGGTCAAATCATCAGCAAAAATTGTATCCTTATGTTCATAAACTTTCCCCTATCCTTAATGTACCTTATTAAACACTTCCCATCACTGAGATCCCCCAAATTCCTCATTTTTGCACAAACCCTAGTTTCTTGCTACAACTTGGCAATTTTCTAGGCTAGGCCCGTGTTTTGCCATTTTGGACCCCTTCCCCTCACTCAATCTCTGAAATTCCACTTTCCCCTACTTCCTAACATCCCTCCCTACTTCGCAAATTTTTCTCAAGAATTTAGAAGCCCCTTATCCCCTTCATTTCGCTTCATTTTTACAAATCCTTTGTTCCACACATCAGGATAGGTTTTACTCCAATGATGTTCCTGAGAAATAAAAGATGAATTTTGGAAAACGGAGAGACACTTTTTGTCCAAAATATTCCAAGGAAGAAAAACCTCCTTCACTTTTTATACAGGTGTCATGGTTTTAGAGAAATGTCAAAAATACAGTTGCCTGAGGAGAATTGATGCACCTCTGAAGTGACCTTGGGAAAATCAAGATTTCTCCTATCTTGGTTGGCCAAATGACTCGCTTGATGAGTCATATGATAACTATATACAAATATATTTCCAATGAGATATCATGAGCTCAATTTGGAGTTGAGGAACCCCTTCAAAAGTTGACTGCAACAGAACTCTGCCTTGAGGCAGCCTCATTCTGCTCATTTTGACCAGTCTTGGGAGATTTGATTTTTGACAAGCCAAATGAACCTCAAATTGAAAAATTATAGTTGGGTTGGAAATTAGACTCATTAATATTTCCAACGAGCTATCCCGCGCCCAATTTGGACACCAGGAATGCCTCCAAAAGCCTCCTACAAAAAGGCGCTACGCATTTGGTTGTGGCGCTACGCATTGGGTTGTTGCGCGACGCATAGGGCCAGAAAGAAAATTTCGTGCCATTTCTTCCAAATCCTCAAATTGAATTGGTCTCCCTTGTTCAAGTAATTCAAATCCACCTCTTAATTTCCAAGAAACATTTATTTGGTATTATCTTGATTGAGAAGGGCCTCCTTAGGGTTTTGAAACTAATTTTAGTGCCAAAAACTTCCATTCTCCAGATTTTTTTTCCTCCCCCTCACTATTATTTCATCACTACAGTCCATTCCCAATCCTCTTACATCCCTAAAATCACTCACTACTAAGCCTATTTCCCTATCCCTAAAGTCATTGCATTCCTTATCATTGTCATTTTCCCATTTCACTTGTAAAATTTCCCAAACCCCAAGTTTATCCCAAGAAGTCAAATGGCTGTCCCTTGTCCCTAAACTTATCAAATCAAAGTTTTCAAAAAACAAATTTCACTTCATAAAAGTTCATTGTTCCTACTACCCCATTCCTCCATATTCCCTCCCATTTGACACACATTTGGCAATGCAATCAAAACACCAAAGTTCTCATACAAAACAACATAGACCTTGCATAGACCTTGGACTTCATGGACACAGATACCGATACATATTATGATCGAGATAGTGATTCCACCACTGAACTACATGCACCTAGAAGTCAAACAAGGAAAATAACATGCTAAGGCACATGAAGAACCATTATTGGGCGCGAAATCATGTTTGTAAGGCACGAATCAAGATTCTAAAGGAAAAGCTAAAGAGGGCACTAAAGCGTCACAAAAGGCATGATAGACTCCAAATTTTGGCTGAAGCTTCTTTGGCCCAGCATAGTGCTCAATGGTGGGCATTCAGAGTCAATTTTAAATTTTTGGGCTTAAACACAGATTTTCCTACCCGATGCATAACGCCACTTGGCGCGTGCTTATAATTGGCAACTCTTCTGGAGGAAAACTTTGCATTTCTAGATTTGTCATAAAACGTTATGCATGCCTATGAATTACCTAAAGGTTTTGATAAGTTTTGGGTTGCCTAAAGGGTCAAAAACACCCTAAAAATGGCCTTTTTTCCAATTTTTGCACACACAGGAAGCAGTGTTGGGAGATTTGATTTTTGGAGGGGCAAATGGCAACCAAATTCAGAAATTCCACTTGGGTTGGAAATTAGACAGGGATGGCTTTCCAACAATCTATCCTGCGCTCAATTTGGACTTCGTGAAGGCCCTCAAAATCAGCCTCAAAGTTGTGTTATGCATAGAGTTTTCAGGCGTGGCGCATTGGGAAATTTGGCTTATTTTTCACTCAGCAGCTCAGATTTTCACCTAGTTTTGGCTAGTTTGACTTTTTCATGTAACTATTGATGTAACTTAATGTAATTCCATAAATTTGATGTAATTTTCGCACATTTTGACTCATCTTAGTAGATTCATTCACCAAAATGTGAAATGTAAGTGAATGAATCAGTCTCCTATCATATAGAGGAAAGTTGTTTCATTGCCTATTTTCCAGTTCTTAGTTTAGATATGGTTGAAACAGCTCCTAGAATGATGAGCTTGACCCCTAGAGGCATGGGGATGAGTTAGGCTTGTCTATATCATGTAATTCATCAGTCATTTTCAGGGTTGGACACTTGGGATTGCTTGGCACTTCATTGTACATTTCATCTCTGCAATTTTGGCAAAGGAATAGACCAGGGTTTGCAGCACTCTTTGGGATCCATGTGGCTCTATGTTTTGATGGTGTGTTTCTCTCAGTGATTGTAAGTTTACTGATGTTTCATGTGTACCATTTTCCTTCCTATTTCCTTCTTAAATTAAACAAATGAGTGATAAAGGTGGAATTCATTAGATTTCTTTACTCTGCCTTCAATTTTGTTTAATTTTCCATGTTTTCATCTGTTTGAAGAGGATTCTTGAAAGCCTCTTTCCCTCTTCAGCTCATCACCAGTCTGAGCTATTCATTCATTCAATCCAAAGCATCAAAACAATTGCCTTCCTTTCCCAATTCAGAACTCTGCAAAAACTAGGCCTCATCCCCGAACCCAAAACTTCCTTTCCCTTCGATTCCAACAAAACCCCCAAAATCAAGATCAAACTCCTTCACCTGTATACCTAGCCTAAAATTAGCCTTTATTTCAAGTCATCTCAAGCCCTATTGATTTTTTTTGCTGAGATTGACCCGGAGAGAGCCATCTCTTGATCTGGTAGGGCTAGCTACTAGACTGAGCGTGGTTTTATGTTACCCTAGACTTTGCCTTCCTTCAGCCTGAGGTAGATTTAGGAAATAACATAGTGGCGACCACAGTGGGGAAGAAAAGTTTGTTTTTTGCTTTATAAACTACAGACGGACCCTGAAGTTAGCTAGGTAGCCTTCGAAACGCTCTTGCTTTGCATTAGCGAAAGTAGATAAATGTTGCTTCAGTCAATCTCTAGTCTAGTTTATGAACTGAACATCTAATTTCCTCAGTAAGATCTAATCAAGTTCAGATCTGATTGTTGATGGTGGACAACGGTCAGACACCGCAAGGCTGAAATCATTCACCAGGCGACTCTAAATTAGTTTTTAGATCAAATCCAAGGCCTCCACTGGAGGATGAACCTGACCAGCAGAAACATGAAAGGACAATATGGAAAGATCAGGTATTCAAGTTGGAATTTCATCCAAGACATTTTGTTCTTTTTCATAAATTATTTCTTCTCTTTTCCCGAAAATGTCAAGAAGGCTTTCCAAAGTATATTGTATTTGAGAAAATATCCTCGGCATGCATTTGATTCCTTCCCTTTGAGAATTGTGAATACCAAATATTTGCATGCTTTTAAGCTTGATCAAGACCTTTCTTCTGAATCTTGTGATGACCGTCTTCAAAATGATGAACCTCAAGAGACCAAGACTGATTCTGCAACATTTGTACATACCCCTATACCTTGTAAAATTCCAGATCGATACAAACCTCTAATTTTGCCTCCTATACTCCATGCTTTCCCTGCAAATTATTACCTTTACTTGCCGAGGTTTGATGGTGAATGTGACAACATCACTGCTGAGAGACATGTTCTGAATTTTGAGTCTTTTCTTGACCTTTTTGAAGTTGATGAAGAGGATGTTAGTATTAGGCTTTTTGCTCTTTCTTTGCAAAGCAAAGTCAAGAGTTGGTTCAAGGCCCTGCCTGATGCGAGCATCTCAAATTTCCAGCAGTTTTTCAAAATTTTCCTCGATAGGTGGCTGGTCAGAGAGAACCCTTTCTTGATTATAGAAGAGTATAACCAGCTGAAAAGACAGCCAGGGGAGATAGTACAACAGTTTTCTACCAGATTTAACCAATTTTATTATTCGATACCAGTTGATATAAGACCTCCTCTTGGATCTGCTCACTTGCACTACCTGGGTGCCTTTGATCCGAAAATGGAGCTTCACCTGAGAGAAAATAATATTGCAACACTTGAAGAGACACAGAATAGTGAAGTAAATGTAGAGGCTCATTTGTTGATCCGAAGGGAAAGGTTGAAGGAAGAAGAGATGAAAAACATCGATCCGGAGAAATCGACATCTCTAGAGGTAAAGCTTGACATGTTGGTAAGTGCAGTGGAAGAGATGATGCAAAATATCACCACAAGGAATGACTATAATGTTCAAGCCCATGGCTCGCTGATCCAAAACATTTTTTTTCTTATCCCAGTTATCATAGATCTGATAATGATTGTTTTGTAGATCATCTTGGAGAAGAGAGATCTGTTGATTTGACATGTATGCTTGATGATGTGTTTTATACCGATGATTTGCCTCAGTTTGATCAGTATGATGATGATTATGTTCTCCAAACAGAAGCTAATCTTGCAGACAAATCAGAAGCTAGTTTGTGCAAGGAGGAAGTTCACTTTCAGTAGTTCGAATACAATGTTCAGCCATCGCATATCAGCTATGGAAATGACGAGGAAAGTGCAGCAAATTTTGAAGTAAGTGAAGGATCTTTGCCTTTTTGTTTTGATTCGTTTCAGTTCATCAGAGACAACTTTCATTCAATCTGAAATCAACTGTCAACAAGTCTTGATTTGGACCATCTTGAGGGAAATGAAAACTTTGTTCAAGATTTCTCATATTTAGATTTGCAGCCCTCGAATTCCATTGATTGTCAAGTTGCAGATGAAGACTTGGAAGCTGGCACATATGATCAAATGATACAAGATGATTCCATACCATTTTTTTTATAATCATTTCAGTTTTTGAAGGGTAAATTGCATAGTAAATCTTCAAATGAGCAGCTTGTAGGAAATCATGTAATCTCATCGGAACCAATAGAAAATGGGTTGCAGCAGTATTTTCAGTCTTTTCAATTTTTTCATGATCCAATAGCTGATGTGTTGGATGATGTCTGCAGTCAAAGTCCTTCTCCATTGACTATATGTAAGCTTGAAATGTGTACTGATACAAACGTGATCCGGTAGCCGGTCTTTTGTCATTTTTAGCAGGAGTCTCATCACAAAGCTCAAAACAAAGTTTGCATTCATGGTATGAACAAAGGAGAATTAATCCATTGAATGAGCTAAGTCCTAGTGTGCATGAATTTCAAGATCCATATGCAGTGTTTTTGGAGGCGGATAGAGAATCCATAGTATTCAACGGATATATTCACAAGTTTTCATGGGAGTTGCCTTTTAGTAGTTCTCTCTTGTTGTTCATAAATGAGAACTTGCAGAGAATTCGAACAGAAGCCGAAATACTTACTTGGTTTCATTGGTTGTTTCATTTCACTTGATCAGGTGATTAATGGAACAACTAGAGTAGGTTGTACTGATAAGCTTCATATTGAGCATATTTTCCATTTTTTTGGTTGTATTTAAGTATCGAGTTAGTTTTTAGTTAAGTGAGAGTCAATTTGTTTCGTCAAGTCATCAGTTTTCAGACATGCATTTCAGCTTGAGTTTCTTATTCCATTGCCCAATGGATGAAGGCACTGTCTGCTTTCCAAATATTTGTAGTTCTTGGCACCTCCAAGGAGCTACCATCCCCATTGGATCCAATGTTAGTATCAGTCTTTTCAGCCTTCCTATAGTGATAAAAAATGCTCTTAGAAAGTGATTTTAAGGTTTCAAGGTCAAATTTTGTCATTTCAGTGAGTCTTCAAGTAAAATTTGGTCACTAGGTATTAGATCTAGGGTTTGCTTTCACTCCTTTCAAAGTTGTTCAAATGTCGGTCCATGTCACCATTCATTTGAGTGTACCATCATTCAGAGGGTTTTCATAATCATTTCAAGTTCCACTGGGTCATTTTACACCTTGTTCGTGCTTCAGTTGTGCCTAGGTAAGGTCCATTTCCCTCTCCTAGGGTTTTGGAGGTAATTTCTCTTGGATGGTAAAATCATCAACAAAAATTGTATCCTGATGTTCATACACTTTCCCCTATCCTTAATGTACCTTATTAAACACTTCCCGTCACTGAGATCCCCCAAATTCCTCATTTTTGCACAAACCCTAGTTTCTTGCTACAACTTGGCAATTTTCTAGGCTAGGCCTGTGTTTTGCCCTTTTGGACACCTTCCCCTCACTCAATCTCTGAAATTATACTTTCCCCTACTTCCTAACATCCCTCCCTACTTCCCAAAATTTTCTCAAGAATTTATAAGCCCCTTATCCCCTTCATTTCGCTGCATTTCGACAAATCCCTTGTTCCACACATCGGGATAGGTTTTACTCCAATGATGTTCCTGAGCAATAAAAGATGAATTTTGGAAAAATAAGAGAGGTTTTTGTCCAAAATATGCCAAGGAAGAAAAATCTCCGTCACTTTTTACACAGGTGTCATGGATTTAGAGAAATGTCAAAAATACAGTTGCCTCAGGAGAATTGATGCACCTCTGAAGTGACCTTGGGAAAATCAATATTTCTCCTAGCTTGGTTGTCCAAATGACTTTTTCGATGAGTAAAATGATAACTAGACACAAATATCTTTCCAATGAGCTATCATGATCTCAATTTGGAGTTGAGGAAGACCTTCACAAGTTGACTGCAACAGCACTCTGCCTTGAGGCAGCCTCATTCTGCTCATTTTGACCAGTCTTGGGAGATTTGGTTTTTAACAATCCAAATGAGCTCCAAATTGAAATATTCTAGATTTTTTGGAAATTATACTCAATAATATTTCCAACTAGCTATCCTGCGCCCAATTTGGACACCGGTAAGGCCTCCAAAGGCCTCCTGAAAAAAGGTGCTACACATTGGGTTGTTGCGCGACGCATAGGGCCAGAAAGCAAATTTCGTGCCATTTCTTCCAAATCCTCAAATTGACTTGGTATCCCTTGTTCAATTAAGTCAAAGCCACCTCTTAATTTCCAATAAACATGTATTTGGTACTATATTTATTGAGAAGGGCCTCCTTAGGGTTCTGAAACTAATTTTACTGCCAAAAACTTCCATTCTCCACATTGTTTTTCCTAGCCCTCACTGTTATTTCATCACTACAGTCCATTCCCCATCCTCTTACATCCCTAAAATCACTCATTCCTAAGACTATTTCCCTATCCCTAAATTAATTGCATTCCTTATCATTTTCATTTTCCCATTTCACTTGTAAAACTTCCCAAACCCCAAGTTTATCCCAAGAAGTCAAATGGTTGTCCCTTGTCCCTAAACTTATGAAATCAGAGTTTTCAAAAAAAAAATGTCACTTGATAAAATTTCATTGTTCCTACTACCCCATTCCTCCATATTCCATCCCATTTGACACACATTTGGCAATCCAATCAAAACACCAAAGTTCTCATACAAAACAACATAGACCTTGCATAGACGTTGGACTTCATGGACACGGATATCGATACATATTATGATTGAGATAGTGATTCCACCACTGAACTACATGCACCTAGAAGTAAAACAAGGAAAATAACATTCTAAGGCACATGAAGAACCATTATTGGGCGCGAAATCATGTTTGTAAGGCGTGAATCAAGATTATGAAGGCAAAGTTAAAGAGGGCACTAAAGCGTCGCAAAAGGCATGATAGACTCCAAATTTTGGCCAAAGCTTATTTGGCCCAGCATAGCACTTGATGGTGGGAATTCAACCCAAATTTCAAGAAATTTGGGAAAAATTTTGTCAATTTTGAATTTTTGGGCCTAAACATAGATTTTCCTGCCCGACGCGTAGCGCCACTTGGCACTCGCTTATAATTGGCAGCTTTTCTAGAGGAAAAATTTTGATTTCTAGATTTTTCATCAAAATTTATGCATGCCTATGAATTACCTAAGGATTTTGATAAGTTTTGGGTTGCCTAAAGGGTCAAAAACACCCTAAAAATGGCCTTTCTGCCACTTTTTGCACACACAGGAAGCAGTGTTGGGAGATTTGATTTTTGGAGGGGAAAATTGCAACCAAATTTAGAAATTCCACTTGGGTTGGAATGTAGACATGCAAGGCTTTCCAACGAGATATCCTGTACTCAATTTGGACTTTGAGAAGGCTCTCAACATCAGCCTCAAAGTTGTGCTACGCATAGAGTTTTCAGGCGCGGCGCATTGGGAAATTTTGCCTATTTTTCACTCAGCAGCTCAGATTTTCGCCTAGTTTTGGCTAGTTTGACTTTTTCATGTAAATATTGATGTAACTTGATGTAATTCAATAACTTTGATGTAATTTTTGCATATTTTTACTCATCTTAGTATATTCATTCACCAAAAAGTGAAATGTAAGTCAATGAATCAGTTTCCTATCATATAGAGGCAAGTTGTTTCATTGCCTATTTTCCAGTTCTTAGTTTAGACATGATTGAAATAGCTCCTATAATGATGAGCTCAACCCCTAGAGGCATGGGGATGAGTTAGGCTTGTCTATATCATGTAATTCATCAGTCATTTTCAGGGTTGGACACTTGGGATTGCTTGGCACTTCATTGTACATTTCATCTCTGCAATTTTGGCAAAGGAATAGACCAGGGTTTGCAGCACTCTTTGGGATCCATGTGGCTCTATGTTTTGATGGTGTGTTTCTCTCAGTGATTGTAATTTTACTGATGTTTGATGTGTACCATTTCCCTTCCTATTTTCTTCTTAAATTAAACAAATGAGTGATAAAGGTGGAATTCATTAGATTTATTTGCTCTGCCTTCAGTTTTGTTTAATTTTCCATGTTTTCATCTGTTTGAAGAGGATTCTTGAAAGCCTCTTGCCCTATTTAGCTCCTCACTGGTTTGATCTATTCATTCATTCAATCCAAAGCATTAAAACAACTGCCTTACTTGCCCCATTCAGAGCTCTGAAAAAACTAGGCCTCATCCCCGAACCCAAAACTGCCTTTCCCTTTGATTCCAACAAAACCCCCAAAATCAAGATCAAACTCCTTCACCTATATACCTAGCCTAAAATTAGCCTTTATTTCAAGTCATCTCAAGCCATATTGATTATTTTTGCTGAGATTGACCCAGAGAGAGCCCTCTCCTGATCTGGTAGGGCTAGCTACCAGACTGAGTGTGGTTTGATGTTACCCTAGACTCTACCTTCCTTCAGCCTGAGGTAGAACAACTACCATACCAAACTTCTACTAGGAACATAGTAATACACATAGTATGAAAAAACCTAACAACATACATTGTCTCAAGCTACCATATAAACTTTACAAAGTGTTCAAATTTAGCCTAAAACTATGATAATATCCTAACCTCACTATTTGTATATTCCGTAACTCAAAAAATATGAGAAAATTACAATTCGTTTCTCCAACATGAGAAACCTTTGCACTATCTCTATTTGTCTCACTACTTCCTAGATAATCCTTGGCCAGTACTTAACCAATTTTCTTCCCTCCAGGATCCCTATTTCCTTGTGTTGTTTCCTTCGGTAATTAGCCCCTATTAATTAGGGAAATTACGAATATGAATTGTGCAATACATATAGGGTATTCATTTGACTGCATGCACGACCTATACAATTTGGATGATTATACAAATAGTACATTTCCCTTAAACTCCAATATCAACTTGGTCTTTCTCAAAACTGAGATGCATGAGTTATTTATGAGTGAAAAATTAATGATTGATAACTAGATGTGGTTCAAGCCAAAGATCCACTATTTGACCTCTCACTAATTCCTCCATCAGTCACAACTAATTAAATTTATTTTAACTCAGATAAACTGAGTGAATTAATTACAACTCAAAATAAACTCAACCAGGGCTCCTATAATGTAGGAGAAAATCTACATGACTGAAGCTAGACCCTAAAATTGAATTAAATGAACTAACTAAATCGTAATAAATTATTTAATATGTACAAGTTGTCTTGTGTTGTGGAATTACAGTTTTATTCTAATTTAATTCAAGGAAAAATTAAACTAGAATCTTTCTTGGTGCCATTTTCAACACTTCCTCTAAGTAAGAAAGGGATTATATGATACCCCAATCCTTCCTTTATGGGACTCTAACTTTCCTCTTAAAAGTTCCTTCGTCAATATGTTTGTATATTTTTCCTTTATAAGAATGTACTCTAGCATCATCATCCGCTTCTACACACAATCTGTGAGATGGTCATACCGGATGTCAATATGCTTGGACCTATCATTAAAAAATGGATTAACCGAAAGTTTAATGAAACTTTGGTTGTCGCACTAAATTACTGTAGGATATGTCATATGTTGACCAAACAACCCAACAAGGATATTCTTCTTCCAAATAGCCTCAGAAGATGCTTGATTAGCAATCATGTACTCTAGTTCTACTCAACTAAGTGAAACTAATCTTTGCTTCCTCTTGTACCATGAAATTGTTTTTGACCTAATACTAAATATTTTTCTTAATGTTCTCTTCGTGTCAGATGGAATCCCTTCCCAATCTACATCTCTTAAGCCTTGCATCTTAACTCCCTTTCTATTCCTACACCAAACAAAAAACTCGGTGGTTCCGATGAGGTATCTCAATACATGTTTGGTTGCCTTCAAATAGGGATTTCTTGGCTTAACCATTGCTTGATTAATCTGGTTAACGGTGTAGCACATTTCTGGTCTTGTGTTCACCAAGTACATAAGTGAACCCACAAGCTACATTTAAATGGTAGCTTCTACCACTTCACCTAAAGTAGCATCTTCCTTCCTCCAATTCCCCGCTAGAGGAGTCTCCATGGGTTTGTTGCTCTCTATGCAAAACTTATTGAGTATCTTGTTGGAATACATGCCCTGAGATACAAAAAATTCCCCATCTCTTTTCCAAATTTCCCAACCAAGATAATAATGCGAGAGCCCAATGTCTTTCAGCTCAAATTATCTTTCCAAATATTCTTCCCAAGATTTTGTCAGCTTGTGATCACCTGTTATAATTAAATCATTCACATATCATACTATAATCATTAATTTACCTTCAACAACAATATGGTAAAGGTTCGCATCTGATTCACTTTTGGTGAAGCCCAACCCAATGAAATGATTATCAATCCTTGTGTCCCAAGAATTGGATACTTTTTTCATTCCATACAATGATCACTTGAGTCTTCACCCATTTGAATCTCTGTCGAAGGTCTCAAATCCTTACGACTTCTTTATGTACATCTCTTCCTCAATCACTCTATTGAGGAATGTTGTATTTAAATCCATCTAATGTAATTTCCATCCCATATGCGCTCAAAGTGCAAGAATATATATAATTTAAGAGTACCTTTCTACTATAGAAAAATTATTCTCATAATATATTCCCTCCACCCGATAAAACCCCTTGGACACAAAGTTTTACTTCTGTTTCTCGACCCTCCCATATGTCGCTCGCTTCACGTTGTAGATCCACTAAGATCCTACAACTAATTTATCCTTCGGTATTATGATGATATCTCATGCATTATTCATTATAATGGAGTCATACTCCTCTACAACGGAATAAACTCATACTCATTTCTTGACTGCTTCCTTGAATAAGGATGGCTTAGTCTCTACACTCTCTCTCATAAGAGCCATGTAGCTAGTGTACCGATCTGGGGACCTTATCTCCTTGCAATGTGATGTGGGTGCTCACATATTCTCTCTAGCATCATGCATGCCCCTCTTAGCCTCTATGGTGCACTTCCTTCCATATTTGGATGTCTTTGCATGAGCGGGTGCTTCCACTATATGCTCCTCTTATTGTGGTTGCTCCACATCTTGAGATTAATCGTTTGGAGCTAGAATATCCTCATATTCATGCATCTGATGCTCCTTGTCAAGGGAAATTCGCATGGCCTTTCCTTCATCCAATTTCACATCTCTACGAACCACTATCATACTAAGAGGTGGAAGGTACACCCGATATTTGTAAGGTATATCATTGTACCCCACAAATATTCCAAAATTTGTTGTTGGTTCTAGATTTTTCCATGCGTCCTTTGTAACATGACAATAAACTGATGAACCAAAAATTCTAAAGTGTGCCACATTTGGCTTCTTACTGAAAAAGGCTTAATATAGTGTACTCATCCTAAGGATCCAATAAGGACTCCTGTTCTGCACATACAAAGTTGTGTTTCGTGATTTTTCCCACAAGTGCAATGGTAATTCATGGTCATATAACATTTCTCGTGCAGCTCCCACAATGATTTTGTTATTCATTTCCGTAACCCCATTCAATTGTGGGTTATGAGGTGCTACTAACTATCAGTGAATGCCTTGTGATGTAAAAAGGTTCTTGAATTCATTCAACACATATTATCCACCATTGTCACTCGTGAGTGCCTTCACTTTCCTGCCTTTATCTTTTTCAACAAGTGTTTTCAACTCACAAAACTTTTAAAATATCTGGTCTTTCTTATGCATGAAAAATATCCAACACTTGTGTGATCCATCATCTACAAAAATAACAAAATACATGTGCTTGGCTGTGAAGGCTTTCAACAATCGTCCACACATATATGAGTGAACTCTTTCAAGGATATCTTACAATCAACTATCATTATCATGAAAGGTGGCTTTGGTGTACTTCCCTAATGTACATTAGAGGAAATTAGCTTAAAAGTGGCCATGAAATTTTCATGTAATTTCCATGTCATAATATGTAAACCAATCAAAATACAATAAATTTAAAAAGAGGCACATGTAAAGATTTTGGAGGGAAAAGAGGAAAAATGTATTTGTATTATTGTATTTTTGGCTTATCTCCTCATAAGTTTACTCTAATTTTAATTGTACGCACTCGTTGGATGCGGAATTAAATTCCACATCCAACGAGTACCCATTATGCATATTTTTTAGACGGCCCGCATTGACAAAAAATTAAGATACATTGAAAAAGTGTGTTGAACATGTTTTTTCAATGTATCTTCACTTTTTATCAATGTGGGTCATCTCAAAAGTATGCATAATGGGTACTCTTTGGATGTGGAATTTAATTCTGCATCCAACGAGTTACTACACTTGAAATTTTAGTAAACATATAAGGATATAATCCAAAAATACAATTAAAAAGAGTAGTTTTCTTCTTTTCCCTCCAAAATTCATAACTATTATTTTATTGTTTCTCCTTAGGAGGCCAATTTTAGGCTTAAATTTCCTCTAATTCACCCTTTTCATGTATCATGTTGCTTAAGTGCACCCTTGGGAAGTCCTGTAGAAATATGAAGCATGACCTTGAAAGCTTCGTGTTGTAGATGGCTCAATATTCTATACCATAACTCATCGATATCTTGGCTCTCCACTTTCTCTCCTTTCATGCTCAAGGAAAAAAAATCTTCTACATCCAATTTCTATATGTTCTTTACCCAAACCCCGATATTCTTCACTGGTCCTGTGGCTATGTGACAAATGAATTCCTTTCCTTTACTAAATATCACATCATAGCCATGGTATTCCAACATAGAAACTTAAATTATGTTCCTCTTCAAACCAGGAACATGCATGACATATTGCAAAGTGAGAGGAGAAATATAATCCCTTTGAAAGGTAATAGTACGAATGTTAGTATCACTATACCTCCCATCATATCCCATCTCAATGTGCATCTGGAGGTCGTTATCCTCCAAGTTTCTGAAGAACTCTTTGTTTTCGGTTATATGGAATGGGGCTCCAGTATCGAGGTACCACACACTACCCATCATCAATGAAATCATGCATGCAATGAAGGGGAAATCCAAATCGAATTTTGAAGAAAGTGCTTCACCTCCCACTCCTCCTAAGGACTTCTTTTCGGCCTTATTGTGCGGACACTTCGTGGCATATTTTTGCAGTTTGTGATAGTGAAAACATTTAATATTCGACGAGTCCTTCTTCTTGCCTTCCTGACCAAAATCTGATTTGCAATGGGATGCATTGTCTTTCTCTTTCTTTTCCTTTCCACCCAAGGCACAGTTCTCTTTATATCATGATATCATGAGGATCCATCTCAGGTGTTGTGTTGAGTCTCTTCCAGCACCAATTCAGACCACAAACACTCCCACTCTGGTAGCTTATCCCTTCCATTTAGTAAATCCATGTAGTTGTATCATCTCTTGATAACGCATAAAAGTGTTAGACTAACCAGATCATCTTAGTAAACTATAACACGAAAACTTCCAAGCTCATCCTGACATTGGGTAAACTTGCTCAAGTACTTTTGTATTGTCTTTCCCTTCTCCATATTCATTTTCATAATGTTTTCCTTCAGTTATAGCTTCATGTGGCCAATTCTTTTATTAACAAAATCCGTTAAGCCCTTCCACATTTCATATGGATTTTCCCTTCCATGGAGGTTCAAGACAATATGATATCGAACTCCTTCTAGCAGAATTCTTCTAGCCTTTTCTACACACTTCTTTTGCACTACTAGTATTGTGCCTTAGCTGGAGCTGGTTTCGGGATATCATTATCAATGAAATCCTTCAATTTTTTGTCTTCCAAGACTTCTTCCATCTTGTCTCTCCAAGAAATGTAATTAAATCTACCATCAAGGGAATACTCGATCCTAATACCATAGAAAACCATACTAATCTTCTTGCTACTTGCTGAATATTAGCTCTGGAAAACTTCTTTCTCCTGCAAGTACAAACGTTTATTCTTCTCTCTATAGTTATTCCTGCTCTGACACCATGTAGAAAATCCACATAGATTCAAACTGATAATTTTAATATGCTAAAATCATATACTTGAATCTACTCTACTAATTATGGAAACCAATTTCAATCATGAAATCACAAAACGTGAAAGAGAAAAAATTTAAATCGAACATTACACAAATGTTTCCTGGGGAAAACCTTAGCTAAAAACCCCGCTAATTGTATATTACATAAGTAATAAGATATGAGAATATTATAATTCTTTTATCCAACCTGAGATGCCTTTGTACTGTTAGTCATCAATATTTTTTACCTGTTTAGATGACTAAATGCTTTGTCCTGGATTTCTAGAAACAAAATTCAAGAATCATGTGGGTTATATAAATCTCCTCAAAAGAGAAATTTTTCACTATCATATTTCCCTGTCGAAGCATGGCCAATATATCACCTAGATAAGACCAAATCCTATTCTGAGGTCCCATACTCTCACTATGTTTGCCACCTCTGCCTATAAAACTCTGTCTCTGTTTGCCTAAGCCCTCTATTTTCATACCTTATTTCACCAAGTAAACCAAAACGTTTTCCCCTACCCACCAAGTGCCTCAAGCAATGGTGGTTACAAAACTCCATTTCTAAAGCCCCTTTGAAGAAGAAATTTTTTTTCTAGTTGTTTAGGATGGTAGTGCATAATAGAGTGTCAAGAAACCTATCTCCTCATACAAACCCTGATTCAATTTTTCAGTCAAAAACCTATTCCAAGGACATTACAATAAGTCAAATAGGGTCACCTAGGTTATGCAATATCATGGTTCTAAATTCACTATTCCACGGGTATTCAAAGGTGGAGTCAAAAGAACACAAGGATGAGGCTTATAATTGTCCAAATAACATCAAAGACCTCCAAAGGTATCCTCTTTATCAAGAAGTAAGCCTGCAAAGGAGCAATTTACCATGTCCAAGAATTTTTGTAGGAATGTTTTGTAAATGGTCAACAACAGAAACAGAGGCAAATAAGGAGACCTAAAAAGCTCATAAAGGCATCCAAAGCTGGCAGTAAGATATAAATAAGCTTAAGTTTACAGGGTAGATCATGATTTCATGACAGATTGTTATGAAGTGCTGCCCATGAAAAGGTCCGTGCAAGTCCTAAAAGAGAGTGGCACATAAGAAACATTGTACATCAATCAAAAAGATCATTAAAAAGCTGTTTGGCCTCAAACATGAATCTTTTAGAGGGACAGCTGCCCTTTGCTTACATTCATGCAAAAAAGACCAAAACTCCATCAAATTATCCATAAGATAAGGTAAAAGAGGAGGATCATCATAAGAGGACCATTCATAGACAAAAGGAAGCAGCAAGGTATGTGTTTAATGGGAATCAAGATTCATGACTTTTTTGACCAAGAAATATAGAAATGCTAAGGTTACAAAGGCAAAGAACACCTAAACCCCTTAAAATGATCATTGAAGGCTTTTTAGACATAAATAGTGAGTTTGATAAGTGTCTCTTTGAGAACTTAGAAGATAACATTGTTTGTTTTGCTAAAGTATCCCTAAAAACTCAGAAGCTTGGGAAGATAGACAAATATGGTCAAAATAGTGAAAAATAAACTTCCTTCATCACAACATATGGTTTCAGGCGTTTTCAAACTACCTCCCAAGGTTTGGCAGACAAGCACTAACTCCACCTCAGCAAAAGGTAAAATCAGAGTTTTTAAAGAAGAGCAAGAAGGGCAGACATGAATATCAAAACACTCCACTACACCAAAGGTGTTTTTCCCAAAGAAAGAATGACAAGGTCAAATGAAAAAATGTTCCAAATACATAATATTAGTCAAAAGGAGAAATGGAAAAAATTATGAGTTTGTTGTTTATAAGTGTGAAATTCAAAAACATGTCCTTTTTCCAAAAAGGGATGAGAGGCATAGGCTTGGTGTCTTTAGGAAGGGTGTCAAATTAAAAATAGCCCTAAGAATCCTCTAGCAATGAGGAAAATCAATTGTTTCAATCAAATATGCCACCTGCAAGAGTAAAATAGTCAAAGACACAGTGAGAAAAAGTTAAGGAACTTGAACCTTAGAGAAGTGGGTTGTATTTCTAATTTTCAAAAAGGTATAAAACCACTACAAAGCAACATATCCCCACTCCTTTTATCATTTGCACACACATTGAGGGTTTTCAGAGTTTCTGCTGGAGTCCTCAGGAAAAATTTTCTAGGTGTTGCGCTCCTATAGTGTCGCATTGCGCGCCTGTAGCATCTCCTTGTGAAAATCTCCACTATGCGTTGCACACCTGAAGATTTTTTCTACACTCCTATATTTGTGCCCTACGTTTAGAGGAAGGGAATGAAGGCCTATGCAGACCCTGCAAGTTTACTCGTTTAGAGCCGCCCGATCAACACACTGTTGCGCTCCTCCCACGGCTTTTAAATGTTGAAAGATACTATGTTTAGGCACCTGATGCCTTGTGCTGTGCTCTTGCCACTGCTACAGATGCTGAACGATACCATATTTAGGAACACGATGCCTTGTGTTGCACTCTTTCCACTGCTGCAGCCGCTGAACAGATGCACGTTCAGACACCCGAAACCATGCTGCTCTCCTATCACTGCTGCAGTCGTTGAATAAAGGCACGTTCAGGCTAGCTCAAGCCACCCAACCATTGTGCTGCGCTCCTGCCACTGCTCTAAACTTTGCACGTTTATCCATTTAGGTCTAACCCTCGGTGTCGCGCTCTTGCCACAGTGTGACCCTCGTGTTGCACTCTTGCCACAGTTACAACCTCTGCATGAATTCAAGTTCAGGGTTGACCCAATTCTTCCCACAAGCTATTTGAGCCATTTTCTCTGCTGTGGAAATGCGTCAAGAGGTATTTTGAACTCTTACTGCATATGCATGGTTTCTAAAGATAATGCCACTAAGAAATTTGAAAATTGGTGCTAGAGAAAGCAGTGAAATCCTAAAAGAAAAAATTGGCCTACACTCTGTTATTGCCTTGACCTAGTTGGAAAAATCATCATCTCCTTTAACCTCTTTCCACATCATTTTACTAGTAGTTCCATTTCTCTTTAAGGATCTTGAGGCAGGGGTAAAGAAAAAAAATATGTCTGAAGAAGAGAATGTTGAAATAGATGACGCGACTCAAAGGCCTAAAAAGCAGCAAAGGAAGGGAGGGATTCCAAATAGGTTTAAACCTATAAACATTGAAGAGCTGCTAACCTCCCCTACTATTTTGACATGTTTTCAAGAGTTGGACTGCTATGAATTCTATAAAAAGGTACAAAATATCCAGAGTCACCCTTAGTTGAGGAAGCTCTTTGCCCTAAACCTTCATAAACATCAAGTACACCTAGCCGGGGTAAAATTTGAGTTGACCTCCTATGCCATATCTAGGGCCACTGGAATTCCTTGCATAGGAGAAAGGTGGTTCAAAAAAAATGATCTGGATCGAAGCCAGTATCGCCCATTCTTGAAACCAAGTTGTCAAGTTGACTGTAAAACTATGTTCCCCTTCTCTCATCTATTGGATAGATATGCTCTCCTAATGAAGATCAACATGAAATACTTCACCTTTGAGGGTAGGTTCTATGTAGTTTATTCATACCACATAAGGCTCCTCATGCACTTCACCAAAACAAAGCTACTACACATGCCCTACTATCTTTGCAAAAGTATTGAGATGATTCTTCCATCATGTAGAAAAAGCCTCCATCCCAACAAATGTAAAGCCTTTTTCATCATTCCCTCATCAAAGTGATTGTCTCACACCAAATAGAACAACAAGGCATCCCATGGGAGGTTTTCATTACCCACGATGACTTCACAACTCCACAGCCCAATCCTCTGCAAAGTCTACCATCATCATCTCAAAATCCTCCTCACACACCTCCATCACCTTCCACTGACCTTGGTTTGTCTTCTTCACACGAATCATTTCCTTAAATAGACCTTCCTCATTCACCTTCCCTTGAGAAATCAGAAAATTAAGAAAACAGTGTGGGAGAGGATAATGAAAATGAAGAAAAAAGTGAAGAAGAGGAAAGTGGCAGAGAGGGAGATATCAAAGAACAAATTACTAAAGGCAATAACAAAGATGAGTGTGTTGATAAAGAAGAAAACAAGGTTGAAACTAATGAGCCTCATAATGAGCAAAAAAGCCAAAAAAATGGGTATTATGATGAAGAAAATGACACTGAAAATACATATGAAGACAGTGGGGAGGAGGCATATGAAAGTAATGAAGAAAACATAAATAACAGTGACAAGAATGGCAAAGACAACCAAGAAACAAAGTTTGAAGTTCTTTTCCATAGGCAAGAAAATGATTAAAAAGGGCCAAGAAATGAAGATAATGAGAAGGGCAGTGAAAGAGAGATCAGCCAAAGGAACTCACCTAATGAAGAAAGAAATGACCCTCACAGTGATGGGAAGACTAACAAGGGTGCCCAAAACAGTGACCCTACAAATAGTGCAAACAGTGATACTGAGGATGAAATTGAGGGTGAATATAGTGGTTCAAAAGATGAATAAGGGACATATTCTGGAGGTAGTGAATACAATGGTTCAAAAGACGAAGAAGGGACATATTCTGAAGGCATTGGAAAAAGTGGATCAGATTATGAAGAAGAGGACATTCATGAAGACAAATATGTGGCAAACAATGATCAAGGCACCTCTACCATTGCAAAACCAGAGGATGACAGTCCTAAGGGTCTTGTCAATGATGATGTCATAAAATATAGTGAGGATACTTATCAAAATAGCAACCAAGAATAAGGTAAGGAAGATGCACACAGAGAGATCATCCATTAGGAGAAAAATAGTCTTAAGGTCACTAGTGATCAAGATTTGCATGTAAAACTTGTTGCTCCTTTCACCATTACCTATGAAAGAGGAGAGAGGCATGTGTTTGCTTCCTCTAAAGGGAAAGGGGCCATGCACTCCTCCTCAAATCCAATGAAAGACAAAGGTAAAAAAAAAATGAAAGAGGGAGAGGACAATCATGAGGAAGAAATTGAATTTCAGCTCATTCACATAGACAGTGATGAGGAAAATGAGACAAGAATAGTGAAATCTCTTCTACATGATAGGAATTCATAGATCAAAGAATTGGAAGTTGAGTTAGAAAGGTCAAAGAATCTCATTCGCTTCTTACAAATGGAGAACAAACAAGTGAATGACCAGCTAGCCATCTATGAGGCAAGGGCGCTCAAATATCAGGAAGAGGCTTAAAGGTCACAAGTGCAGTTCGAGGAATACATGGGAGCTTATGAGGAGGATAGTGGTGAAGCAGCCCAAACTAGAAGGATACCTAAGATTATGTGTCTTAAGAAAGCATTGGCAAAACAGAGAGAGGGAGAATCAGCCCAAGCACAAAAATTTCCCCTCACTGAGCTCCTTGCCATGGAAATTGAGAATAACAAGGAGCCATGGCTTGAGAGAGCAAACATACATCTAGAGGCCAAACTGGAGAAGGCCAACAAAGACTTGAGCTTGCAAAGGAGAATGACTGAGCACTATAAACGAAGAAATCACTTTGCAAGAAAAAAAGCTCAAAACTGCCAAAATGAGGGCCCAACACCAAATGATGAAAAGGACCAAGATAGGCTTGGAATTTTGGCTCAATTTTCTCCACAGGTCTCCAAGGACCCTTGAGGCACCTACCTACCAATTTTGAGATTAATTGGACAATTTTTTGTTTTTTGCAAATTTTGAGGCTAGGAGCATAGCACACCCTGTCCTGCACTTTTCCCCGGGGCATATTCAAGAGGAGGAGCTTATATTTTTGGATTCTCCATCATTAGAGGATCACGCTCACCAAATTTCAGCTCAATTGGAGTTTTTTTTATCCCCCAAAATGGTCAAAAACACTCATTTTTCACCTTTCTGCCCACTTTTCTGAGCATGTGCTACACTCCTAGCAGTCTTGGCTTTTTCCATCTTTGGGGGGGGGGGGGCTTAGTAGTAATATTGAAAAAATAAAGGTAGATCTCGAAAGTATACTTCAAGGGCTTTCCAACGAGCCATCTCGAGGCGTTTTCTGACATCGGGAAGGCCTCCAAAACACTGCTACAAAAAGGCCTATTTTTGCACTGTGCTCCTTGCAAGTTTTCAAATTTTTGACACAGTGTGCTATTCTCTTATGTGTGACTGGACAGAATGTGCGTTTAGAAATTTTTCAAAGGCATGTCAGGCCTAAAATTCAATTTAATTTTCATTTATAGTTGGAAAAGATATTTATTAGATATTTATGTGCCTTGGGCTTTGCAAAGCCTTAAGGACAACTTAGGATATTTATGTTTGGCCAATAGGCTTCTAGATACTCTCTTAGGCTCTCCTCTTCCTTGTTTGTTATATCATGCATGACGATTCATTGTAAAGTGTTGGGATTTGACGTGTTTAAGAGAAATACATGGTTTTATGAGCTTGGAGAAGAAATTGGTTTTATGAAGTGGGTGAATGGCTTGATTGGCTTGATGTTGGAGAAGCTTGTTTGCAGGATTCCATAGCCTGGTGAATGGTGATGTTTTCCTAACTTGTTAATGTTTTCTTGTCCTCATTTTTTTTTAGTCTTCTTGGTTTCTATAGATCAGAAAAGTATAGGTTGAGACATGCTCATGGAAGCACTTCAAACCTCCTATTTTCTATAGCTTTGAATTTTTCCTCTTTTAGTCATCTTAAGGAATTCTTGACTGCTCCTTAGGCCCACTAAAACTTGTTTTTGTTTCATGAATTGTTATAATGCTAGCTTATAATTATGATTCATGGTATTCCCTGGTTATTTAAAGGTTTTAGAACACTATCTTGAAGCTTTCCTATGAAATATTGATTGATTAGGCTAAGACAAAGAGGTATCAATTCGATCTTTCCCTTTGCCCATGCTTACCAAATTATTTCAAAGTTCCCAATAACTTGATATATGTTGTTTCAGAGTCCCCTCTCCATAAATTGAGTTGTTTTTTTATCTTATGTGTTTTCCTAAAAGTTGAAAGTGAATTTCTAAAGTTAGGAGTTCTAATGCTTCTATGTTTCACCAGAATGTTCATCTTACATGTTTATCCGTTTGAGTATTGTTCATAGAGATTAATGGTTTTCCCTACCTCATGATATATTGCTTCAGACTATATATGTTTAAGACCTCTTAGTTTTTTCCCAAACTTAATGTTCATTACACCTCATACATCACCTAAAGGATCCATTAACCTTGCTAAATCAGCCTTGCAATACACTCTATTTCATCATTTAGACACCCTTTACTTCATCTGACCCCATAGCCCTATTGAGTTGATAACCTCTCATTCCACCTATCCTACTTAGTCATATTACCCCAACCCAAAACAAACAAACCTACCCTTAACAACTAGCCTAAAATCAATCATCCAAAGCGAACAAGTTCACATCCTTCACATAATAGAGAGAGCCCTCTCTGAGTCCAGGAAGGCTAGGTCCTAGGACTCCAAAGACTGGTCTGATGTTACCCTATCATTTGGTCTACCAATCTTCCAAATCACGGGACCCTAACATAATGGTGATCATGGTGGCACAAAGTACATAGTAGCCTAAAAACTCTTATAAGCTCTTTTAACCCTCAGTTAAACTTTCAAATCCTATGATTTGTAAATCATCTCATCACTTTCACCAACACAATGGTGATCATGATGCAACATCTGATGTCAGTGACAATATAAGTATCCTTTAAGACTTCAAAAACCTTCGTCAAATCATAGAGAAGCTTAACTGATAGACTAAGAGTAGAATCTAGCTTTTTCGCCATCTTAGAAAATTGATGACTCAGCTATAGGACACTCATACATACCTCTGGGCTGTATATAGAAACTCATAAAACCCCAAAACATTTCTATATTGGCTTTTTTCAGTATTGGTGGTGGACCATAGACAACATATCTTCAAAACAACTAAAAATATCCACATGGCGACTCCACTAGCCTCCAATAGGCCTTCTAATTTTACTATTGTCCTTAGGCTCCTAAAGGATTGTGCCCAAAACAGACTTAGGAAATCTATAACCTTGGTACACTGTGTAATTTTAGAAAACATAGAAGAGGTAAAATTTCAAAAAAAAAATAAAAAAAGTAAAAAACTTTCAACCTCTCTAAATTTTGAATTTTAAATCTGGCTTCGCGAAGCATCAATACGAGATCTCATCCCAACCCAAACCCTCCTACTATAGTTGATGACCCAGAAAGCATTTTGTGGCAAACTTCTGAAACTGGAAACTTAGCTACTAATATGACCATTCATAAAGCAAGATCTATACCTGAACATCTTACAGCATTGCAAGACCCCCAGTTTGACTTGCACCATATTAGAAAACTTTTCAGAACCAATTCACAAAGTAAAATCGACCATACCGACCTTGAGCCCATAGACTTGCAGCAGAGTCCTAGCAAAGAAGCTTCTCCTTCCACACCACCTGATTTCCAACTTCTCCACCACTTCGGCTCTTTTCACCCCAAGTCTGCTCAGAATCATTTTACTGGTCAAAGTACATCTGCCACACCCATTCACACCACCATTGTGCAAACCATTCCATCTCATAGCACAAATCCTCCACTTGTAAATCCACCATTAGCCCCTACCATGGAAGCATGGTATGCACCCCTTGTGTTACCACAACCATTAGTACCTTTTCCAAATGATTACCAATCCAGAATCCCACACTTCACCGTGGCTGAATCCACTACTGCCCAACAACATGTAGATAGAATGAATGATTATTTTGACTACATAGAATTAGAAGAGGAAACCATGAAAATGAGGATGGTTGCGCAAGGCCTAGGAGGAGAAGCTAAGAAATGGTTCAAAAGCGTAACTCCCAACAACATACATGACCTCCCTTCCCTTTACCAAACTTTCATAAAAAAATGGGAAATCAAGAAAAACCCTCTTCAGATCCTCTTGGAATATAGAAATCTTAAAAGAAACACACAGAAAAGTGTTCAAGACTATTGCACTAGGTTAAATAGTGTTTAGAACACACTACCGCCAAACATGAAACCCCCATTAGGCCTAGCCTTAGCTAAATTCCTGGAGGGTTTTGACCCCGACATGGCCTATCAACCAAGAGAAAGAGAGCCCATAACTCTAGAAGACATGCAAAAAGGAGCTATAAGTGTAAAGCCCAACTTAATTGAAAAAAGAGTTAGGCTAAGATCGGAAAATAGGGTAACCTACAAAGATGACACCATGCCCTCTACCTCCTCATCTTATTCCAAGATGGAGAACCTTATTAGGACCATGGAAAGAATGACGAAAAGAATAAGCATAAATGATAGAGCACCACCTAGGGACAACCAACCAAATCCCCAAAACAGGAAATGGAATCGAAATTTTAGAAGAGACCCGCCCCAAAACAAACTAAGGGAAAATGATAAAAAAATCAGGCCACCCTTCCAAGATAACTATGTTGATGAAGGGGAAAGAGATATTGAACAACCAGATGAAAATCATCTAAACTTAATAGGCTCTGATAGTGAGGGTGATGTTTTTCTTACAGAAGAAGAACAAAGTTTTTTCTCCTCAAACCAAGATGAAAAAATTTATGAAGATTCCGAAGACCATGAATTGGGATTATAAAATGGCATAATGAAATTCCAAAGGAAATATGATGTTAGGAGTAAGAAAAACCAAGACAACTCCAGGAAAAACAAATCAGACACTATTGTTAACAAAACTCCTGAAAACATTCTTAAAAGAACAATAGACAATAAAAATACCATGGCTAAGAAAACTTTTTCTAACAAGGATAAAACAAGCCAACCAGGTGTTGATACAAGCTATCCTGGCACCTCTGCTAGTGGCCCTAAGAAAACTCTATTGACCAAAGCCCCGAATGAAAATCAGCAAATTAAAAATGTGGAAAATTTTATGGCTGATAAAATTGATGTAAATATGTCCAAAACTCAAACACCTTTCAGTTTTGAAGTAAAAATCGCTAAAATCAAAATAACCATCCCTCTCACTGAACTGGTAGCTCAGGATATGTACCGCTCCCAAGTGTTGAAATTTTTGAACATAGGGAATGATACAGATACGCTAAATTTAACAGATGACAAACTAGAACTGTTGTTTGGTCCCAAGGTCAAAGGAAAGCTCCAAGAAGGATTTGTCCCTCCTTTCTATGTTAGCCTAAACATACATAACAAAATATTACACAACACCATGTTAGATTCCAACGCCTCGCATAACCTCATGCCTAAGGTGGTCATGGAGAGATTAGGCCTAGAAATAACCAAACCATATAAGGACTTATACTCTTTTGATTCAAGTAGACTAAAGTTTTTGGGCCAACCATTTGGGCCTAATGAAGGATCTATGTATCACTTTGGCATAGATACCCGCTAAAAGTCTAGTCATGGATATAGTGGTTGCTAACATTCCCCCAAAGTATGGCATGATTTTGTCCAGGTCATGGGGAGCCAAACTTTAGGGTAGCCTCCAAATGCATATGACATATGCTACTATCCCTATTTTCAATCAAACCAGAAGATTGTACTGAAAATCCCACATGAAATATATGGTGAGTAGCCTAGATAGGCCTAACAACACCCCAGTTTATTCTATTCATTCATATTTGGATTATTTTATCTTGTATAATGAGAATGAGATTAGCGGACAAGTAAAGGGAAGTGAGAAAGAACTAGGCCCATCGGAACACTCATACTCACCCTGAAATGAGGAAAATGATAACCAAAACTCTAGCAACCCTAAACAACAACTCAGTGATAAACATGAAATAGAAACACTTTAGAACATGAGATTTGACGGTTCATGTGGGAAGGCTAGTTCAGGGGTTGGTGTTTTGATACATAACACAAATGAAGGCCATTCTTATAGATCAGAATTTCAATGTACTAATAACATTGTAGAATATGAGGCTCTCCTCCTTGGTTTACACTTGCTTGAAAACTTAGGAGCTAAGAGAATATTCACCCAGCAAGATTCAGAGTTGGTCATTAAACAGATCAAAGGTGAATACTTAGCCAAGGACCCAAGATTAAGAGAGTACAGAAATGCAGCCCTAGACCTCGTCAAAACTTTCGATAAATATGAGCTCACCTACATTCAGCAGGACCATCTTCAGTAGGACCATATTCCTCATGTTCTAAGCTAGGTTTAGACAATGTAAATAGCCTTGCCAACAAGCTCGCCTTTGCTGCCAGCAATTGCCAAATACCACTTGCAAATGAACAAAAACCTATCAAAGTCAAACATTCTCCTACGGTACCTGAAAAAATTAATCATTGGCAGGTATTTGAGGGTGGCGAACAAAT
Organism: Pinus albicaulis; assembly: GCA_034641835.2. Lineage (NCBI taxonomy): Eukaryota > Viridiplantae > Streptophyta > Pinopsida > Pinales > Pinaceae > Pinus > Pinus albicaulis. Next base: position 525,290,697 of record CM076580.1, read on the forward strand.
TGATGATTTCCTACAATCTAGGAATGAATTTACATCGTCTAAACCTAGCTTAGAACATGAAGAAGATGGTCATGTTGAAGATAAAGATGATGAGTCAGAGTTTTCCTCTTTTGCTGATATAAATCTGATCACACATCCTTATGAAGCTGAGATGTGTGAGTACCTAGACCAAAGAGACCTTGAAATCTTACACTGTAAGAATGACACATTACCGAGAGGCCTTGTACCTTTGGAAGAGATGTTCGATTTTAGTGATGTAGCTAAAAAACCAAAGATAGAATCTACTGAGGCTGATGTAGAGGAATAAAACATAGGAAGCACAAGGGAACCTAAAATGATCAAACTTTCTAAGACCCTTCCTCCTGACATAAAACAGAAATATATTGAGCTCTTCAAGGAGTTTAAAGATGTGTTTGCATGGGGGTATCAAGATTTAAAATCTTATGAAACAAGCATTATTCAACACAAAATCCCTCTCAAGGAGAACCATAAACCCTTGAAAAAAAAGTTAAGAAGAATAAACCCTCTCTTATTACCTCTAGTTAAAAAAGAGATCAAAAATATGTATGATGTCGAGATAATAGTTCCCCTCAGATACTCCCAATGGGTTTCCAACCTTGTGTTAGTTAGGAAGAAAACTAGAGAGATAAGACTTTGCATTGACTTTAGAAATCTGAATAGATCCTCCTTGAAAGACAACTATCCCTTGTCTAAAATGGACCACATAGTTCAAAAGGTAGTTGGATCTAATAGAATCTCACTACTCAATGGTTTTTCCGGTTACAACCAAGTACTAGTATTCCCGAGTGATCAACACAAAACTGCCTTCACCACTCCTTGAGGCACATTCATGTATGTTAAAAAGCCATTTGGATTTATGAATGTAGGGACCACTTTTCAAAGAGCCATGAACATAAAATTTTCGGAATACATAGGCTACTTCATAATCATTTACCTTGATGACATCACTGTTTACTCTAAGACCGATGAGGAGCACTTAGTCCACTTAAGAAAATTTTACGGAAAATGTAGGAAATATGGTCCGTCTTTGAATCTCAAGAAAACATCGTTTGGTCTTAAGGAAGGAAAAATCCTTGGCCACATCATCTCTGAAGAAGGAATCAAAATAGACCCCAAAAGAATTGAAGGCATATTGCAAATCAACCATCCCATAAACATTAAGGAATTGAAATCCTTTATTGGGAAAATCAACTTCTTAAGAAGATTCATCACCAACCTTGTGGAACTCTTGAGAAATATTACAAACATGCTAAAAAAGGAGGTAGGAGTTAAGTGGAATTTGGAGGCCAAACAATCTTTCGAACTAGTTAAATAAGCACTCACCCAAACACCAGTTATAATAAGTCCTAATTTCACCAAAGACTTCTATATTTTCTCATTCTCATATGAACGCACGGTGGCTATAGTGTTGTTACAAAAGAATGCGATGGGATAAGAAAAACCCATAGCCTTCTTTAGCAAAGCCCTTAGGGATGCCCCCTTAAATATAACATCATGGAAGAACAAGCTTTCGCATTAATAAAAGCATTGAAAGACTTTAGAGTTTATATCATGCATTCTCATATTATTGTTGTTGTTCCGCACACAGTTGTCAAAGATATATTAAATCAAGATCCCGATGGGTAAAGGGGAAAGTGGATTGCTATTATTTTAGAATATGATATAGAAATCAGACCCACTAAACTGGTTATAGGACAAGGACTTGCAAAACTCATGGCTGAAACAAATCTACAAGAATTAGATATGAATTTTGTTGACTCTTTAGAAGAACAAGAAGAATGCACAACTCCTCATGTTGAAGAATTATTTTTAAATTCACCTTGGTATGTTGATATTCTTTATGTGCTATTCTATCTTAATGCTCCTCCTACCTTATCTAAGACAAACACAAGATTCATGAAACAAAAATCTTTAAAAATTTTCATTTTAGATGGAGTTCTATACTGGAAGAATCCTGTTGGTATATTTCCTAAATGTTTGCTTGAGGATGATGCAGGAAAGATCATGCATGAAATGCATCAGGGAGAATGTGGGGGGCATATTTACTAGAAAACCAGAGTTAACAAGATCCTTAGAGCTGGTTACTATTGGCCCACCCTATTTTTCGACACCCACAAACTAGTCATGACTTGCCATAAATGCCGAATTTTTGATGGCAAGAGAAAGCTTTTACCTTTTCCTTTACATTCGATAATTTTTGAAGCTCTATTTCAACAATGGGGTTTAGAATTCATTGGAGAGATCCAACCTTCTTAATCTACCCAACATAAATGGTTCCTCACTGCTACTGATTACTTTACCAAATCGATAGAAGCCATCCCCTCTGGGAATGCCACCGATTCAGTCATTATCAAATTTCTTGAGATCAACATTCTGTCTAGATTCAGTTACCCCAGTAAAATCATTACAAAAAATGCATCTACCTTTACATCCAAAAGAATGGTTGACTTCTATTATAAATATCACATCACATTAGGATATTCCACAACTTATTACCCTCAAGGTAATGGGTTAATCGAGTCCTCTAATAAAATCCTGGTCAATATCATTAAGAAGCTTCTGGAACAAAATAAAAAGGCATGGCATGGAAAGCTAGTACATGCACTATGGGCTAATATACTAACCACCAAGAAATAAATCGGTATGTCTCCCTATAAATTAGTGTATGGCATGGACACCATTTTCCCGACATATTTGGGAGTCCTAGTGATGAAACTATTACAAGAATTACAATCAGAAGAAAATGATATGCAAAGGAGGCTGAAACAAACTATCCATTTATAGCAGATAAGAGAGAAGGTGTACAAAAGGACACAGTTAGTACAGGAAAATATGAAGAAAATATTTGATAGAAGAACCAAGGACAATGATTTCCAGATTGGAGATAAGGTGTTGAAGTGGGACTCAAGGAGAAAAGATAAAGGTAAACATGGTAAGTTTGAAAACTTGTGGAAAGGGCCATTCATTATCAGTTCATCTATATGAAACAATGCCTTCTTTTTACAAGAACCTGATGTGACTAAAACATTTGGAGGTCCTCTCAATGGAAGGACACTAAAACACTACTTTTTTCAAGATCCTTAGCTTCAAAATTTTCACTCGTTGTACATACAATGGTTTGAAGAAAAGGTAAAAAAGAGAGAAAACACAAAAAACTAGAAAAAAATTGAAAAGAGGGTAGATTCTAAAGAAAAGGTACAACCCCATACCCAAAAAATAGTAATACTAAAAGTGTGCAAGCCTAAATTCCACTACTAGTGCAAAAAGAATGTCTTGTCAGCTATCTAGCCTAATCATGGCTGAAAATGTTTTAAATTTATTGTTGATAATTTAGTGAAAAGAATGAGATCAAATCATTGAAGCTTGACTTGTCGAAGAAAATATATTAGGAAAGAAAGATACTGGTTCCACATGCTCAAAATAGAACCAAGGAGAAAAATAGGGATGAATAGCAAACTATGTATCCTAGCCCGTATTTTTCGAAGTCTTATTTTGTACAAAAATAACATGTTTCTGTAGCTTGTTTTTATGCCACAAACCCATGATAAATTAGATTGTCTAATATTGATCTATTCATGTTTTCCATTTCATGTTTTTTTTAGCCTAGTGAATGAATACTGTCAAACAGTTTAACCTTGAAAGTTGATTAGTATAGGTAGAGAATCAAAGGAGTTCATTAGCCTAATCTGAACTCCCAGAAGAGATAAGTGTAGAAGTAGATAGTTTTTTTTTGCTTTCAAAATAAAAATTTCAATTTATTTTCCAGTCCAACTGCACCCAAGGAAGAAAAAATGTTAGGTGAGTAGGTTGGGTAGGTAAAAGTAAAGTTGAGCTAATCATGCTTTCAAATTTTCAAAATCACCATTTCAGGGAAAGCAACGACAAAAGAAAGAAGAAAACCTACCCAATGGATGAGGCACTGGTCTTCATAAGCCAGAGATCTGAAATTCTGGACACCTCCTGAAAAGGAGCTGCCCTCCCCAAGTGGAGCCACTGTTAGTCATCAATAATTTTTACCTGTTTAGATGACTAAATTTTTTGTCCTGGATTTCTAGAAACAAAATTCAAGAATCATGTGAGTTCTAGAAATCTCCTCAAAAGAGAAATTTTTCACTATCCTATTTCCCTGTCGAAGCATGGCCAATCTATCAACCAGACAAGACCAAATCCTGGACTGAGGTCCCACACTCTAACTATGTTTTCCACCTTTGCCTATAACACTCTGTCTCTATTTTCCTAAGCCCTCTATTTTCATACCTTATTTCACCAAGTAAACCAAAACGTTTTCCCCTACCCACCAAGTGCCTCAAGCAATGGTGGTTTCAAAACTCCCTTTCTAAATCCCCTTTGAAGAAGAAATTTTTTTTCTAGTTGTCTAGGATGGTAGTGCATAAACGAGTGTCAAAAACCCTGTCTCCTCATACAAACCCTGATTCAAGTTTTCAATCAAAAACCTATTCCAAGCCGACATTACAATAAGTCAAATAGGGTCACCTAGGTTATGCACTATCATGGTTCTAAATTCACTATTACACAGGTAGTCAAAGGTGGAGTCAAGAGAACACAAGGATGAGGCTTATCATTGTCCAAAGAAAATCAAAGACCTCCAAAGGTATCCTCTTGATCCAGCAGTAAACCTACAAAGGAGCATTTTACCATGTCCAAGAATTTCTGCAGGAATGTTTTGTAAATGGTCAACAACAGAAACAAAGGCAAAGAAAGACACCTAAAAAGCTCATAAAGGCATCCACAGTTGGTAGTAAGATACAAACCGACTTAAGTTTACAAGGGAGATCATGATTTCATGATATATTGTTATGAAGTGTTGGCCATCAAAAGGTCTGTGCAAGTCGTAAAAGACAATGTCACATAAGAAACACTGTAGATCAATAAAAACGATCATTAAAAGGTTGTTTGGCCTCAAGCATGAATCTTTTAGAGGGACAACTGCCCTTTTCTTACATTCCTGCAAAGAAGACCAAAAAGCCATCAGATTAGCCATAAGATAATGTAAAAGAGGAGGATCATCATAAGAGGACCATTCATAGCAAAAAGAAAGCATCAAGGTATGTGTTTAATGGGAATCAAGATTCATGACTGATTTGACCAAGAAATATAGCAATGCTAAGGTTACAAAGGAAAAGAACATCTAAAGCTCTTCAAATCATCATTGAAGGATTTTTAGACATGAATAGTGAGTTTGATAAGTGTCTCTTTGAGAACTTAGAAGATAACATTGTTTTTTTTTCTAAAGTATCCCTAAAAACTCATAAGCTTAGGAAGATAGACAAATATGGTCAAAATAGTGACAAAGAAACCTCCTTCATCATAGCAGATGGTTTCAGGGGTTTTCAAACTACCTCCCAAGGTTTGGTAGACAAGCACTAACTCCACCTAAGCAAAAGGTAAAATCGGAGTTTTTAAAGAAGAGCAAGAAGGGAAGACATGAAGGTAAAAACAGTCCACTACACCAAATTTTTTTTTCCCACAGAAAGAATGCCAAGGTCAAACGAAAAAATGTTTCAAATACAGAATATCAGTCAAAAGGAGAAATTGCAAAAATGATGAGTTTGCTATTTATAAGTGTCAAAGTCAAAAATAGGTCCTTTTTCCAAAAAGGGCTAAGAGGCATAGGCTTGGTGTCGTAAGTAAGGGTGTCAAATTAAAAAGAGCCCTAAGAAGCCTCCAGCAATGAGGAAAAGCAATTGCTTCAATCAAATATGCCACCTACAAGACTAAAATAGTCAAAGACACAGTGAGAAAAAGTGAAGGAACATGAACCTTAGAGAAGTGGGTTGTATTTATAATTTTCAAAAAGGTATAAAACCACTGCAAAGCAACATATCCATGCTCCTTTGATAATTTGCACACACATTGAGGGTTTTCAGAGTTTCTGCCAGAGTCCTCAGGCGAAATTTTCCAGGCGTTGTGCTCCTGTAGTGTCGCATTACGCGCCTGTAGCATCTCCCTGTGAGAATATCCATTGTGCGCTACGTGCCTGAAGACTGGTGTTGCACTCCTACAATTGTGCCTGATATTTAGAGGAAGGGTGGTGAAAATGTGAAGCTGGGTTACACTTTTTGCCCTTTTTTGAGAAAAAAATTTCATTTTTTTCGGTTCTTCAACTTTCTGCAAACTATAACAATTTTTCTGTGTAGAATTTCATTTTGCGATAAAAGTAAAAGTTGTGAGAAATTTTGTTAGCTTTCTATTACTTATTTTTTGAAATTTTTTTATGTAGATTTGATATGTCAACTTAGCGTTTCTTTGAGTGTGTGTTTCTTAACAATCAAAGGATTCACAAGAAGTCATGTTATGATGCAATGTTGTATTCATTGGAAATTTGTGTTTTTGAGAAAAAAAATGTGTTACAACAATATAGACTGAGTCTACTTTGGTTTCGTCATATTTACAAAGCCAATGGATGCATATCATAATTACTAGAATTTTTTGAACTGGTCCAATGCGAAAAACTGCGTATTTTGGATATGTTTCACGACGCAAGAAATTTCTTAACATATAAGTTATTAACTAAAAATAAAAAAACTACCCATTAGAGATAATGGACCAATGTAATGCCCCATAATTTTTTCAATTTTTTTTACAATGTATTTTGGGAGATACAAAATTTTGATTTCATTGAATCATAATGGCCCTCAGAAATTGTTTGCACCCATTTTATTAGAAAAACAATTAAAATTAGTAAACGTTTATGAAATTCAATAAAATTTATATTTCCTAAAAGTAGATTCAATTCTAAAAATTCTTGTCTTGGTTCCGATAGCTAGTTAACAACATTTCATGGAGTTTAATCAGTCCAAAGTTGCAGAAACGTATTCAGAGCCTAGTTTTTGCGTAACTGGTGACGCATTAGTTCGACCGAACTTTGATTAATAGTTCGGTGGAACTATGTTTTGCGTCGATGGCTCGTTAAGTCTAACAACTTAAAATTTCGGCCGAAATTTTAATCAAATGTTCAGCCGAACTATTGTATAACTTTCCATCATCCGGAAAGTTTTGCGAAGCCCTTACTAGAACACATTTCGCGACAATATAAATTGTCGTGAAATTATTCACAATTTTCACACATTTCAAACATTTCATCTCATTTTAAAAAGATCTTGGTTTGGGTTTAAAAAATTTTCTTCAAAGTTTGGATTTAAGAGCATTTCTTGGAAGCAAACTGATTTTACAAAGAATTGTTTTGGGTTTAAAGAATTTTTTTGGAAGACATTTCTTGGAGGAAGCTTGATTTTGCAAAAAATTGTTTTGAACTTAAAAAAATTTCTTGGACGCACATTCAAAAGACATTTCTTGGAGGTATGTACGTGTTTTGAGTTGAAGTAAATCTTTTGAGCTTCATTTCATTTTTATAAGACATTTTTCTCTCGAATTTTTTAAAGTAAGTGTTTTGGATTGGAGGATGTATTTTTTGCAAAAAATTTAAACTGAATTTTCTAAAATTAAATCTTTTGTGATATTTTTTGTAATCGAGTTATTGTCTAAATTTTTGAAGGAAATTTTTTGAACTTCATACCCTATTATCATGGGAAAACAAAGAACTCTTGCGAGAAAATATGATCGAAAAAGAGACCCTGAGGAATGTAGAGAAGAGACGAGACAATCTCGCCAAAGAAAGTTAGAAACCCTCTCAAATATTGAAGAGGAAAATAAACCTCAAGCAGAAATTGAAGCAGGTATGTAAATGCAAATATTATGATCTATTGATATATTTAAAATTTTCCTAATGTAAAATGTGAAGCTTAATTTTTATTCGATGAGCTAATTTGAAAAATATTTTGTTTAAGGTAAACAGACAGAGATATTCCTCAAAATATTGAAGAATAAAATCAACCTCAAGCAGAAATTGAAGCAGGTATGTAAATGTAAATATTATGATCTATTGATATATTTAAAAATTTTCTAATGTAAAATGGGAAGCTTAATTTTTATTTGATGAACTAATTTGAAAAATATTTTGTTTAATGTAAACATACAGAGATATTCCTCAAAATATTGAAGAAGAAAATCAACCTTAAGCAGAAATTGAAGCAGGTATGTAAATGCAAATATTATGATCTATTGATATATTTAAAATTTTCCTAATGTAAAATGTGAAGCTTAATTGTTATTTAATGAACTAATTTGAAAAATATTTGAAATTATAGATATATTTATTAATTTAGTTATTTATTGAATATGTACTATTTTTTCGAATATGTACAGATGAAATCACTATCGATAATGAGATGTTAGAAAATGTTGACACTCACACATATGGAGATAAGAAATCTGACCATGTTATACGATATCGTGTTAACTGCATTTTTGAAAAGTATTTCTTAAATGAGCGGGTGACAGTTCAGGCTCAAATGTTGAAAGGTATCCTATCATCAAAGAAATTAAAAGAAGCTACGGCACTATTGGGTATTCGAAAATCAACCAAAGATAAAAAAATGAAGGAAGATGTGATAAAAAATATGAGTAGTGCAATAAATTCAATTAAGAGATCTAGAGAGAAAGATGTTTCAATTGTACGTAGAGGAATATAGATGGCAATGGTTTCATTAAGTACTCAAGAGAATCGTTTGGTAACATCTACGGCACAAGCACTGGGAACCTCGCGAAAAACTTTGCACAAACATTGAAAATTTCGGCTGCAAATAGATGTAAATGATGAACTCGCTTGTTGGAGAGCTATTTGTAGGAAACCATACAAAGACAGACTTGGAGAAAATGTTAAAAAAATAATATATGAATATTGGAAGAATAATTCGCGTGTTTCACCAACTACAAGGCATGTGATGCGAAGAAGAATAGCATGAAATCAGTACAAAGAACATGAAAAATATCTCTTGGAAGCCACTCAGATAGAGTTATTCAACAAGTTCAAAGAAGAGAATCGTCAAATTCATGTTTCACTCGGTGCTTTTGTTCAACAAAAACCATGGTATGTAAAACCTATCACCGTACGCGACACTTGTTGTTGCTGTTATCATGCGGAATTTGAGTTATATTATGACACATTCCTTGATTTCGGTAGAACATTATGGAAGGATTCACCTCCTCCTTCCACTATCCGTGATTTCATATCTCAAATTCTATGTGAAAGAGAAAGCGATGAACTATTTTACAAAAAAAAATGTGTTGGTGGTAAAAAATGCGATGATTGTGGAAATTTGACTAAATTTCAAAACAAATATCGTATTGATATAAATTATCAATCATTTTCCAACATGAAAGTGAAATGGAAGAGATATGAATATATCGATACATCGATTCAGGGTGCAAATAGTGTTAAAAGAATTGAATTACTAGAAGACGAAATTTTTCTTATAGACTTTTTGAGAAAGTTTGAGGAAGAAATTTACAAATACACCAAGCATTCCCATAGAGCTTGATGGCAAGACTTACAATTAAAAAAATATCGTGAAGTTTTTCCATCAGGGACCATTTTTTCAGTGATTGATTTTGCAGAAAACTACACATTTGTTCCACAAAAAGAAATTCAGAGTGAATACTATCATTCTAACCAAGTCTCCATGCTCATCCATATTCTATATAAACATGCTGAACAAAATGTCTATCATATAGAAAGCACGAGTAAAAATCGACATATCATTAAAGAATATCACTTTTATATCATTGACGATCGTACACATGATACATGTTTTGTACAACATTGTTTTGGAAAAATTTATGATTCATTGAAAAATCGTGGAATAACACTCAATGAACGTTGGATATGGTCAGATGGATGCACAGGTCAATTCAAATTTGCACGATCATTCTTTTGGTTATGTTGTCTTCATAATAAAACCTGCATTAAACATTGCTGGAATTTATTTGAGACTGACCATGGAAAACGAGAACATGACGGTGCAGGAGCATGCATAAAACGAGCACTTTGAAGATATCAAATGAACCACTCTGCAAGCCGACTTGTGAATGCTGAAGAATTTGTTCAATGGTGCATCACTGCTCTAAGCCGTGAGAGAAACCCATCGAGAGAAGTGCGAAGGTACATTCAATTTAATTTATATTGGAAATCTAATTTTAAACATTGTACATTTACCATGCAATGATTATCTTTGATTGTATTTTGATATCATATTTACAAATTCTTCTTCTAATTTTCCATATAAAGGTTTTTCTGGCATATTGGAATCGAAGACGTAGATAGATCAATTGGAAATGACGTTGAAACAATAAAAGGGACTCGAAAATTGCATTCAATTCAAACAAAGTCATCCAGAAATGTGTTTGCATTGGATAAAAGAAAATATTTTTGTTTTTGTGATGTTTGCATAGACAACACAAAATCCAATGACGTTTGTGAAAACAAAATGTATGTGAATGATTGGAAACATACAGAGCTAAATACAAAGGGAAAAATGTCTATTGCAATGTTTGAAGAAATGCAATCATAGGAAACTACAATATCATCCGATGGTGATAGAGTTTCTAATCTTGTTAGAGAAGGTAACATTTGAATTACTTTCTAATGATTTAAAAATCTAGAAATAAATTTAAATATGTATAATTTTCTTAAGTTTATTTTATTGTGCAGGAGATGTTTTTGTTGTACTTGCACCTATTGACAACGATGAAAATGTGAAGTATTATTTGATGCATTGCATTGAACGAAAAATGAAATTATTACAAAACTATAATGATCACGGATTTCAATATGACAGAGGGTCTATTATACTGAAAGGTTATTTTTTCAGACAAACTCATCAAAGTGGAGACTTTGTTTACTTTGAAGACTATGAACCTGATTCCATAAGTTTTCAATATAGTCACTTGGTGTGTGCAGCACGCATAAAGTTGATAGAAGTTAAATCAAAGAAAAAATCAAAAATTAAGAGAAGCAAAATGTCAAAATCCAATCATGAACGGATTATTGAAGATGGAATTCCATTAGAATTTTTTTGAGTGAATTGTCCAACAATTTATTCTCTTTGGATTAAATATGTTTTAGAACTTCCAGTGCTCAACTAAAAATTGAGCTGCTTATGTTATTTGTGCAAGGTTTGCACATGTACAAATTGTTTTGGTACAAGCACGTGCTCTAGTATCAACTGAAAGTAGCTTTTCTATACATGTGCATTGATGAAAAACGTTATATGTATTGGATATATATATATGTGTGTGTGTGTGTGTGTTCTAGAATGAAATTAATTGTTCTAGTTTTACTATGTGCATTGATGAAAAATTATTTATGTACTCAATATATATGTTCTAGAATGCAATTAACTAGAACTAGTTTTTCTATGTGCATTGATGAAAAACTAGTTCGATTTTCTGGTAAAAAGTATGGACACAATGTAAATAAATCATCTACAGTATAGTTTTGTACGAAAATTCCTTTCAGAAAAGAGACTTGAAGCACTTCTCCGACTTTTGGTGGGATTTGACCCACATCTCTAATCCTGATTGAAAATCTAGTACAAAATTTGCTTGTCCAATGGTCGGATATGTTCAATGTGCATTGATGAAAAATGTTACTTGCTTGGACAAATATGTTGTAGAATGCACAATTAATTGTTCCAAGTAGTTTTTCTATGTGCATTGATGAAAAACTAGTTGGATTTTCTGGTAAAAAGTTTCCATAATGTAAATAAATCGACAAGGCTACCTATTTGAGTACATTAACGACATTGACCCAAATTCAACAAACATATATATATGTACTATACTTATATTTCCAATCAAAATTAAAGGGATAATTTGTACATATATCTACTTCTTTAAACTCTTTTTTCAATTAGAGCTCAATTGATACATGGTTAGTTGCATTGAAAAGCTATTTTCTTCCTACTGGAAATTTTTTCATTCAAACAAAACTACATGGAGAGATCAAAAGAAAACTTAAAATTCCAAATGTACTTCAACCATCCAAAAGGTATTGTGCAACATTACTTGACATGCTATGCCAATTATAGTGAACAACTATCCAATAGAAACATTTAACATTATATACCACATGTGCCAAATGTAGATTGAAACCATCCAAAACTTTAAAATTTTAAAAACATTTGATAATATATTGTGCAACATTAAAACATTAAACATCACATGCAAAATGTAGATTGAAACCATTCAAAACTTGAGTTTAAAAAACATTTTGATCATATATAGATCGTTACTTCACATGCCATGCCAATTATAGTTCAACTAGATGGAAAATAGAAACATTTAACATTATATACCACATGTGCCAAATGTAGATTGAAACCATCCAAAAATTTAAGTTATAAAAACCTTTTGATTATATATCGTGCAACATTAAAAAATTAAACATTTAAAGTTCATTAAATATCACATACAAAATGTAGATTGAAACCATCCAAAACTTGAGTTTTAAAAACTTCACATGCCATGCCAATTATAATTCAACTATCCAACAAAAACATTTAAAATTAAATATCACATGCAGAATGTAGATTGAAACCATCCAAAAATTTTAACTTTCAATTTAACAAAAAAATATAGATCACAACATTACTTCACATGCCAAATGTACTCCAAGCATCCAAAACTTAAATTTTAAAAACAAAACAAATTATAACACATGTCATTACATAACATGCAAAATGTAGTTCAGATGACAACATTAATTTATAGATGACAACATTACTTCACATTCACATGCCAAAAGTACTAAAACCATCCAAAAATTAAATAAAACAAATTATATTAACAATGTAGTAAAATATGTCCAAAAATTGTAAATCTCACAAGTATCAAACTTATCAAGTTTAACAAATTTTAAAACCATCTAAATTTTGAAATCAAATCTACTGTAAATCATGTCCATCAAATGGAGACGGATCTAGCATCTTCCCTACTAGGGTCTCAGTCCACGCCCTATCATGTGAATGGGAAACCTACATACACAATGCACATGTACTTGAACATTAAAATTTGATGTTTTAAAAATGAATGAGAATATATATATCTATAACTTCATGTAAAAAACAAAATATAACAAAAAAATCATGCAATACCTCATAAGGTTCCCTCTCCATTTGATGAACAAGTTCTCCCATAGGAACATTTGCAGCAGTAAACTGTACAATATACATGTAAAGTTATATATATATATATATATATATATATATATTAAAAACTTTCAAATGAAAATGCACATGTACATATATAAACTTATTTTCAATAATATTAAAAAAAGGAACTAAAGACAACTTGTTCAAATGTTGTGGATGTTCCTATCTCCGTCGCTAGAGTCCCCAGATTAAAGAAATCTTCTATAGGAACCTAAATTCAAAAAAATTTAAATAACTCAAAATATAGATCTCTCTCTCTCTCTCTCTCTCTCTCTCTCTCTCTCTATATATATATATATATATATATCTCAATTTTTAATGGAACTTTTTGAGGTAGAATATATATATATATATATATATAACTTTTAAACATAAATTTTAAACTTGTGAAAAATTGTCCATACTTGTGGCTCATCTCCCAAGGAAGTAGAAGGTACATCTCCCAAGGAAGTAGAAGGTACATCTCCCAAGGAAGAAGAAGGTACCGCCATCCCAAAAACATCAGACGGAATCGGTACCTGTTAAAACATTTTATCAAATTATATATATACATACATGTACATGTGTGGCAACAATTATTTATTTTAAAGTCACTTAAAAAACACTAACATTTGCCAACATATCTTTATGGTCAGATCCATCTGCATTGTTTGAACCAGAGGTCTCGAACGTGATATTAACATTTTCGTCACGCATCATGTGTGAGAACTGCAAATGGCGTTTTAACATATAATCATACATTTTTGTTAGATTAATGTATACATACAAATAAATGTATACATGTACATACACATGTATTTATTACAAATTGTACACATGTATATGTAAAAATAATTTCAAACACTAAGGTCACTAACACATACCATTCCGGTGCCCTCTTCCTCATAAAAAATTAGGTCTTGCAAACCATTGCGACAATTTTTTGCATATGTTCGGAGATCTTCAACACTCATGTTTTCAATCTCCTCATATGTACAATAAAAAAAATTGGCACATGCATTTTCACGTGCTCTTTCTCGATTTAAACAAAGATCGACTCCACTCAATTCGCTATGACCATTGTCGATCATAACATCCCTTGCTTCTCGACTTATTTGAGAAGTCGCATCCATCTCTGATCGCAAAGTTTCTACTCGAAATGGTCAACTCACCAATGGCGGCTCAGGGCGAGGCAACTCCACATCTCACTTAGCGCCCTTACGGTCATATAATCGACCTTTCCCTGGGCCAAAAAATTCTAAAGGAAGATCATTGTAATTGAGTTTCATACCCAAAAAAAATTCTACATAAAACATTTGTGTAAAATAAACAGGAACCTCATCGTTCCATGGAAGCCTTCCATAGGCTGCAAGGTGCCTATCATACAAATAACGAGCAATGTCTGGGTGCTTGAAATACTGCACCTTCAAAAAATTTCTTTTTGGCCCTTCCTTGTAATTAAACATTAACTTGGCCACTTCTTTTGTAACTTTTTGTTTTACGTCCTCCCATTTATCGGGACCCATCACTGTTTCTTTTCTCTTTCTCATCATTTCTACAAATGAATCAGTCGTTGGCCCAAGATTTCTATACACATTCACCATTTCACCCAATGAATGTGTAACTATTTCAAGGCTTTGTCGACTCTCAGCAGGTAGAGACAAAGTTGCGAGATCTCTTTGCAATTTTGCATGAAGTCTTTCACAACTTTGTAAGGTGCATTCCGCCATGTTGGTTTCCCATGGTATATCAGTAATCTCAGCCAGATAAGTTGTGCTGGGTTGACAACCTTCTTCTTGAATGTAGCGAGCTGCCCTGCGTCTATTTTGACCACTAGTTCGAACATTTTCAGCCTCTACATCAATATATATAAAATTTCGTATATTAGAAAAAACACGTGTAAAAAAATTTGTACAAATTTAATGAAAAAATATTGAAATTGATGGCAACCTTGACATTGTTGGTTAACATCTTCTCCAACATGACCCTACTGAGAACCAGACCCAGAATGACGCTGCTGAGAACCAGACCCAAAATGACCCTGTTGAGAACCAACAACCGTTGATTGGCCTTCGGGGGAATAAATATCACCCCCTTCATGCAACCTGCTACCACTCATAACTCGACCGGTTGAACCATGGCCATGCTCCATGGATGGAGTAGAAACCCTTCTCCTCTTACCTCCTAAAAATTAAAATATGAAACTTATTAACAACTAATTTAACTCACAAAGCTAATAAAAAATGAATTCCATATGTACACACATGTATGGATATTTAAGATTATATTTAAATACTGTGAACATCCCCTGATCTCTGAACCTCCATATGGGATTCGGCTGATCTTCGTCATTCATCCTCCATGATATATATCTATTTGTCGACATTTACACAAAATAGATTTCAAAAAATCAATTTGTAATTTAGTGTACACAAATTATGTAGAACACAACTTTCAAAGAAATAATTGATCATGTGTGAAACTAAATTTAATCGAAAAAGATATTATAAAAATGATAAGTTCACCAAATTGTGCTTTACATGGTGGGAGCACACTTGGTATAAAATTTACTACTTATAAACTTTAGTTTGTGGGAGAAATGACACATGTACATAGTTTACCTTAAAGTTGTTGTGTTTTACGGATATTAAAATGAAGAACTTCTATTTAGATCCATTCCAGAGATTGACCGTAGGGGCATTTACTAGATATGTCACCTTTCATAAAAGATGAGATCCAGAGGCTACCTGGCCCTTTACAGACTCTGCCTATAGAACTTGTAGAAGTAAACACTAGAGGCATTAACAATATCAAAGAACGTTTTCATGCTCAAACATGGGAATGTGTCTCTTTCCCTACGCAAAAAATAGTTCAAGGTAGTTAATCTTCATAGACACGTCATCAAGCAGGTCAATGTGATCATCCCCAACTTACTTTTCATGAAATTAGGCTTGGAATCCTCTACAACCTGGTGGATGGAGTTGAATGGGAACTAGGTCAAGGCCTTTACAAAATAGATGCTAGTGAATAACACTTACTAGGTTATGCCAACAAATAAAGTGGGAGAAATGTTTTCTCCTCGAGGTTATCCAATTGGGTGTGTAATACGAACTTCACCCATTTCCTACAAGTTTCTCTCTTAGGTTACAAAGTGTCTTCCACCTTATTAGTTATATATTTTTCAATTTCCCATGGATTCCTTGAATTTTTTCCCCTACCATCTCCCTCTCTCACTCCCCAAATTATTGTCATCAAACATGCCCCATTGAGGATCTAGAGCAATGTTTGCACCATACTTAGAACTGTCATTGCTGCTAATTGAAATTGGAGAGTCATGTATACTAGATTGCTTGCTTAAGTGGCTCTTACTTGGACAATATCCTGAGATGAGTTTGACATGATGGTCATATGAGGTTGGAAGCTACTTGGTGTAATTTTCCTTAAAACTTCAAAAAAACAGAGTGCAAAAATGTCATTTTCGATCATTTTTTATTAGCTTCTGCATACAACAGATGTTATCACAATTGCAACACAATCATGTTCCATGAGCATGAATTATGAATGTCGCAAGGCAAATTGCAAGGAAATTTGCATTCATTTTAGGCAAAAGAAGGCTATGACATTAAGGTCCATGCTAGAAAAAATTATGCAAATAAGGTTGCTAAGTCTTGATACTTACCATGTGTTTCAAAGCCATAATGAAGGTTGGCTTTGAGAGTGTCCTCCCAAAGCCCTGTCTTGAGATGAAATTTAATTCAATGTCTCTTAGAGTTGCAAGGTGGAATTGATAGAACTATTTGATTTCTTTACCATAGATGGATATCTCCTTTCACCTATACCTTTCTCTACCATCTTATTTCCAAGTGACATGGGAATTTTCACATTTTGAATGCCATTACCATGTAATTTGGTAGTCTGCTAGGTAGACCTATCACAAGTAAGGTTGTCATACCAAACTATTTCTCTTGGTCAACTCAGTGACCATGAATCTATTCTTACCATAAGATCTTTAATTGTACATGTCACGCAAAGTTGCGGGTTCTAGGTCTACACCTATTAGGAAAAGTTGTATTTTATGGCATTGTGGTCCTTAAATTTGGAGGTGTTCCACCTGAAAAACTATGCATTAAATATGGATGAAAAGGATTTTTTTTAACTTTGATAGAATTTCCTCATGGAATTACTGAATTTCTCAACGACATCATGCTAGCTTTGCTCAGAGAATAAGGTTTAGAAGACGTTGAAGAAGTTGTACATTTTGGTGTTGTCACTCAACGTTTCTTTGTTGTTGGACTTGATCAAGACACAATTTAACTTTACGAGCAGATTGAAGACCTTGAAGAGGTTTTAGATTTTGTTGTTCTCACTGAAGGTTTTTGTCTAGTTTTGTTTCTTAAACCATCATTTCCATAGGACATTTTTGGTGAATAGATTCTTGACCTTGATGAGAGGATATGATACCTTGAAGAGGCTACATCTTTTGGTGATGTCACTAATTGTTTCTCTATTATTATGTTTGTTAAACATCTCGCTTAGGGCAAGGCAACTCCACATATATTGTACACAGTTTATGGGACAAAAATCAATATGTAGTTCAATATTCACTTGGTTTTTATAATTGGATAGAAGAATGACTTAAAATGACCTTGTATGTCTTCTCATTTTAGAGCTCAAATTTTTAGGAAGGATTTAAGTATCCACCTTTCAAGAATCACTAGAAGAGGTTGATAAAGAATATAGGAAGACAAAATACTAACCAATGGAGTAATAAATGGATTTCTTGGGAGGTAGATTGGCATATGGAATTTTGGTAGCTAGAACTTTTCCAAATAAGTGAATGTATTTGAAAACCAAACCTCTAGTTTATTTTGGTTTAGACAAGGTCTAGAATTTGAAAAGTGAATTCCCTCTTTCTTCCTCTTACATGTCCAATGATCGAAATCTGGATTAAGGGAAAAAAATTTCCTAAATAAAAACTTTGCATTTTATTTGTTGTACACATGAGTTTTTAAAAGCTAATTAACTCATAAATTTCTCACAAAATACACTTAAAGCTTGACACATAAACCCCTTCCCAATTGGCTAACTTTAGAAGATCCTAAACACAATTTTATTTAACTAATGGGGGAGATAGCCCAATAAAACTAGTTTGTCCATATTCAAATCAATTTGGTATCAAAGTACAATTTAGCTCATTTTAGTCAAGGTTAGTTAGAAGAATTAGCTATTGGTTTCTGTCTTCAATTTCCTCTCAAAATGAATGTGTACGTGCTTTTCAAAGACACACTAGAGGAATAAAGTCCAAATTTTTGATGAAAATGTGCTATGAAAGTAAAGGGTTAAAGGCAACCATGTACAAGGCATAGTTAATACAAGGCACAGTTGAGCCAAATGTTGTTGAGGAAGGGCCTAATTATTTGGGTCTTGGTTATGGAAAACATGGAGAATGCTCCAAAGCCAAGGAGGCACATGAAGCTATTCCAAGAAGGAATTTTATTTCGTGTTCATTACCTCAAGCATGTAAAGTTTGTGTTCATGATGAATGGAAAATTTTGACACCCACTTTGCAAGAAGATGTTAATAAACATGCAGCTAATGAGAATGTAAAAGAAGAGGATGTTGAAATCTCTATCTAGTCATTGAATTCATTGCTAGTATTCATAGGAGAGCCACTACCTCATCAAATTCACCTCCTCAAGTAGGCGACAATGGTGAATGTTCAAGGTATAATTTTTCCTTTAATCAAATTGATTTTGATTATGATAAACATGGTAAATATTCACATAAGATATAGAAAATAACTTGCACATGTTCCTTTTTTGGTTTGAATAATCATAATGCTTATAGATGTTGTAAGAAGATATCCATGCACATTGAAACTTTCTAAATAAATGAGGCAAAAAGTCAAAGGCCCATTGGACAAGGAAAATGATGTTGAAAATAATATGCAATTGTTCTTTTTGTGCAGGATTTAGTTGGTTATATTAAAAGTCAGTTGAATTTAAAATTCTTGGCTTAGTGGCATGAAACAAACATATTGTACATATTAAATGAGGAATTTCACTCTCCCAATCATTTCTAAATCACCCATATCACCAAGAAAACATGTTTTAAAAGAACATACTTTGGTATGGGAAAGACCTTAGGTTTCAAATATTATAAGAAGGTTTTTGATAAGGTTGAGAGAATGTGGAAAATATAATCCATAAAAAAATTATTTTTCAAAACGTATTACTTTCAAAGTATCAAAAAGGAATGTACAAGGGTGTTCAATGAATTAATGCTATTTATTTAAATTCCATGATGTATATCTTACTCATAATTTTAACAAATTATTAAATAATGATCTAGATTGGATAATTATATTATTTTTCATATATTTTGATGCTTATAGAGTGAAAAAACTGAAAGAATCAACTTGTAGGATCATTTTAATGGTGGGTAGAGAATTGGGATCTAAAACCTTTTGGAACTCTCATTTTGAGGTTTTAAATGACATTTTTGGGGGTCAAACGATTATTCCTTGTGCCAAAATCTTGACCATTATTCTACACTCAAAGACATATATCCAATGGTGCAAGAAAAACATCAAATGAAGTTCATTCAAAATTTATGCCTTTAGTAAGTTGACCTATATCATGTTGACCACCATGGTACAAGAGAATGACATTTTAGCCCCATTACTCATGCATAGCAAGCTAGCTACATGTGGAATTTTAACAAGACTCGAAAAGGTCTAAAATCACAAACCTTGTTAATGGTTGACGGAGTCAAATCTTACACCTAGTTGGTTATCACGCTATGTTAAATACTTGGCCACTAGGAGGAATAAGAGTTCCATTTTGTGTTATTGCATTTCGTTCTATAGTTGAAAATACAACTAGTAGTGTGAAGTTAGAGAGAAAAATGTATGAAGTTAAGTTTTTATAGCAACCTTACACGCCAAAAGTCTTAGCTAACTCTAGAGAGATTACCTTAAACATATTTTCCATACCATAAAAGAGAGAGTAGAGCATGTTTACATTTTAGTGTTGTTTTTCTCCCATAAGGATTTCCTAGGGAAAAAAGAGTCTAGAGCATCATTACTTTTTAGGGTTGCTTGTTTCCCATAAGGATTTCCTAGGAAAATAATTGTGTTGATTGTCTAGAGATATGTATGTGTGTGTTTCATTATGTTCTCTATTTCTTACGTTGTGTTTCATTATGTTTTATATTTCTTACATTTCTACCCTCCTATTTTTCTTTCCAATCAAGGTTTATAAAGTAGCATGACAAGCAACATGAGACTTGGAACAATCATTTTCATTATCTATATGGAAGGCAAGAAGGATTATATCCCCTTAAGCTTAAACTTATGTAGTTTGTCAATTTTTATCATATATTTTTGGTAAGGGTAAATGTTTTTTTTGTCTCTAGGACAAGTCATGAGTTCCCAAATTTTACCTTAAATGTAAAGCATGATTCTAGGATTACTACAATTTGTACTTGGATTTTTATTGTGATGATGCCTTGTCTCAGTCACTTGGCCATATCTCTATGGGTAGTTAAATCTTTATAACAATACTTAAGTAATATTTATCTATTTTTATTATGTGAAATGTAAAAAATGGTATACTATTTTTCATAAAATTGGGTTGATTTTATCATATATTTCAATGAAATTTGATTATATGACACATTATCTTTAAAAGATTCTAAAAATTTTGTTAAGGTATGAATTTGAAATTTTGTGTGGCTCTCTATCAACCTTCACTTCCTCATTTCTAGAAAAAATCTACTTGCTCATTCGTATACCCACTTTCTATTCAAATGCATGAGTTTTGAACTCTCGGTAACTATGTTTTTCCACACAGAAAAATTATATGTCACATTTTATACTAAAGTTCTAAATATTATTTTGAAGTTTGGATTACTGTTATTCTTTTATATAATTTAACATTAGATATAAGTTTAAATTGAAAGCTACTTAGATGAAATATAGCTTAGATAGGGCATTTGCAAATTATTATCTATTTATTGAACTAAAGGACATAATTATTACACATGTTTAATTAACATTCAAATGCTTCTTTGATTTATCTCCTATAGCTTAATGTAATACTATATATATAATTTAAGTTTAAGGCCCATGAGATAAATATGACTTCTATGTGACATTTGTATTGAATCATCTATTTGTTGTGTTTTATGAACATAATTGGTACGCATATCTAATTTGCATTACTAATATGTCATGCTTATTTAATTTATTTTTTATAGATGACCGGAGCATCCCTTTTTAATCTATCCCTTTTGACTTTGGATATGTGGGTAATATTCATCCGCATATTTTTCTATCATAAAGCAGTGAGTAAAATTGTAAATTCCATTTGTGTCAATGTTAAGGTTAAACACATGGATTAAAGTTTTATATATTAGATGAGGAGGCTATGTATTACATATGGTCTTGAATGAGATTTTGGACTCTTTAGATATATATCTAAAGATTCCAAATGCTCATTCAAGACCATATGTAATACATAGCCTCCTCATCTAACTTAGCCAGGGATTTGCAATACTATATTTGAGTTGGCTAGCTCCATTTCAAGATATATAATGTTAGATTATTATTTCTATAGATTTTGATTATGGTAGTAAAATGTTACAAAAAACTAGAAACTGTACAAATAATATTATTCTAGATATATGTAAAAAGGACATGGTAGAGAAGATCAAACAATATTAAACTTTTCATAAATAGTTTAGATAAAAATACATTTTCTAATTTTGATTGTAAATTCTAAGGCTTAAAGCAATAATTTTTCTAATAATTTTTTTTAATTAATAAATAAAAAAGAAACATTTTCAATCAAAATCACATCCAACACATAATAAAAATAATTTAAAAAAAATTAAAACTTCATACACTATATGACATTACTATGACAAAGAGCATAAAAATATACAAGAAAAAAATACATACATTGCATCCATTACATTGCAGTCTTCAGAACATACAATGCATACATTAAATTTGACGGAATTATTCATGACACAATTGGTGTCATTTGTTCATAAAAAATTTTTGAATATGAATGTGAAAATAAGGAGGTTGAAATAAGGAGGTTTCACATTGGCTTTGCAGAATTGAGAATTTAAAAACTGTTTTTGCAGGTATTACTTATCAAGATATATATCGTGAAAAGAATATTGTTGCAGATGAATTGTCAAAGCAGGGGCTGAAGACTATTTTTGGAAAGATTAATTACCATCTATATAACATGAAGGGTCTTCAGGCTGAAGGTTCAGTCCCCATCATTTAAGTACAGTGGGTTTCAGGGAGGCTGTGTTTTCAGATTTCAGGTTTAATATGTGTTGTTACTTTCGCAGTAAAAACTTTGCTGTCCCTTTTTATATGAGATGTTCCGTAGATCCTTCTACTGTCACTTTTTGAGCTCTTCAGGGGTGGGGATAACAGATTTTCTTTGTTTTGAAATGGTATTTTTTGGGCTGTATTATTTCATTTTGTATTTTTTCATTATGTGGCAAAAATCTGACATATTCAATAACTTTGGGAGTGGACGATCATGATAAAAGTGCTATGTAAAGTCCTTGCTGTCTTGTTCCTGGTACATAATATAAACCAGGGTATTTTTCTTACTGAAAAAAAAAATGAGGTTGAAATTATGTGTAACCATTAGCAATCTATTTTAAAGGGAAGTGGTACCCAAAATGGAAAGATTTAAAGGAAAAACTGCAGAGTTAGGAAGCATGCTGAGGGAGCTAGAAATGAATCTGCATAGGGCTAGAAAAGGGAATCCACCATGCTCTAGTTATCCAGAAGGGAAGTCTTCTATGAGAAACCAGAGTCTAGAAAGGTTGGAGAAAAAAAATTGCAGATACCAAGTTGAAGATTGTGAAAAACCGGAGTCTAGAAAGGTTGGAGAAAAAAAATTGCAGATACCAAGTTGAATATTGTGAAAATGAAGGAAAACATGAAAATAAGAGAAGACATAAATTAGTTACATGGACAAAATAATTTTAGTTTCCTGGTACAAGAGCCACGATGTTCCCATTGAGAAGATATTTCATAAGTCGAGCAAGAATACAAATTGGCAATGAAGGTAGATCAAGAATACACATCCTTAAATATTCACGACTCTTGTTTTTCCTTGCTATTTATTGAGGAGGATACATGCAAGAAACAGTAAAACAATCTAATCGATTACTGGAGAATCCCACGATCTGCATTTAGAAATCAAAGGTGACAGAGGCCAAATCCCGAAAAATAAATGAAAGATAGGAAGAAAGGGAGGATTTTAAGAGGTTAGTGCCTGTATCCTAACTACTATTATTTAAGCATTCAAACTATTCGTTTTTTTTTTAATTACTAATCATTAATCCGGCAATGTGCAAATATTCAATTGTATAAAATTTGATCTGATACATGATCCCCTCCACGTAGTTTAAAAGCACTATCAATTCGAGACATTAAGCACTGTCAAGTTGAGACATTATCTTGATACAAAATCCCCTCCAAGTAGTTTAAAAGCACAGTCAAGTCCTGAAATTAAGAATTGTCAAGTCGAGATATTATCCTTGCTCCTAGCTCCCGGCTTTACGTACTTCAGAATTTATTAAAAGAGGGAGTCCATGCACAAGCTATGACATTACAATCAATTCGAGCTCAAATTGGTATTCATAAAATGGATTGCAAGAGAACTACGAAGGCAAGAGACAACCAATGTGGAGGAGCTTAAATTGTTGTTTCAAGTCAAACCTAATATAAAACTAATACAATTTAACACAACAAACAGAGCTAAAAAACTAACAATGGAACAGTTGATCAATTTTTTGTTCATTATTCCTACTTAAAATTACTGTGGAAAGGAGTCATAAAAGTTGCAAGAGGTTCGCTCGAACATACTCGATATACAACAGCAACACCGCCGACGAAATGAGCAACGAACAGAGCAGCGAACAGTCACAGACGGGAGGAGCGATAGGCTGACAGGAAAAAATGCGTGAACTGAGCAGCAAACCATCGCAGACAATGCACGAATAATCAAACCGGTAAACAAACCAACATCGCGGGTGATTTATTTATAAAATCTAGTTCGGCCGAACTTTTTTAAAAGTAAAATTTCGGTCGAACTTTTGTTAGAAGTTCGGTCAAGCTTTTGTCACCGGTTTTCCCATCTCCGACGAAAATTTTGTTTGCCCACGCCATCAGTGTGTCGTCAATCTAAACGGAATCACAAGTTTGGCCAAACTTTATAAGAAAGTTCGGCAGAACTATTTCATATTTCGGCCAAACTTTATAAAATGTTCAGCCGAACTATTGTAAAAAAAAAAATTCGGCCCCCGATTCTCACAAAAGTGTAACCTAGCTTCACGTTTCTGCCTTTGTGCACACCCTGCACGTTTACTCCTTTAGAGCCGCTCAACTGACACCCTGTTGCACTCCTGCCGCAACTTTTAAACACTGAATGACACCATTTTCAAGCACCCGACGCCTTGTGCTACGCTCCTGCCACTATTGTAGATGCTGAACGACACCACATTTAGGTACCCGACACCTTTTTCTATGCTCCTGCCACTACTGCAACCGCTAAACAAATGTATGTTCAGACACTCGACACCGTTTTGCGCTCCTGCCACTGCTGCAGCCGCTGAATGAGGACACGTTTAGGCTGACCCGAGCTGCCCGAACATTGTGATGCACTCCTGCCACTAATCTAAACTCTGCACGTTTATCCATTCAGGTGTGACCCTCGGTGTTGTGCTCCTACCACGGTGTGACCCTCGTGCTGCGCTCCTGCCACTGTTACAACCTTTGCACGAATTCAAGTTCAGGGTTGATCCGACTCTGCCCACAAGATTTTTGAGCCGTTTTATCTACTGTGGAAGTGCTTCAAGAGGTATTTTGAACTCTTCCTGCATATGCATGGTTTTCTAAAGATAATACCACTACGAAATTTGAAAATTGGTGTTAGAGAAAGCAGTGAAATCCTAAAAGAAAAACTTGGCCTACACTCTGCTATTGCCTTGACTTAGTTGGTAAAATCATCATCTCCTTTAACCCCTTTCCACATTATTTCACTAGCAGTGCCATTTCTCTTTAAGGATCTTGAGGCATGGGTAAATAAAAACAAAATTTCTGATGAAGATAATGTTGAAATAGATGAGGTGACTCAAATGCCTAAAAAGCAGCAAAGGAAGGGAGGGATGCAAAATAGGTTTGAACCTATAAACATTAAAGAGATGATAACCTCCCCTACTATTTTGACCTATTTTCAAGATTTGGGCTACTATGAATTCTGTAAAAAGGTACAAAAGATCCATAGTCACCCTCAGTTGAGCAATCCCTTTGCCCTAAACCTTCATAAACATAAAGTACACCTAGCCAGGGTAAAATTGGAGTTGACCACATATGCCATCTCTGGGGCCACTAGAATTCCTTACATAGGAGAAAGGTGGTTGAAACAAAAGCACCTGGATCTAAGCCACTATCGCACATTCTTGAAACCAATTTGTCAAGCTGACTGTAAAACTATGCTCCCCTTCTCTCATCTATTGGACATATATGCTCTCCTAATGAAGATCATCATGAAATACTTCACCTGTGAGGGCAGGTTCTCCAGAGACTATTCATACCAAATAAGGCTCCTCATGCACTTCACCAAAACCAAGCTGCTACACATGCCGTACTATCTTTGCAAAAGTATTGAGAAGATGTCTTCCATCATGCAGAAAATGCCTCCATCCCAACAAATGTCAAGCCTTTTTCATCATTCCCTCATCAAAGTGGTTGTCTCACACCAACTGGAAAAACAAGGAATCCCCTGTGAGGTTTTCATCAGCCACGATGATTTCACAGCTCCACAGCCCAATCCTCTGCAAAGTCTTCCATCATCATCTCAAAATCCTCCTCACACACCTCCATCATCTTCCACTAACCTTGGTTCATCTTCTTCACATGAATCATTTCCTCAAATAGACCTTCCCCATTCACCTTCCCCTAAGAAATAATAAAATGAAGAAAGCAGTTATGGCCAAGAAGAAAGCAGTAATGGCCAAGAAGAAAGCAGTGAGGGAGCTGATGATGAAAATGAAGAAAAAGTGAAGAAGAGGAAGGTGGAAGAGAGGGAGATAGCCAAAAATAAATTACTAAAGGAAATGACAAAGATGAGGTTGTTGATAAAGAAGAAAATAGATTTGAAACTAATGAGCCTCATAATGAGAAGAAAATCCCAAACAGTGGGTCTTATGATGAAGAAAATGACACTAAGAATACATATGAAGATAGTGGGGAGGAGGATATGAAAGCAATGAAGAAAACAAAAATGACAGTGACAAGAATGGCAAATAGAGCCAAGAAAGAAAGTTTGAAGTTGTTTTCCATAGGCAAGAAAATGATGACAAAGGGGCAAGAAATGAAGATAATGAGCAGGGCAGTGAAAGAGAGATCAGCCAAAGGAACTCGCCTAATGAAGAAAGAAATGACCCTCACAGCGATGGGAAGAGTAACAAGGGTGCCCAAAAATAGTGACCCTAAAAATAGTGCACGCAGTGATACTAAGGATGAAATTGAGGGTGAATACGGTGGTTCAAAAGATGAAAAAGGGACAGATTTTGAAGGTAGCGTATGCAGTGGTTCAAAAGATGAAGAAGGGACAAATTCTTAAGGCCATGAATATAGTGGATCATAGAATGGAGAAGAGGACATTCATGAAGACAAAGATGTGCCAAACAATTATCAAGGTGCCTCTAGCATTGTAAAAATAGACGATGACAGTCCTAAGGGTCTTGTCAATGATGATGGCATAAAAGATAGTGAGGATGCTTATCAAAAGGGCAGACAATAACAAGGTAAGGAAGATGCACACAAAGAGATCATCTGTGAGGAGTAAAAAAGCCCTAAGGTCACTAGTGATCAAGCTTTGCAAGTAAAACTTGTTGCTCCTTTCACCATTATGTATCAAAGAGGAGAGAGGCATGTTTTTGGTACCTCCAAAGGGCAAGGGGCCATGCACTCCTCCTCAACTCCAATTAAAGACAAAGGTAAACAACAAGTGAAAGAGGGAGAGGACAATCATGAGGAAGAAAGAGAATTTGAGCTCATTCACATAGATAGTGATGAGGAAAATGAGACAAAAATAGTAAAATCTCTTCTACAAGACTGGAAAGCATATATTAAAGACTTTGAAGTTGAGTTAGAAAGGTCAAAGGATCTCATTCGCTTATTACAGATGGAGAACAAACAAATGAGTGGCCAGCTGGCCATCTATGAAGCAAGGGCGCTCAAATATCAGAAAGAGGCTCAAAGGTCACAAGTGCAGTTGGAGGAATACATGGGCGCTTATGAAGAGGATAGTGGTGAAGCAGGCCAAACTAGAACGAGACCTAAGACTATGGGTCTTAGGAAAGCATTGGAAAAACAGAGAGAGGAAGAATCAGCCCAAGCACAACAATTTCCACTCACTGAGATCCTTGCCATGGAAATTTAGCATAACAGGGAACCATGGCTTGAGAGAGAAAACATACATCTAGACGGAAAACTAGAGAAGGGCAACAAAGACTTGAGCTTGCAAAGGAGAATGATTGAGCACTATAAATGGAGAGATCACTTTGCAAGGAAAAAACTCAAAACTGCCCAAAATGAGGGCCTGACACCAAATGATGAAAATGACCAAGCTAGGCTTCGAATTTTGGCCCAAGTTTCTCTACAGGTCTCCAAGGACCCTTGAGTCACCTACCTACCAATTTTGAGAGCAATTGGACAATTTATTTTTATTTTTTTGCAAATTTTGAGGCTAGGAGCGTACCACGCCCTGTGATGCGCTTTTTCCCAGGGAATATTCAAGAGGAACAACATACATTTTTGGACTTCGCATCATTAGAGGAGCGTGCTCACCAGTTTTCAGCTCAACTAGAGTTTTTTGACCCCCCAAAAGGGTCAAAAACACTCATTTTTTCACCTTTCTACCCACTTTTCTAAGCATGTGTTGGGCTCCTGGAAGTCTTGTATCTTTCCACTTTTTGGGAAAGTTTTAAAGGTTATATTGAAAAACTAAAAGTATATCTGGAAAGTAGATTTCAAGGGCTTTTCAAAGAGCCATCTTAGAGCCTTTTTCGACATAGGGAAGGCCTCCAAAACACTGCTGCAAAAGGTCTATTTCTACGTTGCGCTCCTGGTAAGTTTTCCAATTTTTGACACAGTGTGCTATGCTCCTGTGTGTGACTAGACATAATGTGTGTTTAGTAATTTTTCAAAGGCATTTCAGGCCTAAAAGTCAATTCAATTTCCATTTATAGTTGGAAAATATATTTATTAGATATTTTTGTGCCTTGGGCTTTGCAAAACCTCAAGGACAACTTAGGATATTTCTGTTTGGCCAATAGGGTTCTAGATACTCTCTTTGGCTCTCCTCTTCCTTGTTTGTTATATAAGGCATGAAGATTCATTGTAAAGATTTGGGACTTGATGTGTTTAAGAGAAATGCATGGTTTTATGAGCTTCGAGAAGAAATTGGTTTTATGAAGTGGATGAATGGCTTGTTTGGCTTGATGTTGGAAAAGATTGTTTGCAGGATTCCATAGATTGGTGAATGGTGATGTTTTCCTAACTTGTTAATGTTTTCTTGTCCTCATTTTGTTTCAGTCTGCTTGGTTGCTATAGATCAGAAAAGTATAGGTTGAGACATGCTCATGGAAGCACCTCAAACCTCCTGTTTGCTATAGCTTTGATGTTTTCCTCTTTTAGTCATCTTAAGGAATTCTTGAATGCTCCTTAGGCCCACTCAAACATATTTTTGTTTCATGAATGGTTATTATGCTAGCTTATATGTATTATTCATGGTATCCCTTGCTTATTTAAAGTTTTCAGAACCCTATCTTGAAGCTTTCCTATGAAATATTGATTGATTAGGTTAAGACAAAGAGGTCTCGTTTCTATATTTCCCTTTTCCCATGCTTACCAACTTATTTTAAAGTTCCCAATAACTTGATATATGTTTTTTAGGAGTTCCCTCTCCATGAATTGAGTTTTTTGTTTATCTTATGTGTTTTCCCAAAATCTGAAGGTGAATTTCTAAAGTTAGGAGTTCTAATGCTTCTATGCTTCACCGGAATGTTCATCTTACATGTTTATCAGTTTGAGTATTCTTCATAGAGATTATTGGTTTGCCCTAGCTCATGAGTTATTACTTCAGACTATATAAGTTTAAGACCTCTTAGTTTCTTCCCAAACTTAATATTCATTACACCTCATACATCACCTAAAGGATCCATTAACCTTGCTAAATCAACCTTGCAATACACTCTGTTTCATCATTTAGACACCCTTGACTTCATCTAATCCCATAGCCCTATTGATTTGATAACCTCCCATTCCACCTATCCTACTTAGTGATCTTACCCCAACCCAAAACAAATAAACCTACACTTAACAACTAGCCTAAAATCAATCATCCAATGCAAACAAGTTCACATCCTTCGCATAATAGAGAGAGCCTTCTCTGATTCCAAGAAGGCTAGGTCTTAGGACTCCAAAGACTGGTCTGATGTTACCTTGTCATTTGGTCCACCAATCTGCCAAATCACAAGACCCTAACATGTAATATCTCTATTTGTCTCACTACTTCCAAGAGAAGCCTTGGCCAATAATTAACCAATTTTCTGCCCTCTAGGATAATTATTTCCTTGTGTTATTTCCTTGTCTAATTATCCCTTATTGATGAGGTAAATTCCCAATATGAATTGTGCAATAAATCTAGGGTCTTCCATTGAATTCATGTACCACTTATATAATTTGGATGATTATAAAACTGATAGTACACTGCCCTTGAACTCAAATCTAAACTGGGTCTATCTCATAACTGACATGCATGAGTTATTTATGAGTGAATCACCAATTACATGATTTATTACTGGATATGGTTCAAGTCTAAGTTTCACTCTTTGACCTCTCACTGGTTCCTCCATCAGTTAGAACTAATTAAATTGAATTTAACTCAGATAAACTGAGTTAATTAATTACAACTCAAAATAGACTCAACCAAGACTCCTATAATGTAGGATACACTCGAAATGACTCAATTTAGACCCTCAAATCAAATTAACTAAACCAACTAAGTCATACTAACTTAGTTAACTCGTACAACTTGTCCTATGATTTGGAATTACACTTTTATTCTAATTTAATTCAAGGGAAAATCAAATTAGAATCTTTCCTGGTAACATGTAGTAATATAAAATTATATTAATTAAGAATCAAAATAAAGTTATAAATTTAAACTAAACTATTTTTTTTAATAATGTAAGAAAATTAAACTAAAAATTAAAATTAAATAGAAGAAAATTAAATTAATAAGTAAAGCACATTAAAAATTAAACTAAAATTATATTTAAGTAAATTATAACCATATTACTTAAAATTGAATGAAATTGATAATAATCACCAAGGTAAATAGCTTCATTAATATAATTGGTTTTCATTTCTTTGAGTTAGTTATAATAATCATTTTGTAGTATTATATTTTGTGAGATACCTTAACCAACTTTGTAGTAGGAGAAAAATTTAGAAATCACGCTTTCATTTGTACTAGAGTTTTCTCCCTAAATTTTTTTTAAGTACATAAATACATTCAAAATTGTACCATAATGAAAAATAATTTCGTAAGGCATCTCTCTAACATATAACTTTTTGAGAGATATAACTTTTTGTAAAATTTAAAATTAGTGAGTTGCCTAAACGTTTGGTTTTGGGGTTACTGATACTGAAACTCTATGGTAGTCTTCTACCTATTATTTTTATAGGCAATATTATTTTTACTTGTATCACTTTATTTTAAATAGAATACAATTTTCAAATTCTAATTTATGACACATTTCAAACTATAATATAGTTGATTGTATATTGTGTGTCAATATGATGTCAAAGGTGTCTTGCAATGATCTCTTAAAGAATCGTGTTGGTTTGAAATATAATTATACATGTACCTTATTTTTTTTACTTCCAAATCAATAATCTCCAACACTAATACACGATGAAGTTAAGTTATGGATATTGATGTCTTGCATTGATATTGAAATTTGATTTATGGTCATGTAGTTATGTTTTTTTTAAATAAATTTTTAAATTGAGTTTAATTTTATTTATAAAAAAAAAAAAAAATTCATAGATAATTTTAATTTTATTGATTTTTTTATTGTAAATTATTTTATATAAAATAATGTTAAAATATCTTAGATTTAGCGCTTTAGTAAATAATTTGTTTTTTTTAGAGATGTAGGTTAAAATTTTCGGAAATATGTTGTAAGCATTTTTTCTTGCATTTATGAAATCATTGTAATTAATGTAAAAATAATAGTCAATATCTTTTTTTTTCTTATCTTTCTGCAAATTGTTGGGACAATGGAAAAGGTGTTGATTTACTGGTTTTATATAGGGGAGGTGAGTTTCATTTCGTTGTGACATTAAACACTAGTTCACTTTTTTAAGATTTTTTTAATTATGTAAATAAATCTAATTTCAAATAAAAAAATTCTAAATTTAAATTAATTAATTTCAAATAAAAAAATTCTAAATTCTAAATTAATTTTAGTGATGTGCTTAAAAATAAGAATAAATAAATTCAAATATTATCATTAAAAATAAGATATATACAAATATGCCACCAAAATTATTTGAATTAGGTTATTAGAAGTCACTCCTAACTACGAAAATAGTAATAATTAAGTTAAAAATTTAAATATCTAAAATTTTGTTCTTATATGGGTCAACATCGTGTGATATTTTAATAGCTTCAAATTTAAACCAAATTAACTACACTTTTATTTTTTCATTATATTTTATGCTTATTAGAATTTATATTATTCCTTTCAATCAAACTTGTATGAATAAAATTTTTACATTAATTTCGGTTTTGAATCCTTAATGATTAATTTTTTTTATAAACAGTAATATATGAATTGGTTATTTATAATACATAATAACTTAAAAATAATAAGGATATTTAAAATTTTCTTACTATTTTATATATAAAATGTACATTTTTCTTCATTATTAAATAGTAATTTATTTTTTTATATGAAATAGTATATGGCTTATTTTTAATTGTATTTTTTAAAATAAGAAGAAAAAATTAGTATTTTTAGAAATTTAATAATTTTAAATCATATTTTTGCAAACGGAGTTTTCGAGTATTTACAAAAATGTATACTTGTTTTTCAAGATTTCTTTTTAATAGAACATTTCTTAGTATTAAATATTTCTTTGCTTATTTTCGATACTTTTTCTTCTTTTAGTTCCTTTGTCTTGAATATGTTTTTAAACATTGTAGTTTGAGAATGACAAATAAGTACAATTATCAGAGGGTAAAAAGGAATGCTAAAAAAATTAGGATGAAGAAAAGTGTTTTAGTGAGAGTACTTTAGCTGCAACAACTCATGGACATTTTAATCCATCTTTATTTTACATGCAAAATATGCTATCGATATCAATCAATCAATCTATATTCCTAAATAAGATTATGGAGTGAGACAAAATTATATGCTCTATAAATATATAAGATAACGTTATGCCAGCTTGAGAACAAAAAAATGTTTATTTTTAGAATGAGAAATTTCATTTTAATTTTTCATAGATACTATCATGTTTTTTTTCATTTATTCAGCTCTCAATTTTTTTTTTTTAATACATATTTTTATGTATATAAATTTTTCTTTTACGTATGATTAGTTGTGATTTATTAAGAGACTTACTAATATTCAATGTGAGCTAAATTTTATTTAATTAAATATTTTTTATTTGTATTTATTCATATTTATATTATTAAAAATTATATATATATATATAAAAGAATTAATGTTTTTATAAAAAAAAAAATTATTTTAATACATAATTGTTTTAATGAACACATGTTTTCAATATTTTAACGTTTGTCTATGATAATTAAACTAATTCTATAACCCATAGAACAACTGTATTAAATTGTTGTCCTTACTATTTTTTTTCATTTACTATTTATAAAATAAATAACGTTAACGATTTCTAACTCACTATATAACTCAAACAACAACCACATAAAAATGTTATTGTTATTAAGAAGAAAATATTACTATTATATGAAAGGATTATATTTTTATTACAACTATCTTTATAATTTTTTAATTAAACAACTTCATCTATATAAATTAACAATGACAAGGCACTACTTCTTATATGTATACTTCCTTTATTCTTTACCAGCCTAGATCCATCTTAACTCCAGATCTATCAAGCGCCAAGAGGGATCAAATATCCGGAAGTGAAAACCTCTTTTTTGAGTGCAAAACTTGAGGAAAGGTTTGCACCTGGAGAGATTTGAGCCCTCTAGGTGCTTGATAGATCCGGAGTTGAGATGGATCTAGGCTGGTTTTAGTTGTGTGTTGCCAAGAAAATCCAAGAAAATATATAACATATGATTAATTTTATCAATAATATGTATATATATCAAATATTAATATAATCATTTCAAATATTCTAAATATTTCTGAGATTAACTTGGTCGTTTTAATTTTGAGTTTTCTTATTTACCTCATTTTGTTGAGATGATAAATATTTTTAATAACTTTAATCATGAAAAATGATGAAATTTGTGAAAAAGAAAATTCAAATCTTAAATCATTTAAATCTTTAGCTCGAGTTGTTGTAGTAAACATGATACCTTGTCTCTCTTGCTATCTAATATTTAGGTTAAATTAATGTAACACAAAAATCAATGTACTTTGTCAATAACTTTTTGTGCTTACACTAAAATCAATGCATATTGTTAATCCAATCACTTTAAAATTAATGTACCACCATATATCCAATTAGTTCAAATCAGAAATCAACATCTACATTGAAATCAATGCATTTAATATAAGCAATCAAATAAGATTAGAAAATAAATTCTACACTGAAATAAATGCATTTAGTGTAAAAAATCAAATAGGATTGGAAATCATCTATATTGAAATCAATGCATCTAGTGCAAGCAACAAAATATAATTATAAATAAACATCTACACTGAAATCAACACATCGAGTGCAAGCAATCAATAGTATTAAAAATCACCACCTATACTGAAATCAATGCATCTAGTGTAAGCAATAAAATATCATTAGAAATAAATATCTACACTAAAATCAATGAATCTAGTGAAAATAATCAAATATGATTAGAAATCACCATCTCCACTTAAATCAATCCATCTAGTGCAAGAAATATTATTCCCTCTCTCCACCCTCCATCCATATCTATATCCTCCTCCATCTCTTATGTTTTGTCTCTCTATCTCAGCCCCATAAACACACATGCTCTGACACTCCGTATTTATCAATATCTTTGTCACTCCCTCCCTCTCCCCATCTCTATCTTCTTCCCTCTCTTCACCTTCCATCTATATCTCTATCTTCCCCTTCTCCCCCTCTCCCCCACTAATAGCAACATCTACATTGAAATCAACACATCTAGTGCAAGCAATCAAATAGTATTAGAAATCACCACCTACACTGAAATCGATGCATCTAGTGCAAGCAATCAAATATCATTAGAAATAAATATCTACACTAAAATCGATGAATCTAGTGCAAATAATCAAATATGATTAGAAATAACCACCTCCACTTAAATCAATCCATCTAGCGCAAGAAATATTCTTCCCTCTCTCCACCCTACATCCATATCTATATCCTCCTCCATCTCTTCCTTTTTGTCTCTCTTGCTCTCCAATATTTAGGTTAAATTACTATAACACAAAATTCAATGCATATTGTTAATCCAATCACTTTAAAATTAATATACCATCATATATCAATTACATCAAATCAAAAATCAACATCTACATTGAAATCAATGAATTTAATGCAAGCAATCAAATAATATTAGAAAATAACTTCTACACTGAAATAAATGCATTTAGTGCAAACAATCAAATAGTATTGGAAATCATCTACGTTGAAATCAATGCATCTAATGCAAGCAACAAAATATAATTATAAATCAACACATCCAGTGTAAGCAATCAAATAGTATTAGAAATCACTACCTACACCGAAATCAATGCATCTAGTGCAAGTAATCAAATATCATTAGAAATAAATATCTACACTAAAATCGATGAATCTAGTAAAAATAATAAAATATTATTATAAATTACCATCTCCACTTAAATCAATCCATCTAGTGCAAGAAATATTCATCCCTCTCTCCACCCTCCATCGATATCTATATCCCCCTCCATCTCTTTTTTTTTTGTCTCTCTATCTCAACCCCCTAAACATACATGCTATTCCACTCCACATCTATCAATCTCTTTGTCACTCCCTCCCTCTCCCCATATCTATATTCTTCGCTCTCTTAACCTTCCATCTATATCTCTATCTTCCCCTTATCTCTCTCTCCCCCTCTAATATCTCTCTTTCCTCCTTTTGTCCTCTCTCCCTCTCTCTACTCTCTCACATCCTCTCTCTTCCTTCCTCTCTTTCCCTTTCTCTCCCATCTCTCTCTCTCTCTCTCTCTCTCTCTCTCTCTCTCTCTTCACCAACCAACTATGTTACTATATCCCTCCCTCTCTCCTCATTTATCCTTCCCTCCCCCCTTATCTCCCTCTCTCCTTCTTTGTCTCTTTATCTCACTTGCAAACATACACACACTCTCTCTGTCTCTCCCTTGTCACTCCTTCTCTCTCTCCACTTCTCACTCTATATATTTCTTATTTCCTCCCTCTCTCTCCTTCCAACTCCATCTCTCTATCGGTCCCTCTCTCTCCTTCCAACTCCATCTCTCTATCGGTCCCTCTCTCCTCTTCTCTCTTAAGTCC
Source organism: Pinus albicaulis (assembly GCA_034641835.2). Classification (NCBI taxonomy): domain Eukaryota; kingdom Viridiplantae; phylum Streptophyta; class Pinopsida; order Pinales; family Pinaceae; genus Pinus; species Pinus albicaulis. Next base: position 525,326,597 of record CM076580.1, read on the forward strand.
TCTCTCTCATCCTTCCTCTCTCTCCCTTTCTATCCTACCTCCCTCTCTCTTCCCTGATCTCTCTCTCTCTCTCTTTCTTCCCTCCAATATTCTCTCTTCCCCCATCATTATCCTCCTCTCTTTAAGTAATAATTCTCATCCTTCCCCTCTCTCCCTTTCTCTCATCCCTCCATCTCACTTCCCCATCTCTCTTTCTCTCTCTCTCTCTATCTATCTATCTCTCTCTCCCTACCCCTCTCTCCCTTCAAATACATTACTATATCCCTCCCTCTCTCCTTCTCTCCCCCCTTCCCTCCATATATCCTACTTTGTCTCTTTATCTCACCCCTAAACACACACACTCTCTCTCCATCTCTCCCTTCTCACTCCCTCTCTCTCTCTATATATTTCTTCTTCCCTCCCTCTCTAAATTCCTCTCTATGGTCTTTCCTATTTCTCCCTTTCTCTCTTACCTCCCTCTCTCTTCTGCCATCTCTCTCTCCCTTTCTCTCTTACCCACCTCTCTCTTCCGCCATCTCTGTCTCCTCTAATCCTATCATTATCTCCCTCCTCTGCTCCTTTTCTCTCTCCCCCTCCATATTTGTGTCCCCCTCTCTCGCTCTTCATTCATCCTCTCCCCTTTCCTTTAGTTTATCTCCATCTCTCCCTTGTACATCCCGCTATATCTCAACCTCTATCACTCTATATATTTGTTCTCCATCCCATATATATCTAGAGTTAATATATATCATGATATATTTATAAACACTATAATATAATAAATTTAGTATTGTATTAATAGAAAGTTATTAAATTTAATAATATTAATATTATAATATATTAATATGAGTATTACATTTAATAATAATAATAACAATAATCTTTTAATATTATACTAAGGTTAATAAGGTTTTTTTGCATGGTATTAATAATAATTTAGCCCAAGGTATTTGGACCATAGGCTTAACCTAAATAAAACCTATTTTTTGAGTGTTCATAAATATAAAACAGATTATGGAGTAAATATGAAAAAATGTTTTATTTAATTACCATACCTCTTTTATTTACTATGGTATTTGGCCCATAGGCTTGTTATATAATTATATTTTTATTTATTTAACTTACCTCTTTATACCTCTTTTATATTTATTTATTTACCATACCTCTGGTTTATTTAGATTTTTATTTATTTAAATTTTGAAATATTGCAATTTTGATGGGGAAATATTTATATCTTTAAAGATTTTAATTTATCCATAGAACATGGGTTTTCTTTTTAAATATTTATTTTACAAATATTTAATTAAAATAAATATTAAAGATTTTGGATTTTTATTATTTGTGTTGAATTAACTCTTTTCCTTTGATTTAGTAAATGGTATTAAATTTAGTAAAGAGTAAAGATGTTTAAAATTTTACTTAATTTGGAAATTAAATGTGGTAAATTTTTTTGTTAAAGGAAAATTTATAATCCATTCAAATTCACGTATATAATAAATAAATTATTAAATGATTGAGATAATTTACTATCCATTCAAATTATATAATCTCAACCCATTAATAAGTTTAGAAAGTTATATATAATATAAATATTCAAGTTATATAAAATTAAAGATTAGGTTAATGCTTTGGCCGACATTAGCAAAAATAAAATTTATTATTTTTCAAGGACAGGACATAGTTGACATCGGGTCATAATGGGCTAGGTTGTAGATTGCACCTCTGGCCCCAATGATTTAATTCTCTAAATAATTTATGTATACGTATATTAGAGGATACATTCTTATTTCATGTATGTTTTATTCTTGATTTTGACTAGTCTTTCTAATTTTATCATTTATTGTAAATGGAAATCCTCAATTTTTCAATTTTATAATGTAAATGTGATTTGAGCAACTCCTACCAAAGTTACTACTTGGTAATTGAATTACATGATTTTTTTTTTAAATATAAATTGTCAAACTTTGTCATATAACTATGAATGCAATTATATTTTGAAAAATAATTTCATAGAATAATAAATTCTCGTTACCTTAAAAATATAAAAGATGTATATTAATATTCTCCATAAATATTTCATAATACACATTATATGTATTATGGCACCTGTTTCTATATACAATTTTTCTAATAACATTATCTTTAATTTCAATAGCGAAGACTACACTTTCTAGCAACACTCATTACATTTAGAAAAATAAAACTAGCAATTGTATCACATGTTGCAAAAGAAATGTCTTAAGGCACCATAGGATACCATAAGAAAGAGTAGCCTAGAATAAATAAGTTTTTCCAGAGAAGGAGCCACTGTGAAGAAATGAAAGGAAATTTTTGCTTCCATGGAAGCAAGTCATGGAGGTTTCAAAAATATTGAAAGGATATTTTTGCTTCCATGGAAGTAAGTCATGGAGGTTTCAAAAATATTGATCTACATATCCCAGTGCTAATTTCGTGCTTGTCAGAAATTGTATATTGTATATGAATAACAATAGCCTTGGTATACAAGAAAGTGAATGTCATTTTAATATGGAGACATTTTTGGAAAGATATATTATTATTTATGTTATGGTTTATTTTTCTAACTCCAAACATGGTTTATTATTTCTCTATATACATAAGAAACAAAAAATACAAAGCAATTTCAGAATTTTAAGTTATAGTTTATATTTTATAATTACAAATCTAGTTTCTTATTAAACTATTTTACACACATCTATTTATTCAAATAAATTATATTGTGAATATGTTTTCTCCTATTATTTGATTACAAAATTATTTTACTCCCTACTAAGTAAAAAAACTTTATTATTAAAGAATTGAATGCCAAATTGAAAGATTGCTCAAGCTAGAAGTACTATAATATATAGAACTGATTTTTTGATGTATATATATATATATATATATATATATATATATTTATATTTCATTGAATTTCCAATACCTATTATCTTCAAACCACAGCTACCAAGTTCGAATTGGAATTTTGTAGGATACGGTAAAAGTTTGAATAAAAAATTTGTAATTCTAAAAAAATTCGACACTATACATCCTTAAAAATTTGTTGTTCTTCTCGAAACAATACCTTTCATTTACTATTTTCTGAGTTTATTTTGAATTAAAAATCACACTTATCACTTTTTTTCAAAACTTATATTCCTTTCTAAACTTAAATTTAAGATACTTTTCTAATTAAAAAATTATGTATCTAAAATTTTTCATAATAAATACAACCATATTTAAAAATATACATATAATCCTAAAAATAATCACACCTTTTAAAATTAGCAATGTATTACATATTTAAAGAGACAAATCCTTTCCTTTTCCATTTTCTAAGATTTTTAGGCCTTTGAAAGCAAAAAATGAAATTAGAAAATGGTAAACTTTCTTATTCCATTATGACTTCCCATTTTCTTGTGTATATTCTTACTTTCCCTTTCTCATTTTCTAAGTTTTTTACGTCTTTGAAAATAAAAATGAAATTAGAAAATGGTAAAATTTCTTATTCCATTATGATTTTCCATTTTATCTTCTATTTTTTTACTTTCCCTTTCTCTTTCCCATTTTCTAAGCTCTTTACGTCTTTGAAAGCAAAACTGAAATTAGAAAATGGTAAGTTTTCTTATTTCACTCTAATTTATTATTTTTTTTTGTATTTTCGTACCTTTTCTATGTAAATATCAGTTATTGAATGAATAATACACCTGTTAAAATTTTAAATAATATTTAATTTTTAAATAATATTTTATTAATGAAACATTGATTTAAAAACCTAAAAACCCAATCGAATAAAAGAATCGATTTTCGTATTTTTTTGTTGGACTCGAGCGAGGTATTGAACATGGGAGCCAAATTTAGGTAAATAAACATTCACATTGTCAACTTGGAAAAAAAAAATTATAATCCTAAAATTCTCTTACCTAATCATATTTTTAAATATATAATTGAGTTCCATTTATTAAAAACAAAGGAAATATTGAGAACCTCCTAGAGTTATAAAAGGTAATTGACATGAAAAATAAAAAATATCCTCATGACAACATACACATGTTAATCTTAATTGAATCATTAAAAAACTAATAGGGGATAATAGAAAGTATCATTGATGACTTTCATCAGTTCGAAGAGCAGTAAAAATAAGTTTACTGAGAAAACAAATTTAGCACTGAGAGAGATTTGGAAGCAACTGTTGAATTGGTGAACATGTCTTGCTCTATGGTGTTGGATATTGAGCATATGCAACTATTGAATTGGTGAACATGTCTTGCTCTATGGTGTTGGATATTGAGCATATGAAACTATTGAATTGGTGAACATGTCTTGCTCTATGGTGTTGGATATTGGGCATAGCTTTCTTGATATTGTACGCAAGACAATAAATTTTCATGTAGCTTATACTACATTAACCATGAAATTGTCAACATTTAAAGCACACTTTCCATCACATTTGTAGAGAAAATTACAATAGAGTATCACATTTTTCTTATCATATCTAAATGTTCCTATATGCAACAAATACCTTGTGCCTCATAGTTTAAATTTTTGCGGGGAGGAGGAGAGGAGTGTCAAGGTGCAAGTTAGAATAAGGAGAAAAATAAGAATCTTATATCTTATATCTATATTATTTATGAGAGGGATCAATTCTATTTTCACTCTAAAAGAGGTTTGCATATGAAGACATTTGATCCATCTTGGCTCTTGGTAGATCCAGAGTCAAGATTGATCTAGGCCATCTTAATTTCTCTCTTTAAATAAAATATATTCCACATGAATACCACGGGTCAATACCATGGGATTTTTTTATAAATTATTATTATTATTATTATTATTATTAATTTTTATTGTATTTTGACCTAGTCAAAATGTTCATTACATTATGTCAATCTTTTAATTTAATTTTATTTTATTTTTATTTTTATGTAATTTGACATAGTCAAAATGTTAAACATGACATTACAACATTTCTATTATACACCTAAAATCAATCTAACTCATTTAAAAGAAAAAAGAAAAAATTAAAATTATATAAAATATATAAAAAACTATTTACTTGTGCATATAATGGCCTAAAACATTTCAATCGCGGGTCATCTTAATTTAACCCTTTCAATTAAATATATTTCATATGAATAACATGGGTCAATACCATGGGTTGTTTTTATAACTTATTATTATTTATTTTATTATTTTTATTTTTCATTGTATTTTGACCTAGTTAAAATGTTCATTACATTATGTGAATCTTTTTAATTAATTTACTTTTATTTTTATTTTTGTATAATTTGACATACTCAAAATGTTAAACATGACATTACAACATTTCTATTATACACCTAAAATCAGTCTAACTTATTGAAAAGAAAAAAAAAAACTAACATTATAAAAAATATATAAACTATTTACTTGTGTATCGTAAAACATTTCAATCGTTAAAATTTGATCCAATAGCTCAGACATAGACAAATTGACAACTAGGAAAGTCATTTTCAAATAAATATATATATATATCTATAAAAAATGAAATTGATATACAATACACTCTTATTTTAAAATACATTATAAATATATATGACGTACCGTAAATATTAGTTTAAATTTCGTATAATTTTATTTCATAATTTCTAATTTTGGTTATATTTTTAATTATGCTACGCATTCATAAAATGAAGGTAATTATAAATATGATATAATAATTTATAACAACTAGCTTTTAATATATATATATATATATATTTTTTTTAATTTTTACATATATTTTCTTTTATGGAAAGAAGGGAGAGAGTTTATAAATTTGATTTAGCAGTTCAAATTAAACGTCTAAAAACCTTTATTACTTATTAGTTTTTTATATATTTTTTAATATTATATATAGAATTATATTTATATTGAGAGTTAATAGGAGATATGTGATTTTGTATATGTTGAATTAAGAGTTGACATGTATTTATTTTAAAATAAAATAAAATAAAGTGAAATATCATATATATATATATATATATATATATATATATATATATCATAATAAATAAATAAATCAATATCTTCAATCTCATTATATTAACTCAATTTATTGTTGAAAATATGAATCTTTACAAAGAACATGTAACAGACCTCTTATGTAAATTTAAATGGTAAATATACTTTTACCTTAATTATTCAAATCAAGAAAATAAGAATTAGTTCATGGTAAACGGATTCTTGTTGAAAGTTAAACGAATTCCTCCTAATGAACTCACATTATTAATATGAAAGGAATATTACGAGTCCAGGAGTTGGTAGAGTTGCATGGAATTCATCTTTTATATATTACAACCCTCTAGTAACTCCAACGGATGGATGTGATGCTCATCTTGAGCACTCGATTTCTCCATGGTCATAGTAGCGCTCTGCGGCAACTCCTCCATTATTGTTTCATGCAGGTGCAGAGTAGTCGGGCAGTGAATTCCCCATGATTGCCTAGCTCCGAATTACGATACAATCAAGTCGGAGGAGTATTGATCTGTTGTTCGAATGGAAATTTGGAGCCAAGGTTATGTTGTTCAAATGGAGGATTTGCTTAAAAAGATAAGTATATTTCTTTATTAAAAAGAATTTCAGAGTTTATTTACGCAAAAGAAATATGAAAAGTTATGTTTGTTATCTTTCTAAAAAAATCACTTGTGTGAAAAACCATAAGAATCTAGATTGTTCTTTTGGAAACATTTACTTGATTCTTGTGCATTGAAAGAGAGATTAATCTTCTTTTAATTCTGGAAAGATAAGTTATAACATTAATCTACTTAAAAATTTTACACTATTTTCTAGATAGTGGTTAATCACTATTACAATGTTTTGGGAAGAGTTTAATAGTTTAATACTTGAAAATATTTAACAAGTTCAAAAATAAGATAAGGAGTTTTCACCGAAATAACTCTTGAAATTTTGTGCATATGGAGAACTTATGCTAGTTTTCTTAGTAAATAAAATATATCACTGCTAGTAGATAAAAATTGGCATTATGTTAACACTTTAGAAAGATGTATGTATATATGCATCTTATGTAAGAAAAGGTAGGATGCTCTTTATTTTTCTAAAAGGTCTATCTAGCTCTTATGCCCAAAATAAGGGTTAGTTATGGTACTTTATTTTAAAAGAGATTTTCTTGAATAGATTCAAAGAGGGTAACTCTTTAATATCAATATTTATATAATATTGTAGAACAACAAAATAGAATATGCATGCTCTATATTTTAAAAAGGTTTTCTTGAATGTATTAAAGAGGGTAGCTCTTTAATATAAATATTTACATAATATGGTATAAGCAAAATAGAAGATGCATGATCTTATTTTAAAAGGGGATTTTCTACTCATTTAGTTTAGGAAATGAGAACAAATCCAAGGTATTTTCTTGAGAATGAATATAGATTAAAGAGGGTAACTCTTGAAATATTTTCATGTGTAGTGAAGAAGAAAAGAAAAGCTTCTCACATTAAACTTTTATACATCAACCATGTTGTAAATAGTAATTATTTCATAAATCCATGGATAGTTTCATAAATCCATAGATAGTTTACCATGGTATTGGTAAAGATTAATGGATTAATAAATCCATGGATAGTTTACCATGGTGTTGGTAGAGGTTAATTATTTCATAAATCCATGGATATTTTACCATGGTATTGGTAAAGAAATGTTGAGCTATCTTAATATTTAGGAGAATATGTGAGTACCTTTATGATATCAAAACTAATATGTTAGTTTATGTTAATCCCTTTTGGAAGAAGATCTTACATAGGCATGCAACATAAGTAATAACTTTCATTGGAAAGAATATAAATATTTGTAGGTGGGAAAGATAGCATGTGGTGCTAAACTATATTGGAAATGATTGTTAGAATAATCTTTGAAGAAGAAGACATGTATTGGTATGCTTAATTGCATAGTTTTATAGAAAAGAAAACATATGTTTACATGCTCACTTGTGTTGAGATTTCCTTTGGGAAGACTCATGAAGGAAGCTATGTGATTTGTTGTGTAAGCACTCGTTTGGGGAAACTCTTTTGGACCCTATATGCATTTGCATGCATGGAAGCAACATTTGTTATGTTATCTTGCATTTCATGCACTGAAAGTAATAGCTTAAGGGTTAGCTATTTTGATTAAATTGATGTAAATTGCTAAGTTTATGTAAATTGCATGCACGAATATCATAACTGATATATGAGTTTATTTTAAATATATGCTAGGGAGATGTAGCTATTGTCTTGCAGGAATGTGTGCTTATGTGATGGAAACATTATTTAATGTGATAAATTATAACCAGCACATATGAGGTATGTGTTGTTAAAGGGAGACTATCAAGGTACTTTACTTGCATGTCATGAATATAAAAGAGTAGATGGAGAAGCCTCTCTAGTATAGATATATGAAAGGGTTGATTAATAATTTATGAATATTGACATCAATGTGTGTTGAAGGCATCATTAGCAGGGAATAATGGTGACATGTACAAAGGAATATTATGCTTATCTCAGTGGTAGGTAAATGATTAATGGTTCATGCAGATGAGTGCGAGTTGAAGAATGGTCGAATGATCGATGGTCCATTGTAGGTACATCTATGCCACCGAGATATGAAGATATGAAAACTAGAGGGTAAATGGTATCATATTTATTGTAATGCCTTTAAGCTAGATATTTCTATATATTTCCTTGTAAGATTTATAAACGATGGTTAAGGGATAGTCTCCCTTATAAGCCATTGAGTGAGGGCTGATCACCCTCACGAGCGCTTAATAATAAAATTAAACGTTTGCTAGTTTTCACCCTACGGGGTTTCGAGGGTATATTGGTGTTCAATGATGTGATTGATTATTGTGTCAAGATAATGATTTTGATTCCTTTATTGTTGTGAAGTTTCATAATGCCAACTATGTGATGATTACATGAATAATGAAATGACTGGAAGGTTACATCATACAATACTATGTTAATGTATTGTAATGGAGGTTGTTAATGGTTAAGGAGTTTATTACTCTTATTCTAAAGTTATACTATGAACTGTTAAACATTCAATGTAATGATGAGTAAGGAATATTAAATAGATAATGGATAGTTAACCATGAGTAACTTGTATAAAAAAATTTAAATCCTTACTGTGAAGTTAAGATGTATGTTACAGAACATGTGGTAAAAATTTCACACCCCTAAAATATTTCTCTTTAGCATAGCCATAAATAAAATATGTGGGTAATCACTTTAGCTAACATAATTTTATAATTTTAAGAAAATGAAGTAATTGAAACTAGAAAAAAAATAATTCCATTTTTTAAAGTGAGGAAGATGTATAATTAATATATATTTTTTCAATATTTCAATATAGGCCTTAAATAAACTATCAAAATTTCAGGAGATGATGAAATCAAAAGGGAAATTCTTCATAAATGTGATTTTGAGAGGGTTTAAATTTAGAAATAGATTCAGCTCAAACAAGAACTCTTGGAGAACCCAAAATCCTAAAACTTGACAACTATAATCAGGAGTTTCAAAAATTCTTGCCATATTCATTCTCTTTCTCTCTCTATATATATAACTTTAATGTTTTTCATAATAAATATTTTAATATGTAAAAAGAAAAATGATTTGGATGTAAAAAAATTCAATTACTCTTAAATATGTGTAATTCATTCAATTTTAGATATAAAATAATTATTATGAGAGAGAAATAAAATATTTCAATATAATTGATTAGATAATTTTAATACTCCTATATAGTTTAGAAATATTATTTATTTACATTTATTACACTAATTGGCAAACTTTCTCACGAGAATAGATAATAAATATGAATGATTATTTTTAATTTTTAATTTAAATTCATTTACGACTTTCCAAACAATTACCACAGGGAAATGATATTAAGCTAGAGTTTTCCTCGGAGAAAATTGAGAGAGTTAATTGTCTCCCTAGAAACAAATATCTCAATTAGGTAAAAGGAGAGCCAAAAAGCGAGAGAAAAGAAAACATCAAAAAACCTAAAGGCTTGGAACCTGGTTGGCAGAAGTCCAAGACAAGAAATGAAACTTATTCCTCACTAGATGTTGCGAGATTCTTGAGTTTCTTGGAGCCATTGGAATTCCGTGTTGGACTTGTACGGTCTCCGATAACCTAGACAAAGCTGGTGTGGGTTGAAAGTTTTAGGTAGGATTATTTCGGTCCCTCTCTAAACTGCTCTGGTGGTAAACTGGCTCGAGGGGAGTACTAGGAAAGGTTACCATAACTCGATTATCGGGTGGAGAAACTTTTTGTCTTAAGTAATTTAGTGGTAGTTTAAATTAAAAGAGATAAGTAGTATCTTCTATTATTTCGTGAGTTACATTATTGGTTTGGTGTAATGAGAGGGTAGATTCTGCTGAACGTGTAATCTTGACATAATAGTTGACAATATCACATAGTTATAGAAAACGACGAGTTACCTGGCTATCATTGTTTTATGTGAATTCATTTAAGAACTCGAAATAGTAAATGGAACGGTGTGACAAATAATAAATGTAGAATACTGAGGCAGAAAATTTGATACAAACCCAAGTTAGCAAATATCCACGCTAATTTCCCACCAGCCTAATCTATCAGTCATGGAGATAAGAATAAAAAGTCATTGGAATGATTTTGGGTATACAAACTTAGGATTAAGGTCTCTAGTAACTATAGGATACTAGAAAAGGATAAATATTGACATAAATTTAATATAGAATGTAAACATGAGCTTTATAACCAGTCTACAGCAAATCCGCGTAAGAAAACAAAATACTGAAATAATCCTTGCATCACTGGATACTCGGAATTGAATTACATATGGGTTTATGCAATAAGCGAGGAAGTGTTTCCCCTTTTCGATAATGTAATAATATCTTCACAAAACATTTATACCTTTTTAAAATGAGTCGTGAGGGAATTCAGTTAGAATGTTGTTGAAATTTAAAAAAAAAATATAACTAACAGGGGTTTAATACCCTTAAGAGTTAGTAACACCTTATAGTACATACTTCATCAAAATGAAAAAAAAATTAACGAGTATTGTTTCTCCTCTTTATCCATTTAGAGAGAAACTCTTACTGGGTATATATAAATATGTACATGTCTAATATTTTAGATGGAAATTAAGTAATTGTAGTAATAGTACTTATCGTATGTTTGTTATAAGAACCAGCGATGACTATTCCGGGCCAAGGCTGGTAGAAGGCATCCAGCCCAGAACAATCTAAATTGGTTAGAACGAGTAAAAACAAATAAGGGAGTCGAGATTGTTTAAATTCCAACTATAACGAAATCGTTGTTGAAAAAAACAGTATTCAAAGGATTACTCTAGAATAATAATGAATTATTGTGGATAAAAAATGGAATTTAGTTCAACAAGAGATATAAAGAATTAGTTTATTCACCAGAAATCTCAATCAAATCACACAGGTGAGTTGTTAAGGGAAAATGTTTGATCTCTTACCATCAAACTAACTCAAGAAGGAAAAATAATTGACCAGGATAGTAACAAGTCATTTGTAAGAAAACAAGTGAAGCTGCGAAGCAGAAAATCCCTGCCAATGCCCAATAGAAATTTGAATTAAATATTGCCATTAATACAACTTTCAAGTTTTTTTTAATGAAAACCAATGTTGCCAGATAGAAAAGGGTGACATGAAATTCTTAGGACAATGCTCTGAGAAAAAAACTATACGCATGAACTACAGCAGGAAAAAGTTACCTCATCTCCAAACACTTTCCCAATATTGCACTTCACTATCACCCCGAGAAACAGGAACCCAAATCCTATTTGTGAAAAGCACATGAGAACCCCACATAGACAACATGACCTACAATGCTATACTTTGATTATCCCCAAAATCCGACCCGAGAAAAACAGCCTGGAATTCGACCTCTCGCTTCTAAAAAAGAACAAGTTGGTAAAACTTGAACCATGACTGCCAACTTGAAAGGCCTAAAAAGAAACCCAGTTTGATAAACTCACTCACTGCCATTAGGTGAACCAATAATTACAAAACAGTACTATAAATGCAGAAAAAGAGCAAAAAATTCTACTGAGCAGGGTACTAAAGAATCCAGACTCTTTATATAATATATGAGCATTTTACTTTAAATAGAAGCACAATTTGAATCTAAGAGGTTGAGTATTTAAAGCACAATTTGAATCTAAGAGGTTAAGTATATGTAGGACATCCTTGGATTTAATATTTTAAGGCCACTGTGAATAATTGAAGGAAGAATCATCGTGCATACTTTTCGTTCATTTTGTCAATGGCGTGACAGTCAAGTGGCCAAGCACAGCTTCATGCATAATCCCCAACCTTTACATATTTTCACTAAATAATTGAAGTGGACTATCTCAAACCTCATCTTTATTGATTTTCAAGAGAAACACACGTGAAATTTGCTTGTAAATCAATATATTTACAAACAAGCCATCTAGTAAATGTATCACGCATTGCCACATGAATTGTGAGACATTTTGCTTTGCATGGGAAAACAATATATATAGAAAATATACCTAAAAGGGAGAAAATATCATCAAAGATACGTATACTGAGACATGTGCTGTCTTTCCCTAGTCAGTTTTCTTTGCATGGAGAAAGATTTCCAAAGATTTCTACCAAATTTATTCCAAATTGTGAGAAAAAACCTAACCTTTTACAGGTGAAATTGCCCTTAGACTACGGGATTGAGAATTGGATTAGATAGATACTAGATGAAATGAAAGAGATTTGATAAATAGAAAAAACCCTTTCCACATGGTTCTTGCATTATAGAAAACTCGAAACGTGGCCAACTGAAAAAATCACTTCCTGTAATAGGCATTAAATTACAGAAGAAAAAAAGGCTTAACAGTTTATGCAAAAGCTCCCAAACAGATCAAAAATACTAAATCAATCTTATGTAAAGTCACTTGTACATAAGATTTTTTCTACTCAACATTTGATTTGACCAGCTGTGTGGATGGATATATTGAGCAACCCATATATAGTGGTTGAGTAAGTCTAATTGTTTTGGGGAGAAAGCCCATTTGGTAACCCAAGAACAACTTAGTGGCTCAGTAAGTCTAATTGTTTGGGGGAGAAAGCCCATTTGGCAAACTAGGAACAACTTATTGAAGTCGAACTAGAAGGGCAGCATAATTCTAAAGTGCTTGAATTGGGTATTTCTCTTGTCAAAGACATACTGATGGTAGGAGGTCCATCAGTTCGCAATATTCTAGGGAGAAATTTAGATATAGTAGAAATTTAGGGACTTACGGTTATTCTCGTGCCATACTGTTATACCCTAACTTGACGTACTCTGCACTTTTTCGTACTCACATAATTGTGAACATCATTGATAGTGATTTCCTTTTCATTGTGCCACTCAACCGCAACAACAACCTATTATCCTAGAGAACCTATTTCATCCTCAAGAAAAAATGATTGCGAAGAGAGTTACAAAATTCCAATTGCTTTTTCTACATTTACATAGGTAAAAATAAAATTAACCATTGTACACAAAATGGGGGTTACTTTTATAAGAAAGATAGTGTATATATATATATATATATATATATAAAATGAACCTAAAATTTATGAAGTAGGTAATAGTGTAAACCCAGTGAATATAGGGCTATAACCAATGCTAAAAAAATAATCAATTTTTAGAGAAATAAAATTGTAAGTAACCAATGCTAAAAAAATTATCAATTTCTAGAGAAGTAAAATTGTAAGCAAGTAAATGCGTTTTCATAGGGAAATTAAAAACCAAAGTGGTAATATAAAAACTAGAATATGCAAAAGAACAATGTTCGTAATTAAAAAAAAAGACTAAACTTAAAATGGGTCATAGAGAAAGACAATAAATTATTAGAGACAATAGACCACACAGGATTATAAAACCATTTTTTAATATAATTATACTTTTATATGAATTTTGTAAGTTAAGTTGTAGAACAGACGGCATAAAAAAAGAAACATAGGTTTTAAAACCCTCAAAATTTCTTATTTTAACAATCCTACCCTAAAAAGGGAAAACTGAACTAATTTTGTTTCACCATTATTTAAATAATGAATCTAAAATTAGAGAACTTACACAATAAGGTAAGGGTATTTACTTAAGGTTATCGACAAACGCTTATCCAAAGATCAACATCAACCAACAACTCACTGAATAATAAGTTCAATTTGAAATAAATTCACATAATAAAATGTAGAATTACCTCTGATACGAATTTCAAGAAATTCAAACACAACGAGTCACTGATAAGTTATGGAACTCAGTAATTCAACTAATGGTGAAAAAAACTCATTCAAACCCTTCCATACTAGACTAAACATAGTGAGAACAGAGTTTGCAAAGTAAACTTACCAAAATTATATGACTATATAAAGGTTTGATTATTCGTTTCATAAACAACTGTTATGAATATAATTATATTTATAGGTTAAAGGTCCTGAAATCAATATATGTATATTTGTGTATTGAAATTATTTGGGAGGTAAAAATAGTTATTTTTGTAATTAAAATTGGAAATGTTTTCCAAGAAACATATATTGATGTATATATATCTATCATACAAATAAAAAAGCACAGTGAAGTATTAGGGCATAAAACAAATACAATGATGCATAAGAAACCATGTAGCAAGTCCTTGCCGACTTGAAACACACTATTGCGGCATTATTTCTACTAGATTAACCATATTTAGAGTGTTAAAATAAACAAACATCACCTCAGAAACTTGTACGAGCTATGCCATGAGTCTATAGATGGGATGGCAAATGGAAGAAGTAAAGCAACTCTACAACTTGAAAGATCCATGTCACGCTTCTTCGCATGACAATATGCTTGGAAAAATTTTAAAATGTAAAATAGTTGGATTAAATTAAATTTTAAAGTAGTGTTCATTTAAAGGGTCGCATTCCATATTATGTAGATGCTTATGCTGGATGGAATTCCCTTAGCAGTTTCGGCCCTTATGTATCTGTAGTTGGGAGTTTTTGAATTTGCAGTGGTCAAAGAAACTTGATTCAGGCCTTCTTTGTTTTGTTTTTCCTTAAGAGAAAAGCAGAGATAGCAGACAAGTGGAGCTGGATGAAGCGGATGTCGAAACCCCGCGAAGACACTATGCCCTCATAATAAGCTTGTTGCATGCGAGAACCTGAGAACATCCATTTGCAGGTGATGAAGGTCACAATAAATCCGTGCTCAGCCTAGAGGCTCTTGGCGAACTCAACAGAAGGAATGAGATAGCCCATTCCAGCACTGGGAAAAATGGAAAAATGTGGCTTTCGGCTTCCCATTCCAACTTCACCTCACAATTCTTTAGCAACATGCAAGGAATTCTCTAGCAATGGACAGTATATATATTTTTTATGGTAATCAAATCAGTAGCAATGCAACGCAAACTCAAGAGCAGTAAGAGATACCAGAACAAAAGCTACGGAGACCATAGAGAACCCAGAATATAGGTCACAGAGAGACCAAAACAACAACACGTACTTACATGTGGTTGTACGTGTACATTTTCACGTACTTGCTCATGGGAAAATTAGCCTCTGTATTTAGTAACTTGTTGCGAATTAATACTTTACTAGACATTTATTGTTACTAAACTAATGCTAGGTAATCCCAACATTACTTTACCGTGAAAAATCATGTTCATCAATGTTAGCTATATCCTATATTTTCGTACGGTTAGTGCATTTGGTGGTGCGATCAGTGCTGTCGGTGCCTCGGGAAGAGGCCAATAAGACCACAAGTTCAAACTTTCATTAAAATCGTGGAAAGTCGTAAAATTTTTGAAAAATGAATAGATAATTTCATATGAATTTGGTTTAGGATTCGAAATTCATTTTTGTTTTCATGCATATTAATACAATCGTTCAAAATCGATTACTATAGTCGCTGCCAGCCCTTGGGGCAGGAACTAATAAATGTCATTGCTCTATTTATATTAAAGTCATTGAATTGGAAGAAGGATTCTTCTACTACATAATTACAAATAATATTTGTTATGCGTTGTAAGCATATGTCAAACTTAGAGAAATTTATGAAGCCAAGAGGCATAGTCAGACATAACTATATAAAATGTATAGTTGAGATATTCCCTGCTAAGAATTTTGTCCATTCTACTATAGGTCTATGCAGTAAAGAAACAAATATATATGATGGTAAAAGAGTTAGGGGAAGTTTCTGACACAGGACCTAAACAAATTTATTAAGTTAATGGAATTAGCAATGTGAACCTATAGAAATGCAATGGAAACAAATCCGTTTCCATGCAATGTTTAACTGATCAAATATTCCTATGATGGAAAGATAATAAGGTTAGTCAAAACTAGAAAAATAAAAATAAAAATAATAAAAATTAAATGCTATAGTAATAATAAAATAATTTTATTGTTTGATATTGTAGAAAATCTGACAGAGGATTCGATTTGATCTTATAATGTACTAAAACAAGATATTGATTCCTTCTATAATTTGCGGAAACAAAACGCGATCGCACAATCACATAACAAGTAAAGGAAAGAGATAATCAATCACACAACAAAAGATGTATCTGGGGAATGCACACTGCCTAAAACTCTGCTATTTGTATATTGTATAAATTCAAGTACATGAAATAATACAATTCTTTCTCTCTCAAAGAAATTCATGCACTCTGCCAACTGTCTCACTCTGACCTAGGAAAAATCAGTCAATTATTTAACCAATTCTCATCCTATGCTCAACCTACCTTTCTCACGCTTTCTTGAAGGAATTTTAACCCTATTAAATAAGAAATTCCTTCTAATTGATTGCACACTGCATATTTTGCCTCCATATGACTCTATAAATGACATATACAATTTTCTAATTATCTAACTGATATTTATCATCCCTTTCACCTCAGTATCAACTCGGCCTTCCTTAGA
This sequence comes from Pinus albicaulis, assembly GCA_034641835.2. Taxonomy (NCBI): domain Eukaryota; kingdom Viridiplantae; phylum Streptophyta; class Pinopsida; order Pinales; family Pinaceae; genus Pinus; species Pinus albicaulis. The sequence continues at coordinate 525,343,503 of CM076580.1, forward strand.
ACTGACATGAAATATATATTTATAGAGAATTATCAGTTAACTAATTGATCACTACTTGTGAATTAAATCATATTTAATTCAATGGACCTCACTAGCTCATCACTCAGTTAGAACTAGTTAAAGTGATTTCAACTCAATTAATTGAGTTAACTAAATAAAACTCACAAATAACTATAACTAGACCCCCTTAAATCATAAGATAACTCTACATGCCTATTATCTAACCCTCAACTCGAATTTCCTAATCTAACTCTGTTATTCAGATTTAGTTAACTAATACAAGTTGCACTGAGTCAATTTCTCTTCTAATTTAATTAAGGGAAAATTAAATGAGAATCCCCCTCTAGGTGCTATTTCAACACTCCCTCTCAACAAGAAAGGGATTATCTCATACCCCGATCATACCTCTATGGAATTTGAATTTGCTTCTTTCTAGCCCCTACATCAAGATGTATGCATCCTGCTCCTCCCTCGGAATGTAATCTAATGACATAATCCTCCTCTGAACACAATCTATGAGATGGTGATACTAGATATCAATATGCTTGGACTTGCCATGGAATATTGGATTAGCTAAGAGTTTGATGCAACTCCGGTTATCAAAATTTATCATCGTCGGGCCCATTTTTTTACCAAACAAACCAACAAGTATCTTCCTCATCCAGATTTCCTCATATGTTACATAACTAGCCACCATGTAATCTCCTTCTATTGAACTGAGTGCATTTGATCTTTGTTTCCTGATGTACCAAGAAACTGTTGTTGATCCATTGCTGAAGATGCCTCCTGATGTACTCTTCCTATCTAATGGACTTCCTACCAAATCTACATCAGTGAAGTATTGAATCTTCACTCCCTTTGTCCATTTGTACCATAATCCATACTCTATAGTGCCTCTGAGATATCTCAACACATGCTTGCATTCCTTCTAAAAGAGCTTGGTAGGCTTAACCATAGATTGGATAAGCTCGTTAACTGCGTAGCATATGTCGGGTCATGTGTTCACAAAATACAAGAGTGAACTAATAACCTTCCTGTAAACATTAGCGTCCACTACTTCACCCAAAGTATCATCCTCCTTCATCCAGTTTCTTGCTAGAGGAGTCTCCATGGGTTTTCTTCCCTCCATGTCAAACATCCTTAGAATCTCCTTGACATACTTTCCCTGAGATACAAATAGCTCCCCATCTCTTCGCCATATTTCCAATCCCATGAAAAGTGCTATAGCCTCATGTCATTCTAGTCAAATTCTCTTCCAAGATCTTCTTCACAAGACTTTATGAGATGCTCATCACCTGTCAATATCAGATCATCGAGATAAAGAAAAAATAATTGAAAGCTTATCATCAACCAAAATATGTTATAGTTCTGCATCCTCTTCACTCTTGCTGAAGTCCAACCTGAGGAAATAACTGTCAAAAGGGGTGTACCAAACATGAGTTTATTTCTTTAACCCACACCATTATCTCTTGATTCTGCACACATGTGACTCCATGTCTAAGGTCTAAAAACCTTACTACTACTCAATGTACACTTCTTCCTCAATAAATCCATTGAGAAAGGATGTCTTTACATCCATCTAATGTATCTTCCATCCCATTTGTGATGAGAGTTCAAGGATGGATCTAATAGATGGGTACCTTGGCACTGGTGAAAAATTTCCATCTAGTCAATCCTCTCAACCTAAGAGAACACTCTAGCCACAAATATAGAATTTTGTTTCTCCACACTCCCATCTGTTGCCTCCTTCACCTTGTAGACCCATCTCCATACTACATCTGAGTTCCCCACTGGTCTTGGGACAACTTCCCATGCACATTTTCTGATGATGGAGTCATACTCCTCAACCATGGCATCAACGCACACTAGTTGCTACATAGCTTCCTCAAAAGAGGATGGTTCTATCTCAATATCTTCGCTCATAAGAACGATGCATCCATTGTGCCACTCTGGGGGCCTTCTCTTCCTGCACTGTGATGTGGGTTCTGCCACATTCTTTCTTGCATCCAGCAATAATTTTTCAGCCTCTTTGGTGCACTTCCTTCCATCTCTGGTGGTTGTATTTGCATGAGTGGTTTATACCAATCTCTGTTCCTATTCTTATGGATGCTCCACATTCTGATTTTCATCCTTTTGATAAAGAGCTTCTCAATTGCATGCAACTCTAACTCCCTCTCAAGGGACAATCAAATGGATTTTTCTTCGTCAAATTCCACATATCTTCTGACCACTTTCATCCTATGTGCTAGAAATTCCACCTAGTAGTTTTGAGGTGTATCAGTTTACCCCACAAATATCCCCAACTATTTTGCTGGCTCTAGCTTCTTCCTCTAATATTTGGTTACATGGAAATAAACAGATACTACAGGAAAAGACCCTTTAGCTTTTGTTTTTTAGGAGGCCCTTATAAAAATACCGCAGACTTATGTTTCTAGTGGAGGTTACTACAGGAGGTTGGCGGGTGGAGGTTTTTGTGGATGTTTGTTTTCTGGTGAGCTTATAATCCTAAACTGCACTGATGCATTCAACAAGAGAAAGCACCGGTGCACACAAAACATTAGAACACTAGACACCGTGCGCTTTGTGGACTCCTACCTGGTGTGTCTTATTACTCTAGCGCACTGGGGCTTTACAAATATTCTCCAACGATCTGTCCTAAAACCCCGCGCCAAAACAAAACCCGCTCAGTGCGGTCTTAATAAACTGCATCGGTGAGCCTATAAAACCCTGCACACCAGAACGGCGTTAAATAAAAAAAATTACGGCCAAAAAACCATATTTTTCACTTTTCTCAGTGCTCCAGAGCTATCAAGTACCAGTGCAATTTATCCTTGTCTAAGCTACCCTGACATCAGTGCTCCCATTGCACCCATTGCACTAACTGTTGATGTGCATTTCCCACCAATATCTAGCTTTAATTTCGCAAAATAGTGGGCAAATTTACTTTTTCAAATTCTACAGCCAACATGCCTCATCAACGGCCAAATGTACAGGTATTTTTCTTCTTTCTCCATAATTAAGACTTTTAGCGGATTAAAATTTTGAATTACCTTAAAATTAACCATTTAAAAGAAAACAAATTTTTGCCTAGTGCCCTCGAGCCATTCAGCTCGCACCGGTTCACTGTGCTAACTATAAATTTATAGGTCGCACTACAACTGGTGCTAACAATATCCCCACCGATTCCAGGGCAGTACCGAAAGGCACACCATGTTATTTAAAATTTTTTAAATAAGTGTAGTGTGGTCGGTTACCCGACTGCACCATTGACCATGGGGAAGAGCAGAAATGCAGTGCATTGACTTAAATATCCGTCCCGAGGCTGGTAATTTTGTCAGCGCGCTGAATTCCGCATTTCTACAGGGTCAATGTTACGGCCTGGTAAAATACCACATCGTTGACTATGTAATGATGTTAGGAATTTGGTGTGTTGACCTAACTATACACCCCAACACATAGAGTTTAGTCAGCACACCACCCTCCTGACACGGTCCATAGGCAACGGTGTGGTCTATTATACCACTGCATCATTGACTTAAGAAGAATGCTAGGAGGGTGGTGCACTGAAATTTTTCAGGTGCATTGTCGCCAGTGCGCTGAATATTGTTTGGTTCTCCACCGCCAGTGCGTGACAAAAAAAGACACACCGCTATCGGTGCATGCCTATTTTTATGGCGCACCGACTATTTTTTTCAAAAAAAAATTATAGATGTATATTCCTAAATACATGTCTCATTTAATAAAAAATTGTATTTAATATGTCAATCATTCAGAGATGTGAAAGGAGAGAAGAGAGGGAATAACAACAACAACAGGCAGATGAATATAACATGGTTCACCTGTGGGAGGCACAAGAGAGGGAGAGAGATGCGTACCCTCTCCCTATAACAACGGATACCTAGGGGCTCCTAAGGAAGGTATCCCTCCTCAAGTCCTATGAGGAGGCTATTGCCCTAAAGGGCCATGGTTTGTTTTTGAGACATCTTATCCGTAGGTGGAATGCCCACCTACAAGCTTTTCGGGTTGGTCCTAACCAGTGGTACGCGCCCACTGAGGAGGAAATATATTTCATCACAAGGCTATTGAGGAGAGGGGTGGATTTTCCCTTATTCCCAGAGGTTCCAGTTGGCTATGCAACATGGAGTCAGTTTCTATACTCCCAGATATACATTAGCACTGATATAGTGTCTCCTTCATATTTTCAGGTCTCTGGAGGTCAGTTATGTATTGCTACAATTGGTAGTGAGAAGGTGAGGTGCCTCTCATTTCTGATTTTGACCATTTCACACAACACCAATGACGAGCAATGAATTAGTTTCCCACTTATATATTATGTTGATTCTTTAGTAAAGGAGACATGAATTGTGAGGTGGTCTGCCATTTTTTTTTCCACAGTTCTATACAGCCTTACATAGATGTCATGCTCATGCATAAGGGAGGGTCAACTTCCCTTTTGCTTTAGAGTTGTTTTGTTTATTTTTTAAGAGGTTTCCAAAGACGAGGTCTACTTTTGTTCGACAGCCTCATCGGTCGAAATTGGAGACACGGATGAACATGTGGGGACAGATGATGCCCAAGAGGGAGAGACTTAGTTTTCTGCAAGGATATCACATGATGCACTAGAGTTTCTAGCCAGTGTTGACAAGCATCCCTTCATTATGGTCCCCCGTCCTTGTGCTAGTTCGGATTGGCAAGGGTGTGCCAACATCCTCTTCACGGATGATGAGCTGTCAGATGATAGAGGTAATATTAATGTTTTATTTAAATTTATTCTAACATATTATTTAACTTGTTTTTATTAAATTGTGTAATGAAATTGTCTAATTATTATTCTGTACTTGTATATCTTTTGCAGAAATTGGGTCTTCTGATGGTGAGGACATGTCAGCACCACCACATGATCTAGGTGTGGATCCTGATGACGACCAGGATATGACAAATGGAAAGGATCATCAAGAGTTCGGTGCAGAGAGACTTGCTCCTGCTGGTGTGCTGATACTGCCTTTTGCTAGATGCGGTAGGCTTGATAGGAAATTGAGGAACCTTGCATGTTATAGGCATGGTGGAGACATAGCACATGATCGAAAGTTCACAAGCAGCGTTGACACATCATCTGATGATCACGATTAGGGGAGTGATCATCGTTCATCTCCCGTCGCAAGAGATGAGAAACTTCCACTAGAATCGAGCAGAAATCATCATTAAGAGAAGGTTGGACCATCGACCATGTCCAGTCATCACAATAATCATCAGTAATTTGGACCATCGACCATGTCTAGTGATCAGGATGAGTAGCCGATGGTTGATCCTGATCAACATGAGGCACTAGTACTATTATTAATGATGTACCACCAGCTGATAGATGACATTTGTATTACAGTTGTATATTTTTTACATTATTCAGTTATATATATATATATATATATATATATATATATATATATATATATATATATGGTCCATTTATTTTATGTTCATGTTGAAGTTGTACTTAATTTACATGCTGGTGATCATCATGATGTGTATTTTGTTAGGTCATGTTAGATATGTTCCTTTAATGCGTAGCTTGCAAATAGATGTGTATGTGATAGCAGTTATTTCACATGCGATGTATATTTGATGTTTCTGTTGTGATGATCTTATATAATGCTAATTGTGTTTTTTTAGATTATCATTATGATGATGATGTTAGTGAATTTGAATGTGTTTTTTAGTCAAATATGATGTTTGTACAATGGTTATCATGATCGTGATGTTTATCAATTAATTTAATATCAAATGACCATGATATTATAAAATTGTAATATTTGTAGTTCTAATTGTATGTAAAATTCTAAAATTGTAATTGTAATGGTATATATGTAAATTTGTAAAATTTTAATTGTAATTGTAAAATTTTATTTGTATTACTATGAAATGATTGTAATTGTAAAATTATAGTTGTAATTCTAATTGTAATTGTATGTAAAATTTTAATTGTATTAATGTGAAAATTTTAATGGTATTAATGTGCAATAATTTTATTAAAAGTTTCAAATTTGTAAATTTGTAAAATTTTAATTAATTGTAAAATAATAAATGTAGAATAATATGAATTATTGTAACATAATAAAGTTTAGAAAATAATGCAAATAAACTCGTGCTTTAAAATTATCATTATTTTATTATGACCTTACATACAAAAAGAAGGAACTTTATACAGTACGCCATTGTTTTTGAGATCAACAAAACTGCAAATTATCAAGTGAAATATTGATTTTAATATTAAAACCATGCAAACTACCAATTAATTCAAAATATGTATTATAATGTTTCTAAAAACCCATCTTAAAAAGTATAAATATTGATGATCAAATAACACATGTACCATATCAATCTTGGTTCTCATGATCACCCTCAATATCTTCCAGCTCGAATGGCATAATAACACTATTGTTCTCAAAAATATGTTTTGATCTAGGGCCATGTCTCAATATGAACCACCAATCCCTATATGATGCAGGAGCATCAAAGCTAAATTTCCATTATTCATTTATGTAATTTAGGGGGTGAGGTGTTTTAATTATTTTTCTCATTTTTAAGAAATTAAGAGAGAAAATATAAATGTGAGGATGATTGTAAATATTCCTTAAATAATTAAGGATATGAGTGGAGTTGAACTAGGTAGATAATCTAGGGATTAGGAATTCCATAAAAGAGACTTAGTTGAGTCCAAAATAAGATAAATCTAAATTAGATTTTAGTTCATATTTTTGTGGAAGAATTTATGGAATGAAATAAATTCATATTTATGTATAAATAGGAGGGTTGTATGAGGATGAAAAACAAGTGAGTAATACAGAGAGAGGGGGAAATGGATTGAGAGCTTTTTGTAAAGGGTCAACAGCCGAAAGGCAAATTATTGTAATATTCAGCCAGATGTTTGAGTTGTAAATTTTACTATGCTTAGTATATATTAGCATTTTTTGTTTGTATAAGATCTCTTTTATTTATGTACATTTTAAGCAGCTACAAATGTTTGCTTTCATGAAATTTTAAATGCATGTTGGAAGCACACAAATTTTTTTATGTTAGGATTTTTTTAACCTAGTATCCTGGCATCATTTGGTATCTGAGAAAGGTAATGGTTGTAGGCGAGGAGAATCGGTAATCAAAAACTTTAAGGACAATCCATTCAATTGCAACAAATTATTTTCACTTAAATACGTTAACTTCGACTATAAATGTTTGCTGCCTTATACAATTCATAGGTTGATTTTCTTCAATTTTGATTGCAAGTGTCATGTAGGCGACACCCAAGACCTATATATGTCTATCATTTTTTAAAGCTACTTTAGCCAAGAATCTGTTTAGTAAATTCATGCTTAATAAGAGTGTTTCCCATTGAAGCTGATATAAGGCTGTATACTCCATAATCCAGTTAACTATCAGAAGGTGTTGTTTCCCTATTGCGTCAATCAACTGACTATTAATATTGTCCAACATATGACCTTTTAACGGTAGTTTCTTACACTCTCTTGCTTTAAATTTCTGAAATGTATCCTCCGATCTGGTCCATTTCATTGGCATCAGGCCATGTCAAATGGTGCCTTGCCATTCCTCCATTGACTCTATGAATCTCCATGTCACCTACAAAACTGTTGATTTACCAACATTAAAAAAATAAATCTCGTGAAGAAACTTGAGACTCACCGGAAGCCAACCTTCTCAGAGCAATGCCTACTTTCTTTTCAAATATTAACAACCTGTCTTCACTATTTATGAGACCCGATGGTGGCTTTGATTCTAAATCTTGCCTCACCCAAAAGAAAATATAGTCAAAATTTTTCCTTGATACTCCAAAAGCGGATTTGAATATTTGTGTCTCATTGCCTGTATATGCCAATCCTGAATTTGATGAAAAAGAGGAGGAATTCCTCTGCCAGAAGTTGTGCCACCAATCTGATTCTGTCACCTTCTCTTTCCCATCTCTAATTCCTCAATCTGTCGATGAATCTTGTGGGTCACTGCTTCCACAAAATAATTTCCTTGCTTAGATCGTCACTTAGAGACAGTAGAGAATCCAGCGTTCCCATGTGGAGGTCCAGTATATTGAATTTGTAAGTGGAAGTATCAATTGCATTTTTGAAGATGTCATCCTGAAGGCGGTGCCATGTTGAGGATATCGAATTCTGAACAGGAAGGGACACCAAACAATACCTTTTGTTAGTAGCCATCATCACCCTTTGAAGGCTCCTTTGATATCTTGAGATGGGAAGTGGGGGACTATTTTCCTCACCCTCTTATGAGTTCTTTTTTTTCTTTTTTTTTTAATTCCAAATTCATAATTTCGATTTTGTTATTATTGTTTGTATAACAATGATCTCTTACAGACTCCGTTGGGATTTTAGAGTGGAGTTTGAAGAAAGAGAAAAGCTGCAATATAGATCAATGTCACATGTTTTGTAATTAGTAAGAAAATTGGAATTTCACATTAACTGGTGAGGAAGGAATCAATTCCATCATTGTGGACAGTAAATCTCGGTCTTAGTAAAATTGAACAATTTTAATATATAACTTTTAAAGTGGAAATTTTCTTTCTACATCAATTATTGAAAGCCAGTCATATCAAGACACTTAAAAAAGGCATGTGTGGGGCTTGTGAAAGAGGTGCGGCTCTAGCGGAATATTCAAGGTATGGATCCAGTATTTCCACGGTACCACCTTCCAGCGTAAGAAAATATTACTGAGATTGATCGAGGTAATGTTTTTGCAAATATTTCATGTACATTTTTTTTGGAGAATGTCATCATGGAAGGACATTCTGTTACATCAAGGTTTCATGTTTTCAAAGAAATAAATTTAAATTGAAGAGATTGATATGAGGGAACTTGGCTTAAGCTAAGAGGGGAGATTGTGCGTACTTTGAAGGTTTCTAACATTTTTTTGAAAGATTTATGTTAGAAAATTTTTGGGAAGATATTTATTTGCTGGGGAGAGAATGGACCTTACACATTCAAAGTAAATCTGTAGAGGCTTGAATGTATTCCTAAAGGAATACGCGAGAGAATGGTTGGATAATTTCAACCACGAGAATATTCAAGGAAAGCGCTCATTGAATGAATCAATATTCATTGAGTAGAGATATTTTAAAATCTAGATGATTAAAATTCCTTGCCATACTCGAGAAGATGATATTTTGTAAATGTTATGAGAGAGTGAAAATGTTGCAAATGGGGAGGTATAAATGAATGGAAAAAGAATGAAATAATGTGCTATTCTTGGGTGATATAAAGAGAAACATGCATTTTTATGTGAGAGGGTTTATTATGAATAATTTGGATTCTTCACAGTTTTGGTTAAGTCATTTTGGACCAAAGCTTGTAGTTGGAATGAGAGAATTCTTTTGATTTGTGTTTTAAGATTGTAAACACAATTTCTTGATGTTGTAAAATCTTTGTTTTAGAATCATGTGGCAGCATCTAAGGAGGATTTATTTAGGATGGACACAATTTACAAGTTGTACATTATTCATTAAAGAGGTTGGAAGCATGTTCTCTGTACAAGAGATGTGAATTGATGTTGTATGGTGCAAAAAAGTACAGGAAAAATGTTTGCATTAAAATGACGAGCTTATAGTATGAAGGGCATGTGAATGTTAACAGTGACAAATATGGCACAGAAGAATGGAATCCGGAGAATTGAGATTTCGAAGAGAAGGTTTGTTAATAACCTTGAAGGGAGCATAAGGTATGATAATTCAGAAAGGTATTTTTGACTGTTCAAAAGTGAATGGTTTATTTATTTTAACCATAAATAAATCTTGAAAAACATGGATTTCATTTCAATTAAATACTTCAATATCATGTGAAATGATAATGGGTAACTGATGATATTTTTCATAGGAATGAAGTATGAGAGAGAATAAATATTTTATGTCCTAAAAATCTATGTTCGTTAGAGGATTGTATAACTTGAATTAAGTCAAGATATCCACTATTAAATTATTGGGTCAAGCCTTGAAGTCAAAACAGATGTTAGGGTCAAATGAAAGTTTGGATAGTTTGAGTTAAGATTGATTATTTTTCATCCAAGATGAAGAGTTTGTGTAAATTTTGAAGTGAAAGAGTCATAAGCTAAATCAAAATTCTAAATGTAATTGGGTGCATTATCGGTAGATCTCGACACCCAAAGAATTGGTCATTGTAACCCATGAATTACTGTAGTTGCAACAAAGTGAAGAAAGAGAATTACCCAGAGATGATTTAAAGATAGAGAATCAGAAGAGGTCAAGCACAGGAAGAGAGATTGTGTTTCTGAAGGCTTTCTGAGAGGAGGTTTGAATGAAATTCACACGTGAAAAGATGAAGTTCACAAAGGAGGGGAAGATGACTGTTGATAATCATTTCTGAAGATCTTATGAAGACCACAGCAGAAGGAAGAAGAAGGAAAATGCTAAGGTAAGTGGCATATGTGAGTAGTTGATGGATGAAGATTATAAGTGAGAGAAGGCTGAGATAATAGTTCACCTTGAATTGTTGATGGAATTATTGTAGAGAAACATGAAATACTAGAGACATGGTTGGACCATGAGGAAGAAAGTGAAGTGGCAGAGACTACACGCAAAGAGGGAAGAGAAGGTAAACATACAGCTGACAGAAGAGTTGAGGAAGATCGAGTATATGTTGAGGTGTGAAGAACTCAAAGAAGCTGAGTTAAAAATGGATTTTTACATTTGTGGCCCATAACAGGGTGAAATTCTGGGTGAAGAGATCAATGAGGAAGATCTCATGAAATATTCGAATATTTTAGAAAAATATAAAGATGTATTGACGACAGAAGCATATGACGCTATGAAGCCTTGTATTTTTAAATCTCACATTTTATGTATGTTTGCAGGATGTGCGAAAGATGGTGAACAGTCTGGTGACACTGTCACAGAGAAGAATGAAACTCTTGAGGTGAAGTGTGATGGAGAATTCCTTTCAGAGGAGGAAGGTATTGATTTTTTGCAGCATGAAGAAATCATAAATGAATTCTTCTTTGGGGTAAGATAGCTAGTTGAAGCTGTTATGGAGAAGAAGCAAAACAGAAATGCCGAAGAGATATTCCAAGGAGGTAAACAAATGTATTTGTTTAGTGAATTTGCTGACAAAATTTAACAATGCGATGATGCTGAAACCAGGATAACTCAGAAATATTTCCAGAAGAAGAATGAAGCTGGGAATGAATGTTGGGATGAAGTGCTGGAAAGATTTCAAAGGGAAATTGAGTTCCTCGAACGATGGCTTAAGGAACCTAAGGAAGAAATGAAGCTTGCAGAATCTGATCCAGAAGAAATCACAGTTACTATGCATGATAGGGATGAAATGGTTTTAACATTTATAGAGTTGAATTAATTTTGTAATTTTTCAAATAATAATGTACCTATAGGTAAATAAAACGACATTAACATATATGATGTCGAAATCAGAGAATTTGAGTAGAAATTATTTGGCGTTGAGATGGAAGATCAAAAGCAGCAAGGAATTTGTGTCCGTAGAGATATAAAGGAGACATAAATATTGATCTAGTGGGATAAATAGGAAAGTAGCCAGCATTTCAAAATATGATCTACTGAATACGAGAAATTAAATGATGGGAGATTGGTGCTTGAAGCATCAAAGGAGACCAAAAGGTCTTATCTTTTTAAAACTAACATTTTGTTGGTGAATGAAGGTACATCACTAGATGAGGAAGTTGTTGCTATAAAAGCAATGAAAGACTATATTTATAATCAAGGAGGAGTTCTTGATTATTCTTCATTATGGAAATTTGAGTGTTAAGCTCGGTTGGAGATGAAAGAATTCAACAAAGAGGAATTACTCCAAGGAATTGGCGGAAGAAGTTACTGTAAAGGCCAATGGAACCAGATCGATAGAGTGAGTGATAAGTTACCAAATCGAGTTGATACTTCAAAGGACCAACAACAGAATAGAGTTTGGAATCCTGGAGGGAGCAAGTCATTAGGACTCGTATCTATCGCATTATTACAGAAAAGCAATAGACCTCATAGACAAGAGTCTATGGAAACTTCTCTACATGGGGAGTCTGATGCAGGAGCATCAAAGCTAAATTTTCATTATTCATTTATATAATTTAGGGGGTGAGGTGCTTTAATTATTTTATTAATTATTTTGCTCATTTTTAATAAATTAAGAGAGAAAATATAAATGTGAGGATTATTGTAAATATTCCTTAAATAATTAAGGATATGAGTGGAGTTGAATTAGGTAGATAATCTAGGGATTAGGAATTCCATAAACGGGACTTAGTTGAGTCTAAAATAATATAAATCTAAATTAGATTTTAGTTCATATTTGTGTGGATGAATTTATGGAATGAAATAAATTCAATTTGATGTATAAATAGGAGGGTTGTATGAGGATGAAAAACAAGTGAGGAATACAGAGAGAGTGGGAAGTGGATTGAGATCTTTTTGTAAAGGGTCAAGAGCTAAAAGGCCAATTATTGTAATATTCAGCCAGATGTTTGAGTTGTAAATTTTATTATTCTTATTATATATCAGCATTTTTTTTTGTATAAGATCTCTTTTATTTATGTACATTTTAAGCAGTTACAAATGTTTTTTTTCATGAGATTTTAAAGGCATGTTGGAAGCACATGAGTTTTTATATGTTAGGATCTGTTTAACCCAGTATCCTGGCATCACTATCCAACACATCTGGGTAAAAAAACACTTGGTTGCAGTGTTTTGGGAAAAAATAGGGCTCCTTAGCTTCATCCCACATCTTTCTAGAGTTGATACATATCAGCCTACTATTGCGATCTAGAGTTGATACATTATTCCCATCAAAGGTGTCCCACTACTTGCACCTAAAAATAAGACATTGGAAAGAAGAGAAATCCACTTCGATGATCTCCTGTATCTTTCTGACGTAACCTAAAGTCCCTCATACTAGGTTTTTATCACGATGGCTAGATTGACTAGATTGATCAAACTTGATTTCCACTCCACAGTCTTCTGTGATGTTTCCAGCATCAGAATTTTCTGTGTGAAGATGGTGTGCATATGCCCACATAGATGGGAAAAAATGCACCTATTATACAAAATAAAAATAAAATAATAGTGTTGTGTGTCTTGTAATAACCCAACGGTTAAAATATGAAAAATAGATGTCTTATAAGTTTCAAATGTACATATAAATTAAATATATTATTACCGAGTTGTTGCACCTAATTCCTACGTTTATCACATCCTCTTCATCACGCAGGTAATGACCTGTTGCACCATATTTCTCTCTTACTTCGTCAGCAACCCAACTATTGGGGCATATTTTTGGCATATTTTCTTTTAGATGATAGGGACAAGGCACACTTCTACCATTCAACCGTCTGAATTCTTTCCTGTCACTATCCCATTTCATCCTCTTTTGTTCCTATAATGCGATCCACGGTTGTGTCGCTTCAGAATTGTAAAGAAAAAATTTATTGATTTCTTCAATTTCTTCATTCACTGATGAAATCAAACCGACATTTTATAGTACATAGAGATAAAAATATACATTATATCAAATTTCAACATGAATATTTACTTTGGGTAAATTTTAAAAATTATAAGTCGCTTACTCTTTATCAACCGATTTTTTCTACTAGTTTGGAGACACTCGCCTTCTCTTTTGTCTTCATCCCTTTCATCGTCCCAAATCACCGCACCTATTATGTTGTTGATATGATTGATGTACTCATTGGCATAATAGAAAGACTCATATGATATGTAACCCTCTGCCATAGACCCCTCGGGTTTTTCCCTTTATCGAACAAAACCTTTAAATTTCTTCATGTACCTCTCTAAGAAGAACATCCAAGAATAAGAAACCACCCCAACTAGTTCAACCTAATTTACTAGGTGGATTAGAAGATGAACCTGCAATTCCAAGAAACTCGTCGGTAGTTCCTTCTCAAACATACAAACAATCTCAACTATCTCTTGATGCCACCATGGAATGCTAGCCACATGAATCTCCTTTGACGTGATCCAACGTACAAATGCAGGTAATTTAGATATGCACGTCCTAGGTCTGGAGGGAATTCACGGTTCACACACCCATAAAAGAACAAAGGATAATGACACTGTAAAGTTTTAAACATGTGAAATAATATACAAAATTAGTTATGTTTTATAATCCCTACATGGGATAAATTTTATTAATATAAAAAAAAAAAAAAAAATCCTGCTTTTGACATTATGTGTACTCTTATAAGATTCAAATGGTCATGCAATTTCAACCCCGAAAAATGGTCATCCACGGTGAAGCAACTTCGTAGTGAAGACCCGTATGAATATGGTAGTCGCATACCCATTATAATTTCCTTTGCCAAAGAAATATCATATTTTTTTAAAATCCATGGGACATCACCTTCTTTGAAATACCATGAATTAGAGGGACCAGCCCTTGCCTCTGATCCTGTACTTTCTAATTGTCTTGGCCAATGTTTCTTTTTAGTTTTTGAAGTCATAACATCTTTCCTAACAGCCAATGTGTCACCTTGTTTCGATGATATGTTCCTCCATAAAGAAGATGAAAAATTTTTAAATATATGCATGCAATCTAATAAGTGGGTAATATTAACATGCTCCCAATATGGGAGGTTATAAAAGATAGATTTCCTTTTCATCCCAATGGGAAATTTCTCAACATAGGTGTCGAAGAATTCTGGATCATCAAACATAGGCTCCGCATTTGAATCGAGCATTTCTATGAACTCCTTCTCCTTCTCTCCCTCATATGCTCTAAGCCATTCAGTTGGTGTCATTATTGGAGGCCTTTGGGTTCTCTCTCGTTTACCGTTGAAAGCGGACGCTACTCTTCTGTAAGGGTATTCTTCTGTGAATATAGCTTGGATAAATCATACAATGTCTTTCATAGGTCCTTGGACCATCTAGCTTTCAGAGAAGCTCCACGACATTTACATCCAAAACACCGTTTTGTTACAATACCTACAAGATTATTTTATAAAATTAATATGCATGGCACGTTAAATAATATCATGAAGATTAGAATATTTACAACGAATTAAATAATTAATATGTG
Organism: Pinus albicaulis; assembly: GCA_034641835.2. NCBI lineage: Eukaryota > Viridiplantae > Streptophyta > Pinopsida > Pinales > Pinaceae > Pinus > Pinus albicaulis. Next base: position 525,358,577 of record CM076580.1, read on the forward strand.
AAGGAATATTGTTATGTATATAAAAAAATCAATAAATTAAACATGTAATTTACCAGAGAAAACTCCTAAGCCTGGATAATCATGTGTCATGTAAGCACATATTCCATACAACATAAAAATACTCTCTACTACGATGGGTCTTGACACATCGTATACATTTATGCCATCCCATAATTCCTTCAATTCATTTACCAGTGGTTGTAAGTAGACATCCATATTCTTCACTTGTCTTCTACCAGGGACTATGAGAGCCAACATAAGATGTTCATTCTTCACGGACAACCATGGGGGGATATTTTTATTGATCACTACTACAGGCCAAATAGAATATTTGGTGTTCTGGAGGGAATATGGGTTGACACTATCCATTGTTATGTTGATTCGTACACTTCACACTTCATCCTTGAATTTTTCGGGCCATGTATCCTCTATATGCTTAATGGCTATTGAATTAGTTGGGATTCACATAACTCCCAACTCACTTTTGTGTGAGGCATGCCATCCATGAAACATAGCTAATTATTTACAACGAAAGAGCCTTCGAATCCTTGGGATTATAGGCATGTGCCTCAATATCTTAAAAGGATGACCAATACGTTATTTACCCTTCTTTTTTTATTTATCATGCCTGTCATGCCCACATTTTAGACATATATCTTTGTCCGCATATTCTCCTCTATATAGAATACAATATTTCAGACATGAATGATATGATTTTTACTCAACACCCAACATTTTAAACAATTTCGTTACCTCTTCGCAGCTGCCGGGCATTACATTATCACTCGGAAGAATATTATCTTTGAATAAGATGTAGTTGGTGATCATGGAAAAATATATTAATAAATTTACATTAATGCCAATATAATTATTAACGTTCATAAAATTTACCTTTTGTAATGTTCATTGTGTATTGATTATATTTCTCAAATTTATATAAGGGAGGACTTTATGGTAACTTATCTCAAAATTTCCGAGAAACATGCATTCGAAAAGCCAAAATTTTCTTTCAATTTGTACAGTAACATCATTGTCCCCAACTGGGTAGACTTTGACTGAATTCCAGGTCCAAATAGAGGGGTGGTGGAAGAAAATTTAAGGCTTTCGAAAAAGATGCCAACGATATGAGCATCATCCCCTAGCTGATCATCGTTTTGGAATGCATCTAACAAAATTATCTCCATGGCAGTCGTATCCCCTAAGTAATCATCCATACCAACCTCTATTTGATTACCTCCATTGCCAACTTGTGAAGAACTACTATTGTTGTAGTCATTCCTAATTGGTGAATCTGGACGTAGCAGAAATTGAATCGGTGGTTGATTCAACCATCCTTGGTATCGTTCCTCTCCGATTTTTTCTCTTAATTCAATTTTCTCTTGATTTTAAATTGTAGTGGGGCGCAACGGAACATGGTAGGTAGGTCGCTCATCATCACTAGAATTCTAATAATTAAAAAAAATTGAACATGATTAGTACAAAATATATGATATCAATTAGTACCACGTTGACAATATTACATGATTAATTGGTTTGATGTTGAAATAATTACGTTAATCAATATGCCAAACAATTATAATTATTACCGTCATTGTCACAGGATTGTGGCTAGAAGATGAAATATTGTTATAATTGGCAGGGTGAAGCGGTTGTCCATTTTCATCTACCAAACGCGCCTTGCAGTAAGCTGCTCTTGATAAGAGATTTCGATGTTTTAGAGCTATTTGAATATTTTGTGCATCTGAAATCAATCCTGAATCTGCATGAACCTGCCAATTTGTATGCATTATAAATTTAATTAAGCTATGCATGATTGACATGGATAAAAAACATAAATTCAATTAGATAATGAAAATATAAATAAAATTTGAAGTAAGTATTATGTCTCGATATGGATAGGGAGAACTCCGTGATGGAATTTGAGAAATATTATGGAACGAGCTAGATTTTGAAGAATTTTCCATTCGATATAATTATGATATTTTCTTAATGCAATTGAGCAAAATGAACAATATATTTTGGTGCACACACCTAAAATTAATTTCGATGCCTTAAAAATGGAATTCTTATTATCAGTGTTAATATACAGATCACTGCACCGGTGCGTTTTCATTACTACACACCGGTGTCGTGATATAAACGGACGCATTGGTGCAGTGATATTAAGAGACGCACCAGCGGTGAATAACCGCAAATAAAAAAATGCAACTATATTTTTTTTTAAACGAAAAAAAATGGTAAATTAAAAAATGGGTAGCAAAATAATTTCAAAAAACTAATTTCATAAAACAATTCTTTAAGTACTAAAAAATTTTCATTATTTCACTATTTCTGCAAAAAAAAATCAGCCAGAGATTTTCAGGAGACATACCTGGAGCAATAGAGTATTAGAGCACTGTGGAGAAGCGAAATATGTTCAAACAGAAGTATTCAGACAGTCACAATTTCAAAACTCTGGTGATTCAAACCCTGTAGCATAGAATTTCAAAAGATATCGTGATTAAGGTTTATTGTTTTTTTTACTTTTTCTGCAGTTTTTTACGTATTAACAAAACAAATTCAATTTATTTTTCATTTTTAGAAACAAAATAAATAAAAAAATCCATTTTTACCCTAAACCTTACATTATTTTTGTTTCTGCCCTTTCTTCTCCTTGTTTATGTGATTTCAGAATTAGGGCTTTTCATTTTAGATTTATAGGGTTTGTATTGCTATATATAGGCCTAAGAAATCCAACCCACGGGATGACATGCATAGTCGAATCCCAATCCATGTCGGCCCTTGGGTGAATTTTTAAAAAACATAATTTTTTTTATCAGTGCGCTAGGCATAACCTAGCACACCAGTCTGCTGGATTATCCTAGTGCACTACGGAAGTACTGTGTGATATATATTTAAAAATATTTTTTTTAAATGAGTGTGCCATATGTAAAATAGGGCACCGTTGCGCTATTTCATTACGGTGCACTACGCTCGTGCTTTTCCGCAAGAAACAAAAGAAAAATATTGTGTTAATCGTTGCACCATGTAACATATAACGCACCACACCAGGTCTCCTAGTTCATAGAGAGCACTATATGACGTTCCCTTGTTTGTGCGTGTATTTTATGCTACAAAAACTAACACGGGGTGATTTTTAATATTTTTTCTTTGTAAATCGATGCAGTGGTTAACATGTAACGAACCAGTGCTCCTTGTTGACACAGAAAACTGTACAGTGTGTTATACTATTTTGCAGTGCATTTATAAGACCACTACGCACCAATGTCGGTGTGTGCACCATGAATGGCACAGCGGTTTCTTGAGATTTTTTTTTTTACCTGAAATTTAACAATTTATTTATAAATTATATTAATGAAAGATATGGTACAGGTTTCATATTGATAAAGAAATGGCTAACAAGAGATCAAGTAACAAAAATACTAATAACACATCAAGAAAATAAAAAGAGGTAAGTTCTTTGTAAATTCTTTACAAAAAATATTATTTTTGAAATATATATAATTTTAACTAATATGTATTTTTTATTGTGTATCATGCAGAGCCACAAAATGACAAAGCTCGATAGGATTATTTCTGATCTAGGACAAGAAGAGCTTAAATTTTTGATGGAAAAATTGCAATAGGATGAATCAGGTGAATGAAAAAATACTAACGATCCAATATGAGTTTCTTTTTTTAATTGTTATTAATAATATAATTAAAATTATTAGATATCATGTGTCAAACAATATATTAAGTCACATATGATTAATGTTCTATAGGGACCAAAAACTCAGAAAAGGAATGTTATTCTAAGAAAAGAAAAAAAATATAACATGCAAATGAAAATGAATTGCTCCTTAGCTCATCTAGAGTGGTGTTGGATTTTAAAGAAAGGGGGGAAGTTTTTACAAAAAATTTATGGATATAGTGGAACGAATGTATAGATGATCTTTCCACTTACAATACAAAAATCAATCCAATAATTCCAAGAACCAAATTTTATCTAGACTACAGGAAGAGTTTCCAGAGAATTGGTCAATGAGACATGTCAGCCTTTTAATAGAAAAAATGCACAACAACAAAAAATAAGGAATGAAAAATTAATATTCCTTTAAATGTTTGTCTAGAATTATTTATAAATATCACTTTTGTTATATTTAATTCTCATACATCAATATAAAAATTAAATAGTTTATTGTCATGTTACATTTTCAGGAAGGATATGAAAATCTCAAAAGATGAACGAGCTGATATCAAAAATATGCCAGTTGGAATGTCCAAAAAGGTGTACAAGGAGATGTTCAAAGAAATGGACAAATTGCATCGCATGAGTAGCCATCTGAACAACAATGTGCTTCAAATGTAATATGTAATCATTGAATTTTTTTATCATTAGGTACAATAGATAAACAATTTAGCATTAAATATTAATTTTCAAGTATTCTCTTACAGAAAAGAAAACAAAATGGGACCCATTCAGCGCATAAAACATGACGACAAGGAAGAAAACGGTTGATATATAAGTTTCTGAGTAATTTCTACTTCCTTATAACAACTTAACTAGATTTCGTTTTTGTATTTTTTAAGTTCTTTTACAAAAATCATCTTTGAATGTCCTCAAACAGGTGCTAACATACAAAGAAGAACCATCAAAAGAATTGATAGACATTGGGTTAAATATGGGTGGTGAGTCTATGTTGGAATATCATAACTTAATTGTGGAATTTGTAAGCATCTACCATCTTGTTTTACTTAGCTCTCTCTATAATTAATAGAACAAAAAAAATCTTTTATATTAAATATATGATTTGTTATGAGGTATAAAACTTGCAGGAAAAAAAGTATGGAACTGTGCCAACAGAGGAAATCTGTAAATATTGCATACTACATGGTTTTGAAAGAATGTGTATAGCTCATGAGTCAATTGTTTCTATGGTACGTCATTTATTTTCGATCTACATTGATTTATATTACTTAATATTTCAATTCTCGTTATTCTCACAAATGTATATACACTCATTATAGTTTATTTTTATGTTTGTAGATGGAAGGTGAAGAAGAAGAAAAAAATCAACACCGTGAAAAAAAAATTCCTGAAAATAACCTATCATGGAAGTAGCTCTAAGAGTGAAAACAGTTGAATCAAAGAATGATGATCACTATGTTTGGATGTCAAAGCAAGGAGTTGTATTTTTTGAAATATTTTTCTATGAAATAAGACATTTTGTTTAATGTAATGGACATAGCGTCACAATTGAAAGACAAAGGGATACCAATAATTGTCCCATTTTGTATGAAAAATATTGTCTTATTCATCTATATATATATATATATATATATATATATATATATATATATATATATATATATATATATATATATTTGCTTTCTCCATTCCCATTTGAAAACAATAACGATACTAATTACCCTATAAACAATTGTAATATTATAATGAAGAGATGTGAAATTTGATTATATGATATAACAAATTAATCCTAACATCACATTCAAATGCACCAATAAAAAATTAATTCATATGAATATTGTTATAATATATGTGTCGTCTTTTGATGAATAATGAATTTTAAAAAATCACAATAATTGTCATATGATATAACAAATTAATCCAAACATCACATTCAAATGCATTAATAAAAATTTAATTAATATGAATATTGTTATAAGATGTGTCAACTTTTGATGAATAATGAATTTTAAAAAATCACAATAATTGCACTGTTACAGGTCAATGTTTCTAAAAAATACAAAATGAACACTAGTGTGTGTCAGTTACTGCACACCGGTGCATTTGTATGATACAATGCATCGGTGCGTCTCTACGACCTATAATCACCGCAAAAATACCAATACCACTTATAAATCTCAGTGCGTTTTTGTGATACTGCGCACCGGTGCGTTTATGTGAGTCTATGCACTGGGGCATTTGTACGACCTATGGGCATCGTAAAAATACCAATACGAATCAGAACAAACGGTGCATTTTTCTGATACTGTGCACCAGTGCATTTCTATAACTCCATGTACTGGTGCGTTTAGATGACCTATGGGCACCGAACAAATCCCAAGACCAATTAGAATGGCCTCATGTGTTATATCACCAACACTGCGCCCTGGTGCAGTTTGATACCTTGACAGCCTGGTGATAGTTTGATACCTTTGACTACCTCGAGCCAGCTTCTAAATGACACACACTAGTGCTTTGACACCTTAGTAGCGCACCAATGAAAAAAACATCCATAATAAGCTTTGGCCGCCCGAATTTTTTAGTTGTGTTGAAATTCCGTTAAAAGCTCTACCCAATCCGTAACCATAAACAGATGTTGTAGAAAATGTGTTTTTAACAATTTTGGCAAATTTTATAACACTAAAAACCTCCTTTATAACCTTTTCAAGGGGGTATTTTCCTTGTAGTGAGATGACCCAAAAATTTTAAAATACGACAAATCTGATCTCTTACCTGAAAAATTCTCCTCCAGTGTACTCATCCCAAGTATCCAATGACGACTTATGTTCTGCACAAATATTGATGTATTGCGTGATTCCTCCTATATATTTAATGATATGCCATAATCATGCAACATAGCTTGTGTTTCTCCCACAACAATTTTGTTCTTTATTTCTGTAACCCCATTCTATTGTGGGTTATGAGGTGAAATAAATTCTCTTCGAATTCCTTTTGAGGAAAAAAATTTCTTGAGTTCATTAGAGATGTGTTCTCCACCATTATCACTCCTCGAATCCTTCAACTTCTTACATGTATCTTTCTCTACAAGTGCCTTGAACTCACAAAACTTGGAGAACACATGATATTTATTTTGCATGAAGAAAATCCAACACTTTATTGAAAAATAATCAACTAAAATCACATAATACTTCTTATTTGTTGTCGAAGTTGTCAAGAATGGTCCACCATCATCTAAGTGAACTATCCCAAGCATCACCTTGGCTTAGCTTTCCTTATCCTGAAATGTGGATTTTTTATACTTCCTTAATGTACACCCTTCGCATGTGTCTATATTCACAAGTGAACCCTTTGGAAGTCCTATACAAATCTGTTGCATGATCCTCGAAGCGTTGTGGTGTAGATTGCCAAACCTCCTGTGCCATAACTCACCAATGTCTCAAATTTCCACCTTCTCTGATTTACTTCTCTGTGTTTCCCAATCCTCTAAATCCACTTTATAGATATTCATTACTCAAATGCCAATATTTTTAACATGTCCTGTGGCTTTTTGATGAAGGAATGCCATTCCTTGACTGAATATCACATCATAGCCATGACCTTCAAACATAGAAATAGGAACCAAATTCTTCTCTAAACCAGGAACATACATTGCATATTTTAATGTGAGTGGATTACCTAAATCCCTCTTAAAGGTAATTGTACCTATACTGGTAGTGTTATACCTCTCATTGTCACCCATCTCAATGTGCATATGGAGATATTTCTCCTCCAAGCTACTGAATATTTATTTGTTGTGAGTCATATGGAATGGAAATCCATTATCCAAGTACCAAACATGTCCCATCACCGATGACACCATACATGCAATGAGGGTGAGTTCCAACTCGAAATGTGAAGCCAATGCTTCACCTTCTGCTCATCTTGAGGCATTCTTGTTTTTCTTATTTTGTGGAAAATTTGTGGAATAGTTTCCATGCTCATGACAGTTGAAAAATTTTACCTTTGAAAATTCTCACTTCTTTCCTACCTTTCTAGACTCATATTTGGAATGGGACACCTTCCCTTTTCCTTTTCTTCACCTTTGCATCCAAGGCACAATTCTCGTCGTCATCATTCTTTGATGAGGATCCAACTCTAGTGCTTCACCAAATTTCTTCTTATGCCAGATCGGACCCTATTCATTCCCAATCTATTATCTTGTCCCTGCCATTCGAAGATTCTGAGTAGATATGCTAGCGCTTTGGAAGGTCTAGAAGAGTTGGGCTCACCAAATCATCTGAAGCAACAGTTATCCCCACAATTCGAAGATCATCTCGACACTGAGTGAACTTTTTCAAATATTTTTGGATCATGTTGCCCTACTTCATTTTGATCTTCTTGAGCGTATCTTTCAGCACCAGATTCTTGTGGTCACTTTTATTATGATACAGATCTATCAAGGCCTTACAAATATCATATGGAGTAGCCTTCCCTTAGATACTCGAGATAATAAGATCTTGAACTCCCTCTCACAAGATCTTTCTCGCCTTTGCTACACTCTTCTTCCATACATCAAGAAGTTCAACATCTGTTGTTGCGGGCTTCGAGACATCAGTATCTCTGAAGCCTTCAATCTGTTATGCTTGATAACTTCCTCCATCTTCTCCTTCCATGTAATGTAATTCGAATTTCCTTCAAGTGCATATTTGAGTCTCAAGCCAATTAAAGACATCTTGATTTGTTGTTGGATCCTGAAGAATAAATTTGCAAATTCGAACCTTATCAACACAAACTTTGCTTTTATCTTCTTATTTTGATTCCAGGTGCTTTCATACCATGTATAAAATCTAACCACGATATTTAATATGATATTATAATGTACTAAAACAGGATATTGAATCCTTCTACAATTTGTGGAAACAAAACATGATCGAAAAATCACATAAAAAGTAATAGAAAGAGAGAATAAATCACACAACACAAGATGTATATGGGGAAATCAAACTGCCTAAAACCCTGTTATATGTATATTATATAAATTAAATATCATGAAACAATAAAATTCTTTCTCTCAGAGAAATTTTTGCACTTTCCCAACTGTCTCACTCGAATCTAGGAAAAACCAATCAATTACTTAACCAATTCTCAACCTATGCTCAACATTCGTATCTCACGCATTATTGGAGAAATTTGCGCCCTATTAAATAGGAAATTTCTTCTAATCTATTTCATAATGCATCCTTGGCCTCTACATGACTCTATAACTAACATGTACAATTTTCTAATTATACAAATGATAGCTATCATCCCTTTAACATCAGTACGAATTGGGCCTTCCTTAGAATTGACATGAAACAAATATTTATAGTGAATTATCAGTTAAATGATTGATCACTAGTTGTGAATTCGATTATATTTAATTCACCGGACCTTACACTAGATCATCACTCAGTTACAACTAGTTAAACTTATATTAACTCAATTAATTGAGTTAGCTAATTATAACTCACATTGTAACACAACCCCATTAAATCATAGGATAACTCTACATGGCTATTATATGACCCTTAAATCAAATTTCCTAAGGTAATTTAGTCATTCTGGCTTAACTAACTAATATAAGTTGTCATGAGATGAAGTTACAATTTCTCTTCCAATTTAATTAACAGAAAATTAAATTAGAAGCTCCCTTTTGGTGCCATTTCAACAGATAGTTGTATAGTAGAATTGGCTAGTAGTCATAATATAATATGCATATTGTGAAACATATTCATGAGAAAAATTCAAAATGCAAACACCTGCAAGGAAAACTAATACAAAAACTAAAACTTGAAATGTGCATAAACTCACCTGATGAAGGGCAGTTGAAACCCCTTGTGTCGAAGCTTGCTGGAAAAACCTTCACGTGAAAACCCTGGAACCGACCAAAACTTGGATTACAAGTAACCAAAAATATTGAATCGGGAATAACATACCACAACCCAATTACTAAAAAATAAACACAAAAATTCTCTTAATGATAGAGTGTGAAAGCAATACACGGAGGATTTCAGCTAATTATACCTCTCCAAATCGACTGGATGGATCCTATTTATGGAAATATATTTAAAATGAAGATGTAACTATAGGGCGACTATGGAAACAATGTGGTCATACACATTGAAATTTTTTTTCTTCAGAGGAGAAACAAAGCGAATGAGGGCAGAAGGGTGATAGGAACTTGGGTAGTTACACAAAACAAACTACATGAAGTTTGAGTTGTCGATTGGAAGATGAGTTAATACGAATCACGGATGATCTACTAACCCAAGAAGCCCCCACACATCATAGTCGTACCTTAGAAGGGTTCTTGAAAACTCATGCTCCATGAGGTTTTGGTGAGTTAACCTGCTTATTGGTATTGTGGTTTTGGGTTATATTAATTCCCATGAAAATTATGTATAAAAAAATAAACACAGTAAACCAAACCAACATCCTACCAAATTCGAATGGTAGGGTTAGTTATTTTTGCATAAATAAAACCTTAAGATAAAGGATTGATTTTTAAGATTTAAATAAAACAAATAATTTCATTTACATGTGACGAAGAAAATGCAATAAAAAATTCCTAATTTAATTTTCCCTTGAATTAAATTAGGATATAATAAAAATTCCACATCACAAGACAACTAGAATGAGTTAGCTGAGTTATTATCACTCGGTTAGCTTAGTTTATTCAATTTGTGGGCCAAACGTGAGTTATATACATTGATTCCAAAAATTTAGGAGCCTAGCTTGAGTTACTTTTAGTTGTAACAATTTAATTCAATTAAATTGAGTTAAGGTGAGTTAAAAAAGTTCCAACTATTGGAGGAACTATTGGGAGGTCTAGCAGTTGAGTGCAACTTCATTTTCTAACCAGATAACTAATCTATGAGCCTAAATTAATTCATGCATGCATGAAATTCTATTTAACCAGTTGAGATTAGAGTTCAAGGGAAGTACACTATCATTTGTAGAATTTTCGAAATTGTACAGGTGGTGCATGAAGTCAAATAAGGGCCTAATATAATTGTACAATTCTCAATGAGAAATTTCCATAACTAATAGGGGGCTAATTCCTCATCAAACAATTCAAGGAAAATAGGAGGTTGGAGGCTAGGAAAATAGAAGATACTTGTGCAGGTTGTGCTCAAGCTTGAGCAAGCATATTGTGCTCATTTAGATTCTTTGATTAATACAATACATATAGGAATGGGTTTTGAAAATGTGTTTTCCCCTAGATAAATCTCTATGTATGTGTGTTGAATCATGATGCATGTTTTTTATATGTTTTTTGATATGGGATTTTGATCATGAATTTTCTTTCAGAGATGAGTAGAATATATTTGAGTCTTATGCTTTAATACATTACATGAGAATTTCGGAATATAGAATTAATTTATACATGGTATCAAAGCTATATTCAAAGTATGGAATAGAATTAAAAGTTGTTATTCCAAGAGGTTAAAATTTCACGATCATTGTTGCGAGTTTTCTCCAGGACTAAGAATTTTGATTTCATTGGACTCAGGCTTGATTATTATTTGGAAGGAACCAAAAAATTTGTGGCATTGATGATCCACATGAAGTATTGGATGAGAATGAGATGTTAAAAATACATCAAGAAAAATGAAGAAAATTCCCCAACATTTGAGGCCGAGGATCTCGCTCAATGGATGAGGGTTGTGGCTAAAGCGAGGAGAATCATATTGGAGGGATTTTGAGATCATATTTTCTTGAATCTCCATGCGAAAGAGAACCCATTCACGATGTGGAAAAAATAAACAGTTTTTTTTTAGAACAATAGTGACCACAAGAAGCTAGCACTCATGGACAAGCTTCGAAGTATCAATATGAAAAATAATGTATGAATATATAGTACCTAAGTAATTTTACACAGTTTTGTGATGAACTTGGAAGGATTGGTGTTACTGTCCTTGAATAATATTTGGTAGCTCTAGATCTTTTGGGCCCTCCAAAGAGCTAGCATAGTTATCAAGATTTAATAAATGGTAGAGAGAAACTATCATGTTTGGAGCGATTATGGTCTAATCTAGTGGAGGAAAAAATAAGGCAAAGAAACAAAGATGGGACTTCATCCAAGGTTGAGGATAAGGAGAAATGTGCCTTTGCTGGAAAGGAAAGGAAATGGAAAGGGAATAAATTCCAATACAAAGGAGATTATAGTCAAGGGGGGGAGAAGAAAGACTTGTGCAGAATCAAGTGCTTTTATTGAAATGAATTGGGAGAATATGCCACAAATTGTCCACACAAGAAAGTGGGAAAAACTCCCTCAGGAAGAGAAACAATTCGATCTTAATTTTACCCTCATTATATGCATGGCAAGTAGAGTGGTGGGTAGCTTTCGGTATCTAAATAGTCAGGCCTCATTCAATATGATGGGAAACCGATAATTTTTAAGTGACTTGGAGAAGAAATACATCTTGATGCACATTGAGATGGAAAATGATGGGAGGTATAGTGCGACCAATATAGATACAGTTACTTTTCAGAGGGAGGCTCTCTACCCTTTCAGGATCAAGGATGTGATGTTTGTTCTAGGTCTAAAGAAGAACTTGGTTTCCATCACAGTGCTGGAGGATCATGGCTATGATGTGATATTCAGTAAAGTGAAGGAATTCCTAAGGCACATCTCCATGGGAAAAGTAAAGAAAATTGGGGTTCAGGTGAAGAACCTCTATAGTTTGGATGTGGTATATTCTCCTTCTTTGAGAACAAAGGTAGGGAAGGTGAAAATCTGATATGTTAGTGAATTATGACATAGAATAATTTTTCATTTTGATCATGGATCCTTGAATATCATGCAACAGATCACCACAAGACACCCCAATGGAGCACTAGCGTAGCAGAATAAATGCAAAGGGTGTACCTTGTGGAAGTACACAAAAGCCACCTTAAATGATTGGTATATCAGGGTGCATACAATCCTTGGAAGGATCCACTCTGATGTTTGTGGACCTTCCTCGACAACCTACATATCCAAGCACATGTATTATGTTATATTTGTAGATGATTTATCAGGTAAGTGTTGTATTTTATTCATGCAGAAGAAATACCAGACATTCTCCAATTTTTTTTAATTTCAAGAAATTGTTGAGAAATAAATAGGCTTGAAAATGAAGGCTCTCATGACTGATAATAGTGGTCAATATGTATCGAATGAGTTTAAAAATTTCTATGCAAAGGCATTCAATGGGACATGATAACACCCTATAACCCACAACAGAATGAGGTGACTGAAAGGAAGAACAAAATTTTTGTGGGAGTTGCATGGGTGATGTTGTATGATCAAGGCTTACTTTTGCACTTGTGGGCCAAATCATGCAACACAACGGTATATGTGCAAAAGACGATTCCTCGCCAGATTCTCAGGATGCATACACGAGAAGAAGATTTTTGAGGAAAGAAACCAGATGTGTCACACTTAAGGATTTTTTTTTCATAATTTTTTTGTCATTTATGCAAGGAATAAAGGAAAACACTAGAACCAATAGCAGCAGTGGACATACTTATGGCATGCATTGATGCACCTCACAACTATCGAGTGTACCTGCAATCTCTCAGGATGAGAATTTTTCTTAGATATGTGAAGTTTGGTTAGGAGAATACAATGAGGTGTTCCCTTCATAGGTAGATTCAGTTACGTTCAGATGAGAAAATTTTGGCTCCAAAGGAATAACCTGAAGATGTTGTGGAGCAGCCACAAGTAGAGGAGCATAGAGTGAAGAGACGCACTCATGCAAAGACATCTAGAGAAGGAAGTAAGTGCACCAGGGAAGCTAAAAAATCACTTCATGATGTTAGATATAATGTGGGAGAACCCAAATCACAACTATGGAAGAGCGGGTCACTGGATAGATACATAAGCTACATGGCAATGATGAGTAAGCTAGTAGATACATAACCATCCTCATTCAAGGAAGCAATGTAGCAACCAATGTGGGTTGATGCCATGGTAGAGGAATATGATTCCATTGTCAGAATTATTTTTTGGGAAGTGGACCCAAGACCAAAAAGCAAGTCAGTGGTAGGTTCGACATGGATTTATAGGGTGAATAAAGTAGCAAACAGAAGCATCGAGAAACACAAGGCCAAATTTGTGGCCAACGGGTTCTCTTAGGTGGAGGGAATTGACTATGAAGAGATCAATTCTAGCAATTGCAGTGCAGATGGGATGGAAGATCCATCAAATTGATGTGAGGACAACATTTCTCAATGGATTAATTGAGGAGGAGGTGTACATTGAACAACCAGGAAGGATTTTAGACCTTCAATAGAGAGTCACATGTGTGCAGACTCAAGTGAGCATTGTATTGATTGAAACAAGCACTCCATGCTTGGTACACCTCGATCGATAGTTATTTCACCAGGTTGGGCTTCAACAAAAGTGAAGCAAATGAAAAAATTTACCATATTTTTCTTCAAGTTAAATTTTTTATCATAATATTATATGTCAATGATTTGATTTAAACCGGTGATGAGAAGTTGATCAAATATTGCAAATAGGAACTTGCAGGCGAACTCGAGATGAATGACATGGGACTCATGCATTATTTACCTGGTTTGGAAGAATGGAAATGATATGGGGAACTATTTTTCGAGGGAAACTATGCCAAGGAGATACTAAATAAGTTCTTCATGGAGAGTAACAAACCCATGGACACTCCTCTAGGAGCCAATTGGAGGAAGGAGGATGACACTTCAGGTGAGGAAGTGGAGGCCACTATTTAGAAGTATCTAGTAGTTTCACTTATTATTTCATGAAAACATGACTAAACATGTGTTGTGGAAATAACCAATTTATTCAAGCAATGTTCTGGCCATCCAAACTGTTTTGGAATGCCTCAAAACATGTGTTGAGATACCTTAGAGGAACTACTCAATTTGGCCTCTAGTACATATGGACAGAGGAAGTGAAGATTCAAGGATTTACAAATGTATATTGGTCAGGGAGTCCATCAGATTGGAATAGCACTCTAGGAGGACTTTTTAGTGTTGGGTCAACAAAAGGTTTTTTCTACAACAGGAAGCAACAATTCATTGTTCTCATCTCAGTAGTAGGAAAGTATGTGACTTATACTCAAACATCTTGTGAAGCTATGTGGATGAGAAATATTCTTGTTGGGTTATTTGTTCAAACGATGGATCCTACTGTGATTTGCTATGAAAATTAGAGTTCTATCAAATTCTCTAAGAATATCGTTTCTCATGATTGATCCACGAACATTGGTATCTGGTACCACCATCTATGAGATTGTGTGGAGATGCAGATCATGTTGTTGGAATACATTCCTACATAGGAATACGATGCCAACATGTTCAAAAATTCCTTGTCAAGAGGAAAACTCGACTTCTATAGAGGCGGGATTGGAGTATCTGATAATCCCTTTCTGGGTGAGAGGGTGTGTTGAAAATGCAATAAGAAATTCCTAATTTAATTTTCCCTTGAGTTAAATGAAGAGAAAATTAAAATTCCACATCATAAGACAACCTAAATGAGTTAACTGAGTTATTATCACTCGGTTATCTTAGTTAATTCAAATTGTGGGTATAAATTGAGTTGTGTATAGTGATTCCTAAATTTTAGCAGCCTAGATTGAGTTAATTTCAGTTGTAACAATTTAATTCACAGTAATTTGAGTTAAGGTAAGTTAAACTAATTCCAATTGTTAGAATAACTAGTGGGAGGTTTAGTAATGGGGTACATCTTCAGTTTTTAACCAGATAACTGATCAATCAACATAAATTAACTCATGCATGAAATTTGAGTTACCCAGTTCAAATTGGTGTTTAAGGGAAGTCTACTATCATTTTTGGAATTTTCCAAATTGTACAGAAGGTGCATGCAGTGAAAGAAGGGCCTAATTGAATTTCATAATTCTCAATGAGAAATTTCCCTAATTAATAGGGGGATAATTACTCAGCAAACAATGCAAGGAAATAAAAGATTGGAGGCTAGGAAAATTGTCTAATTCTTGGCCAAAGTTAGTCAGTCAGGTAGAGGATAGAAGGTACTTGTGTAGTTTGTGCTCAAGCTTGAGTAAGAATATTTTATTCATCCAAATTCTTTGGTTAATGCAATACAAATAGGAAGTGGTTTTGAGTAGTTTCATTACCCTAGATAAATAAATTTGTATGTGTGTTGAATCATGATGCATGTTTTTTATATTTGTTCTTGATCATGAATTTTCTTACGCGGATGAGTTGAGTAGATTTGAGTCTTATGTTGTAGTACATTACATGAGAAGTTTTAAATATACAATTCATTTCTACATTAAGTGTGGACAATCGATGTGCACTTAGCTAGGAATATAATTGCATAATATATTTTAATTCAAGCAAAACAAAAAAATGAATTTAATAGCAATAAAATCTACTAGATAAAAATAAAAATAAAAATTTTGTCGAGAATTATTACAAGTGGTATCAGAGTTTAAGGGTTCAACACTAAGGCTTGCTTAAGGGAAAATAATACCCACTAATTTATGTTTTACAGAAAAGAAGAATTGTTTATATGGTAACCCTGCTTCTGCTCCCTTATTTAAATCTAATCTAGAAGACGTGACTATGGGTGAAGAACCCCAGGTACATACCCACTATAATGGTACAACTATATATATATATATATATATATATATAAAGGGTGAAAGGAGTACAAAATCATTAACTAAGAACTGACATAATAGGTGCCTAGGAGGAAAACAATTTTTTGAAATATTTATCTAGTAACACGCAATAATTAATAAATTGTATTCCATCACTTTTGATAGTGAAAGAACTCCTGCACCAAGAAATCATAATATAGATACAAAAATAGACTAAGTAAATTAATATTTCCTACACTATCGATATTTTTGAAAAATAAGGTGGAAGTGTTGTCTCTGATATCACCCTGAAAATTTTGGATGGTCTGTAAAATTGGGATGGTATGTAAAATGATTTACTGATAATAGTTGAGAGGCTATTTTGTTTAATTCCACAAAGATTATTTCAAAAACTAGTTTATAATATTGACATGCCTAAGGCCAACATTTGTAAAATTTTTATCAAGAACGGAGATGGGCCTGCAAAAAACTTTAAAAGGTAATATTAAGATTAAATAAAATTTAATTGTAGCACCATTTATATTGGAAAAAAAAACACTTCCTTACACTTGTGTTGGATGCTAACCGAGAACCTTATTGAAATAATGGGTGAAGGAAATCATTTTTGGTAATGTAATTTTTCAAATGTAATCTAGGTATAGGACAGAAGTAGAAGCAAAGATATGAAACATTTAAAATGATAAATTAATTGTATGTTTAAAACAAAAAGAGAGAGAGAGAACTTAAATCAAGGTGAGTTATGACAAGCTAACATAATAACTTGTGACGGAAAGAATATTACTCCCTGAATACGATAGTGAGAAGTGTATTAGGCATTGTTAAGTGAGCAATGATATGATAATAGTATTTGGGCTACCTTAGGCTTTATATTCACTAAGGAAAAACGCTACTAATACTCAGAAATATGCCATCTTACCCCCAAATATTACCCTAAATTTCTTAAGCATAAAGAGAGCAAGAGTAAATTTATTTTCGAAATATGGAAATTTTATAAGTAGGAAATGCAATGCCCCTAAAAGGAAATCTAGTCATCTTCTGAAATTTTTATTACGAATTTGTAATACTAAATCGAGGAATAATTACAAATCAGGGAATAATTCGCTAATTGGTTTATTTTACAACCGCCTCGCTATTGGATAAGCTAAGTCTAATCAAAATCAAGAGGGCAAGAGAATTTAAAATTTAGGCTAGGTTCCAAGAGTAATCTAGTAGGAATGCAGGAAATTATACATTAAGACCAAAAAATATAGTCGTATATTATAGGAGAAGACTCTTAACCTAGTCAATGTTGGTATAATGCTCTCTTTCTTAAAGTGTTTGGAACAAAGTATGAGCCGAAAGTGAGAAAGATAGAATGGATATATATTAAATACTTTGAAATGGGCCTTTTCTCCTAAGGTGAATTGAAGAATTGATATAAATGAGAAATCAACAGATAGTCGGATGGGGTAATTAGGGAAATGTGCCATTTAATCTAAAGTAAAAATAAATTTTAGATAAGAAAATTCTAATAGCATATTGATGGAAGTGATAATGATGCCCATCGGCTTGGAAAGGATAACATGCGACTAGTGAATTCTACCCTATATAAGTAACGCAAGGAACCTCAATATGATTTATATAGCTACCAATGAAATTTTTTCAATAATTGATTGGAAGCAATTCTTGCTTACAAAAAAAAGTATGACAAGGTACCCAGAATAAGATGATGTGTTAAGAAAGCTGACAGGCCCAAAATATGCAAAATGGAAAAGGACTTCCCATAGCAGAAAGAACGCAAACCTCGGAAGCGAAAACAAGTAATTTAAATTTAGAGAATTAAAAAAAGTGGGGGAGGCAATCAAGAGGAACTCATGGATGAGGGATGTTAGAAAAAGTGTTATGGTAAGGTTTGGTGATATAAATTCTTTTTTATTTCCGATAATGTTAAGTATGACGATACTATTATAAGTATTCTATTGAATCATTATAGTGATTTTATTTAATATTATCTTGTTATTTTAATTCTTGATGACACTCAAAAGCAAGAAATTTAATTGAATTATAAAACCTTCAATGATACTTCCACAATAACTAATGTGGACCTAACTAGGTTCACTTAAGCAAGGACAAAGGTAATAATTGTCATGAAAGTGGTAAGAGATTGTGACATTTAATATCATGAAATTATGATAGTTCCTAAAGGATAACTATTGATGGAAATGCATCGAGGGGATTTAAACATAAAAAAAATCCTAAGGAGACATTATATATATATATATATATATATATATATATATATATATATATATATATATATATATATATATCGAGAGAGATAGAGAGAGAGAGAGAGAGAATAATAATAATAATTATGACTATTGTAAATTGAATAGTTATTCTTGTGATTGTTGTGTATTAAAATTTCACAAGAACATATAGGTAAAATAAATTAAATTAATTTGTCGATTGAATGAAGTAAATGACATATTGAGAACTTATAGAAAAAAGGCAAAAAATTATATTAGCATAAGTGGGTGTGAAACCGGTAAGTGCATACAAATGTAACAATGAAATTCCATGAATGTATAGAGAAGAAAATATGTGTAAAAAAATTATCAACCCCCTGTGAGGAAGGATGATAAAGGGCCAAAATTATGGGAAATTTGAAAAGTGAAATCCTGATTTTGTGTTAACTTGTTAAGCGAAAGTAGCAAGTATCCTAATTTAGGCATAACTAAGTGTATTTGGAACAACCAAACAGTGACATAGTTTCCTTAAAAATGGAAAGAAACATAAGTAATACTAAATCTTATTCATAACTTATTAATACATGTAGCATTTGAAATTATATCATATTCGTTGCAATTCATCATAAAGACCGAACACTGAATTGTTTTGAGGGAAAAAAAAAAATTGCTAGTTTTATGTAAATAGTTCAAAAGGAATTGATACTTCCATGGATTGAAATATATGATAAAACCATATGGAAATATCTCGTTTGATTGAAATATTCATTGAAAGGAATTTAATTCCATCGTTGATAAACTTACCATGATGATGTCAACTCTTAATGAGTGCAAGTGGCTAGCCCTCATGGGGATGTGATATCTACTCATGACACTTGTTGGGTACATAGCAAATCAAAATTATAATAATAACAAAGCTATATATATATATATATATATATATATAATGATGTTGGTAACAAAATTTGAAGTGATTATATATGCATATGTTCATAAGGAATGACAGATGGAAAACCTAATCACAGCCATTAGGGGAATTTTGAGGTCTAAAATGGACCTCCTAAGAGTAATGTACAACCAAAAATAACTTTATAAGAACCAATAGGATTCAATATGGTGATGTCAACCATGGGGGATGATTCAACATTTTTGGAGTAAAAAAGTAAAAATATTAAAAAATAATAAAATAATGAAACTACTTTTTCAACTTATATTTTCAACTTATCTCCCTGAGTTTTTAGTCAATTTTCGATTGGGAGTACTCATTGGATGAAAAATTTAATCCCTTGTCCAAGAACTACCCATGTTGCATACTTTTGATGGACCCTGCTACATAAAAAATGAGAAATACATGAAGAAATGTAATTGCAATCATGTTTTCCATGTATTTCTATTTTTTTGTATAGCAAGGTCCATCAAAATTATTCAACATGGGTATTCCTTGGATGAGGAATTAAATTTTGCATCCAAGGAGTGTTTCTGCTCGAAATTTGAGTAAACCCATAGAGAGAGAAATTGAAAATCGAGTTTAAAAAATAGTTTTTCTTTTTTTCTCTTCAATTGGATAATGTAATCAAATATTATTTTATTATTTCCACTATTATTTTATTATTTTCACTATTATTTTATAATTTCCTTACGAGTCCCATTTTATACCTAAAAATTCCCCTAATTCATAATGGTTTTTGATGTAGGGTTCAACCGGATAAGATATTCCTAGCAATTCTCTGCATATTATCAAATATAAAAATTCCCCTAATTCATAATGGTTTTTGATGTTGAGTTCAACCGGATAAGATATTCCTAGCAATTCTCTGCATATTATCAAACAAAGAGAATATAAATTGTGAAAGCAAATAATCCCTCAAGATAAGGTGAAATTTAGACACCTTAGCCATGAGTGGCTAAGAGGCTATCTAAGGAAGAGAAATATTCATGTGGGAATGCAGATTTGAACCTTTTCTACGGAGCAAGAAAAAAGACTGAGGATGGTGTTTTGCTCAAGAGAGGGAAGATGTAAACCCTTACGTAGTTCATAAATATTCTGTATTTACATTTGCTACAGTAATTCACATAATTCCTCACAAGAATAGATAATAAACATGAATGATTATTTCTAATTTTTAATTTAAATTAAATTATGGCTTGCTAAATAATTACTAAATGGAAAATATGCTAACTGAGAGTTTACCTACCCAACAATTAAGACAATCAATCCTCTCCTTAGAGATAAATATCTCAGTTAGGGAAAAGGGGAGCTAGGAGGGTGAGAGGGAAGAAACCCTAAGGAAACCTAAAGACTTGGAACCTCATTGGTGGAGGTCAAAGAGAGGACATAGAATTTATTCCTCATAGGAAATTATGGAGAAAGGGTAGGATGCTACTAGACAAAGGGATTCTTAAGCAAGTTGGAGCTAGTGGAATTACCATTTGGACCTATAAGGTTTGAGATAAACCTAGACAAACTTGGTGTGGTCTGAAAGTTCTAGGTTGGACTATTTTGATCCTTGTCTAAATAACATATCTTGAAGTAAAATGGCTTGGGGGGAGTACTGGAAAAGGTTACGTGAACTTGATGGTTGGGTGGAGGAGCCTTTTCCCCTCAATAATTTAGTGAAAGTTTAAATTAAAAGAGATAAATATTCTTTTCTACAATTTAGTGGAAATTTAAATTAGAGATAAAAATATTTCTATATTTATAATGGTATAAATGATCCCTATGAGATTATGATATGAATTATAGCACTAGTTTGGTGTAATTAGAGGGTATAGCTTCCTTTGTAAAAGAACTAGTAATCTAGATAGAATAGTTGAGAATACCACATAGTTACATAAAACAATGAGTAACCTGGTTTATCATTGGTTATGTGAATTCCTTTAAGAACTCGAAATAATAAATGGAACATTTTCAAAAATGATAAATTTAGAATACTGAAGTAGAAAATTTGATACGAAGCTAGGCCAGCAAGGAGCCAAGCGAGTTACCGAGCACTCTAATCTAGCAGTATTAGAGTACAGAAGAAGAATTCATTGGTATGATTCTGGCAATAAAAATGATAACTATTCTCATCAATTTAACTAGAAAGTAAATACGGGCTTTATAGCTAGTCTATAGGAAAATCGCGTAAGAAAACATATGATAATAAAAATTCCTTGCATGAATAGGCTCTTGGAATTGAATTAGATATGGGTTTACCAGCCAGAAATGACGAAGGGTTTTTCCACTTTGAGAATCCAATAATGCCCTGACATAAATGTACCCTTAAGCGTTAGCAACACCTTATAATATATATTGCATCAAAATGACAAAAATTTAAAGAGTCTTGTGGTTCTTACCAATTGACCAAGACCCAAGTTATTTTCTTTTCTTTATCCATTTAAAGGGAAACCCTTACTGTGTACATATAACTATGTATATATTTATCTATGATTTTAGTTTGAGCTTAAGTAATTGTAGTAAAATTATCTGTACTCATTTGAGTGTTCCTATAAGAACCAGTGACAACTAATTATGTTTTCGGGCCAAGACCAGTAGAACTCAGCCAACCTAGAACAATATTAATTTTTTAAGATGAGTAAAAAAAAAAGGAGTGAGGACTGCTTAAATCCAAACTCTAACAGAATCAAATTGTGAATCACTGTTCAAAAAAAAAGTATTGAAACGATTACTCTAGAATATTAATGAATTACGATGGATAGAACATGGAATTTAGTTTAGAAATACAGCGCATATAAAAATAATTATTTTATTCTAGAAAAAAGTCTAATAAACTCACAAAGGTGAGTTGTTCACGAAAAAATTTTGGTCTTGCACCATCAAACTAACTCAACAAGGAAAAATGATTGAAAATGATAGTAAGTATTTATTTGTAAGAAAATAAATGTCATTACTCTATTTATATTAAAATCACCCAATCCTACATAATAACAAAGAATATTTGTTATACAGTGTAAACATCTGCTAAACTAAAAGAAATTTATGAGGCCAACAGGCCTACTTAGACCTAATAATACAAAATGTGTATTTTAGATATTATGCGCAATAAATAAACAAATATCTCTGATGGTAAAAGAGGTAGGGACAATCCCTGACAGGGGACCTGAAACGGTTTATTAGGTCAAAGGAATTAGCACTGTGAACTTGGAAAAATGCAACGAAAACGAAGTTGCTTCTCTACAAGTTTTTACTCACAAAATATACCTGTCATGGAAAGAGAATGGGGTTAGTCAAAACCATAAAATAAAATATTAAATACTATAGTAATAGAAAAATAAGTAGTTTAGCAGAACTGGTCGATAGTCGTAACATATTATGCATACTCTGAACCATAGTCATGAAAGAAATTTGAAACTAAAACACCTGGAATGAAAATTAATATTAAAAATAACAAGAAAAAAGCACATAAACTCACCCGATGAAGGGAAAGTTGAAATCCACTCTGCTAAAGGCCATTGGAAAAAAAAATTCGTGAAGAACCCCAAAACAATACAAAACGTGGTAAATAAGGAACCACACATATTGACTCATGAAGAAGATGCGACGACCCAATGACCATAAAAGAAACACAAATTTCTCTTAACGATAGAGTCGGAACGCAGTAAACTAAATATTTCGGCTAATTATACCTCTCTAAATTGATTGCATCCTTCTTGGTTCTAGAAATCCGTTTAACATGAATCTGAAGGTGTGGGTGATTATGTAATCGATGTGGTCATATATATTGTAGATATTTTTATTCAGAGGAGAAACAGTGCGAATGATGGCAGCAGGGCAATAGAGACCTGGGTAGTTATACAAAAAAAGTACCTGAAGTTTGAACCATCGATTGAAAGGGAAGTTAATATGGAGTTCGCATCAGCTTCCAATGCATCAAGCCTCCACACTCGATAATTGAACTTAGAAGGGTGTTTGAAAACACATGCTTCGTGAGGTTTGAGTGAGCTAACGTGGCGTTGGGTATCAAGGTTGCGGGTTATGTTTATTCCACTTGAAATGATGGATAAATAAATCAACACAGTAAACCAAAGCAACGTCTTACCAACTTCAAATGGTAGGGTTAGTTATGGGGCACACAAATTTAAAATCGAGAACTAAGTTATAACCTTTAAATAAAACACATAATTTCATTTACAAGTGAGGGTAGAGTATTAAGTGTAGACCATGGATGTGCACTTAGCTAGGAATAGAATTGCATAATATATTGTAAGTCCAACAAAATGAAAAGATGAATTTAATAGAAACAAAACCTAATACATAAAAATATAAAACAAGATTTGCGTCGAGAGCTGTTACAATAATTATGATGTATACTTCAAAATATATTAATATATATTAATAAGAAAATAAACATTTTAATAGAATAATGTGGTTCATAAATAAAATATCTTAATCTCCATGTTAAATGGAATATTTTAATGTTAAATATACATATATTATATATGTTTTAAACAATATTTATATATATATTATATAAATTATTAATAAATAAATAAAATCTTATGGTTAAAAAATTTCAATTAGTTTTATTATCTTACCTATTTACCACTTTTTAGATATATTTTTTATTCTATTTTATGTAAAATCTATTACATATTTGGTGTAGTTGGGAGGTGTAATATCCAAAATCCAATTTCCAATTCATATTTTTAATATATTGGATCATTTTTTATATAAACCATTTTTCAAATTTTATAAAATAAAATTAAAATTAGTAACATATATATATAATATTTTAACTGTAAATGAGTTATGGGTTTTTTTATATGTGGTATTGATAAGCTATGGTATGGGTCTATCATATTATAAAATTACCTATTTATAAATTAATAATCTCTATAACAAAGTGAGAGTGAGTCTTTATTATTAAGAATCTTATGACATTTTTTTAAATGTGTATATTTCCTTTAGAGGCTTGACCTAGTATGAGGCCAATGTGTAATTTAATCTATGTTCAATCTCTAGTTGAGAAGTGTTCCTTTCAAAATATACATAAAATAGACTCCTAATAAACAATAGAAGTGGACTCTAAAAATAATAATAATAATAATGAAGAATAAAAAGTTTAATTAGTTTATCTCATAATGTTGACAATGTTAATTGATATTACGACTCATTATGAAGAATATATATATATATATATATATATATATATATATATATATATATATATATATAATAAAAAGAATATTGTGTATTTCATTAAATTTTATTATTAATAATAAAATTCAATATGGATTAGTCAAATAATTTTAACATGTATCTAAAAATATGATTATAAAATAAAAACCTTTTTTTTTTTGGTTGCATAAGACTAGTTTCTATTATATAGTACAAAGAAAGTACAATACAACTTCCAGACTGGGATTGCTAAGCTAGCCAATCCCAGTTGGAAAGAGGCAATTCAAAAATTCAAAAATGGGGCTGCCCCTTGGGGGGAAACCAACCCATAAAGCATTACACAAAACATAGAGAGAGTTTCCCCTAATGGGGAAACTAGCCGTTAATAGAAGATCCACGAAGCTAAGTTTTCTCTGCAGAAAGAAAGTAAACATAGAGACTATCGTAAAGCAAGAAAAAACTAGAGAAAGAGGAACCATGGCACTAAAATTTCTGGTCCTTTCCATCCTGAAGCTACAAACGAGGTGGTTCTTCCACTATGTAGCATCCGTACTTAGAGGGGTCGTCCTCTTTGGAGAGTTGAGGGTCCAACTCCGGTGTGGAGGTGGAAGGAGCACCAGTGTCTTCTTCCTTGTCTAAATGTCTAGCGCCTTCGGCTGAGCTTCTGCCCCCACTTTAGGAGGTTTCCTTCATGAATTTAATGAGAAGAGCCTTCATTCTTCTAGGCTACAAGGAGGAAGACCGAGAGAGAGTGGATTTACGCGGCCTTTTCCTAGACCAAGCGCTGGAATTTCTTGGTTGAGCTTCCAAAAATCAAAATGAGAGATGGGATGAGAGGATTAGTGAGTCATAGACCTCTGGCGCTTACATGGCCTCCAAGAAAGCCACGGTGTGCTCCACCATGGCTGGAAATGGTGAACCTTTGCCTCATCCATTGTAGCAGTGCATTTAGCGGTGGCGAGGCATGGTATCAGTAGAATTATAGGGAAGCAAAGGAGGCAGATGAGAACACAGAGATGGATGAGTTATGGAGTGATGTGCAACATCAAACGAATGAGGAGAGGGCGAATGAACAATGGCATGAGGGGCGGAAGCACTACGAGGACCAACAGAGATGAGAGCAGTAACTTGTAGAGCAAGCGTGAGGGAAAGACGGCGGAAGGCGCGGGACAATAGCGGGCAGGAGTCGGATCCATTCCCCACAAAAGGCTAGAGCACTCTGCAATTCAGATGAGTTGGAATGAATGCGCATCAAGCGGAATTGAATTTCGAGGGATGCACCAAGTCAAGGGCCAGCGAGGAGAATTTAAGGCTCTCATGCCTGGGGTAGATGTTACCTCGTGGAGAAAACAACTGCGTGGCGCTGGTGAGGTGATGTGTCCTGCCAACAGAGCATTATTATTCACCCGCATCAGGGGACATAAAAAATTTTTATTGTGTACAATGTATTTTATAAATAAAATCTCTCATTAGCAATGTTGATATGTAATTATATTTATTGAGACTAGAGGCTCATTTTACAACTCAGTATGATGATGATGTGTAAGTATGTTCGTGCTTAACATGGAGTTGATAGTTGGCTTTCTTAGAACAATAAAAATAAATTATTCTCTAAATAGAAAAGAAATGTTGGTTATAATAAAAATGAAAAAAGTAATATGCCATGCAAGTTTATTTAATTGTCCATATGAAGTAATATAATTTCAGGTAAAGAAATTAGAAGTAGGAAAAAATTGTGAGTAAGATGTTTAAACCTTATACTTTTCAACATGAGATTTAAATAAAATATTTGAATATAAATGTTAACTAATTTATGTCGATATCAACTTCACATATATATATAAAATAATATACAGTTTAAACAAAGAAAAATTACACAGTGTATTTTTCACTCTAAAAGAAGTTTGCACCTGAATAAATTTGATCCCTCTATGCTAATGTTAGCTCCGAAGTCAGATGGATCTAGGTTGGTTATGATTGTTTTAATTAAACCACACTAAATCCATGTTAAATCTATATTTACTAAGGGTTGAGAGGGATCAAATCTCTTTTCAATTTAAAATGATTTTGAGACTCAAGAGATATGATCCCTCTCCCTGTTTGGTAGATTCATAGTTAATATTATTGTAACATGCACCGATAACCTTACATGGAAATACAAGGAGTTAAAAAAAATTTGTACAAGTTACCCACGAGTAACTATCCAAATAACTATTAAATATTCCTTACTAATCATTAGATAGAATGTTCATGAGTTCATAGTGTAACCTTAGTGTAAGAATAGTAAGTTTCTTAACCATTAACAACCTCTATTGTAGTACATTAACATAAAACTGTATGATGTAAACTTGCATTCATTTCATTCTTCATGTATTCATCACATACGTGACATTATGAACATCACAATAAGAAAGGAATCAACATCATCAATTTGACACAATAATCAATCACATCATTGAACACCAATATACCCTAGAAACCCCGTAGGGTGAAAACCAACAAACATTTAATTTTATTATTAAACGTTCATGAGGGTATTCACCCCTCACTCAATGGCTTATAAGGGAGACCATCCGTTAACCATTGTTATAAATATTACAAATAAATATACAAATATCTAGCTTAAAGCCATTACAATAATTATGATAACATTTACCCACTAATCTTCATATCTTCATATCTTGGTGGCATGGATGTACCTACAATGGACTATCGTACATTGGACCATCCTGCAGCTCGTACTTATCTGCATGAGCCTTTAATCATTTACCTACCACCATGTTAAGAATAATATTTCCTTTGTACAAGTTAACATCATTTCCTCCTAATGTTTTCTTCGACATACATTGATGTCAAGATTCATAAAGTATTGAACAACTTATTCATAAATATATACTAGTGATGCTTCTCCATATACTCATGTACATTCATGACATGCAAGTATAATATCTTCACCTACTCCCTTTAACTGCATTGGATATGTGCTATTCCTAAGCATTCACATTTACTATTATTTCCCTCGCATAAGCACACATTCCTGCAAGATAATAACTAGATTTTCCAAGCATTTCTTTAGAATAAACTGATACATCAGTTACGATCTTCGTGCATGCGAGTTACATATGTTTAATCAAAATAAATAACCCTTAAGCTATTACTTTTGGTTCATGTAAGGAAAGCTAACACAATAAATGGTGTTACTATGCATACAATTGCATATAGTTTCCAAAAGAATCTTCCCAATGGAATTCTTAATGCAATTGCAAACACACTTTTCCTATTTGAGGAAATTTTAGCATAATAAGCCATGCAAAACATGTTTCCTTTTCCATAAAACTTAGGTAATAAAACATACAAATACAAGTATTCTTTTCCAAATATTATATAAACATTATCCACATATATATTCCAAGGAATCCAACACATTAATATGGGTTTTATGCATGTAATCCATCTCTAAACATGTTATCATTTCCCACAAACAACGGTATATTCTTTCCAATGAAAGATAATACAAATCTTGCATGCATATACATGATCTTATTCTGAAAGAAACTAACATAATAATTATGATAGCATATTGTATTCACATACAATTTTTCAAGATGGATATAGCTCAATAGATCTTCTATGCAAAGAACATAAATCTCCAACATAATCACTATTCTTTGTGCATGCAATAGCTTATCATAATACCTCTTCTTTAACATAGGCAACACATTATTCCCTCCTCAGAATTCTACCATCATTAACTATTATTTTCATATAAACCAATGCATACTTCATTTGCAACACGAAGTTAACATAACCTAGTTTTGTTATCTTTATACTTGTAGTTTCACGTGGTTCCCTTTCAGTAAATGACCATAGATGACCATATGTTATGCATAAAACCTAAGAAACATTCACAAGGTTAGCTTAAACTTTTATGCATTCTTGTTCTTGTATGAGCAAGATTCATATGCATCTTTTACAAAAATAATATCATTAATTAAAGCACAAAACTCCTATCCAAACTTTGTGCACTCCTACAGTCTTTAAATGAAAACATAGGTAACATTTTCACATAAATTCATGGAAACCATTCCAAGAAAATTCATCTAACTTTTATCTTTTCTTTTTCACCACCCATGAAAATATATCACGAATTACGCTCTTTATTCTACATTCATTTTCAAGAAAATAACTTGGATTCTTATCATTTCATTTTCAAGAAAATAATCTTGGATTTCTTATCATTTCATTTTCAAGAAAATAATCTTGTATTTCTTATCACTTCATAAACTAAATGAGTACAAAATCCATTTTTAAATAAAGAGCATGCATCTTATATTTTCTTGTGTATATTTATATATTTCTTTCCATATATTTAACATAAACAACTATTCTTTGTGCATGGACAAAGTATTTCTTTTCCAAGAAATATAGCATAGTAGATATTAAGTAAAATCTGGTTTGTGCACGAGGTATGTAAAACCCCTCAAAGAATCGAGCTCCTCTCTACATTCATATATATAGCATAGTATATATTAAGTAAAATCCCTTTTTGCATGAGGTATGTAGAACCTCTCAAAGAATCAAGCTTCTCTTATATTTTACGCATATTTACCCACATAAACACGTAAACGTGGAAAATATTTTGAAGAAAATAATAAAATCAACTCGTAATACTTAGCACAAGAACCATTCAATATTTCATGGAAATAAAAAAATATTACTTATCTTTTTACTCATAAAGTTCCATCTCCATATGTGAGCCTTTAACATTCTTTATTTGTCATCTCCGTATTCGAGCCTTCAAAATTCTTGATTCGAGCGTTCAACATTCTTGATTTGTCATCTCTATATTCAAGCCTGTATCATTCTTGGTTTTTCAACTCCATATTCAAGCCTTCAAAATTCTTGATATTTTAACTCGATCAAACCCCATTATCTGCTGCTAATTCTCTCAAGCTTTTCAGAGTCCAAAAAACACCACCCCATGATCCACTTCTAATTCTCTCAATCTATCCCCTACTAATTCTCTCAAGATCTTCGGAGTCCAAAAAACACTAATCCCTTGCATCTCCCGGTTGTAATATCAAAAGGTAGTCCTTCTATCCTCCCTCATTATCACCTTTATGTGAAAATAATATGGTTACTCTTCGGTAGTTTCACCTTACCGAACCCTAACTATCTTATGAAAACTAACTCCTTTAAATTAATAATATTTGTCTCTTAATTCCATGTCTATTTACATGGTTTTAGGGATGTTACATACTCCCCCCCTTAAGATAAAACCGTCCTCAGTGTTCATCCCTTAATAGGACTTAACTTTTATTCATGATATATCATTCTAAACAACCCAAAATGGGATCCTTATCATTCAAAATAATGCACTTTTATTTGCAAGGAATACCATTAAATGAAACAATAATCTTTTCATCCATATTCATAAGAATTTATAGCTACAAGATATGCAAGTTATTTTTTCCATCCCATAAGCCATTATTCAAATTCAACAAAACAAAACAAAATCGCTATACCAACTTACAATTACTTACCAATTACTATTAGAATTCATGGTCACTTTTACACAAGTGCTCCAATGGTTTGATAACCCATCAACAATCCATGGCAAGTACCCTCTAATGTAAGACTAACAAATTCAATTACATTAGTCACATCATTTTCAATCAAATGAAATACCCTTAACTATCAAACATTCATGCAATATCAAGAGATGTTTTAATAATAGTACTTCCACAAGTATTCAGAGAGCACCAACCCTTTAATCATGATAAATCATAAAAACTATAAATCACTACACCACGAGCACATTGTCTTAGCTTCTACTAAAAACATCCACACAATACTTCAAAAAGTACTTAGAGAGCACCTATCTCTCTAATAATACAAATAGTCAATCAATGCACCAAGTGCATATTGTCCTAGCCCCAGCTAAGACATTCAAAAAAATTAGTAATACAATAAAAAAAAATTTATACTTGATGTAATTCCTTTCTGAGTGTTAGGCTCCTTTCCTCTCAATATCTACATAAGATATTTACACAATCATATAAAAAATCATTTTAACATAACAGATAACTAATTACTTAATTTGCTCCGCTATGAGAACCACAATGGTAAAGAAAATGCTCCTCCCAACCCATGAGAGTTGGTTTCCATAGCCAAATTGAGTCATTTTCACATCCAGAAAGTTATTTGAAAAAAAACCATACTAGGTCCAGTATGGAATTCCACTGGCAAATCTTGGCCAACTCTTTTCCCTAACTGAGATCATATGTCTCTAGGGAGAGGAAATTCGAGCAGGTAAGTGCCATCAACCCCTCCAGGCAGGCAACCACCATCACTCCAAGACCTTCTAGCCTTTCACAATTGTTGACAACTATCTGGCATGTTAAATTTATCTTTTAGCATTATTTCCCATAGTAAATTACATAATGAACTATTTTCACATTAGACATAAAGAAAAAGAAACTTTATGTATATCATACATCATACTTGGCCCTCCACATGAGTCCAATGATATCTAGATTAATAGGAAACATGAATAACATAAATGTGTTATACATTATTATTTCCCAAATAATATAATCATGCACATTATAACATTATACTTTAACATTTATGGTTGCAATTCATATTGCAACGTTTTATTTTCACAACTTTTTTTGTTTCCATCAACATACCCATGCTTAACCTCATCAAAATCACTATTCATAAATATGTGTTGTTTAAACAAGTATTATATTCCACAATAATTTTAGTTTCATGCATACAATGTTGTCATGAATAAAAGTATATATAAATATTCATTATTGCATATATGTCAATAATGATTAGGGTAAGAGTGAAAGCATTTCCAATTCGAATAGTGTTCAATTACCAACATATTGACACATGAAGTAATTACCATAATCTCCTGTTCGCAAATTTCAATAATCTTTAATCAAAATGAATTCATTGATATAAGTTTTATCAGTTAGTCATGCATCACTAATAAATGCTATTAATAACCTTAATGAATTCATGACATGACTCATTCATCAACTAGCCATTATATTCAAGTCTCACTACTCGACTCATTATGTATTTTTAACATCTAAAAGGCTTGATTCAATTTCATTTTAAAACACTCTATCATTCTCTTCAAGGACTTTCCCCATATTTTGCATTCATGCATTAGTTTCACACACCATCACTATACACATTCCTCTTTAAGTATTGCATGGTAACTTCAGTTATTTTCATTAAATGTATGAGTAATATGTCATATACCCAAATGTTAATAGTCAACTCTCACTTTCACTAGTGAGTATTCAAGTTGTTCATAAGTAAAAAAAAAAGTCTTATTTTTCTTTTATCCACAACAGGCTTCCAATGTTATGAAAACCATTTTGCACCAACATTTTTTACTTATTACTCTTCAATATAGTTATAAACATGAATCACACATCTCATGTTAAAAGTTGACTACTGCATATATCAATCAACATGAATATTGCTAGAATCATATATCAATCAATATGTAGATTTATAGAATCATAACTTAATAGATGTCCATTAGTAGCATACTTCAATTTATTTTTTCTTAAAAAATCCCAAAGGCTCCAATGCTGCAACCTTTAGGTCTGATACCACTTGTAACATACACTGACAACCTCACATAAAAATACAAGGAGTTAAAAAATTTTTACACAAGTTAAGCATGGGTAACTATCCATATCACTATTAACTATTCCTTACTAATAATTAGATAGAATGTTCACCAGTTCATAGTGTAACCTTAGTGTAAGAATAGTAATTTTCTTAACCATTAAAAACCTCTATGGTAGTACATTAACATAAAACTGTATGATGTAACCAATATACCCTGGAAATCCCGTAGGGTGAAAACCAAAAAACGTTTAATTTTATTATTAAATGCTCGTGAGGGTGTTCACCCCTCACTCAATGGCTTATAAGGGAGACCATCCCTTAACTATTGTTATAAATATTACAAGGAAATATACAAATATCTAGCTTAAAGCCATTACAATAATTATGATAAAATTTACCCACTAATGTTCATATCTTTATATCTCGGTGACATGGATGTACCTACAAAGGAAAATTGTACATTGGACAATCTTGTAGCTCGCACTCATCTGCATGAGCCATTAATCATTTACCTGCCACCATGTTAAGCATAATATTTCCTTTGTACAAGTTAACATCATTTGCTGATAATGTTATCTTACAAGGAAATATACAAATATCTAGCTTAAAGCCATTACAATAATTATAATAACATTTACCCACTAATTTTCTTATCTTCATATCTTGGTGGCATGGATGTACCTACAAAGGACCATCATACATTGGACCATCCTGCAGCTCACACTCGTTTGCATGAGCCATTAATCATTTACCTGCCACCATGTTAAGCATAATATTTCCTTTGTACAAGTTAATATCTTTTCCTGATAATGTTGTCTTCCACATATACTTATGTCAAGATGCATAAAGTATTAAACATACCCATTCATATATCTATACATGTGATGCTTCTCCATCTACTCATGCACATTGATGACATGCAAGTAAAATATCTTGACCTGCTCTATTTAACCGCACTGCATATGTGCTAGTCATAAGCAATCACATTTACTAATATTTCCCTCACATAAGCACACATTCCTGCAAGACAATAGCTACATATACCAAGAATTTCTTTAGAATAAATTGATACATCGGTTATGATCTTCATGCATGCAGTTAGGGTCCTATAATAATACGGTTCATAATTTTTTAATTGACTTTGATAGTCTTGTAAATATGTACATACCTTACTTTCTGCAAGTTGTTTTCCCATATTTGAAAATAATAAAAAATGAAAAGAGGGTAAAAGTCCTAAAAGAAATATCAAAGAACTTAGAAAAGAAAATATCAAAAAAGAATAAAAAATGGACCCAGAAAAGAAAAAAAGAGATAAAATAAGACATGAAAGTGAGCAAGTCAAAATTCCATTACTATTTACTTTTACTGCAAGAATAATGATTATGTGCAGATTTTCAATAAATGCCATAATCAATAATGAGTTAAATAGTTTAATCTTAACTTTTCATGATTTGAATTTCATGTTTCAGATAGAGAATAAAGATATGTCAAATAGTTTAAACTTGACAAATTAGTAGATAGTTAGAGAATAAATTAGGAGATCAACAATTTAGTATGAACCCTCGGATGAAATAAGGTTAGACTTAGATAGTTTTTTATGCTTTGAAAGAAAAATAAATTTAGGGTTGCAAGCTTAAATGCACCCATGAAAATGAAATAAAAAATGTTAGAATAATGATGGGGAGGTAGAAAGAAGTTGTGCAAGGCATGTAATAAAGCATCATCGGGCAAAAAATACTAATTTCCCCTCCCCCAAAATGATCCAGTATTCTAAACCTTCAGTTAAAGAGGCTCAAATCATTTCTCTGACTTCTATTGGGACAAGACCCAAGGCTCAATAACTGATTGGTTAAAAATATTGGATTCTCTACATAAAACCCATTTCATTAGCATATTCACCCTTTTCGAAAACTATGATCTGTTTTCCTAAGTAAAACACCTTTTTTTCTTAGTGAAAGTAAAATCCCTACTTAATTAATTCCATTTTCATTCAAAAAAACTTAAAAACCTATACAATACATTTTATCCTAAGTTTATGTGTAAAAAATCAAAATGGGACAAATTATGCTTTATTGCCTATTTACACTTTACTTAGTTTAAATCTATGTATTTTAAATCATTTCATTACATTTTCCATTTCATATTAACTTCTAACCTAAAGTATTAAATCCTTATAAAACAACCCCATCCCGTACATATTAATTTCTTTATATATTAAATACCCAAAAAGAAAACCCGTTTATTTTAAGTTAAGCCTATGTTTATTTATCCCACATGTTAAAATAAATCCCCGATCTTTTCCCATAGGTGTAAACATACCTTATATGTTATAATCCTACCCCCTATGGTTTTAAAACACTTGATAAAAATGTTTTACATGTCATGTATTACCATATATACCATACTGCACCATTGGTTAAAAACATTCGTTAATGTTTTATTTTAACCATATAACATTACCCCCGCCAATCAAATAAATATAAGTTTTTACATTATATATATATATATATATAACTTTTAAACCTATCCCGCTGCATATCAAACCCCAGACCCCACCTATTACCACCGAGAAACTCCAAGATGCAATCGCAGTCATTCACATCAAAGCCATTTAATCCAACGGTCAAAAGACGATATCACATTTTAAGTTGCGTAGCCATAACACATTTCAAACCAAGCGAAATGGTATGTTTTGCACCCTTCTCCCTCCTCCAGGTAGCCAAATACTATTGGATCACATTTGATCGAGTAATACCATTTACCACTCATTTCCTATGCGATAACCGCCTGTGGTTTTTTGCCTTTGAAGACTGAAAACCACTATCTACCCATTGTGACCGCCATTAATTGGAGATTATTCTAAACCTGAAATGTGCCATTCAACCCTTTCCTACACTATTTCACTGTATGCGTCCTCCTGACTGAGAAGAACGAAGCCTGTACACTGATTCAAGCCTAGAAACAACAAAAAGCCACGCAGTTGATGTCAAGACTATAGAAGATCCCAGACTATTGTTAAAGACCTGAAAAGCTACCAGAAACCTTTCAAAATGCCTCAGAACCTATTTTAAAAGACCAACACCTGCGCAAATAGGTATTTTCCAAAAAACACAACCCTGTTATCATACTTAAAAGAATTTTATGAAGGAATGGAGTTAAATAAAAGCTTATATACCTAAAGAAAGCTTCTACTTGTGTGAAAAGAGTCAAATTAATGCTAAAATTTGATTAAAAACCCCTGTTTTAATACTGCATTCAGTTTTAAAGGAAAAAATCGAGTTTATTTTAGCTTTTGCAAACGTAAAAGACTCCTAAATTGCCCAGAAATCCTCTGCAGGTAACCCTAACCCTCTGCACCCAATTTGAATCAAATTTTAGCCCAATATTCAATGAAAAAAACATAAGAAACCCCTCTTCTTATTTTATAAACATGTGAGAATCTGAGGTATACTTTAAAGCCAAAATTGAAGGTTGAAATCCAAAGAAAGAACCAACTTGTCCTTATTTTATCCAGAGAACCTCTGTCAAAGTCAAGAAACACTTTTGTAAACCATTTAATCTTACAGAAGAATCTAGAAAGCCTAAAACTATAATTTTAGTGATCGAGAAAACCTAAAAATGCCAAAATCCAATCCAGCTATATCCTGCAAGACTGCAATCATTGTGAATCCTCTAAAACCTCCTCTTGTAGACATTGAACACACACCTTTAGCAGATGTGGACTATAAAATAGCAGATCCAACATTAGAATTCAATCTATTAGACCTCCACTACTGGAGCTTCAAAAAATCTTTAGATCAGGTTGAACAAATCCAAATTTGGGAATCAAACCTACCCAAATATGTTGTTTCAGCCACTCATCCATGCCCAAAGGTTATTAGGTTTTGTCAGAACTATTATGTACCTAAACAAAGAGCAATAGTAAATGCAAACAAATAAGTACTGTTTACAGTTACTTCTGAGTCCATAAACCAGATGTTACAGCTCAAACCTGATCCTAAAGCAGTTCCTTTGTCAATAGAAGCACTTACAAAGCTATACATTAATCTTGATTTTCCCAAAAGGTTTCAAATTTTCCAAGTGCTCATGCATTTACATGTTGAAATTCCACAAATTAACCCTCCTTATTCCACTTCAAAATTTCCAGAAGTGTCTACGCATGTCATTTTCATGTTGTCATTTATCCTAGGTTACTTTATAGATGAGCATACAGATGAATCAATCCTAGGTTTCCTATCTACTTTTGCACCAAGACAACCTCCTTCTCTCATTTTCAATTATGTTGAATACATTGTTGATAGTATCTATGAGCAGCTTGTTAAATTTCCAACTGAACGAGTGTTTAGATATACATCCTCTCTCTTCCATATGTTCTTGAATTTTCAAGCGAACAAGTTTCCTATAACCCTCCATAAGCTTGATATAGAAGAAAAACCACATTTAATCATCTTTTGAACATCTTTGATCAGAAAAGAGTCCACAAAGTTCAGTTTTGCAGAGTTTACAGATCGCTTTGTCCACCCATTTGTAAATATGTTGACGAATCAGGAACAACCAAGAATTAGTGATGGAATGAAGAAGGTTCTACAGCTATCAGAGCATACTAGAACTGGAGATTGGTATTTATATGAAAAACACACAGAAGTCAGATTTTTTGGGTCTAATCTTCTACCCTAAAAACTACCTAAATATGTACCAATGTGGGTTTTTCCCTTGGTATACATCAGGAAAATTCTAAATTCTGATTCTATCAACTTCCTAGTAGCTAAGAAGAAAACACAATGTAAGTTGAATAATCAGGTGGGACGTTTTATCTATAATCACAAAGATGCAAAGACATAAGCAGCCAAACAGTTACTTGAGTACAAATTTGAAGAAAGCTTCTCATGGAACTATGATCCATAAGGAATATTATGCAAAATGAGGGTTAAGTTCAAACTAACACCTTACATTCATGAGAAAAAACCGAGATTGAACAATATGTTAATCAAAATGAGTAACTAGAAAAGACTTCGGTAGATGCAGTTAAACAGGGTGATACTAGTCACAAATTACAAACTAATCAAGGAGAGAAAGCTACTAAAAGAGTTAGAGAAGAAGGTACTTACATTGCTGAAACAACAACTGAAACAAGGTTTAAACTAAGGTATGATAAAAAGCCTCATATTAATCCAATTGATAAAGAGAAAGTGACTATTGAGGTAGAAGACACAGATGTTCTAGTGACAAATACAGATGCTGCTATAGTCATTACAACCAGTTACAAAGAATTTGAATGAAGAACAACCTAAAAATTCAAATATACAGATGGTAGAGAAACAAAAAAATATTAAGGCATCCTCCTCATAGACAGCAGAAGAAAAAGATCTTGATATCAGGGAAAAATATAGGCAAGTTAAGACAAAGAATGAAGAGATCAAAAATGAGATTTACTCTCAATATTTGAAACAAACACTAGGTGTCCAGAACAGAATTTTATCAGCTTTTGACTACTCAAATAAAAATTTGATTATGTCAGTGCTCCAACCTACATTTCAAACTCCAAAGAGAGTTACAGACTACAAAAAAGTTGATCTAGAAGTGCCAAAAAAAAAAATCCATGCACTAGATCAAATTGAATTTCATAGGCAAAGTTTAGAGATGTTATATTCTACCATTACAACCAAGGCTATGAATGTCCAAAAACTTCATAATACAATCATAAACATGAGAGATCAAATGCAAGTGGACAAAGTTTCCTCATATGCTAAATATCTTAGGATTAAGTCTTTAGAAGATTTGGTTATTCAAGTTGGATATGATCCTACAAATGTCAAAGCTGTAGAGGAGTTAGTAAGGAAAAAAAATGTGGATATTGCAGCATTAAGGAAACAGCTCAAGCTTCCACCAACTCAACATCCTCAAGCCAAAGAAATTGTACAAGAACAAATTCAGAAGGATGACATCATGAACTTAATTTTTCAATTAACAAGGAAGATCAAAGAAATGGACATCCAAATGGACAAGATTTTCCATGAAAGGGAAACTAAAAAAGAACAAGAAGCTCCTACAGTAATTCCCATGGTTACTACAGTTGTGCCTTCAACTTTGGCAGAAGAGTTGGCACCAAAACTACCACTAGCTACTATAGTGCCAGTGACATCACCCACAACTTCAACTACAGAATCATCTACTATAGCAGCTCAACATTCATATGAGGACAATAAATTAGTTAATGCCATGGAAGAAATGAAACTACAAACCAATGAGATTAACAGATTGAAAAAAATATTTGAAAATCTTGAAGACACAAAGAAGTTAGCTCAAATCAATGCCAAAACTCATGAGCAAAGAGAAAAAAGTTAAATTTAGAACTGAAGAATCTACAACAGGATTTAACCTTGAAGGAGCCAATGTCATATGTGGAAAGCTAGTTATGGAGAAAAATCATTGAAGCCATCAATGATGTGTGGCCCTCAATCTAAGTAATCTATGGACAAAAAGATTTACTGAAAGCAACAGAAGCAGAGATTCAGAAAACCAAAGGTGAGCTAGGTGCCAAACCTGAGCAGGCACTAGAATTAATCAAGTTTCTTAACAGCAAAAAGAAATAGGAGTTAGAAGAAATTGAGATGACTGATAGGACATAGACAATCCTTGAAATAAGGAAAGTCATTAAAAAGAAGAATTTTATGAAGCAATTAGAAGAGAAATGTGCCAACATGAACATAGTCGTAACCAAGTTTATGGTTAAATTTGAGATTTTGAGGCAAAGAGGTTTCCTAATATTTTTGTTATAAAATATAAACTCATGTCATAGGAGGAATACAACAAGAAAATCAGAGATCATGTAGAATAGCAAGTGAGCAAGACTCGAGGAAAAGGAATTTCCACAGGGAAAGTCTTACACTGAAGTTTTGAAGATTTGTTTTATCTACAACATGATATAAAACACTTAGTTGTCATAAAACCAACATTTTCCAGATACAATGAAACAAATGAGAATTTTAGAAAGTTGAAGAAGATAAAAATTCCTGAGGAGGAATCATGAGAATCACTTACTGATTTATTTTAAAAATCTAAAGGCAGAAAAAGGGATAAAAAAAGTTTTCTGGTTTTTATAGTCAAAACAGAAAATTACAGCAGTAAGGCAATTTTGACAGAGTTTAAAGAGTATCAAATGTAAATTCTATCAGATAAAAGAGTATAAGATCAGACGATAATATTTCAAAACATATTTGAAATATCTTTGTCAGCAAAGAGGACAACAAGGCAGCCAATTGCACCTAATCCAGAAACAATTTTCTATTTTATTTGGATAAATAGGACAACTTTCTAAGTTGTTAAGAAACTATCCCTATTTTGATGTAAAAGATATTTTATTTTTTTTAGATAAATCCTATGATTATTCTAGGATATTTTGTAGACATTTTTGTAAATATACTTCATCTTTTGAAGTATTATTGTGCAATAAATTGTTGAAGATTTATATAATCAAATTATTTGTACTTGAAGGCTTTTTTGAGTAGCAGACTCAATCAAATCACCTAGAATTATATTTCAGGATTCATGTGATGAGCCATTGAAGTGAATTATTTTCTACTTGTCATTGTTTAAATTCTTTTGTTTCATGCATCCATAGATGTGTTCCAAATTTGAATGATAATTCAAGAGTATTATTTCAGGATTTTTTAAAAGCACCTTGTCTTTACTGTTTATCATTTCTATGCTTTCATAATTCAGGAGTATTATTTCAGGATTTTTTAAAAGCACCTTGTCTTTACTGTTTATCATTTATATGTTTTCATAATTCAGGAGTATTATTTCAGGATTTTTTAAAAGCACCTTGTCTTTACTGTTTATCATTTCTATGTTTTCTGCTGATTTCCAAAGTAGGGAACCCTTAACTGCTCCCTCTTTTGAATGGCCTCTATCTACTCCTTCCAAATCTGGATCAAAGAACCCTTCATTACTCTTTATCCCGATTCCAATCACTTCGAAAATCATCCTTCCAAGATCTTGAAAGACTTATCTATCTTGCCCTAAAAACATTTGAATTTTTGACCTTGATCCTAGTCCTGTCTTCTGAATTTTGACTCCTTAGCCCAATGGACAAACATATCTTTCACTATCCATTTCACTAAATGATTTTTTATCACCAAAACAAAACCAATTTGCACAATCATAACTAGTCTAATATTTTATAATCAAAACAAAGCTGAATCTTAAAGAGAGAGCCCTCTTTGAACCCTAGAAAGGCTAAAGAGAGAGCCCTCTCTGAACCCTAGGAAGGCTAGATCCTAGAGTTTAAAAGCTGGTCTGTGGTTACCTCTAGTATTCTTAGAACTTTAAATCAAAATCTCATATGTGTACAATTTCATATAGTATCCAAAAGAATCTTCCTAATGGAATTATTAACACAATAAGCGTGTAAACACACTTTTCCTTTTCGAGGGAATTTTAGGATAATAATGCATACAAAACATGTTTCCTTTTCAATAAAACTTAGGTAGTAGAACATACAAATACATGTATTATTTTCCAAATATTATACAAACATTATCCACATATATATTCCAAGGAATCCAACACATTAATATGTGTTTTATGCATATAATCCATCTTTAAACATGCTATCATTTCCCACATACAACTGTATATTATTTCCAATGAAAGATAATAAAAATCTTGCATGCATATACATGATCTTATTCCGAAAGAAACTAACATAATAATTATGATAGCATAATGTATTCACATATAATTTTTCGAGATGGATATAGCTCAATAGATCTTCAATGCAAAGAACATAAATCTCCAACACAATCACTATTCTTTGTGCATGCAAGATCTTATCATAGTAGCTCTTCTTTAACATAGGCAACACATTATTTCCTTCTTATATTTCTACCATCATTAACTATTCTTTTCATGTAAACAAATGCATACTTCATTTGCAACACGAAGTTAACATAATCTAGCTTTGTTGTCTTTATACTTGTCATTTCACATGCCTCCCTTTCAGGAAATGACCATAGATGACCATATTTTATGCATAAAACCAAAGAAACATTCACAAGGTTAACATAAACTTTTATGCATTCTTGTTCTTGTATGAACAATATTCATATGCATCTTTTATAAAAATAATATTTCTTTTTCATTAATTCAAGAACAAAACTCCTATCCAATATTTGTGCATTCATGCACTCTTTAAATGAAAACATAGGTAACATTTGCACACAAATTCATGGAAACCCTTCCAAGAAAATTCATCTAACTAACTTTTATCTTTTCTTTTTCACAACCTATGAAAATATGTCACGAATTATCCTTTTTATTCTACATTCATTTTCAAGAAAATAACTTGGATTTCTTATTATTTCATTTTCAAGAAAACAATCTTTGATTTCTTATAATTTCATAAACTAAATCAGTACAAAATCCTTTTTTAAATAAAGAGAATGCATCTTATCTTTTCTTAAGCATATTTTTATATTGTTTTCCATATATTTAACATAAACAACTATTCTTTATGCATGGACAAAGTATATTCTTTGTGCATGGACAAAGTATTTCCTTTCCAAGAAATATAGCATAGTAGATATTAAGTAAAATCTAGTTTGTGCACAAGAACCATTCAATATTTCACCAAAATAACAAAAATATTACTTATCTTTTTACTCATAAAATTCCATCTCCTTATTCAAGCCTTCAACATTCTTGATTTGTCATATCCGTATTCGAGCCTTCAACATTCTTGATATGTCAACGCCTTCAACATTCTTGATTTGTCATCTCCGTATTCGAGCCTTCAACATTCTTGATATGTCAACTTGCGCAAAGCCCATGATCCACTGCTAATTCTTCGAGCCTTCAACATTCTCGATATGTCAACTCGCGCAAACCCCATGATCCATTGCTAATTCTCTCAAGCTTTTCGAAGTCCAACAAACACTACCCCATGATCCATAATAATATTTGTTTATTAATTCCACTTCTAGTTACATGGCTTTAGGGATGTTACAATTATGTTTAACTCATTTATTGTGGATGATGTGTTATTTTCTCAGTGCTCAACCTCTAGTTGACAAGTCTCTCTTTTAAAATAAAAATAAAATATACTCTAAATAAAAAAATAAATATACATATTTGGTTAATTTTAATTATAAGAATTATAAAAACAATAATCACACAATTAGAAATCTAAAATATTTAAATTTCACTCTTTTAATAATAAATAAAATATTTTGTTGTTTGTGATAATATATAAATAAATAAAATCATATTTTCATTACTAAAAAATTAATATGAAATCTAAATGAACTATTTTAATACTCATATTAACTAATATATCTCAATATGAAATTTATATATATATATATATATATATATATATATGAGAGAAAGCATATGTGTATGTTTACTATATTAAAATATTTCAATACCCACTCACAAAAGTGATAAAAATACAATAGTTTAATTGATTTCTATTAAGAGGAAAATGTATATTTGATTCAATTCTTAATAAAAATTTGGTATGTAACATTTAAAAAATATAATGATAATAAAAATATTCACTGTGAGATATAAATAACGTATTTACTTTATAAAGTCAACTAATATTGAAATGTATTTAAAAGTATATTAATAAAAAAATATTTTACCATAAACAATAATGTCCATGTTTTTAAGGCATTGTATCATTACATTAAAAATCGCAGTTGAAAGATCCATTTTAAACAAAGAATAAACGTTCAAACTATTTTTCAAAATTTTCACTTTAATTAATAATTCAAAATAAAATTATAATTTTTTATATTTTATAAAATTTTATAATTTTCATAAAATAAGATATAAATGTTTTGATGTCCTTAATAAATTAATTGTTATAAACATTTATTAGTCATTTAATTTATATAACTATATTAATGATTTATTAAGTTGTTGAAAAAACCTATTCAATTTCTATTTTTTTCTTTATCATTTGTTTTTATCATTTGTTTTTTTAATTTAAGGTTAAAATATATTAAAAATGAGCAGTTATTGACCTAATTTTAAAAAGGTTATATTTAGCATGTCGAATTCACTCAAGCCCTAGGAAACAAACAATGGTG
The DNA here is from genome assembly GCA_034641835.2 of Pinus albicaulis. Classification (NCBI taxonomy): domain Eukaryota; kingdom Viridiplantae; phylum Streptophyta; class Pinopsida; order Pinales; family Pinaceae; genus Pinus; species Pinus albicaulis. Next base: position 525,401,998 of record CM076580.1, read on the forward strand.
GCCATCATAACATATATTAAAATATTATTTATTGAAATAAACTTAAAAAATGATATATTTAGCCATGTATAATTACCTAACGCACTAGTAAACAAACAGAAGGTACTTCGATTGAAATTTACAGTACCGGTGCAAGATTCGCAATTCAGAAATCATGTGTACGAACATATGGGTATTGTGACTGCCAGCGAATATGAAATATGCAAAACGAAAAACACTCAGCTCCATTGCTCTGTGGATTTCTGAACACACATCACTGTCATCGCAGGATTTTGTAACTTTCACGTTTTGCTTGACCAAATTTATATGATAACCATGGTAATATTCATACTCGTAATTATATTGGAGGTTACGAGGTTTGGTTTCCACCGGTCTTGCTCTTAGAGAAAAACTATGTACACCTATATGAGCTGTTCCCAACACAATTTCTTCGATTAAAACAAACGCAAAACCATAGCCATGTTCATCGTATGATGAACGCTCTTCTAAATTAGTGCTCTCACGATCACAATCAGTAACAAGGGTTGGTTTTGGCATAACTTTTCAGATCATTCCAAATTAGCAGATCCATCCGTTTCGGAATTAATTATGACTATTGATGCCTTCAGGAATGCTTTCCATCGACGGTTTCCATCCACTGCGACTGCTGCTTATATGCGCTGCAGTTCCACGTTTTTCTTCATACAGATTATACACAACGGTACTCTGATCACTTTATCATCTATGTTGCATGAACATTGGGAACTTGGGTACTGGTGTCCGGAAAGGCTAGAGGTTTCTCTAAAAATTATAGGAAACCGCTAATTGAGAGCGGTAATATTATATAATAATAATAATAAATGTTATTTTAATTACATAATTTATCTGTCTAATGTTGTATTGTGGCATATGGGTCTTATACTTTGTACTTGTCAAAATAGTGGCAATGTTACTAATTCTAGAAATATCGGACACATCATTGATGCATTTACTAATTTAATATAATTGTTTATTAGGAAAAAATATAATATCTTTACAAGAACCAGTCCAAACAGTCTGAAACTGAAAGGAAACAAAACTAACATACTAATGGCAAGAGGAATTTCACATAAAGGAAGCAAGAAACCAGAGTTTAGACATCACATAAAACATGACTCAAAAATGAAATAGCCCGAGAAGAGCTGGCAAACAGAAAGGACAGAAAAGAAGAAATCCTTGAAAGAAAGCCCTCACTATTGGAGTTTAAATGTCTCGAAAAAACGAAGTATTTGGAAACTCACTAAGGTTACTGGCCGTAGAGAACCGCTGCTTCAGGCACTGTTTGCAAATGAATACAAGGTTGCACTCTTAAACAAGTTAACAATTACAGTGATGGAGTGAATGGAGGACAAACTTTATGCAAGATTTTGAGTGAGTTTGGCAAGAAAAAGATTTTTTTTGTATGTACTTTGAGAAGGGAAGTTTTTTTTTGTCGGATTTTGGGGCAAATTTACAGAAATGAAGTTTCTTTTTTGGTAAAACTTACTAAAAATGTTTAACGAAGTTTTGTTTTGGCAGCAAGTTTTGTTGGAAACGTCGGAACATCAATCATCATAGTGGTCAAAGTTTCCTGAAAGTGCCCTGGCTTTGGTAGCAGTGCTTATCAAAAATGGTAAGTTCCCACACAGTTCCAAAGCTCTTGAGAATCAAAAAAACTCTGGAGCGAGTTTCCCATTTCTCATTTCTCCAGAGCGGTTCCCGTGCAACAGAGTTTATTATTGATTCAGTCGTGTATTTCTGATGACACAACGCCATAACCCTATATATTGAAGATCTGTACAGCTTTAGGTCAAGGCGATATTCAACGTTGAAACTGGGAATTGAAAATGGAAATGCAGCATCTACGTTTTAATTATTGGGTTCATTGGCCGTTTCTCACTTGTGACGACGACACCACAGTCGTAATATTTGGAATCTCTCGCGTTCAAACATCACCATCAGCCCGCATAAGCGTGACACTTCTACCGTTCTACTCCATCCCATGCGGTAAGGAATTCACGTGAACCTAACCCAATTGGAGATTCGGGTCATCGAACGTCGTGACACTTTTTTTTTCTTTTTTAACGAGGATGAGATTAGCTCGGGATTATCTTCCATAAGATTTAAATAATGTTTGGTTTTGGTTGTTTGGTGTTACAGTTGGGTAGTATCGCAGCCAATCTTTTTGTAGGTGAAGATCAAGAGGTAGTTGTAACTGCTGTAACTTATATGAGGTTGTTGATCTCTGACCGTACAAATCATTGAAGTTTCCGTAATTAGAAGTCATCATTAACTTTTCATTCTTTTTACGATAAGGTATATTGAAACCGTTTTTTTAAATCTTTCTTTGATTGTTTTAAAGCAGTACTCTATAAAGGCTATAATTTTGCGAGTTAAATATGGCAATCATGGTATGATTTTATAAGAAATTTTCGAAATTTTAGTTATAGTTGTCAAGTTTTAGGATTTAGGATTTTATAGGAATTTTTTATGATGTTAAATCAATTTCAGCCATTAAATAAAATCCAAACACTCCCAAAATTAAATTCATTTAAAAAATTTCTCATTAAATTCTTGCTAGAATTCCCTCATCCTAGCTAAATTGTATCCTCTCTCGACAACGCCTTTTTTAAAAGATAAGTTCACTTTGCCTGGTATTTCTTTACTTTTTGGTGCTGTATGTCCTTTCAGCGTCGTTGTCTCTCTTGCATAGGTAAGCCCGGTCCAATCATCATGTCCTTTGAGCGTCTTGGTCTGTAATACCTAGGCAAGCTATGTCCAATGTCGTAGGTAGACAGTAGTTCTTGTGTCGTCCTTCCGTTACTACATTATCTCTTTCTTTCTGTCCTTCTCCGTTCATGTCTACACTAAGTTATACCGTGTCTTTCTCGCTTTTCTGTACCCTTGGTTTTCCTCGAACCTGCCCCTTTCACTTTGCGGGTGGTCTATTTCATTAACCTTGAGAAGTCTCTGCCTTCCTTCCCTATTATCAAACAGGCCTAAACAAAGAGCTAGAAGCAAATGTGGGGCTAATTGTTACAAATCTCCCGGAGTATCTCGAGCTAAACAAATGAGCGGTATCTTGTTATATCGCTCTCAAACACCCCATATTTTCCAAGTGCAAATTGCAGAAGTTGAGTGTGATATTGACGTTTGGAAAGGTTGAGAATGGGGCGTTTGACACAAGGTACACATAGGATTATTTAGTCAATTTTACATCATATATATTTAATATTTAATGGAACTTAAAAAGTCTTATTGGATAGCTGAAATGAAACTAAGAAGGAAATTCTTCTTACGTTGCAATTGTTACTGAAAACTTTGGATAAATGTCTAAAACAGATTGAAGGCCACCTTGGGGTATCCCAAATCCCAGGAACTCTCTTACCAATAACAATGAACACATTGCCCTGGACCTCTCTGATTCATCTAAATTTATATGAATGCTCTTCACTTACTTCGTCATTCTAATTCTCCATGTTGATTTTTTTTTACAAGTTCGATGATAGATTAAAATAAAAGGGTATATAGCCCAGATATTTAGCTTGTTGGACGTCTTCTTTGAATTGCATATTTAGATGTTAAACGAATTATGGTTTTGTCTTTGATTTATTTTCTCAAATGGTAGATCAAGACAAACTAAAACCAGTTATTATATAATAACTTATACATAAATAAAACTTAACTTTAAAAACTAACAATAAAATAAAAAAATAAACTCCACAGAGACAAAATAATTTATATAATATAAATTAAACCATCTTATTATTTACTACTAGAATTTTTAATCAAACTAAAAATTTTAATACATTTATTTTATTAAAATTTCAATATATATTTATTTATTTATTTTGATACACTATTTATACTATTTAAAAAAGGGAGGAAATTATATAAAAAGTTCTCTCTTGTAGTCAATGATTCCATTCAATCGGACGTTAGAGTTTTATAGAAGTTAATGTTACAAAAAAGTTTCAAATGGATTCAATGAGTTCATTTTCAATCGAAATCCTAAAAATTTGACTTTAATTTTATTCGATCAGGATGACTTCCACACAGCAACAATAATTTCGAGTTAATAATTATGGGAAAATGACCAACATTGTGAAACATTTGTTCAACTGGACTAAGATGAGTTCCAAAGAACAACACTCATTTTGAGGATTTAAAAATTATCTAAAAAAGGACAAATAATCGCGCACTCTTAGCCAAATTCAATCTTACAATGAATAAGAGAGTTGATAATTCGGTAAATATGGAAAAATATCACAAATAAATGTAAGCTATTTACAAAATTGATGTGTGTAAAATAAAAGAAGTCTGAATTTGGAGAGTTGATAGTTGCATAAATATGGAAAAAATGATAGATAATTGTAACTTTTAAATAATGATGTAAAATAAACAAGTTAATAATTAAATATATATATAGTAAAGTTTTTCTTTATTTAATTTGGACAATTTATATTATTTTATAAAAGATTAAAATTTTATTAAATAATATTTATGATTAGTTTCTTATATTTCTAGTCTTTTTATAATAATAAATTCTAATAATATAAATTGTCCAAATTAAATAAATAAAAAATTTGCTTGATCGAAATTAAATTAAAAAAAAAAAAAATTATTTAATTATTAACTCTTATATTTTACATCATTATTTAAAAAGTTACAATTATCTATATTTTTTCTATATTTATGCAGCTATCAACACCCCAAATTCATATTTTTTTATTTTACACACATCAATTTTGTAAAGAGCTTACAATTATTAATTAGAATTCTTATAATAATAAATTCTTGATTTTGGAAGCGTTGTTTATATAATATTTTTTTATTATTTTACAATTTTTCATCAATTAATAGCGATCTTTTAACTTTTCCTTTGTTTAATTATTTTAATTATGTATCATTATTTGATTTTCAAGATATATTAGTTTTTAATCTATGTATTTTTAATATTTGATTAATTTAATATTATTGAGTTGATTTTTATGGTTTTGAATTTATTTAAATTTATTTGTTTTAATGATTTTTTTGATATTTTTTATTTTTATTTAATATAGTTTATTTTTTTTATAATGATCGTTTTTTAAACAATTATTTCTATCATTTAATTCCGTGTGGGAAAAAAAAAATTTTGATTAAAAAAATTCTTATATTTATTTTTCAAAAATTCTATATAAACATAATTTGAATTAGAGGTTATATATATAAAGATAATATAAATATGCATCAATTATTAAATATAATAATATGAGCAATAAAATGTAACATACACCATTAACTTCACAGGGAAATGTAAGGAGTTAAAAAAAATTTTATACAAGTTAATCACCATTACATAGAATGTTTAACAGTTCACAAATGAGAATAGTAAACTCCTTAACCCTTAACAACCTCCATTTCAGTATATTAACTTATCACTAAATGATGTAACCATCCATCCATCTCTTTACTCATATAGTCATCACATAATTGCCATTCTGAACATCATAACAAGAAAGAAATGAACCACATCATCTGGACACAATAATCAAATCACACCATTGAACACCAATATACCCTGATCACACCATTGAACACCAATATACCCTGGAAACCCCGTAGGGTGAAAACCAGCAAACGTTTAATTTTATTATTAAACGCTCGTGAGGGTGTTCAGCCCATCACTCAATGGCTTATAAGGGAGACCATCCCTTAACCATCGTCTATATAATCTTACAAATAAATATGCAATTATCTAGCTTAAAGCCATTACAATAATTATCACACCATTTACCCTCTCGTCTTCATACCTTTAGATCTTCACATCTTAGTGGCATGGATGTACCTACAATGGTCCATCGTACATTGGACCTTCTTGCAAATTCACACTCATCTGCACATGTCACCATCATTCCCTGCTATGATGCCTCATATGTGTTGGTTATAGGTCATCACAATAGTTAGTGCTTACGTCGCATAAGCGCACATTCCTGCAAGACAAAGGCTACATCTCCCAAACTTCTTTAGAATAAACTGATACATCAACTAAGATATTTATACATGTGATTTACATACATGTAACAAAAATAGTTAACCCTTAAACTATTACCTTTAGTGCATGGAATGCAAGTTAACATAATGATTGTCTCTTCCATGCATGCGAATGCATATTGATTCTAAAAGACTCTCCCTAAAGGAGTGCTTACACAACGAAGCTCATAACCTCCTTCACGAGTCTTCCAAAGAAAACTTCAATGCTAGTGAGCATGTAAACATATGTAAAAATACGTAATGGAGAATATAAATACATGTCATATTTTCAAGATTAAACTAACAATCATAGTCAATGTAGTTTTAACACTACAAGCTATCTTTCTTCATACAATAATATATATTATTGTTCAATTAAAAGCTAATACATGTGTTGCATGTATATACAAGATCTTCCTCCAAAAAGGAATTTAACATCATGTTGATGATCATATAAAATAATCACTTAGTTTATTAATAACTAATGTTTGTAAACACCATGGTAATCTACCCATGGTTTTATGAAGTAATTTATTAAATAATTAATCTTCATCAAGCCCATGGAAAACTACTCATTGATTTATGAATACTATCCATGGATTCATTAACCTCTACCACTATCATGGTAACTATCCATGGATTTATGAATACTATCCATGGTTTTATTAACCTCTACCACTATCATGGTAACTATCCATGGATTATTAAATAATTACTATTTACCACAAATTGTAATATTTTCGATATAAATTTTATAGATAAGCATCGATCTGCCAATATATACTGGGCTTGCAATGATAAACAAGCCATCACAAACTACTGAAAATTAATGGATATCCACTATTCTTAGTGATCTGAACATTTATGTTGCAAAAGCAATGAAAATAAGAACAGAGCTATGGAGCATTCGTTATGGCAGGGCTAACTTGCCATGAGGTAATTACTTCGACAGTATCTCCCTCTAAACTTGATAATTTGAAACAAAAAGATGTAAGCTAGTCATTTGAGCTTCAAGAAAGATTAAAAAAAAATAGTAAAGCTTCGAACTCCTGTTCCAGCTTTAGCAGAAAACAATGGCAGGAAATACGAGAGACTTAGCGTAAGCCAAGAACACTGAATTCCATACTTAGACGACAAAGACTAAGATTTCTTGCCTTGGAATTTTACACAAGAACTAAACCATAGATGGCACAGTACTGATTATTCCTACATCAAAAGAAAACCTTACAATGGCCTCAATAACAGAATTTCATGGTAAAAATACTCGCTGGTGCATTTCTGTTAGTGTAAACTGCAACATTTATGGCAAAGAGAAATAATACGCCATGCTGCTATTATAAAAGTTAACTGTTCTTTAAAGCTTGCAATATGTGAAGCTTCGTTCAACAGAAAAAGACTAGTGAATTGCTAGCGCTTGATGATTTCGTTCCTAGATATGCCATAACATAAACAAATAGTTGGATTACTTGTTATATTCTGACACAATAAACGAAAACGCTGTCACAACTCGAAAAGATTTCTGGCAGCTCTCGACGAGGACTTCACTTCACTACCACCATTGAGCAAGGAAGCTCTGTCGACAAAATTATTTATATACGAAAGGTTGCAGAGGCAGAGATACTCATGAATAAATAATAAAAATGTATGACTGTCTGCCCTCCAGATATTACTCCCGAGTTCTTTTATGAATAGAGAATACCAAAGTCGTTATAAAGAATCCGTTTTACATAAAACAGTTTCTTGATTTTCTTGATACCACCGTCTCGGTAAAACATCGTAAAAACTATAAATTGCAATGGTTTAAGTGGGCGTTACATAAAATCTCTAGATTTTAATATATCTCAAATTTGAATATATATATATGAACAATTAAATCTCTATATTTTAATATCTCAAATTTGAATATCTATATTGACTTGGTTGCATGTATCAAATCCCTATTAAACTTATGTTATCTAAATTCCTCGATACTATATTTTCAAATCCAAAACTTCTATGACATGGCATATTGACTTGTCAGATTATAGGTTATTTCATATGGAAATTGGTTTCCTTTAATTCATTAATTTTTTTAATGTGGGATTTTATTTGGAAAATGACTTGGTGTCGTTATGATTCAAGTGCTTTTATTTACATCCCAATGTAAAAAAAGTTCGGTTGAATAATTAATGAATTTCCATGTGTACCCCAATTTGACATTATGATTAAATGACGTTATTTAAATGTAGGTGGTATTATGATTAAGTGGTTTTATTTACATCCCAAATGTAAAACAAGTTTTGTTGAACAATTAATGAATGTTCATGTGTACATAAATTTGAAATCTCTTTTATTCTCGAAATTATATATTTATTTTTACATGTATACTTATAATATTTGGATATCGAGATAATGATTACTTATCTTATCATAGAGTAATAATTTCATATATTTGGTTAAGATTTTACATGACGAAACTTACATTATGATTCTACACATGATCAAAATAGTTTATGAAAATCTACATATTATTACAGCGAATTATATGGTTAGGCCATCCTAGCATAACTCTATGGTTTATAAGATGGATATATCAAAATAATACAATGTTTATGCTTCCATCAAAACAATCACCCTTGTCTGTAACACTTGTCCATCTGCTTTAAAGGTTCACAACTGTATAGTACTAGTGAATTTATTATTTATCCCTAAACATCACGACAGCTGTATCGATTTATGATGGATAGAGATCTCATAGTACCCTAGCATATTTCTATGCCTTTGATTTGTTTCCATGTGTAATCGACGGCTGAGGCAATGGCGGGAGCCCTTCCTAGGCAACCACGCCAAGCCCTAAATTTACTCCATCATCATTGCTGGTAGCCTTTTGTTACTCTGCGCACTTTTCGTTTACTCCTCAGCTGGTATCCACCCGGGTTCAAAACTCCAGTGATGCATTGTCCATGAATGATCTGATAAATGTCGAGCCAGTTCCAAGCTTTCATCTTGCTTGTTCCGAAAGGCGGCGAGTCAGTTTTCCAAAGGTAATTCTGAGTATAAAAAAATGGATTTTCTCTGTGATTCTCATGCATCACTTTGTACAAACTTCTATTGATTTGTTTCTATGCCTATTTAGTTTTATTTTTCTGGCTTCTGGCATGTAGCTTATCTAAACAATTTATATTTCCAAATTATGAAGAAGTTTTCCTCATGTTTTAATACTCTGTTTGATAGGCAAATGGTGTGGCGGCACTCCACATTCCCATGGCTAGCTTTTCAGGTGATTCAACGGTTATGTCGTTTCATTCTTGATTGTTTTTCTTTGCATTAAGTTAGGGTTTTAATAACTTCATAATTTTAGTAACGGAATTCATGTTTTCTGTGAACAGGTCTGCTCTCAAGGTTTATGAACGAGCACATGCCCTTGCGATCTAGGAGTTATTTTTAAATGATAGGGTCTTCGTTTTCAAACAAACCCTTATGGGGTTTACGTTCTTCGTAGACCCATTCTGTAGCAAGCTACGAGGGTTATTGTTCATAAGCTATTGGATAATATTATGAGACTTATTATTGTATTCAAAAGAGGGTTTTTGGCTAATATTTGAACATTGAATCTTCTTGATAGATTTTTCATGTATAAATGATTTTTTTGGGTTCAACCCATTTTCTACAGTTCGATTCTATTTCTCTCGAACTAAACCTTGCTTATATGATACTTTCTATTGAACACTTATATTGAGATTGGTTAGCTGTTTTCGCCATTTTCTTTCGCTCTAACTGGAATTTACAGAGGGTTTTCTTTGAAACATTGATTTCTTCAACTAGCGATTAATAATGGTAATTTAACATAGTCCTTTGCATGTTTGAATTCTGCATTTTATGGTCATTGATGAATTCTCTCAGACTGTTGTTATCCAGCTAATATTCATTCATTATCAGCTCTTTCAGGTCCAACCTATTAGGGACATATATTTTACCTTTGAAGGTTAACATTTGATCTTCATTTATTCCATACTCAGATGTGCTTCCATGTTTTTGGCTTTCTTCCATTTGCTGGCATAAAAACTAGTACTCGAGATCTTTTTTTGCTTCTATCTTTACTTGCTATGAAAATCTATTTTCTACCTGATTGTAATATAGCTCATAAACACCATGTAATTTTCTACTTAATGCATCAGCTACTCGATTTTATTTCCTTTTGACATGCTAAATATCCATGTGAAACTCACTTAAGAATGCATTCCATCTTGCCTGTCTAGAGTTCAAATCTGCTTGCTTGAAGTAACTTGTCAAGCTGCTATGATCTATTTTTAAGACAAACCTTTTGCCTAGCAAGTAGTGTCTCCATACTCGGAGTGCATGAACTACTGTTGTCAACTCCAAATCATAAGCAGAGTATCTTTGCTCATGCTCCTTCAACTTTCTGGATTCATAAGCTATTACCTTCCCTTCCTGAGATAGAACTGCCCCAAATCCTCCTTTACTTGCATCCGTACATACTTCAAATTATTTGCTGGGTTCAGCTACTCCTAGTACAGGAGCTGTAGTTAGTAACTGTTTTCACTTTTCAAAACTGATTTGGCATTCCGAGGTCCATTTGAAATTTTTTTCTTTCTTGTGTAAGGAAGTAATAGGAAAAGCTATTCTAGAAAATCCCTCTATAAATCTTCGGTAGTACCCAGATAGGCCCATAAAGGATCTAATATCTACCATGTTCTGGGGCACTCGCCATTCCATGATTGTTTTAATCTTTTCAGTATCAACAGCAATTCCTTCGCCGGAAATAACATGTCCCAAATACTGAATTTTTGATTTAAAGAAATCAAACTTACTAAATTTTGCGTATAGCTGATGTTTCCTTAGAATTTCTAACACAGTCCTGAGATGTTCTCTATGCTTTTCCTGGGTCTTGGAATAGATCTAGATATCATCTATAAAGATAAGCACAAAATTATCCAGAAAAGGATGAAAGACCCCATGCATTAACCTCATGAAGGTTGTTGGTGCGTTTGTTAACCCAAAGGGTAACACCACAAATTCATAGTGACCATACCTTGTACGAAATGTTGTCTTATAAATGTCTTCCTCCTTGATTTGAATCTGGTGATAACCTGATCTCAAATCTATCTTGGAAAACACCGTGGCCCCTTTTACCTGATCGAATAGATCATCAATTCTTGGTAAAGGGTACTTATTTTTAATTTTTAATTTGTTAAGCTGCATGTAATCCATGCACATTCGCATGGTCCCATATTTCTTTTTTATGAATAGAACAGGTGCTTGCCAAGGTGATACACTTGGGCTAGTATAACCCTTATCCAGCAGTTCCTGTAACTGCATCTTCAGTTCTGTCAATTCCTGCACACGCATTCTATAAGGAGCCCTTGACACGGGAGAAGCTCTAGGAATTAACTCTATAGTAAAGTCAATGTCCTTCTTTGGTGGTAATCCAGGAATATTTTCGGGAAAAACATCCAGGAATTCCTGCACTACTGGTATATTTTCCATTACAAGTGATTTTTTCCTTAGAATATGCATATTCTACATGAATAGCATATAGCTGACACCCTTTCGTTATAAATTTATTCATTTGGGATGCTGTTATTGGACGTAACTGCAATTGTTTTCTGATTCCTTGGATTTCCTTCCAGGTTCCATCGTGCATTCTGTAGTAAATAAATTTTTCCTTACATTCCACTAGAGTCCAATGCTTTTCTAGTTAGTCCATGCCTAATAACACATCGTAAGATCCCAATGGAAGAATATTCAGATCTACTTGTAATTTCTGATCTGAAATTTCTAATATGCAGTTCGAAATTTTAGCAGTCACTTTACACTTTTCCCCTATGGCTAGCTATACTAACTACGAACTTTTAAATTTCTGATCTTTCAGTTTACATAACTCTACCATCCTGGGACTAATATAGCTCAGACTTGCGCTCGAATCTACTAAAGTAGAAACAGACTGAGTTAGTATTTTACCTTCCAATTCAATCATCGTGGGCTGATAATCCGCTTGCAAGTCCTCCAATGCCGCATTAATATGGGGAATGTTTCATGCTACATCACCCACAGTAGAAGCTTCCTGCAAATTTGCTATAACATCATTTCTTGTTCACTGTGGGCAGTTCTTGTAGTAATGCGCTTCACCACAACCCCAACATTGTAAAGGTGGCTTGGTCACCTACCCTTGATCAAGCTTGCTGGATGCTTCTGTGGGTTTGTCATCTGCTGACCATCTAGTCCTCTAATGATTTCTGCCAAACTGCTTGTTGCCAAAATTTCATGCAGAATTCTTAAAGTTGCCACTCTTATCACCCTTGAAAGCTGAGTTACTTTTTTGTCCTTTCTTTGGCTGCCAAGTCTTGCTAACATCCCCTTTCACCTTATACTGTTGGTATCACATTCAAGCTTTACGAATTTCTTCACCCATAGTCCGAGGATTTACAAATTAAATTCTTTCTTTCATGTGTGTTGGCAAATTTCTTAGAAATCTCTGCACTTTAGCGTTCTCCTCTCGAAGGTATGGAACATAGCGTAATAAGGAGGTAAAATTAGTAACATAATCATCCATGGTCATCTGTCCCAGCTTTAGATCATGAAATTCTTTAGCTTTCTCATCATAAAATCTTTCATTCAGGTTCTTATCATTCAAGTATTGCTGGAATGATTCCCAGGTGACATATTGTTCTTCAATACTATGTATATTTTTCACCTCCTCCCACCACAGAGATGTTTTCTCTCTTAATTGGTATATTGCTAATCTGGCTTTTAGGTTACTGTTATATTCATACACCTGAAAATACTTATTCATATTTATTAACCATGTCTCTGCCACCCCCTCAGCTTCACCATCAAACGTTGGTGGTTTTATTTTACGAAATTCTCCTTGAATTTATACCTTCTGTCTTTTAACTTCTTGTGGATCTGATAAGTCACCAGAGTCCACCTCATTAAAAAATTTATTCTTACTTTGCTGAGAGGGACTTCCTTCCACTCTTTCTATAGTGTTATTTCCTATTTGCTGCTCATTTTCTTCTTGCATACCTCTATCAGTACCAAGATGTTCCACCTCTTGGTTTTTTTTATTTGACAGACTCTTTAATATCTTTTCCTAGTCTTGTAGTAATCACTCATTATCTTTCCGAACGCCCACCATTTCCTCCTGCAGCTGTTGAACAGTGTTTAACAGGAAGCTGGTCTGGTGTTGTTGTTCTTCTAACAACCTACTTGTTTTTTTCTGATGCTCGACACTTAATTGGACCCACATTTATGGATTCATTACTGGTTGTTCTTAGGGTTCTCCAGTGTCTTGAGGGGGCTGCAACAAGGTTCCTCTTCTCATTATGTTCCTGCTAGATTTCTAAATTCTTTCTCTGTGCATCATTTACACACAACTTCACTATTAGTTTGACCGTTAAGGTCCCAGTGTTTCAACTTGGCTTTGATACCACTTGTAACATTCATCGAAAAAAAAATTACTTATCTTACCATAGGGTAATAATCTCATATATTTGGTTAATATTTTACATGCCGAAACTTACATTATGATTCTACACATAATCAAAATAGTTTATGCAAATCTACATATTATTACAATTGATAATATGGTTAGGCCATCCTAGCAAAACTCTATGGTTTATATGATGGATATATCGAAATAATACAACGTTTATGCTGCCATCAAATCAATCACCCTCGTCCATAACACTTTCCCATTTGCTTTAAAGGTTCACAACTGTATAGTACTGGAGAATTTATTGTTTATCCCTAAAAATCCCGACAGTTGTATTGATTTATGATGGATGGAGATCTCACAGTACGCTAGCATGGTTCTATGTCGTTGATTCGGCTCCATGTGTAATCGATGACTGAGGCAATGGCGGGAGCCCTGCTTAGGAGACCTCGCTAAGCCCTAAATTTACTCCATCGTCTTTGCTGGTAGCCTTTTGTTACTCTGCACACTTTCCGTTTACTCCTCAGCTGGTATCCATTGGGGTTCAAAACTCCAGTGATGCATTGTCCATGAATGATCCGATAAATGTCGAGCCAGTTCCAAGCTTTCATCTTGCTTGTTCCGGAAGGCGCCAAGTCAGTTTTCCAAAGGTAATTCTGAGTATAAAAAAATGGATTTTCTCTAGGATTCTCATGCATTGCCTTGTACAAACTTCTACTCATTTGTTTCTATGCCTATTTAGTTTTATTTTTACGGCTTCTAGCATGCAGCTTAGCTAAACAAATTATATTTCCAAATTATGAAGAAGTTTTCCTCATGTTTTAATACTCTGTTTTATAGGAAAATGGTGCGGCAGCACTCCACATTTCCATGGCTATATTTTCAGGTGATTTGACGGTTCTGTCATTTCATTCTTGATTGTTTTTCTTTGCATTAAGTTAGGGTTTTAATAACTTCATAAGTTTAGTAACGAAATTCCTGTTTTCTGTGAACAGGTGTGCTCTCAAGGTTCTCGTGGCCAATTCTATGTGCTAAAACCCCTTCATTTTGCTAGACGCACCCTCATCTGTTTTCAATTGAATTTATTCTAGGTATGAACGAGCACATGCCCTTACAGTCTAGGCGTTATTTTGAAATAATAGTGTCTCCATTTCCAAACAAACACTTACGGGGTTTTCATTTCGTGTATATGCATTCTATAGCAAGCTACGAGGGTTATTGTGCATAAGCTATTGGATAATATTATGAGACTTATTATTGTATTCAAAAGAGGGTTTTTGGCTAAGATTTTAACATTGAATCTTCTTCATAGATTTTTCATGTATAAATGAATTTTCTAGGTTCAACCCATTTTCTACAGTTTGGTTCTATTTCTCCCAAACTAAACCTTGCTTATATGACACTTTCTATTGAACATTTATATTGAGATTGGTTAACTATTTTTTCCATTTGCTTTCGCTCTAACTAGAATTTACACAGGGTTTTCTTTGAAACATTATTTTCTTCAATTAGCGATTAATAATGGTAATTTATCACAGTTCTTTGCATGTTCGAATTCCACATTTTATGGTCATTGATGAATTTTATCAGACTGTTGTCTACTTCTTTTATGCTTTAACAATGCTTTGTCTAGCATGGTTGTATATTTGTAGTCTCGTCCTATTCTACGATTATTAATTTGAATGAAATGTTCAACAATTTATCGAGTATCTAGGTTTTGTATGAAGTTTTTGTTTTAAAACTGTAGGTGACCGGACCACCGCCTATCCCACTATTCGTGTGAAATAAATCTTTATCTGGAATAGGTCTGGGTCTGGGTTTAGTCCCTAACCCTCGCCTGACACTCTACTAGGATATTTTAATATTTTATTCGCACTTTCCTGTGTTCTTTAATGATAATCCTGCAACTTTAAAATGATGAAATACATTCTACATAATATTTCAAGACATGAATATATATACTGTTGCATTTGTGTAAGAGACAGAAGAAAGGGGCTAAGTAGATTATTGTTATTTGAGTTGTGTAAAACCCTTTCTCTTTTTCCTAAAATATTTAATGGGATTCTTATGTCTGTCATAATTTCTCTTAATAAATAAATGTAGACTAGACTCCAACTCATTTTTTCCTTGTTTTTCTAGATTTCCGTTTTCTTGTCCATGTATTTTGTGTGTGTGTGTGTGTATATATATCTATATATTCCAGTATTTTCATCTGAATTTCATACTATTATCATAATAATCATTTTCAGTAAATAGCTTTGGAAAACAATACATGTCTACAGTAAATTTTAAAATTCGTAATAGAAAATAGTAGAAATAAAAAGCATATAATCTCATTGTACTTTTATTCAAATAAAAATATATAGACAGTTTAGATATCATAAACTAACAGTCATGAAATTTCTTATGTACTCATCTAAAAATAGAAGTAATTCAACTGTGGTCCTCCCACCCTTCAAGTGAGGCTATTACATCCTCCTTGCCCCCACGCTCCAAACTGAATGGTATGGGTAATAGTGGAATCTATTTTTGTTGTGACCTCATGACAGCTAATCCAGTCAGTACCAGAAATTTTAGGAAATGTCCTGAGTGCAATTCCACTAGATTCAACTAGCTCAAGAATCTGTCACTCTTTCTCCTTCTTCCCACCACAAAACCCCTACTCCTCTCTTGAATCAATCCTTTATCCTAGAGGAGTAGGTAATTGTTTCTAACTATTCCCTCAACCTATTTTCAGGTCTTGGAAATATTTACCATCAATTTTTTTTACTTTTCATATCCAGTTATTTTTATAACAATCCTTTAACAAAATAACATAAATTGTCTTAGTTTTTGTCATTAACAAAATAATAAGAATTACTTAACAAGTAATCTAGCTAGTTAGGACTAATGTAGCTGTCACATATATCTAAGAATATTGTGATCTATAACACATTCTACACACAATTGATATTGATAAGGAAACACTTATAAATATTTTATCATTAAGTTACCCAATCAATGTCGTACCCATTCTTATAATTGTATGGTGAGAAAATTATTTACCACTTTTCAAGAAAAATCCACTTGTATTTCTTTTTTTTTTCATAATTTAGACATGTTTAATGTCATTTTTGACCAATTTTTCATATTTATAGGAAATGATAACAATATTAATGACTAAAAGAGTGAGTAGCATGAGAGGATAAAGGAAGAAGTAGATAAATGAGTAGGAAAGAATATTTTTGGGAACAAATAAAGATAACACACATGTAAGGTCCAAAATCAAGCATAGTTACATGTACAAACAAAACTTAAATTTGTTATCAACAAGAATTCTTTGAATTGAAAATTTCGATATTTATATCGACATGATTGCTTGGAAAGAATAATCATATGATTTGATTCAATGATTTTTTAAAAGTAATTTTTGAATATGAATTAAAACAAGAGAAGTTGTTGTAACATAAAGAAGATGAAATAAGATTTATTGTATTGAAAAAAATGTTTTAAAGATGTTTCTTAGATAGGGAATTGATGGTAAATCTTGTCATGAGCCTATATATTGAGAGTGCGAGCTTCTGTGATCCATAACATTTCTTATGTGATTTCTCGGAAGAATTTGAATTAAAAATCCTATATATTGTTATCAATTGTAATGAAGAATCGAAAGTTAGATATATTTTGCAGAAATTTCATCCAAGAATGTGTAATTGTTCAATCTACTATGTTGTAAGTTATGCAATTTGAATTTTCATATTCATATCTGAACTTTCTTTCATGTTTCAATTATTTATTCTATTGTTACTTTATCGGATATGATAGTAAGTTTTGACATTTTTCAAATAACTATTTATTTGAAAAATATTTTTATGTGTACTTGTGCTTAGACATTTGCTGAGTTTTCTGAATTGATTCCTTAATTTTAGTAATTAAGTATTCTTCTTGTGTCTAAATTAAACAAAGGCACCCATATTTATGATAGATAATTAGATATATTATTTATTAGAAATACCATATATAATATAGATAGATATATTTTTAGGATTTTTAGAATGATTATTTCAAATTAAATTGATATTAAATTGATTTCAACACTGTAGGTGGCATCGAGGCTTACATATTGGTTGATATTACTAATACCAAATGAGACCAAGTCTAATCATGACTTTTCATTGGGAAACTCTCTGTTGTTATTGGTGAAGGATTTTTTTTTACCCTCAACAATTTTTGGTACTAGGATGGGGACCAATCTCTTGAATGGAAGGAAACGCTTCACAGGTTCTAATCCATGATTCATACATTCACTCAAATAGTTCCAGTAACAAAATATTCTAACGAAGAACCATAACCTTCTAAATATATCTTACCAAACCCATATATACATTTTCCTAATTCACTAGATCTAGAATCTGATAGTGATACTTGAGTAACTCCAAAATTTGAAGCTACTAAAGAAAATTGGTTATATAACCAATCAATAGATGATATTAAAATAAGATAAGTTCTCCCTAAAACATAGAAAAAGGATCTATGTCAAACACCAATCAAATTTACAATTCGATTGAAAGTTGGGAAACATAAAAAAGAACATAAAGTGAGTTTGATATTTTCTTAGTTTTATCCAAGGTTACATATATCTAAAATTTTGAGGGAAAAAAATTATCCTAAGGAACTAAAATTTTAACTAGTGGGGAGTCTAGAAAAAACGCCATCAACTCCCAAGCATCCTCTATAATCTCCTTCAATATCTACTCAAAAATCACCTAAGTAATTCCACCACATAGTCCATAGTTTCACTCTCAAGGAACATGGATAATCAACAAAGGAGACCATGTCTTGCATCTTCCAAAAAAGCCAAACATGTTTCTCTCCAAATATGATCCTAATACTAAAGAATCTCTCAACGATCATCTAATTTAATTCATTCTAGCAATTAGTTTAATGGGTGTTGAACATGAAGATGTGATTTGCATATTATTTCTATTTATATTTCAATAAAATAAATAAATGTTATTTTACATTACTTTAAGGCTCAATCACTAATTGCAACTAACTCAAAACCAAATTTATTAACAAGTTTGACCTGGAAAAAAAACTAATAATTTAGTTTTAGAATTGCCTAAAATTATAATGAACTCCAAAGAAAAGATTAAGGATTTCAATAAAATATTCTTAATTTTAATGAACAAATTACTAGAAGACTCAACTCATATAGCTAATGTTCTTATTTATTTTTACATTATTACGCTCCCATCCTCTACAACGATATTTTTAAAGGATGCAATAAAAAATAATTTAACTAACACATTAGGATATTCAAATTTTGGTGGTAGCAAATGAAATTCTTAATATTTTAGGCAATTCTACCATAAAATAAAATAAAACTTTCCCTAACATAAAGAAAAAAAACAATGCAAACCATTGATCAAGATAAAGAGGAGTAAATAGTAGATATTGAAAATTTAGAAAGAACCATTATAGAACTCTCCATTGAAATAATTTACCTTTAAAAGAACTAAAGAGAAGAAAATTGTGGATGCGATACTTTACAAGAATAATATACTCTTTAAAAAAATCCTTTTGCTGAAAAAAATCATCTTGAGGATTTCGCTCAAGAAAGTTTTTGTAAAGCTCATAATACTAGCCATTTGAAGAAGAGTTGTGCTACATTTGTAAATATGTTTAACCTTTTTACACAGATATAAGAATAAGAAGAGAATAAGAATAATGACAATGAAATCGAGCTCGAGGATGAAGAGATTCCTAAGCCATCAATTAATGTTATTTGGAACATTTTCAAAGGAATAATTGATGATGATGAAGAGAAAGCTTGATGAAAATTGTGTAGATCAAACTAGAAGGAAAAGACTTCCAGGAAACCTAAGATCTCCTTTTACATTATCTTTCGTGAAGTGAATTTCTTCCAACACCAAATTGAGTTTAGGTTTAGGTAAATCTAGTTTAGGTAATATTAAGTCAGATTATGATTTGGTAGAAGATATGAAAAATATTATAGCTAATTTATATTTATATTAGTTATCTAAAATCACTCAATGGAAAAAGAAATAAATTAATTAATATAATAATTAAATAGTAATAATTTTGAAAAAGAAAATACACTTAATGTTCAATAAAATGTGAAAAAAAATTCAAAATTTTTTATTAAAAAATAAGAATAATAATAATATAAAATTAGTATTGTAAAAATATAGTTCACATGCTCTACTCATTTTATTAACATTTGAAAATTTTAATTTTATTGACATATGAAAATTTGAAGAGAAATGTACAGAACCACTTAGTAGATCTACAACTACTTAGTGGATCTACAACTCTCATTAATGTAATGCCCTAATTTTTATGTATAAAATTAAAGGTTAATCCAAATAGATATATAGTACCAAATTCATACAACTAGATAGTTCAAAAATTAATTTTTTTATAAAATATTAAATATGTGATAATTATAATGCATTGTTATTATTGTCTCAAAGTCCACGAGGTCATAGATATTATAGTTGTGCATATTTCATGAACATAGGGTTTACTATTGATTAGATATTGGTCTAAAGGGTTAGACATATTTAAGGTTTCCTTACAATAATTGTTGGAAACCTAATCCACTAAGATTTAAGGTGTGGGAAATGGACAACGAAATTTTTTTTAAGAAACCTTGAAATGTAGAATCTAAAGGTCACCTAATGTTCTATAAATATATATCATTCATGTGTATCTTTCCCATGCTATATATTCCTGCCTATGTTATGATTGAGTTTAACATGGTATCAGATCTTGTGAAGTGGGGTCTTCTTCGTGGGTTTCTAAATCATTGATTGCGTAGTATTCTTCCACATTCTGAGCTTATGTGTTAGGTTTTCTGCCCTGCCAATGTTTTCAAACATAACGCTTGTCTACTGTCAAGCCAAACAATAGCTCACGATGTTTTAAGCTGCCTTAAATGGCACCAATCTTTGTTACTCTATGTTATAATTCCGACACCTAATATGTTGCACCTACCACAATACCAATGAAAATTCGTTGTCAATCTACCTAGGCATTACTGTGGCATTCTAAACAAAGAAAAAAATTGATTGGAAATTAGGCATTCATGTGGCGGTGGATGGTTGAGTTTCTAAAGATGATTGTATAGCCTTGATGTTTTGAAGTTCTATACTACTGAGTGCTCTCCTCATTTAGTTTTCTTCCTCACGGTCAACTCAATACGTTCCCATACTAGTGTTTCTCATTGTTTCCTAACTGCGCTTCTCCTCACCTCAAGTGTCTCGAACAACCATTTATCAAACAGTACCCGTCCACTCCTCATTGTCTCTATGCCAAGCATCGGCTCCACCCTCTCGGCCTCGTGGCAACGTGGCTTGGCCTCTATATTGGATCCTCATGGTGATGTCGTAAACCAAAAGTGTTATGGATTCCCCTCTGTAGCTTGATCTTGTGATTGACTGTAATGACTCTTGTCCTGTCGTATCCCAAATCTGAAGTTTAATGGGTTTGTTGCCAATGGTGATCATGGGCGCCCCAAATTCCAACCCAATTTTCAATTCAACAGAACAATTGTTATTTTGAAATTTTTTGTGTTCATAACATTAAGACAAACTCCCATCAACAATAAGAAACTATTCAGATCATTGGACCAGTACAAGAGGAGATTTTAATGCAGAAGAAAAAATCCAGCCTGCACTTCCCAAGCCCATCATTAGACATTGTGAAGAGCTTGTCCCTAACAAGCACAAAACAGGTATTGCATATGTCAAGGAGGTGTCTTTTCATATTCTAGAATATACCAAACCCATTCAATTTCAAAACGTTGGATTTCTCCATGATAGCCCACCTTCATTTTTTCTATATTCTGCTCCTCTTCCACAGAAGCAACAACATATTGTAAAATGCCAACACTATGATTGAATTGGCCATATGAAATATCATTGTTTTGATATTCACCCATGCAAGCATTGTGATCAGCACACTCATTCTTCACACAGATGCTTAAAAAAACCCTCCTGCAAGAACAAAGATTCATCTTGGATGGATCACTTCTTGGCAATGGGCATCAACAACAAAGAAGATGTTTTAGTCATATGTCAGAACTTGTTCAAGAGTATTGAACAATCTTGTAGTTGAGTTTTCACCATCATATCACGTTGTATCTGACAAGGGGGGAAATGATGGTCATCTACAAGCTTCAAAGCCACTTCAACCGAGTCTGAGCGAAAACCCATCATTCCATATTGAGAGTTGTAGCCAGAGACACAGCAGTTCAAGAGAGGCTGAGCCACAACCTGTCATTCCAGATTCAGAGTTGTAGCATGAGACATAAATGACAATGAGCATGCCTTTGGGTGGTGGTCACCCTTAAACCATCTATGCGAAGTTTCTTTTCTTTCTCTTCAAAGAATTCGGGAGACTTCCTCTATCACAAGACTTCAGCTTCTTCCCAATTTTGGTAGAATTCCAGGAAATGCATAAAGCATTCAAGAGTTGGTAGTTATCCTTAAACCATCACAGGTTAAAAACCTCCCTTCTTCCAGGTTGAAGGTATCCCTCTTCAAAATATGAGGATCACATGAAACCTATTACAACAAATTTAAATCAGCCTAATGAGCATGTAATGTTCTCACATTCTATTCTTGGAAAATATTGTTAAGGTTCCTTTTTGGCTAATTTTATTGTTGAATGGTCACCTTTGCAAAATTCATGTGAACAATATGAGCTCTTTCATACTACTCAAGTTGGTGTAACTATTGTATAATTTAGTCTCTGATAATGTAAATTTAGATACAAGTAGAAATTTTTTGTTTTTATATTTTAATTTCTCCAAAACTAACCAGGGCACAGTTGTAAGTTGCATCCTTAAGGACTCAAAAGGTAATAAACATATGACAACATGTATATTGAGATATTGTGTGCACAGAAAAAAATTATCGTGTAAAAAGAAACTATTCAAGGTGTCCGAAAAAAGTAATTATTTCAAATCTTAAAATCTTAAAAGTCATTGGTTATTCAAAAATCATTACTAAATTAGTGATAAATTCCTTACACTTCATTTCAAATCACTTGAGAAACTATCATTGAGAGGTATGGAATTTAATTTGAATTTTTTGGGATTCAATATAATTTTAGTACCGCTATCACAAAATTCAAAAACTGATATTCTAGCT
Source organism: Pinus albicaulis (assembly GCA_034641835.2). NCBI lineage: Eukaryota > Viridiplantae > Streptophyta > Pinopsida > Pinales > Pinaceae > Pinus > Pinus albicaulis. The sequence goes on from CM076580.1 coordinate 525,424,603, forward strand.
AATGTAACATCTAAATTAATTCCTTCAGTTTATTTTTCTTCAAATTAATTTCTCGTTGAATTGAATTTCAACCGCCCATTCCCTAATAACATTAAAAATTAGAAGGTATTTGAATATGATAGTCAAATTCTAAAGTTCCTCACACAAGAGGATACATTCAAGGGGTATTTCATCCATCAATCATAACATAATTTGGGAAAAAAATAATCTTCTCCACAAGTAGAACCCAAAGAAAAAAAATATCTATTAAAAAATCAATCGTTGGACGCGAAAATATTTTTGATATTTAGGATAAATTTAAAGAAGTTACACAATTTAAAATGAATAGCTATTCCATATAGCAAGATGTAATAAATATGGGTACTTGTTGTGATCCCCAAAATATTAATCGTACATTCAGATGTACGCCTTTTAAACGCGTTACATTGACAACATTTCCAAGAGTACAAAGATATTTTTTCATGGATGTATAGTGACCTTAAAAATTATCACATGAAGATCAGCCAGGACATAATTCCACCCAACAAATATGTAAAAGTATGTATGCCGACCTGAAAAAATATCACGTGAAGATCATTAATGACATAATTCCACCCGAAAAAAAATATGTAAAACTAGTTTAACAAAAGTTAAGGAAATTTAATGCATACAAGCATGGAACAACAAATTAAACTAGTTGTTTGGGAACAAAAATAATTTCTCCAATTTGTCGTTCTCAATGAGTTTCAATCATGATTTTAGTTCAGAAAAAGAAGGGATACATATGTATTTGCATTTATTTTCAAAATTTAAACAAATCATTGGATAGAGACAATGTGTTTTTTTTGCCGTGTGTCTATGATTCATAAATGTTATCTTTGTTAGATGGATTTTATACCTACAAGAAAGTCTTGATTTCATAAGAATATAAAGTGAAAATAAATGTTTAGGATGAAATGGATCACTTATACTTATAAAAAAATCTTTATTTAGCTTAATCAATATTTGATCTTTATAGAAATATGGAATCTCTCTAAATCATATATATATATATATATATATATATATATATATATATATATATTGTAATTGAGGAAGAAATTTTAAGATTTATTTTTTTAAAATTTAATATTATGATTGAATGTAAAATAACAAAAACTATATTGTAAATTTATTTTCATCACAATACAATTTCAATGCAATCATTTTGATCGAAATCATTTTTGCAAGAAAGTTCATGTTCAATTGTGCAGAAATAGTCAAACCACTACATGATATGAGATAGATGAAGGTGTTTTTTTAAATGAAACGGTAAAAAGAATAAATGATTTAATGCCATTAAACCAAATATAACCTAAGATCTTGTAATAATAAATCCATATTTTAGTGATGAATTTTTATAATATAATCTTGCTACTTATCATTTGTTGTATGTTTTACTCAAAGAAATTGATGGGTACACCAGCCCACAGCCAAGTCAATGCTATAACAAACAATAATTTAAGTGCGCAAATGTCAATTTTTATTTATGTGGCTTATCAATTAAAGTTGGACTGTTTGACACGTCAGATTGTAGTTATGTTCTCAACATTGAATCTTGGGCTTTGCAACCTCCGTAGGATCTGAAACAGCGATTTTGGTGATTCGAAATTAATCACAATGTGATTGAATCGGTCCGGTTGATCAGTCCTTCTGTCGTCTGTCGGTGTCACTCGTTTTTCGCACTTTTGTCCAGTAACAGTTTTACTCTGGCGGTCATTTGTCTTTTTCTCTGTGGCTATAATGCGAGGGTTTCACCTCGGCGACCCTTCTGAGGGTTTTGTTGTGAGTTCACTGTTCCAATGTATCTGGCTTCAAATCAGTAAACCGGTGTCCATGGTGATGATGCTAAGATGCTCGGCTTCCTCGACGGAGTCGGTCTCCTTTTGCTATAATTTGTTTGTTCTTTTTGTTGTTCAACTGCGCCTATAGGTTTAAAACACCAATTCCACTGGGTTTTTACTATGGATTTTCTCCACCACTTGTAACTCGTTTGTTTGCTGTTCACAGGTTGAATCTGTCATGGTTCTTTCCCGGTTTTCCCAGCTCCGTTCACACTGGAAATGGTAAGTTGTCACTCTATGATTCAGCTTATTGGTTTCCTTTTTCTCACTCTAACCCTTGGGCTCCTTGTGAGCAGGTTTGGTTGGTTTTCTTATCAGCTATCTGGTTCAACAAAAGTCGACGTGCTCTATCCTCTCGCCAGTAGCAATTCAAAATTTCTTTCTCGTTCTTTAATCACTGTGAATATGTCATATAGGCTTCGGGGCCGACTTAAGGTCTTTGTTGTGCAGGTAAATCAGACTTCCCTGGCTATCCAGTCCTCCGTCTTGGTTTTATTTTGATCTTCAGTTTCCAAGGGTAGGGTCACTTCCACGTTTCGACTTATTCCCTTATGTTGAGTTTGTCATAGGTTGCATAGGAAAATTCGTTTTGGTCTATCTCAGATTCTTGTCTGTAGTAAACCAGGGTTTTTTATGTGTCGTTCTGCTATGTCTTCCCTTCGTTCTAAACCTGTTACTCTAAATGAGGTTATCTGCGAGATTTTCTAGGTTTTGAAAACCCCGCTTGTAGCTTCAGTGCTATTCAGAACTTGGCTTCCGTAGCCGTGAGGTTTTTGATTCAAACCCTAACTGTAAATCTTCGTTTCAAATATATTATGTAACGTAACTTAACAGTCTACAAGGACTGGAACTTTTATTCGACTGTCTAGTTAATATTGAAAGAGACTTCTTTTATTATTTCTCAGTTTGCTCACGAAAGTAAAACACAGTTTTATGATTTGTACCTGTGGATTAACATCGCTCCATGTATTCGATTTCCTGTTTGTCTTCCGCCAATATGATGTCTATTTGTAATGTTTCTCCAATTATTCGTCAATCTGTAAACTTCTCTGATTTGTTAAAAAAAAAACTTCGTAGATGCCGCTCTCCTGCACTACCATAGCAGTTCTTTTTGTGGGAGAAAAAAAACAAATGTTTGTTACTGTAAGTATGTATTAGCAATTTGACAGTGTAATTTATATTATCTAGGAGCAAATTTCAATGCCTATGAGACACAGATGGTTTGCGAAGCAAATACTCTGTTTCTTTTTATTTCTCTTTCTTTCTTGACAATTTCCAGAACCTCTACCAAATGCACCTTCCTCCTTTTTGTATCTCAGTAGGAGAAAAGGTAGTTTCCAGTTGGAAACCGTCATGCTGTCAGTTACATTTTATTATTATTTTTCTAGTATTTTCAAATTAATGAAAATAAAATAGCCAACTAGCCCTACAAATTTTAATAAAAAAACAGTCAGATAATACTACTTAATTTAATAAAACTTCCTAGTTGTAAACAGTCTCCTAAAAAAATTTAAAATTCACAGGTTTAAAGACCTGTCAAAGTGTCACACATCACAAAAGAGACAAAACCTGCTACTGTTTGTCTACCCTGAGTCAGATGCTCCTGCATCAGGCTCCTGGGGTAACAAAAAGTCATGGCTCCGTTCCATGAGATCGTCCACCGAATAGACAGCTTTCTGGATTTGTGCTGCGCCAAGCCAGGAACTGTCTTCAATAGGACGGTTCTTCCACTTTACCAAGTACTGTAAGTATTCTTTCCTGTGCATTCTCTTGGCTACTTGTGTGTCAACGATACCCTCGATCTCAAGGGGTTGCACTGTAGGCATTTGTCTCAACCACGATCCCTGATCAAATTGGGTGTCCCGCTCTGGCTCTGTTGTCCTATCATCCTCAGGACTGGCAATATATTGAAACAAATATGCTACATTAAAAATATGTGAAATACCTATTCCCGGTGGTAATTTTATTTCGTAAGAATTTGCAGAAAACTTACACAAAATTTTACAGGGGCGAATCTTTTTAAATTTCAGTTTATGATATTCCCCTTTTGGAAAACGTTCCTTGCGCATGTGCGCAAGAACTTCGTCCCCAACATTAAATTGAACTGCCCGCCTTTTTAAATCCACCTGTTGTTTGTACTTTTGGTTGTTGTCTTGTAGTTTTAACTTCACCTGCTCATGCAAATCGCTCATTGCTTGGGCGAAATATTCTCCATCAGCGCTTCATTTTTCAAGTTTCCCCAAATCGCGCAGCTCATGTACTCTGCGAGGATGTATACCATACAGAAACTAAAAAGGACTGTATCCTGTGCTGCAATTTGGTGAATCATCGTAAGCAAATTCTGCTTGAGCAAGAACACGATCCCACATCCGTGAATTTTCACCGATTAGAATTCGTAGCAAGTTTCCTAAGCTCCTGTTCACCACTTCCATCTGCCCATCAGTCTGTGGGTGGTAAGTAGAGCTGAAATTTAGCTAAGTGTCCAAATTTTTCCACAGAGTTCGCCAAAAATGTCCTGTGAAATGCACATCTCTGTCAGAAATAATGGACCCTGGTAAGCCATGCAGTCTGACGATTTCTGTGAAAAGCAAGTGTGCTACGTGAGTGGCATCATTGGTTTTCCGACAGGGTATAAAATGCGCCATCTTCGAAAATATATCCACTACCACCGTTACTGAATCAAACCCTCGCTGTGTCCTAGGCATACCCAAGACAAAGTCCAAACTGACTGTGTCCCATGGTCTACTCGGAATGGGCAGTGGCGTATAAATTCCTGCGTTCTGACTGCAACCTTTTGCTAACTGACACATTTTACATCTGCTTACATATCTCTGCATGTCCCGTCGTAATTTCGGCCAGTAATATAAATGCTCTATCTGTGATAAAGTTTTTTCTATGTCGAAATGTCCGGCTAGACCTCCACTATGCTTTTCCCTAACAATGTTCTCCCTCATTGAACAGTCGGGAATGCATAACTGTCCTCCCCTAAATAACAATCCTTCTTGCAAGTTATAGTCCAACCATGGACTATTGTTCCACAGCAAAGGGTTCTAACAAGCCTCATAGGCGTCCTTAAAATCTGTATCTGTCTGGTATAAATCCTTCAAATGCTCAAAACCCAGCAACTGCACCGTGCTCTCCTGTAAGAGCAAAGATCTTCTGCTCAATGCATCTGCCACCTTGTTGGACTGCCCGCTAATATGTTTCAATACAAATGTAAAGCTTTGCAGATATTCCACCCACTCTGCATGCTTATGATTCAACTTATGCTGCTGCATAACATACTGTAATGCAGAATTATCAGAAAATAAAACGAACTCATTACCTAACAGATAGTGCCTCCAGTGCTTCAAAGCTTGAACGACCGCATAAAATTCCTTGTCATAAGATGAATACTTCTGCCTACTTTCGTTCAGTTTCTCACTGAAATAAGCGATCGGTCTTTCCTCTTGGCTAAGTACTGCCCCAATGGCTATACTACTAGCATCACAATGAACTTGAAATTTTTTTTTGAAATCAGGCAATCTCAAAATCGGTCTCTCAGTGATCTTCTTCTTTAAAGTCTGAAAACTGTTCTCTACTGCTTCAGTCCAGCAAAAAGGCTGATTTCCCTTCTTAATTGTGTCCAACATGGGTGCGCAGATCCCACTAAAATCCCTGATGAATTTCCTATAAAAGCTTGCTAATCCATGAAAGCTTTGAACCTCGAACAAATTCTTTGGGGATGGCCAGTTTACTATAGCTGCAATTTTCTTTGGGTCCATCTTCAACTCATTTTCTGCAATCACAAAACCCAGATAAACTAATTCCCATTGAAAAAAAGTACACTTTTTCAAATTTATTAGTAGCTTATTTTGCTGCAATCTTCTCAATACACTTCGAACATGTCGGAAGTGTTCCTCCTTCGTTTTGTTGAAAATCAAAATTTCATCCAAATAAACAATCACAAATTTCCCAATGAACTCTTTCAGCACTTTGTTCATTAGGCGCATAAATGTACTAGGGGTGTTACTCAAACCAAATGGCATCACCAGGCATTCGTACAACCCTTCATTCGTCTTGAAGGTTGTCTTCCATTCATCCCCTTCCCGGATCCGGATCTGATGGTACCCACTCTTTAGATCGATCTTCGACAAGTATGTTGCTCCACTCAAACAATCCATCATGTCATCCATTTGTGGCAATGAAAAGCTGTACCTGATCGTAATCTTGTTAATAGCTCTCGAATCTTTGCACATCTGCCACTCTCATCCTTTCTTCGGAGCTAGAACTGTCGGAACTACACAAGGAATCATACTCTCCCTGATCAGTCCTTTATCAAGTAACTCTTGCACCTCTTTCTGAATTTCTTCATTATCCTTTGGGCTCATACGGTAAGCTGCCTTATTTGGTAAGCTAGCTCCTGGTATAAAATCAATACAATGGTTGATGCTTCTCTTAGGTGGAAATTTGTCCGGTAAGTCATCTACTATGATATCGTCGAAGTCTTGCAACATGTCCTGGATCTCCTCCGGCAGATTTGTGATATTTGTGTGCAGTACCACTGTCTTTGGTCTCCTCACAACAGCAAAATTAATATCATTGTCCTCAATCTGTTTAAAAAACTCTTTTCCACCCACAAGTAATGCTTTTACTCCACTAGCTTTTGTTGTATCTTCCTCCTTGATGGGCACAAGCGTGTGCTTTATCCCATCCTTGAAAAACTTGTAACAGTTTGTCTTCCCATCATGAACTACTTTTCTGTCATACTGCCAGGGTCTCCCTAACAATATATGACATACATCCATTGACATAATGTCACAGATAATTTTGTCCTTGTATCTGCCTATCTGGAATTCTACTTCACACTATTCATCAACTAATAGTTGATGTCCCTTTTGTAGCCACGACACTTTGTAGGGAGTGGGGTGCTTCAGCCTCTTCAGCCCCAATTTCTCCACCATTTTGATGGCCACCAAATTATCGGTACTCCCACTGTCAATTATCAGTTTGCAGCACTTACCCTGTGATTTGCAAACTGTCCGGAACAAGGCTTTTCTTTGATCCAGCTCCACAACTTCCTTCACTGGTTTTAACAACACCTTGTTCAGCACCAAAGCTTCCCCTGTCTTGGGTGCATTTTCCACTTCCTGGGGAGGTGCTTCTGCTTCCTCAGTTTGGGCAACATAAGCTCCTCCCCCACCTGTTGGTTCTCCCTCAGAACATTCATATGACTTGTGCCCCCACTTATGGCACCTATAGCACTGGACATCTCCTCTGCCCCAACCATTACTTCTCCCTTGCTGGTATGGTCGTCCCCCTCTAGTGCTATTATCCTTTTCTGCTATTCCCGTAGGTTTGGAACTGTTGCCTTCTTCATTGGAATTTGTACCTCTGCCTATGCCAAAAGCCTTCCCTTTTCCTTTGCCAGATCATCCTCCTCTTCTGGCATTCTGCTTCCTGGTTATCTTCTCTTCCGCTTTCAAGGCGCACTGATATGCCTCATCTATAGTTCTGGGTGAGAGAATATTGATTTCGTCCAGTATCTCTCCCCTCAACCCATTTACAAATCTTGTTGTTTTTTCGGGGGTGTCCTCTATATATCCTTCCCTCAAGTTCAACTTGTAGAATTCTTCTATATACTCCTTGACTGTTAACCCCCTTTGCCTCAAATTTTGTACCTGTCTGTATAGCATAATCTGATAATCCCTTGGCAGAAAATTTTCTTTCAGCTTGGCCTCCATCCTGGCCTACTTCTTTATAGGCTGTTTATTTAGCCTTTTCCTTTCTGCTTGAACGTTGTCCCACCACAAGGACGCATGTCCTTTTAACTTGCTGGCAGCAAATTTCACCCTCTTGTCTTCACTGATTTCTTCATAATCAAAATACTTATTTAACTCACTAAGCCAATCCAACAACACATCTGCTGATAAATTCCCGTCATAAGTAGAAAGCTCATGCTTTGGCTTACTACTCGATAACAAGAGTGACCTCAATAATCTAAGTTCAGGTGCTTCTTCCTCCAAACCATCTATTGGTTCTCCAACCTCCTCGTCACTGTCATCCCCTCCTGCGGGGTCTCTTCTCCGTCCAACCTCTACTACTGCTAATCGCTCATTCAAGATTCGAATCTCCTCTCTCAGTCCCTCTTCTGCTACTCTACGAATTGCTCTCCCTCTTCCTCGTCCTTGTCTACCAACCTCCATGTTCTCCTAATCACAACCTACTGCTCTGATACCAATTTGATGGGTACAACAGCCCACAGCCAATTCAATGCTATAACAAACAATAATTTAAGTGCGCAAATGTCCATTTTTATTTATGTGGCTTATCAATTAAACTTGGACTGTTTAACACGTCGGACTGTAGTTATGTTCTCAACAGTGAATCTCGCGCTTTACAACCTCTGTAGGATCTAAAACAGTGATTTTGGTGATTCGCAATTAATCACAATGTGATTAAATTGGTCCAGTCGATCGGTCCTTCTGCCGTCTGTCGGTGTCACTCATTTTTCGCACTTTTGTCCGGTAACAGTTTTCCTCTGGTGGTCATTTCTCTTTTTCTCTGTGGCTGTAATGCGAGGGTTTCACCTTGGCGACCCTTCTGAGGGTTTTGCTGTGAGTTCACTGTTCCAATGTATCTTGCTTCAAATCAGTAAACCGATGTCCATGGTGATGATGCTAAGCTGCTTGGCTTCCTCGACAGGGTCGGTCTCCTTTTGCTGTAATTTGTTTGTTCTTTTTGTTGTTCAACTGCGCCTGTAGGTTTAAAACACCAATTCCACTAGGTTTTTACTATGGATTTTCTCCGCCACTTGTAACTCATTTTTCTGCTGTTGACAGGTTGAATCTTCCATGGTTCCTTCCCGGTTTGCCCAGCTCCGTTCGCACTGGAAATGGTAAGCTGTCACTCCATGATTCAACTTCTCGGTTTCCTTTTTCTCACTCTAACCCTTGGGCTCCTCGTGAGCATGCTTGGTTGGTTTTCTTATCAGCTATCTGATTCAAAAAAATTCGACATGCTCTGTCCTCTCGCCAGGTAGTAATTCAAAATTTCTTTCTTGTTCTTTAATCACAGTGAATATGTCATATAGGCTTCAGCGCTGACTTAATGTCTTTGCTGTGCAGGTAAATTGGACTTCCCTGGCTATCCAGTCATCCATCTTGGTCTGCTTTTGATCTTCAGTTTCCAAGGGTAGGGTCGCTTCCACGTTTCGACTTCTTCCCTTATGCTGAGTTTGTCATAGGTTGCACATGCGAAGTCGTTTCAGTCTATCTCAGATTCTTATCTGTAGTAAACCAGGGTTTGTTATGTGTCGTTCTGCTATGTCTTCCCTTCGTTCTAAACCTGTTACTCTGAATGAGGTTATCTGCGAGATTTTTTGGGTTTTGAAAACCCTTCCTGTAGCTTCAGTGTTGTTCAGAACTCAGCTTCCGTAGTCGTGAGGGTTTTGATTGAAACCCTAACTGTAAATATTGGTTTCGAATATATTATGTAACGTAACTTAATGGTCTATAAGGACTGGAACTTTTATTTGACTGTCTAGTTAATATTGAAAGAGACTTCTTTTATTATTTCTCAGTTTGCTCAGGAAAGTAAAACACAGTTTTATGATTTGTACCTGTGGATTAACATCGCTCCATGTATTCGATTTCCTATTTGTCTTCCGCCAATATGATGTTTGTTTGTAATGTTTCTCCAATTCTTCGTCAATCTGTAAACTTCTCTGATTTGTTAAAAAAAAAAACTTCGTAGATGCCGCTCTCCTGCACTACCGTAGCTGTTATTTTTGTGGGAGAAAAAAAACAAATGTTTGTTACTGTAAGTATGTATTAGCAATTTGACAATGCAATTTATATTATCTGGGAGAAAATTTCAATGCTTATGAGACACAGATGGTTTGTGAAGCAAATACTCTGTTTCGTTTTATTTCTCTTTCTTTCTTGACAATTTGCAGAACCTCTACCAAATGCACCTTCCTCCTTTTTGTATCTCAGTAGGAGAAAAGGTAGTTTCCAGTTGGAAACCGTCATGCTGTCAGTTACATTTTATTATTATTTTTCCAGTCTTTTCAAATTAACAAAAATAAGACAGCCAACTAGCCCTACAAATTTTAATAAAAAAAAAAGTCAGCTAATACTACTTAATTTAATAAAACTTCCTAATTGTAAACAGTCTCCTAAACAAATTTAACATTCACACATTCAAAGACCTATCAAAGTGTCACACATCACAAAAGAGACAAAACCTTCTGCTATTTGTCTACCCTGAGTCAGATGCTCCTACATCAGAAATAAACACGAAATGATGTGCCAATTTCATTATGAGTTCGAGATTGCAGAGAGACAATTTAATTATCTTGAAGTAGATAAACATGCATTTGTGGTCTAAGGAAAAGAAATTTTTAAAACCATAGCTACTTAAATCTCATACAAAGGCAATTGTTGCACACCCCTCTATTCATCATATTTATAGAAATAATCGAGAGATAGAAGAATCGATTGGATGAAAACACTGTAGGGACATTAAAAATAAGAATATTGTTCAAGAGGAAGGGATTTGTAAGTTAGAAATAGTATTTTAAGGCTCTCAAGAAGATGAAAAATGAAGGCTCACAAGAAGATGAAGAATCAGGTTGGGAAAATGAGACTAAATTTGATACAAAATTAATCTATCATGTGCCTATTTCAACGGATTCTTGGTATAAATGAGTTAACGTATCACTTGAATCATGGTAATACTAAATAATATCTATATACTAAGAGGGAAAGAGTGTTAATATTAAATTCTTTATGGAGTTTTATTCCAAAAGAATTGTGATGGTTTCTTTTTAGGATGCCTAGGAAAGACGGATGATAAAAATGTATTGGTTGAACGGTATAATGCTTTAATCAGTGAAAATTTTGGCGATGATAATGCTACCATAAAGTTATATGTGTTGGTTATTATTAGCTAAAATTATTTCAATATGCTTACTCTTATTCACGAAAATGGAAAAACATGTGAGATATTTGTTGGAAAAGAGATAAATGTTGTATTCCCTTTACAGTTATCATGGTTAAGAGTCCATTTCAACAGCGGACAGTACATGTTATTGGATAGATCACTCAAAAATCATCTCAAATGCATAAAAATATTCTCACTATTATATAATACTTCAAAAGATGGATAAAAGTTGTTCATCTCAAGACTATCAACGAAAATTAGGTGATTTATTTTCTTAAGCAAAACATTATCACAAGGTTAGGAATCCCTAGTTCATTATTTTTTAATAATGAACTTATTTCAATTCATTGAAGTTGATTGAATTCTCTATTGGAAATAAAATAAATATTAGGTATTCTACTAGGACTGGTTTAACAAAAATTAACAAATAGAAATTTAATTCGAAATATTAAAAATACCAATTTAATTCGAATTATTAAAGATAAAAATCTAATTATTAACAATACCATTGATGATAATAAAAAAAATACCACAATGTTCACACTATATTGGATGCAAAGAGAGTTACTCCCATGGAAAAACACATTTTTTTTATATGGAAAGGAATCATTTTACTTCCTAATGTTTTCTTACGCTTTCTACATGTACTCTAATTTATTAAATAATATTCAGGTTCAGTAATGCAGAAAAAAACTGAAAGTCGAATAAAATCAGAAGAAGAATGGGATATGTAAAATAAATTTCATAATAATATTCATGTTCAGTAATGCAGAAAAAAATTGAAACTCGAATAAAATTAGAAGAAGAATGGGATATGGAAAAGAAATTTTATAACATACATCAATATATTGTTAAACATCAGTCTAATGAAACTTCGATTAGCGACCAGGATTTCAACGTTGGTGATTTTACCTTAAAATTGATGATGTACCTTAAAATTGAAGAAACATCATCAAGTGAATGGAAAACATACTAAATTTAAACCCATATAGATTTACCATTTCAAATTTATGAAAATATTGGTCCTTCAACATATATTCTTCAAACATTGGATGGGGTTAGAAATCCTCCAAATTAATGACCAAATCTTGAATAATATTTTTGCATAAATTTTTTATATGGAAATTTTAATTTTAATTTTTATGTGTTTCCTTAGTTTTATTTATACAACAATATTTTAATGTTGCCTGGAATTTCAATAGTAATTTGTTTTGGTTACGTTTCTCTTAATTTACTTTTGAAATTGACTATGTAGATTTAGCTTATTGTAGCAGAAGTCAATTATAGTTGTACAACTCACAAAAATAATCTAGTCATTTAATATTAATGGGTTTCAATCTAAAATATGGAACTCCAAATATGATTTTGTTTTTCTATGAGGAATCTTTATATTTGACTAGTGATATGTTTTAAAATTGATTTTTAGGCAATATTTTTATATGATTGACTTGATAAAAAAACGTGAAAAAAAATTATTGGAAATGAAAAATAGTCTTCAACCTATATTTGTATATCCCATATGCTCATCAATGAAAGTAATCATGCATCACCCCACTTCTTATTTCCCAAAATTTATACATAAATAAAAAAATGAGAACAAAAATATTTAAACAAATATGAAGTTTAAGGCACTCTAAGGAGTGTCGGAAGTACAACAATACTTTTCGGGGTTCGTTAGCAATGGGGCCATGCGTGTATGATAATAAGCCGATGATTATTGCTAGCCAACGATCTTACAATAATCTTACAACATTCTTATCATAAAATAACAATAATATTATAGCAATAATCTTATGATATATTGTTATTTTATTATGATGTTATATTAGTTTGTGAGTCTTTTCATTCTAATTTTTTTTAATTTTTTTTTAATGATCTTAAAATCTTTTAATTAAATTGTTTCCATGATTTTCTTTTCAAATAATTATTTTTATCATTTAATTTGTTTTATTTCTTCATTATTTTGGAAAATGTCAAAAAAAACTTATTGGATATTTAGAGTTAATCAAGTTAGGTAGACTTGTATTCCAATAAGTTGTGCACTATATCTACTTATATCTAGGTTAAATTGTGTTATTAGGATGCGAGAATACTATATTTCTAGGTAGTGAAAACTTGTTTTTCATTAATTCTTCAAAGTTTTTCATTACCACATGGAAGCTTATTGAAGTGAATTTAAGAGATCTTAAATGTGATATTGTTGACATGTAATTTGACATGCCATGTTAATGTGCCATATGACATGGTTTAAGGAGTCTTAAATGTGATATTGTTGACATGTAATTTGACATATCATGCTAATGTGGTATATGACATGATGTATTGATTTTTCATTCTAATTTGGTCGGTTTCACTTAGAATTAGGTTTTGGTTGAATGCTTCAAGAAGTATCCTCTACCTCGAACTTAAATCTCATTAATTTCCAAGTCTATTTGAATCTGAGATTATGGTAATATTATTCTATTTAAATCTCAAGTGTTTTGAATTTTTGATATATTTTCATAGATATAATTGTATCTAGATGTGAGTATAGTTTGTGACGCTTTGAACAATCTTTCTAGATATATAAGCATCTCAATATTCGATTGTATCATGCATAACTAGATAGTTATATCACACATATCTATATTGTTATGAATATCTCAAATATTTGACTCTATCAAACATAACAAGATTATTATGAATACCTTTCATAACAACTACCAGTTATTTTCCACATCATATCATATTTCTTACTTGTATGGAGATTGACTTATGTGCCATTTAAAGTGATGACATGTCTTTCTTAAAGATATATATTTTTCAGTATGGTTACTCTTTATGAACTCACACTTCTAGTTTTTGTATATGGATATGTTATATAACCATAGCTAAAATAATGCAAAGTATATTTGCATTGTATACCATGTAATACCACACATGATTTACATTGACTAAAGAAATGGTTATAAATAGTTTGTCATGATTTTGAATTCAAACTTCTAGTTTTTGTATATGACATGATTTACATTGACTAAAGAAATGGTTATAAATAGTTTGTCATGATTTTGAACTCATACTTCTAGTTTTTGTATATGAATATGTTATATAACCATAGCTAAAATCATGCAAAGTATATTTGCAATCTATACCATGTAATACCACATGCATGAATTATATTGACTAAGTAAATCATTATAAATAGTTTGTTATGATTTTGATCAATTTCTTACTAGTTATATAATATGAAATGATTATCCAACTGTTAAGATAACATCTCTGTGACAGCTTGATTAAAGTTTACTAGTTTTAACCAGTTAAAGACAATTCATTTTTAATTTTATTTTTCTTTTAACTGGAAAGAAAAACTTAAATTATTATTATTGTTGACAAAACAAATTATTTTTGTTGAAAAATTAAATTAGGAGAAACTAATTAATGGAGAGAAAGTTTATTAAACTGATGGTAAAAAGATGTTTCCAAGAATAGGAGGTGGTTGGGAACAATTGGAAAAACAGTTACCTACTCCTCTGAGGATAAAGCTGAATCCCAGTGGAGGAGTAGGGGTTCTGCAAAAAAAAGTGGTAAAGGGGAGTATTTTCTAGAGCTGGTTGGAGACCAGTTGAAAATGACTCACAACAACCCTTATAAAGCCAAAACTTTATGAGTTTGACTGGATTGGCCATCCATAGGTCCTAGCAGAAAGAGTAAATCTATTCCACTATTATCCTGGGGCACCATCCAGAATTCTGGAGCTAGGGGGCAAGAGGAGGACGTCATAGCCTCTCTTGAATGGTTGGGAGGACCACAATTTAAAGCTATTTATTCCAGATAAGTATAACTCTGTAAATTAAGCAATTTATTACTAGTTTTTAAAGACTATTTACCGTACAATGGATGAGTAGTAAACTGTTCTATTTTTATGGATATATGAATAAGTATGTAATTGTATGGAACAAAAGGTTAAAATCTGAATATGGTACTACTATTTACCTGTTACAATATAGGAAGGTATAATCACATAATAATACTGAATCTTTTATGTTGTCTACATTTATTTTATGGTATGAAAAGGCAAGTAGTATGTATACAGTAGAGAAGCAGAACAAGGAAATAAAAGATTTAGGTATAGTTATTCATAATATATCTGATACTATATATTGATTGTATGTAATGGAATATAAACTTCTTAATGGGAATTCATATATCCTTAAAGGTAGTATGCTATGGAAATCCCCCCTAGTTAGCAACCCGAGCTACCTTGGTAGGCATCATTAAACCTTTCGAACTGTCGATTTTGGTCTAGGGTAAACCCCAAACTAAAATAACATCGCTCGAGGTTAATAACCCTTCTAGTCACAGAAGATAAATCACAGCGGTCCGGACACTGGTAACTAAAACCCATTAAAAAAATAGAAAGAAGATTCACGCTATTAAATGGGTTGTAAGTCTAGTTGGAAGAAAAATAGATATTTGGAACTCTATCACCTGTGCATGACTAACATATCTTATTTTCAAGAAGTAAATAATAGAAAAATCGAATAGAGAAAGTAACAGCACAGAGTTCTTGGCCGTAAGCTTATATCGGTAAATAATGAAACACAACAAAGCTTCCTGTAGAATGCATGAAGCATAAACTTCTAACAATAAATAAATCACTGACCAGAGCTTCAGATAAGAGAATTATAATAATAGAAAAAGTGCTGATAAATGTTATATTAACTATATGTAGCAGAACAAGTAATACCAGAGAGAAGATAATAGTATTTCACTGAATCTCAAGTCCAAAATACAGCCTCGAATTTAATTACAGAGCCCAAACGATATACAACCAGAAATTTAAAAAATCCTCTATTACAAAGAAACGAATTCTTGGGTAAAACCCTAGCGGAGTTCTTCTTCTTCAAATACTGAAATGCCATAAAAATTATCACAACCTAACTCGGGGGTGAAACCCTTATCATAATAACACTTTCTTTCAAAACCATGAAGTCGGCTACACTAATACATAACTGAAAGTTATAGGGTGCAGATTCCCTCTTAAAATTCAGGTACCTATATAGCCATAAGACGGAACCTTTAGTCGTGGCCATTGCAGAGATGAACCATCACGAGAAGTGAAACCTGAGGGTTTGGGGTTTATATACCTGTAAACAAGAAAGTTAATCAATAACAGAGAAAAATTTGAGTGCACAAGCACAGAGATGTAATATAAAGAGAAAACACTCAGTTAAAGCTTGGAGTTAATGAATACCTATGTAAAGGGAAACCCCCTTGTATTTGGCCGCTCTATGGAAGCCGTGAAGCAGCGGTTAGCTTCTATTTCATTAAACAATGGTTTAATCCTCTAAACCTCTGAAAACAAATCGTGGAAACCTGAAAGGGAACAATACCTACATGTGGTGTGATGGACTCTGTCCCACAAATTAATCTAGCATTTGCAAACAGACTCGATAGTCTACCAAAAAAATTGTGGAGTAATGAAACCCTGATAAACAAATGCAAGGGATGTTTAATAGACTATAAGAGCAAGTAAAACAATAATTTCTATCAGTAGGGGTAAAAGAACAAATGCACAGAGAGAAGTCGACCTGAATATAAGAAAAATAGATGACGGAAAAAGCAAGGCTAAGGTCCAGTTCGGAAGAACACTGAAAATGTCAGAATATTAGCTCAACTCAGCTCTCAGACTGACTGGCAGGAGTTTCGGGGTTTTCCCTCGAAAATGCATGAAGAATCCGAGGCATAATGAACAGTTGTACAGTGACATTATAGCCCAGTACTGCCATGAATAAATTGAGTTGACAAATAGACTACGGAGGAGCGGTTCAAGGGCCAAGTGGAGCGCCGCACAACCCAAGGCCAATGAAAATTATATGTTATAATAAATGAATTAGATATTCGCATGATCCGAAATTTTAGATTGTTATCAAAAGGTTTTAAATACCATATCATTGCAAGATTCAAACCTTACATGTATAGTAACGAAACGATGCCTTAATCATATTGTTTGACTATATTATTATTATCAATGTTTTTCCATAAGTGTTAAACATATATATATATATGTGTGTGTGTGTGTGTGTGTGTGTTCATGGCACCAAATACATGCAAGGTGGCATAATAAAATTATTTGCAAAATGATAATAAACAGTCCCAAGGAGATTTTCTTAACTCTGTGTAGTGATGTAGGATCTTGTTTTATGAAGGCAAGATTAAATTTTTTTTTTAGTAAATATTTAATGATGATGGTGACAAGTGGTATCGGAGCCGGTTGCAACAATTGGATCCTAAGGTTCTGCTAACAGTGAAGTTGTGTATGTGTCTAGTCCAGTGAGTGAAAGCCAGTGACAATGAGAAGAATGATGGCATCGCAATCGCAACCAGAGGAAACTCAAGCACCAATAGTCATGAATCTAGAGATGTGGGTTCAGTTAAGTGTTGAACAACATCAAAAGACTAGTAGTTGATTGCTCGAAGAACAGCAAAACCAAACTAGTTTTTTGTTGAACACAGTGCAGCAATTAGAGGAGGAAATGTTAAGACTCAGAAAAGACAATGAACGATTGCTGCAAGATCAAGAAAAGATTCTAAAAATTTTATCTGATAAACAAAATCAAGAGATGGGACATCCCAGTGCTGAAAAAGAATTATCAGCAGAACAAGAAGATCAGCAAAAAAGAAACAAAACTGCAAGCAGAACTGAAAAGAGTCAGTCCCAGAAGAGAAAAAATATGAATTATAATGAGGCAGAGTCGGGCAATTTGTCTGACCAGCAAGACAATAAGAGATAGAAAGTGGAACTGTAGGGGTAATTTCGTAAAATTTAGCCATCAACATTTGATGGTGAGGCAGAGGAGGTGGCTGAAGCCTGGTTAATCAATATAAATAAATACTTCCAGGTATATGAATATAGTAGCAATCTGAAGGCCAGATTGGCTATATACCATTTATGAGAAAAAGCTACCCTGTGGTGGGAAGAGGTGAAAAATGTACGCAACATTGATGAATGAGATATCACATGGGAACTGTTTCAGCAGTACTTTAAGGATAAGTACTTGAAAGAAAGCTTTTATGATGAAAAAGCTAAATAATTCCATGATCTTCGATTGAGACAAATGACCATGGACGATTATGTTACAAAATTTACTTCCCTGTTACGTTACGTTCCTTACCTCCGAGAAGAAAAAGCCAAGGTGCAGAGGTTCTTAAGCAGTTTACCTGCTCATATGAGAGAAAAGATAGAATTTTTTAACCCTCAGACCATGGATGAGGCTATCCGTAAATCAAAAATGTGTTATCAGCAGAACAAGGCCAGGGGTGGAGGAGGAAAAAGCTGACAGCCAAAGAAAAATCAGAAAAATAACTCCACTTTTAAAATCAGTAAAAGCAAAAACTTTAAAGGCTCAACACGGAACTCTATGAGCAAGCAGTTTGGTAAAAATCATCAAAGAACCAAGTAGCTAGGGGAAGAGAAGCCCACGGAGGCATCTAGCAAGCTGGAGTAGGGACAGACCACAAAACCTCCTTTGCAATGCTGGGGCTGTAGGGAGGCTCATTATTATAAGAACTGTCCACAGTGAAACAAAAGTGAAAATATAGCAAATTTGTAGGAGGCATCTACGGTAGGGGACGTGGCGCATAAAATACCTCGCATGAATGCAGCCTTGGAAGATTGGCAGGCTAATTTTCAGCCCACAATGATTGAACTTAAAGGTACTTTACTAACTAAACCTGTTTCAATTTTGGTAGATCCTGGAGCAATTTTGAGTTATGTAAGTCCCAAGATAGTGGAAATTTGTAAATTGAAGGAAAAAAAATTTAAGAATTCGTGGCTAGTACAGCTAGCTACTAGGGAAAAATGAAAGGTAACAACGAAAGTTCCTAACTGTGTGCTGGAAGTGGCAGAACAACAGCTACAAGTAGATCTAAATATCTTACCACTGGGGTGTTATGATGTATTATTGGGTATGGACTGGTTGGAAAGACACTGGACCCTAGTGGACTTCAAAGAAAATATTATCTACTTCAGAATGCAAGATGGCACACGAAAAGAAATTCAAGGAATTAAAAAGCTTGTGCAATTACGACCAATAACAGCATCCCAAATGGGTAAGTGTATTAGAAAAGGATGTCAACTGTATGTAATTCAAGTAGGATATGCAGACTCCAAGGAAAAGGCATCAATAATGGAAGATATTCCTGTAGTACAGGAATTTTTGGATGTATTTCCAGAAAACATTCCTAGTTTTCCACCCAAGAGGGATATTGATTTCACCATAGAGTTGTTGCCAGGAGCCTCTCCGGTGTCAAGAGCTCCTTATAGAATGAACGTACCAGAACTAACTGAATTAAAGATACAGGTACAATAATTGTTAGACAAATGCTATATCCATCCAAGTGTATCTCCATGGGGAGCACCAGTTCTATTTGTTAAGAAGAAAGATAGAACCTTACGCATGTGTATGGATTACAGGAAGTTTAATAAGCTGACCATTAAGAAAAAATACCCCTTACCAAGAATCGATGACTTATTTGATCAAGTAAGAGGGGCTAAGGTGTTTTCTAAGATAGATTTAAGATCCGGGTATCATCAAACTCGTAATAAAGATGAAGATATTTGCAAAACAACATTTTGCACTCGTTATGGGCATTATGAACTTGTGGTACTGCCCTTCGGTTTGACAAATTCACTAGCAACCTTTATGAGGTTGATGCATGCCATCTTTCACCAATTTTTGGATAACTTTCTACTTATTTTCATAGATGATATACTGATATATTCTAAGAGTGAGGAGGAACATAAGGATCATTTGAGAATAGTTTTGGAAATGTTGAGGAAACATCAGCTTTATGCTAAGTTTAGAAAATGTCATTTCTTTAAAACAGAAATCCAATATTTGGGAAATGTTATATCAGCTGAAGGAATAGTTGTAGATCCAGAAAAAATCAAAAATATTATGGAATGGCGAGTACCTCAGAATGTGGCTGACATTAGATCATTTATGGGTCTAGCCGGTTATTACAGAAGGTTTATAGAAGGATTTTATAAAATTTCTTTCCCTATTACTTCTTTACAGAAGAAGGGCAAGCTTTTCAAATGGACAAAGGAATGTCAGAGCAGATTTGAAAAGATGAAACAACTTTTGACTACAGCATCGATTCTGAAGGTAGCTGACCCTGATAAAGAGTATGAAGTTTGTACTGATGCCAGCAAAGAAGCAGTGGGAGCGATACTAACTCAAGAACGTAAAATGATAGCTTACGAGTCTAGAAAAATAAAAGATCGTGAACATAAATATTATGCTTATGATCTGGAACTTACAGCTGTAGTGCATGCTCTCCGGGTGTGGAGGCATTACCTGCTGGGTAAGAGGTTTGTACTTAAAACAGACCATAACCACCTGACTAATTATTTTAAGCAAGCAGATTTAAATTCTAGACATGCAAGATGGAATGCCTTTTTGAGTGAATTTGACATGGACATACAACATGTTAAGGGGAAGGAAAATCGAGTTGCAGACGCATTAACCAGAAAAATACATGGTATCTCTGCCTTATACTATAATCATCTAGAAATCCAACTATTGGAACAGTTAAAAGAAGAAGCACAGAAAGACCCGGAATATAAATTCTTGTGGTAGCAAATGGAAGAAGATAAGAAGCCAGGCAAGAAATCTGAGTATGGAAAGAATGAAGATCAAGTGTTGACCTTTCGAGAAATAATTTATGTGCCTAATCGTACAAATCTAAAGGAGTTAATACTGAATGAATTCCACCACAGCAATTACGCTGGTCATTCGGGATATCATAAAATGCTTACTGCAATCAGGAAGGTATATTATTGGCTAGGTATGCGTAAAAATATTGTTGAGTATCTAAGAAAGTGTTTGGAATGTCAGCAGGTAAAGGTGGAGCACCAATATCCTGCAGGACTATTGCAGCCCATACCCATTTCTGAATGGAAGTGGGAAGTTATCTCCTTAGATTTCATCATGGGACTACAACAAAAAAAAACACAGAATGACTCAATCATGGTAGTGGTAGAAAAAATAAGTAACTCTACACATTTTATAACTATACAATCTACTTACAAGACTGTACAGATTGCTGA
This sequence comes from Pinus albicaulis, assembly GCA_034641835.2. Lineage (NCBI taxonomy): Eukaryota > Viridiplantae > Streptophyta > Pinopsida > Pinales > Pinaceae > Pinus > Pinus albicaulis. The sequence goes on from CM076580.1 coordinate 525,445,483, forward strand.
CATATTTATGAAGGAAATCTTCAGATTGCATGGTATACCAAAAACTATGATTTCAGATTGGGATGTTAAATTTACATCTGCATTTTGGGAAACCCTGTTTACGGGTTTGGGAACACAAATACATTTCAGGACCGCCTATCATCCTCAGACTGATGGGCAAACAGAACGGGTAAACCAAGTACTGGAAGACATGCTACACATGTATGTGATGCAGAAGCCAACTAAGTGCAAGGATTACTTGCACCTTGTTGAGTTTTTCTATAACAGCGGGTATCAGGAATCTCTGAAAATGAGTCCCTTTGAGGCATTGTATGGTAGGCAATGTCATACACCTATAAACTGGAGTAGTCCTGAAACAAAATTATTTTTGGGACCTGAAATATTGGCATAGATGGAAGCTGAGGTAAAAATAATAAGGTAGAATCTGAATGCTGCGCAAGATCGACAAAGGATTTATGCAGATAAGAAAAGGTCTTACCGTGAATTTGTGGTAGGGGACCATGTTTACGTGAGAATTAAGCCCAAGAGGAGTACCATGAGATGGACCTCTTGTGCCAAATTATCTCCCCAGTATTGTGGATCTTTAAAAATATTGGAAAGGGTGGGACCAGTAGCCTATAGGTTGGCCTTACCCATCCATATCCAAGTTCACAATGTGTTCCATGTGTCTTTGCTGAAGCGATATGTACATAATAAAAAACATGTGATTCATTGGCAAAATATTCAGGTAGGAAAAAGATAAAAATCCTAACTTGAAGTTCCGAATAAATTGATGCATACTAACTTGAAAACACTTTTGCTTTTCATGTAGAACTGGATGAAGAGTTTTTGGTCAAGCTGCAATGCATACTTGACCGAAGAGAAATCGAACTCTATAAATGAGTAGTCATCCAAGTAAAAGTGCAATGAAAGCACTTCAGACCGGATGAAGCTACTTGGGAGGACGAGAAGTTCATGCGGGAAGCTTACCTGGAGCTCTTTGCAGAGCTGGGCTGAAACACCGAGGACGGTGTTACTTCCAGGGGGGGAAGTTTTGACAGCTTGATTAAAGTTAACTAGTTTTAACTAGTTAAAGACAATTTATTTTTACTTTTATTTTTCTTTTAACTGGAAAGAAAAACTTAAATTATTATTATTGTTGACAAAAAAAAATTATTTTTGCTGAAAAATTAAACTAGGAGAAACTAATTAATGGAGAGAAAGTTTTTTAAACCGATGGGAAAAAAAAATTCCAAGAATAGGAGGTGCTTGGGAACAATTGGAAAAATAGTTACCTACTCCTCTGAGGATAAAGCTGAATCCCAGGGGAGGAGTAGGGGTTCTGCAAAAAAAAGTGGTAAAGGGGAATATTTTCTAGAGCTGGTTAGGGACCAGTTGAAAATGACTCACAACAACCTTTGTAAAGCCAAAAAATTTCTGAGTTTGACTGGATTGGCCATCCAGAGGTCCTAGTAGAAAGAGTAAATCTATTCCACGGTTATCCTGAGTGTTACACAGTAATTTGTCACCGTCCCTACCATTCCCCGTCCCGCACAATGGAGGACCAATTATGTGACCTGTGAACACTATCATGCCTTGAAAACATCATCAATGCATCCCTCTGAGTATGAACTTCATTTTCCCTTGAGACATCTCCTTGCAAAACTCATGAAAAACAGCTCTTTTTGCATTGGCGCGGGTAGACAGTTCAGTGCTCGCGCCAATCAGGGAAATCCTGTAAAGAGGTCGCGCCACTTGGCGCTCTGTCATAGAGCAGCAATCGCGCCACCCATTTTAGGGACTGCTTTTTAAATATGGATGGCGGAAGTTGAGTTCAAACAAACTCACAACCATTGCCTATCTTGAGTTGGGAGGTTTGGCTGCGGGAGTTCTATGGAAGGGAATTGGTTTTTCCACCTCCCATGGAACCTTCCTTGTTGATAGGGCCAATCCCATAATAATAGGGATCCCAACTCCCTCCTTCCCCATCTATAAAAGCTTGCTCAGATCCATGGCAAGCTAGTCTTGAAGTGCCGAAGCTTTGCATCTCCCTATTCCCAAGTGCCTTTGTGCTGTAAAGAATCCCTTCTTTCCCTTAAGGCCCATTCAAGCGAGGAGACCATTGTTACGAGACTCTGGAGAGGTTTTCCTTTCCTTGGCGAGCTTTGCGAGACGTGGACGACCGGAGACCCGTTCGAAGGAAGCTGCGACGTCAGAACTTGGTTGTAACTTCTATTCGTTTATCATTTTAATAGATGACTATGATTATGGTTTCACTCCTTTTTCCATCATGTTAATGCGAGTAATATCTTTTCTGACCGATGTTTAGTTACGTATGCCGGTTCCTATGCTTGTATCTGTTCGTTTCTTCTGTGTGCAGGTGTTCATCCACGGAGATCGTGGAAGGATTGTGATCTGCCAGGGCTGAAGGACGGGGACATCTCTTCTTCAGATCTAGCGTTGGAATCCAGGTAGGCTCTTATCCCAAGTCTTTCATTCGTAATTAGGAGCTTGCGTCATAGCATTGTTTGTTTGTTGCTAGACCCCTGCTGGGCTAGTAGGGATCGCCTCTGTCCGCAAAGGGGATTTACCTCCTCAACAAATTGGCGACTCCACTGGGGATCGTCCGGTTTTCCTTGTCTCGTTGATGTCGGTTCGCCTTGATCGTTTTCCTTGCTTGATGAACCTTCTGGGTTGGATTCTTTCATTATTGTAGCTTCTTGGTTTGCTTAGCTTGTATTGGTCTGCTTTCAGAGTAGCTTGTTTTTTAATTTTTATTGAAGAACTCGACTGGCGCGGTTTGTAACCCGACAGTCGCGCCACTTGGCGCTTGTTGCCTTTGTCTGTCTCGCGCCAATCGGCCTCTGGCGCCAGTTTCAAGTCCACAGTCGCGCCACCCCTGTGACTTTTTTGAGTTTCTTCATTTTTGAGCTTTCTGGACTTGACCAGTATTTTTCTTCTTGATTTCTTGATTGTCTGAGTGTGTTGGAGTCTTGTTTGGCTGGAATTCACCGCTATCCTTTGGTTGTTTGCCTCTATCTACCGATTTCACGATTTGAGCCCTAGGGCATCTAGTGGCTTAGTGTATCGAGCCCTCCTTGGGAGTTTTGGTGTCTTGATTGTCCTGTCAACTTGTCGATTGGTTCTCCACGCTCTTTTAACAGTCTTTGATTGTTTTGCTGCGTCTTTTGAGTGATTGTTCATTCCTTCATTCGGAATTCGTTTGCCCTTACTTTGGACCTAGATCACACGGTCCATTGGAAGTTTTCGAGTCTTTCTTTGCTTTGAGGGACTTTGGGTCGATTTGGAGATTTGGTTGCTTGCTTTGTTGAGTGAATGTTGTTTGTTTCGCTCTCTTGGGTATCATTTCTCAAATTGTTCCTTTCGTTTTCAGTGCACGTTAGCCATTAAACATTGAAAATCAAAAAAAAAAATCTCTCTTGCTTTTGTTAATTAGTGCAAATTGTGATCTTTTTCCATATCGCTAGTGATTAGTGTTTGAATGAAAAGTGTGCAATTGCATTAGTTGCATTAGAGACATTGTTGTTTGTATTCCATTCATTTCGTTTGTATAAAAGCTCTCAACTCTTATTTAACTAGTTTTTCATCGAACGAAATGTTGCACTGTGGCATATAGCTTGCATTTAGGAGTCTTTCGAGACACTACATACGATAGGGCCTGGAAATTGAAACTTAATTGAAGATCAACTGTAAAATTTATTCAATTAACCTAAGGCAACATTGGAACTTAACGGGACATATTTAGAAGGTCTAGGCTAGAGACGTGTTCCGGCGTCGTTAAACCTAGCAGCTGTCGTTCGCCTGTTGGCTTTAGACAGCACTAGTACGGACTTGTGCTCCCCGTACCGTCGCGTATATAAAGGGAGACCCCTATAGGTTTTCAATCCTTTATCCACAGGAAGCCGAGTCTGCCGCCCTATACCCGTGATACACCGAACACAGCATTCGGGGAGACTACCTGCACGTACGGAAAGTCCTTGGTCGATTTCTGTTTCATTTTTGAAACCAAGGTGTATATTGCAGTTCACGGATATTTGGTACACCCTTTGTGCCTAGTTTTTCCTGAGCAGTCATTTGGTCTTTTCTGACTCCCTAAACTTGAAAAGACCGTCAAGCGCTTGTCCTTTCACGCTTGTATCAACTCTGAAAGAGATAGAGTCATCTTTTTATCGTTTCTCGACTCTTAAAACATGAAACGGTAGAATTCGTTTATTTTCCAATGTAGTAAAATCAATCTCCCACGATTACACACCCGTTTAGACGTTGCTTGTGACTGTTTGGTCGTGTGTCTTAACTCGTTTTCAGCCTGTGTGTGTGTTTGCTCTCTTCTTCTAGTCTCTTGCCACGGTGGCGGAACCTTCGGTTTCGTCTACTGGTAGTCCTTACACGGACGATTCTTCAGAGGCTTCTCAGCCTTCTGTTGAACCACAGCAGCCTATTGTTTCCGAGTTCCCTGACGGGGGACCGGTCCTCGCCGAGCAACCCTTTGGAGAACCAGTTGAGTTCAACTGGCCCTTTTCGGACCCTGTGTCTGAATTGAGATTAGGAGCTGATTTCCTTTCTCTTACATCGGGTTCACCGTTTATTGCTGCTGTTTTTCCTCCTAGTCCTCGCCGTCTTCTGCGTGATTTAACGGCAGGATCAACCATGAGTGATTCTGGTGAGGAAATTCCCGGGTCTGATGACTACCAGCGCATCCCTCGTAGATTGTTTGAGGGAGATGAGTCTGAGCCGGCTACCACATCGTCAGCTGGTCCTTCTTTGCCACAGGGATACAGATCTCTGGGTCAGATTATTTCGGCTGCTGCCTCTATGGGAATATCATCTCCTACTTCGAGGCCAGCTGCCACTACACCCGGGGTGTCTCCTTCGACGCCCGTCACTTCTGTTCCCGTGCGACCCACTGTTTGTGTGGCTGCCTCTTCTGCTGTTGTCTCAGCATCTGCTACTAGATCTGGGCCAACTCCTGAAGACATTTATCTAGCTACTTCTATACCGGAGAATATCTCTCCGGAGGAGTATCGGTTGTTTTTACAGCAGCCGAACGCCGGAGCTGGACAGCTCCCCCAAGATCCTTACCGATCTTTCTTTTCGCACTATGCACAAGATGGCACTCCCGTGTATGGTTTCCCGGGTCAGCTTGATGAGCATGGGGACATTTTGCGCCTTCCTGCTCCTGAAGCTTATCTTTATGTTCAAGGTTTACCGTACAACCAGGCTCAGAACTTGCAGGCACAGCCTTTCCAAGGCCAACCTGCAGGCCAACCTGGCTATCTGTATGACCCGCAGGGACAGCCCAATCAAGGCTACCCGCGCCGGGGCGAGGGGCCATTCTATAATCCGCAAGGACCATATTATAACCCCGGCTGAGGCTGCCGCCTGCCCCCCGGCCCGCATCAGGGAATCACTATGGTCCCTTGGGCAACCATTTTCTTCTTTACCGATGCAACCGCAGTATCCTGTTGTCTCTAACGTTGCATATCAGCCAGGACTAATTCCCATGGTTCTCAACAGTGACCTTATCTCCTCTGCTTAGCACTGGATCCCGAGTGCCTCCCACCACCAGGCCAACCGGCTCATCCGGTACAACCTGGTGTCCCGCCTCCGGGCCAACCGGCTTATTCGGTGCAACCTGGGGCTCACTTACAACCAGGTCAACCTGCGCAACCAGCGCCGCCTGTTTATCCGGGCCAGCCTGTTCATTCAGGCCCGCCCCCTCACTCGGGTCAACCTGTTCATTCAGGCCAGCCTCATTCCGTTCACTCGCTCAATGCCGCCTATTCACGTTCGCAACGAAATTGGTCACCATGCTTCTTCGTACTCAGTTCAGAGCCCCACGATCGGAGGAGGACCTTTACTCATCCGCAGATATCTAGTTGGTCGGCCTCAACCGAACTATAACCACTCCGGAGGCTCTCAGTATCTCCACCCGTTCCCACGTACGCTCGCAGCGAAATCCACCGTCATGAGACAGTATGGGGACGCCAATCGGTACCGAACTCAAGTTATCAAGCCCCACACAATGGTTACCAGCGCAACTGACCACCAAGAGAGCGTAACCATGCCTACCTGGCTCTAATCCCACGGAGAACCCGTGGGGGCAGGGATATTCACAACCATCGTGGAACGCAGGTACCGGACCTTATCCTGGGACTGGCATGGTAGTTAATCCTCCATTGTCGTTCCTGGCTACCTTGGATCTACCGCACGTTTCGAAGTTGACCAGTGATCCGATTGCTCATAATCCATATTGGCCCCTGGTTCCAACCAAGATACCAGGTGACTGTCCCAAGTTTGAGGGCAAATCTGGAGAAGACCCCCAGGCGCATGTGATGACGTGTGATCACCTCCGGGTGTTCGTCTAACTCTTGGACCGACGATCCACCCGTTTGCGCTTCGCTCTAGCCGTACGCAATCGTGAGACAAAGCTAAGTGTACATAGAGCTATCCGGTGGTATTTTTCGGTGGATTTCAACCGTTAGCTATGGCTTTCCTCACACATTTCCAAGCACAACTGTATGAGGACCCGGACGCACCTCCGTCTTCCCCGCGCATTCCCGCCACTCACATCTCAGATCACATTCATGAGTGGCGGCGCCGTCGTAGACTGATCAAGTTTCACATACCCGATCAGATACTGACTCACTGGTTCACCACCTCCTTTGTGAATAAAATTGCTTAGGATATTGCGAAGGGAGTGTGCGTGACAGAGGAACAAGCCATCGCGCCTGCCCAATACCTGGATCTTGTCTATTCTCAGTCCGGCACGCTTTATGACATCTTGAATGATGCTCCACGGCCCGGAACCTCTAAGGCTCCGCCTACCCCTGCGGTGGATGGTGTCATTGGTTCTGTCTCTCAGAATTCGAAGAAATATTCGAATGGGAAGCAGAAGGCTAATTCTTCCAACAATACTTCTCGCTAATCTCGCTTCATCCGATTCTGCAAAACCGCGGACGTGAATGCCGTTCGCTGTGCCAATCCCCGCGACAAATCCTCCAAGGGGAAGAAGGCAAAGGAAAATCAAAATCTGATGCCCCAAAAACCTAATCTAAACTCGAACCGAGGATGGCTCCCAACGTAAGCCGAAATTCCCTACACTTCATCCGTGAAGGTGACCATTACACTAAGGATTGTCCACGACTTGTCCGAAATTAGTCAAATTTTAAAGACTCAAAAGGGACTCCGACCATTTTAAAAGAGCCATTTCCATCTCAGCAGACCCAGATGGTCGAACAGCCGTCACCATCTGCACCGTTTGGGTCTCAGGTTTTCATGGTGAAGAGTGTTGCACCTATCTCTGTCGCTACGCGGTCGAAGGATTACAACGAATCGCGGCAGGCACCCGGGAAGGCAGTTGCGGATGGACCGCCTCCCCTACCTGCCTCCGGTTCGTTGGAAATCGAGAAGCCTACTCCTGAACCCGTTGTGAAACCACCTTCTAAAGGTGTCCTTCGAAGATCTTCTTATAATCCGAATGCTCGTGCCGCTCAACATTATAGCATCGTTGAGGATCTGGCACAGGCGCCATGTGCCATGTCTGCACTTGAGGTTCTTCAAAGTTGTCCTTCACAACGGAAGGCTTTACTGTCTGCCATCGGTGGTATCGACCTTGCCGACTCGAGCCTTATCACCTTTGATCTGGAGAATTTTACTCCCCGGCTTCCACATCAAATTGCTTTGATCATTCAGGTCGGGATTAACCCGTCAACGTTCATTGCAGCCGTCGTAGATGAGGGTGCATCTACTTGTGCTATGTCCTCCGATTGCTGGAAGGCCATCGCGCTCTCCAACTTTGTCGTCATCCCCCAATGCCCTTGAGGCATTTGATGGTCTTTGAGTCTCAACCCCTGGGCGTTCTCGAGAGTCTCGCGATCACATTACAGGAAAAAATTGTCAACGTAGAGGTAGAAGTAGTTGATGCTAAACTCAACTACAATATACTTCTTGGCCGCAACTGGACCCATGCCATGCTCTGCGTGCCGTCCACCGTCTTTCGATTCATTAAGTTCCCTCACGAGGGCAAGATTGTCACAGTGGATCAGTTGTCATTTTTCACCTCTAACTCTGAGAACAACGTGCCATACGTGGATCAAATTCCGAATCCCCTAGACAGTGTAGGACCTGGTCTCTTCAAAGACCCAGTCCTCATGGGTATCTTTCCTGCACCGCCACCGCATACCGCTCAAGTCAACATGTTGTCCAGGACTGATGACCCCTGGCTTATTCCTACACCGGAGCAGGTATATGAGTTTGGAGAATCCATGCCTTTATCGCCAGTAGATATCAGCTACTGTGAGATTGTTGCCGCATCGGACCCTCCACCTCCTCGGCATGCTCCGATGAGCATGGCTCTCGACGTCTACTCGCAATCCCCCTGGCTTGGTCAGGCTGATTCACCTGATCCTCTCAGAGAGACTTTTCCTTCAGATGAGGCTATCATTGAAACCATGTTCCCCGAGGAGCTACCCCGGGGGCGATGGACATCATCGTTCCCTCGTTTATTCCCAGCTTGGGGGCAATGACCGATTGTCTGGAGCATTATGCTACTCAGGTTCCTTCCCCTCCTCTTCAAACACCGATCTTAATGCACGAGGTCTTTTCGGAGGGTAATCTGAGTAACATTACTCAAACTGTTCCAATCAACATCTCCGTTAAACCGGGGATTGTTGAGCACATTCATGTGGGTGTGACTTGTTCTTCCGAGGCGATCCAAGTCTATACGAACTTTTCAAAGAATTCGTAGATGTTTTTGCATGGTCCTACGAGGAAATGCCGGGAATTGATCCTAGTATTGTCGTGCACGAGATTCCAACCTATCCAGGTGCGAAACTCGTGCGCCAACGTCATGGCCCCATGCATCCCTCTAAAGCCGCCGCTATCAAGGCAGTTGAAAATCCTCCGAACGCAATGGTTTATTTATCCTATCCCCTTGGCGAATGGGTGTCCAATATCGTCTCGTCGATAAAAAGTGTGGTACCATTCGGAAATCAGGATTATCGCGGAGACATCGCGCCTGTCCTAAGGATAATTATCCCACTCCGTTCATCGATCAGATCATCGACGAATGTGCTGGGAGTGAGATCTACTCCTTAATGGACGGTTTCTCAGGCTATAACCAAATCAATATTGCACCCGAGGATCAACATAAGACCACATTCATCTGTCCGTGGGGCACTTTCGCGTACAAAAAACTCCCGTTCCGCTTAAAAAACGCTGGTGCCACATTTCAGCGTGCGATGTCCTACGCTTTTCACGATATTCGCCATATTGTCTAGCCTTATCTGGACGACTTGCCAGCCCATTCAGGTAAGCGAGAGGACCATCCTGAGGCATCTTCGGCCAGATATTTTCCGCGCGTACGCATACAATATTAGGCTCAATCCTCATAAGTGCGTCTTCCTCGCGCTCGATTTTCTGGCCGTCTTTAGGCTTTATAGTCTCGAAAGATTCGACCGCTCGACCCTCCGGTCGAGGCCATTATAAATCTCCCCGTCACCCTCCTCCCCGTATCGCCGCAGTCTGCAAGGGAAAGCGAATTTTCTTAGACGCTTCATCCCGAATTACGCCGAGGTGGCCAAGGGATTCACTCGTTTGTTAAAGCAAAATGTTCCCTTTCATTGGGACGAAATCGCTCAAGAATCATTTGAGAAGCTGAAGACATTGCTCGTCAATGCTCCGTTGCTTCGTCCTCCGGACTACCACCGCGACTTTACTTTGTATCTAGCCGCCGCATTAAGCACCATCGCCATGGTCTTGGTGCAGGATGACGAGAACGGTGACGAACATGTTGTTTATTACCTATCTCGGAACCTTCTCGACCCGGAAATGCGTTATGCACATGTTGAGAAGTTGGCCTTAGCAGCCGTACACGCCGTACAACACTTTCGCCATTACATCCTTTTGCGCACGATAACAGTGGTTTCAGACTGCAACCCCATGACGTATATTCTTTCTAGACAATTACTAGGGGGCAAGTACTCCAAATGGATCGTCATCCTGCAGGAGTTTGATTTGGAGTTCACCACTGCCAAGTCAACTAAATCATTGGTCTTCGCGGATTTGATATGTTCTCTCCCTACAGACTCTCTTCCTGAACACTCTGAAGATCATATACCGGACGAAACGCTGTTTCTTATTGATACTCGTGATCCTTCGTACGGTGACATCATAGTGTATCTTCAGACCGCGACATTTCAGTCTGAGTTGGATAAAGCCGCACGCCGTCGGATTCGGCACCAGTCCCAACCCTACCGCATAGTAGGAGATACCTTATATCGTATTGGAGTAGATTCGGTGCTCCGACGATGCCTTACCTTGGACGAGGCTGAGAAAGTCTTGAATGACTGCCACAGTGGCGCCTGTGGTGGACACATGTCCCGATATGCCACTGCCCAAAAGATTCTGAGGGCAGGTTACTTCTGGCCGTCTATATTCAAGGATTGCATCACTGCAGTCCGAAAATGCCATCCGTGCCAGATTTTTCAGCGCAAGATGCGCGCGCCGCCATTGCCTTTGCATCCCGTTATTACCGTCGGCCCTTTCGCGAAATGGGGCGTGGATTTTATGACGTGTAACCCTCACTCGGCCGGGGGGCATGCGTATATCATTGTCGCCGTCGACTACTTCACTAAGTGGGCCGAGGTGATGCCTACACTAGCTGCTGACGGAAGAACGACTGCTTCATTTTTATTCAACCATGTTATTGCACGATTCGGGGTTCCTCAAGCTATCGTCACTGATCACGGTACTCATTTCCGCGATTACATGATGGCGGAGCTGACAGCTGCGTTGGGCCTGCGTCACGATAGCTCAACGCCATACTACCCTCAAGCGAACGGTCAGGTTGAAGCAGTGAACAAAGTTTTGGTCACCATGCTTCAACGAACAGTTGGGATTCATAAATCCAGTTGGCATCTCCAACTGTTCTCAGCTCTCTGGGCGTACCGAACATCTGCTAAAAGTGCAACCGGATTCACACCATTCCAACTGGTGTACGGTCTGGAAGCTACTTTGCCGGTTGAATGCGAAATTCCTTCGCTTAAGTTAGCCGTGGAGCTCTTACCGGATACTTCTCCTGAGGAAGAGCGTCTTCTGTATCTTGAACGGTTGGATGAAACCCGTCGTCTAGCTGCTTTGATCATCGAAGCACAAAAGAAGAGGGTCAAATCTCATTTTGATCAATCTGTTTCTCCCCGTTCTTTCATCGAAGGAGACCTAGTCCTCTTATACGATCAGGCACATGACAAGCTTGGTGCTGGGAAGCTCCAGCCCATGTGGCACGGGCCTTATATAGTAAAACGTGTTTTAAAAAATGGGGCCTACGAGCTTATAGACTACGAAGGAGTTCCATTGGCGCAGCCCAGAAATGGGTTGTACCTTAAGAAGTACTATGCCTGAAATGATTTCTTGGTGTGGTGTGTGTACATAGGTGTGTGATTGTCATTTGTGTGCATGGTGTGGTGTGCTTTGTAAACATCTTTCTGCTGATCGGGTCTTCCTGGTTGTGCAGATGTCTATTCATCCATTCGTTGGTTTCGCGGATGGTGCCTCCCGCAGTACCAGGAATCTGTCTTCTGCAGCCTGGGTAATTTACGATCCTACTGGTGAGTTGATCGACCTGCAAGGTGTGTGTTTAGGACGTACCACGAACAATATCGCGGAATATAGCGCCGTGTTGGAATTATTAACCGAGGCAGTAAACCTTGGCATCCGTGAATTGCTCGTGTACCTAGATTCACAGCTTGTAGTGTTGCAGCTGAACGGGCACTATTCGGTAAGAAACCCGTCCATTTTACGATTGTATTTGCGTATTCGATTACTGGAAAGGAATTTTGAATACATTACATATCATCATATACCCAGACATTTGAATACATTAATAGATGCAGTAGAAAATTTGGTGTTAGACAGGCATTTGCGCAATTTATAAATCATCATCACATGTAAAGAAGACTCATCCAGAAATAGATATGTATATATATAGATATCGAAATGTTTACATAAAGTGTGTCGCATAAAACTCAAAAATATACATAATTGTCTTAATACATCCTGAGACACTCTGTCTCTCAAAAATAGGTGTGGCATAAATCCTAGAGACTAATCCGCATGGTGCTCATGATAGCACGTCACTGCACGCACTAGCCGCCTCAGGATTCGGTGGAGCCGGTTTGGAACTCCCACCGTATGGTGCTGGTACTCCATCGGTACGTCTGACAGTCGAGCATAGTCTGGGATCCCATGGACGATCCCCTCAAGGTTCTGGACCAGTGCCTCTCCTCCAGTGCCTTCCCCCTGGATCTCAGGGGCGAGTTGTGTCCTCCGGGAGATAGGAGACATCCCGGCTGGTCTCTCAGGTCCTACATCTGCATGCATATATAATTGTGTTAAGACAAGTGTGTATTGACAAAAAAAACATATAAACATGAAATCAAAAATTTGAGGCCTTACCCAGCTCCTCGTCCCAGTCATCCCCTTCTGGTAGTGGGAGATCTGGGTCTCCTGTAAAGTCAGTTCCCGAATAGGGCCAATCTTCCACAACGATCAGTTGGCGCCGTAGCCACCTAAAGAACTCTGGCTTCCAGGACATCTGTTGGCCACCTCCAGATCTGGGCATCAGTGCTGCCCAGCGAGCCATTCGCGGCTCTCGTGGTACCGGACTCGCCACATGGGCCTTTTGGCCCTGGAAGGTTGGTATGCGTTCCAGAATGAACGATACCAAGATGGAACCATACCCAAACTGCTTCAGTTTCCCCTGTTTGCACTTTGTGAGCTGCCTTTTCATATTGATGGTCACAGCTGTTGCCCAATCATACAGTCGGGGACCCATGCATTCTGAGGCTAACAGGAGTTGAGTCTTCGTGGCCTCGTGCGGATCCTGCGACCCAGCAGCCCGCGTAATGGTGTGGAGAACTACTCTCAGTGCTAGATCAGGGATGGTGGAGATGTATACTTTCTTACTTCCCGATCCTGTTTGTGCCCCTCGGCACACCCGCGCCATTACCTCTTCCATCTTTTCCCCTGATGGTCTGCTCCCAGTCAGTACAGGGATTGGACCTCTGCGGGACAATCCAGTAATGAAATAAATGTCAGTGACCTCCAATTCCAGCACCTGGTCTCGTATTCTGACTACTTGGTCATTTTCATCCCAGATGTTGATTAGATATTGGAGAAGCTCGGGCTGAGCTCGTAAACATGGCGTGAGGAAGAAATTTTTCAATCCGCAGTCTCTCAGAGCGTTCATGCAAGCCTGGCTTTGCATGGCCTCTTCATCCTCATCTCCGTGCTCTCGTTCCTTCCATTCAATTGCCATTTTAAGTGTTTATCTGCATTCACATGGTCAAAATCCCCTGATTAGATCTTTTGTAAGCTTCAAAATTCAAGAAATTTGGTATAAATGTCGGAATTTTAGGCGGAAATTTGGGTTCCGCCGCTGGCGCGACTGTTTTGCTAACAGTCGCGCCAGGTGGCGCGGCCCCTTTAGTAAAAAGAGCTCAATGGCGCGGGTCCGTGCCCGATACCCGCGCCACTGGGCCCGGCCCTAAAATTTCAAAAGTGCCCTTACAGAGCTAATTTATGAAGGGAAATCATTAAAAAATGTATGGAAAGAAAGAGAAAAGGAGCGCCTCTTACCTGTCACAGACGAGACGCTGAATGGTTGCCTGGATTGGTCGCAATCACCGTCGGAAGATTCTGCTCCAAATGGACCATTGTTGCTCTCCACAAGGTAAATAGTAAAAAGTAATTTCATTTTTTACCAATTAGACATATTTATAACTTTTCGACGTTAAATGAGCTCTAAAAAGTTATTTTTGTCAAATATTTGCATGTATTATGTCGAAAATGGATTTTACGCTTGTTGGGTATGTGCAACGGCAGGTTTTTGCGACTTAAAAGGTGGAAACGAGTTGTATTTTATACTTTTTCGGACTCGGTAAATACACGAAAAAGTCACTCTGGAGTCATCTTTCAGCTCTTTTCTGACTCTCTAAATATGAAAAGATCGCCGAGGCCCTTGTCGTTTCGATCTCGTTAAAAATGGACACGAATCGACATTCACCCAGTATAAGTTTAACCCTTTTTCGGGCTGGGCTGGATCGATTACGAAAAAGGAATACCCTAGCCTATCGCGACTAGGAGGTTTTCCCGGATATTGTTTTCTACCTTTTCGGATCTGGGGAACTATTTACGAAAAGGGACCAGTGGAGTTTTCTTTTCCGCCGTCTTTTCAAACTCTCTAAACATGAAAAGACGCCGAGTTCTTCCTTTGTCAGACTCGTTAAACCCTGATGACATTGGATTCCGTCGAAATGACGTTCTCCGAGTTTCTCCTTCCTAGGACTCGTTAAATGCACTAGGATGGATTCGCCCGAAGGGCGGACTTATATCGCAAGCATATGCTATCCCCTTCAAGCTTGTTATAAAAAATAATTGGGGTACTCGCCAGAAATGGTGGGGGGAAAATGGAACCATTGTCGTTGTCGTCGGCAGTATGTCGCTCTTGAACATGGCACTCGTCTGCATTCGTGTCGGGTTGGGGAAATCTCATCTCGCTGCTTCACTTTGCCTCCATGGGTTTGGGTAATCTCTTTTGACCTCTCATCTGTTCACTGCCTCGTCGCCATGATCTCTGATCCGTTGATGTCAAATACTGCCAAATCCATTGTCGTGCCGTTTATGTGTTCAAGAGAAGTTGGCCTCTACAAATATCAACCTTCCTCTATTTCTCATACAATCCTGATTCACAACAAAACATTATGTTTCTCTGTCTCGTGTCGATGATGTGGGAATCATTATGGCCCACCTTCGATCAAGGTCACTTCCTGTCGACATCAACTCATTATCCAGGAAGTTGATCTAGAGACTCCTGATGGTACCTTGGAGCCTGCATGCCTCAATGGCAGGTTCGTCGCATTCGACGTGAAGTTTACATCATTGACTTCTGATCGAATGATTCTGCGGGTGTTCGACGTCAACTCATTTATTCACACGCCGTAGATTGTACCTGTAGTACCTTGAGGACCATTGTCATTATTGGTGGTTTCACTCGCGTCTGTTAACGGCTTTCATCATTGGCTGGTAATCAGACGATGTTCTTGCATGTTCGACATCAGCTCACACATTCACATGCTCGAACTTGTACTTGTTTGGGCCGAGATGGAGCGCAAGACCCTGGATTGTGTCTGTTGTAATCCAGGCTGCGAGTGTGGATTATTATCATTATGTACATGACTCACTGATTGGATGGCTGCGACCATACCTGAGTCTATTTGTTTGATCTTAGTTGGATGGCTGCGCCCATACCCTGGATTCGGATTATAGCATACTCTGTTCGGATGGCTGCGTCCATACCATATATATACATCATGTACTTGAGATATCAGTTGTATCTTTCTGTGCAGGTTTTCCGACGGCGGGCCTTCAGTTGGACATGTTCTCGTAAAGCATTTCACCCCTCTCTCTCGGGCCTCATGCTTTAGGGGGCATCTGTTACACAGTAATTTGTCACCGTCCCTACCATTCCCCATCCCGCACAATGGAGGACCCATTATGTGACCTGTGAACACTATCATGCCTTGAAAACATCATCAATGCATCCCTCTGAGTATGAACTTCATTTTCCCTTGAGACATCTCCTTGCAAAACTCATGAAAAACAGCTCTTTTTGCATTGGCGCGGGTAGACAGTTCAGTGCTCGCGCCAATCAGGGAAATCATGTAAAGAGGTCGCGCCACTTGGCGCTCTGTCATAGAGCAGCAATCGCGCCACCCATTTTAGGAACTGTTTTTTAAATATGGATGGCGGAAGTTGAGTTCAAACAAACTCACAAACCACTGCCTATCTTGAGTTGGGAGGTTTGGCTGCGGGAGTTCTATGGAAGGGAATTGGTTTTGCCACCTCCCATGGAACCTTCCTTGTTGATAGGGCCAATCCTATAATAATAGGGATCCCAACTCCCTCCTTCCCCATCTATAAAAGCCTGCTCAGATCCATGGCAAGCTAGTCTTGAAGTGCTGAAGCTTTGCATCTCCCTATTCCCAAGTGCCTTTGTGCTGTAAAGAATCCCTTCTTTTCCTTAAGGCCCATTCAAGCGAGGAGACCATTGTTACGAGACTCTGGAGAGGTTTCCCTTTCCTTGGCGAGCTTTGCGAGACGTGGACGACCGGAGACCCGTTCGAAGGAAGCTGCGACGTCAGAACTTGGTTGTAACTTCTATTCATTTATTACTTAATAGATGACTATGATTATGGTTCCACTCCGTTTTCCATCATGTTAATGCGAGTTATATCTTTTCTGACCGATGTTTAGTTACGTATGCTGGTTCCTATGCTTGTATCTGTTCATTTCTTCTATGTGCAGGTGTTCATCTACGGAGATCGTGGAAGGATTGTGATCTGCCAGGGCTGAAGGATGGGGACACTTCTTCTTCAGATCATAGCGTTGGAATCCAAGTAGGCTTCTATCCCAAGTCTTTCATTCGTAATTAGGAGCTTGCGTCATAGCATTGTTTGTTTGTTGCTAGACCCCTGCTGGGCTAGTAGGGATCGCCTCTGTCCGCAGAGGGGATTTACCTCCTCAACACTGAGGCACCATCCAGAATTCTGGACCTAGGGGGCTAGAGGAGGACGTCATAGCCTCTCTTGAATGGTTGGGAGGACCACAGTTTAAAGCTATTTATTCCAGATAAGTATAACTGTGTAAATTAAGCAATTTATTACTGGTTTTTGAAGACTATTTAGAGTACAGTGGATGAGTAGTAAACTATTCTATTTTTATGGATATATAAATAAGTATGTAATTATATGGAACAAAAGGTTAAAATCTGAATATGGTACTACTATTTACCTGTTACAATATAAGAAGGAAGAATCACGTAATAATACTGAATATTTTCTGTTGTCTACATTTCTTTTATGGTATGAAAAGACAAGTAGTATGTATACAGTAGAGAAGCAGAACAAGGAAATAAAATATTTAGGTACAGTTCTTCATAATATATCTGATACTGTATGTTGATTGTATGTAACAGAATATAAACTTCTTAACAGGAATAGATATATCCTTAAAGGTAGTATTCTATGGAAACCCCCCCTTGTTAGCAACCTGAGCTACCTTGGTAGGCATCATTAAACCTTTCGAACTATCGATTTTGGTCTGGGGTAAACCCCAAACTGAAATAACATCACTCGAGCTTAATAACCCTTCTAGACACAGACGATAAATCACAATGGTGCAGACACTGGTAACTAAAACCCATCAAGAAAATAGAAAGAAGATTCACGCTATTAAATGGGTTGTAAGTCTAGTAGGAAGAAAAACAGAGATTTGAAACTGTATCACCCATGCATGACTAACATATCTTATTTTCAAGAAGTAAATAATAGAAAAATTGAATAGAGAAAGTAACAGCACAGAGTTATTGGCCGTAAGCTTATATCGGTAAATAATGAAACACAAGCAAGCTTCTTGTAGAATGCATGAAGCGGAAACTTCTAGCAATAAAGAAATCACTGACCAGAGCTTTAGATAAGAGAATTATAATAATAAAAAAAGTGTTGATAAATGTTATATTAACTATCTGCAGCAGAACAAGTAATACCAGAGAGAATATAACAGAATTTCACCGAATCTCAAGTCCAAAATACAGCCTCGAATTTAGTTGCAGAGCCCAAATGATATACAACCAGAACTTTAAAAAATCCTCTATTACAAAGAAACGAATTCTTGGGTAAAACCCTAGTGGAGTTCTTCTTCTTCAAAGACTGAAATGCCATAAAAATTATCACAACCTAACTCGGGGGTGAAACCCTTGTCATAATAACACTTTCTTTCACATCCATGAAGTCGGCTACACTAATACATAACTGAAAGCTATAAGGTGTGGATTCCCTCTTAAAATTTAGGTACCTGTATAGCCATAAGACTAAACTTTTAGTTGTGGCCGTTGCAGACATGAACCATCACGAGAAGCAAAACCTGAGGGTTTGGGGTTCATATACCTGTAAACAAGAAAGTTAATCAATAATGGAGAAAAATCAGAGTGCGCGAGCACAGAGATGTAATATAAAGAGAAAACACTCAGTTAAATCTTGGAGTTAATGAATACCTGTGTAAAGGGAAACCCCCTTGTATTTGGCCCCTCTGTGGAAGCCATGAAGCAGGGGTTAGCTTCTATTTCATTAAACAAGGGTTTAATCCTCTAAACCTCTGAAAACAAATCGTAGAAACCTGAAAGGGAACAATACCTCCATGTCGCGTGATGGACTCTGTCCCACAAATTAATCTAGCATTTGCAAACAGAATCAATAGTCTACCAAAAAAACTATGGAGTAATGAAACCCTGATAAACAAATGCAAGGGATGTTTAACAGACTATAAGAGCAAGTAAAACAATAATTTCTATCAGTAGGGGTAAAAGAACAAATGCACAGAGAGAAGCCGACCTGAATATAAGAAAAATCAATGACGTAGCAAGTGAGGCTAAGTTCCAGTTAGGAAGAACACCGAAAATGTCAAGATAGCAGCTCAACTCA
The DNA here is from genome assembly GCA_034641835.2 of Pinus albicaulis. Classification (NCBI taxonomy): domain Eukaryota; kingdom Viridiplantae; phylum Streptophyta; class Pinopsida; order Pinales; family Pinaceae; genus Pinus; species Pinus albicaulis. The sequence continues at coordinate 525,464,019 of CM076580.1, forward strand.
GCTCTCAGACTAAATGGCAGGAGTTTAGAGGTTTTCCCTCGAAAATGCATGAAGAATCCGAGGCATAATGAACAATTGTACAGTGACATTATAGCCCAGTACTACCATGAATAAATTGAGTTGACAAATAGACTACGGAGGAGCGGTTCAAGGGCCAAGTGGAGCACCGCACAACCCAAGGCCAATGAAAATTATGTGTTATAATAAATGAATAAGATATTCACATGATCCCAAAGTTTATATTGTTATCAAAAGGTTTTAAATACCATATCATTGCAAGATTCGAACCTTACATGGATAGTAACGAAACGATGCCTTAATCATATTGTTTGACCATATTATTATTATCAATGTTTTTCCATAAGTGTTAAACATATATATATATATATATATATATATATTAAGTTCATGCACCAAATACATGCAAGGTGGCATAGTAAAATTATTTGCAAATGATAATAAACAGTCCCAAGGAGATTTGCTTAACTCTGTGTAGTGATGTAGGATCTTGTTTTATGAAGGCAAGATTAAATTCTTTTTCATAGTAAATATTTAATGATGATGGTGACAATCTCACATCCTTTTTGCCACTTTGAATCGGCTAAGGAAATTAAAAAAAGATATATTATAAATCTAATTGGTTGTTTCTCATTATGAATTTTTGTCAAAAAATTTAATTGAAGTGTCATTTTTTTCATTATTTATTCATATGTATAGGATGATTTTCATTTTTTAAACTTTTTGCAAATTTATATGAAATGAAAATAATCTTGTTGATTCAGGGAATAAAAAGAGCGAGAGGATAAAGGTAGAAGTGAACAAATATAGAAAAAATGGTATGCTAACGACAACTAAACATTGCATACATTCAGATCCTAAATCAAACATAGGTATGTGTATAAAGAATTATGTTTCTTTTATAATAAAATAATTCTTTCAATTGGGAAATGGAAATTTTGTATCTACATCATTGTTTGGAAAGAATAATGATATAATTTTTTCCAATTATTTTTCATAAATAATTTCTGAATATGAACTAGAAGAAGGATAAGTTGTTGTATCAGAAATAATAGGAAATTGAATATATTGAATTGACAAAAAGGTTTAGAGTGAGGTTACCTAAATTGGAAAGAATATTGATATAATTTCTTCCAATTATTTTTCATAAATAATTTCTGAATATGAATTAGAAAAAGGATAAGTTGTTGTATCTAAAATAATAGGAAATTGAATATATTGAATTGACAAAAAGGTTTAAAATGAGGTTACCTAAATAGAAAAAGTGTAATATGCATACTCTAACTTATAAGAAAAGTGTAATATACCTGCTCTAATTCATGTATTTATTGTTCGGAAAGAATAATAATAAATTTCTTCTAATTATTTTTCATAAATAATTTCTAAATATGAATTAGAAAAAGGATAAGTTGGTGTAATGGAAATAATAGGAAATTGAATATGCTGAATTGACCCAAAAAAAAAATGTTTTAAAATAAGGTTAATTTGATAGGAAAAGTGTAATATACCTACACTCATTCATGTATTTATTGTTTGGAAAGAATAATAATATAATTTCTTTCAATCACTTATTTTAAATAAATTCTGAATATGAATTAGAAAAGAATAAGTTGTTGTAACTGAAATAATAGGAAATTGAATATGTTGGGTAGACCAAAAAAAAAAAAAAATTAAAATGAATTTACCTAGATAGGGAAAGTGTAATATACATACTCCAACTCATAAGGAGAGTGTAATATACCTACTCTAACTCTAACTCATTTATTTACTGCCCAGAAAACATTTTTAAGTAAATACATGGTTAACTGTTTGGTCGTAAATAAGATTGTAATTAAAGTTATAAGGTATAATTAACTAAGTTCGTTTTGGACCTTATATTTTTATTTCTTGGTCAAAAGGCTGGGTGGTTTTGACATGACTCTCTTTGGATGATAACATTTTTTTATTATTTTTCGACGATAGATTTATGTTATGGCACAAAGGGAGAACGTATGCTTATTTTATGCAAGAAACATATGAAAAAACAATATGAAGAGAGTGATTTCATAAAATAATTGGACAGGAACAAGGCCTTCTTTGGCCAGAGACATCCGGCTTCCACTTCGAATCTTCGAATTTGTGTACAAGCACTATCCATTTTGTAAAGATATGTATTTCTTGGTTTGAGAAAGAGTTCCACGATCGATGTATCCATTGAGTAAGAATGCTCTAGAACAAGAATTCTCTAGAAAGTGGATGATGATGACTGCATCTGATGGGTCCAGCCCCTCGCTAACCTTACCCCTATGTTGATTTGCAACATAATGTATTATGATTGTTGTGATAATGGTTCAATTCATGATTAATGTGTTGATGGCTCTAATGATGCTATGGATATTTTGTTGGTGATTTAAATGTACTGTACCCGCATAAGTCTCCAGTGGACATGTGTCCCTGCCTCGGTAGGCACGATCCTGCCTTTGGTAAACTCAACAAACCCTAGTCATTTGGCTCACTTGCACTGTTGGATTTTCGTGCTGACTGAGGGTCTCCCCCACCAATTCTATGTGCTGGTTCTTTGTGTGTTTTTGTGGTCAAATATTGTTTTTGTTTGGCCCTGGTGTGGCCACGGCCTCTGCTCCGTCGATTGGTAAGGTTGTTTCGTTGTTTGCATTTCAATGCTGCTCTATTTCTACATTGTTTGAGGTCTGTTTGCCTGCGGAAGGTATGCTGGTTGCTATGGTTCGACTCTCCTGTATGCGTGCACTGCAAGTCGTTTTTTTTTAACTGTTAGGGTATACGCCCATCTCTGTTCCCTCTGCTCATTTTCTTCTGTGGTTAACTTATCTATGTCTTCGACTCTAGTTGCAAGTTGCGGTCTTGGCACACTGTCCTCACTATGGGTAAGTCTGTTTTCTAACCCTGAAACCCCTGTTAATTCGTTTTCCCATTTTGTTTAATTGTAATGTTTAACCCCTACTTTCGTTGGGTAAATGCAGGTGGAGTCGGCTCCAGGAAACTGCTCTCCATTGCTGGGCACGTTTGGAAACCCGGTAGGGTCGCTCTTTTATAGTTCTATTTGCTTGCGATGTTATGTTACCTCTGCCTGTTTGCTGTTATGATGCTCCACTATGTCGTTTTCTTCGATGCTTCTGGGGTTTCAACGCCTTTCGAATTCCTGTTGTTTCTCTTGTTATTATGCTTAGTATATTTTTTGCCTACGGGCTGTTAGTCTCATGCAAATAGGGAAATACTCATGTTCTATAAAAGAAATGGTTTGCTTGCATACAATAGTAAATTACAATGATATAGAAGGACTATTTAAATGACTGCAACATAGATTCAAATGTATGTGTTTGCAAAGATTTCTATTATGCTTTTCCTTTTTCCCAAATGAAACCTGTTACAATACATTCTTCTATTTTTTGTATGGTTTGAAAACAGTTTAACTTAACTGCTATCAATTACACTTATTAGCTACATAGTTTCTATAACTGTTACCTTGACTCTGCTGTAAATGGTAAAATTAACATACCGGAATAATATGATAGAACAATTAATTAAGACAGTTTTAAATTAACCACTCACTTTCCTAAATGTTGCTTCACTAAGAAATTAAAATTAAAAATAAACTAAGATGTTTTTTCCTGAATTGTCTCCTCTGTCCTCTCTGAGACCAAATGACCTCCAGCCATGATGACCCGTCAGCGATATGCTCCTGCATCAGGCTCCTGGGGTAAATAAATTTCATGGCTCTGTTCCATGATCTCCTCCACAGAATAGCCTACTTGCTAGATCTGTTCCGCGTCAAGCCACGAACTGTCCTCAATGGGACAGTGCTTCCACTTGACAAGGTATCGTAGATACTCCTTTCGGCGAGTTCACTTAGCCACCTATGTGTCAAGAATTTTCTTGACCTCAAGGGGTTGAGCTGTTGGCATTTGCCTCATCCAAGAACCGCTTTCACTGTGGGTGTCCTGTTTTGGCCCTACTGCACTATCGTCTTCAGGACTGGTAGTATATGGGAACAGATCTGCTACGTTGAAAATGAGTGATATGCCTATTCCTGGTGGAAGTTGTATTTCATAGGCATTGGTTGAAAATTTATGCAGAATTTTACAGAGGCCATTCTTCTTATATTTTAGCTTGTTATATTCACCCTTAGGGAACCATTCTTTGCGTAAATGCGTAAGGACTTCGTCCCCTATATTAAACTGCACTTCCCACCGCTTTAAATCTGCATGATGCTTATATCTCTGACTGTTGTCCTGCAATTTTGACTTTACCTACTCATGTAAGTCATTCATTTCCTTGGCGAAATCTTCCCCATCAGCACTTCTTCTTTCTATTTTTCCCATATCTCATAGTTCATGTACTCTGCGAGGATGCATGCCATAAAAAATCTGAAAAGGACTGTAACCCATGCTGTGATTTGGTGAATTGTTATAAGAGAATTCCGCTTGAGCAAGTACACGATCCCACATCTGTGAGTTCTCTCCAATTAAGCTCTGTAGCAGGTTTCCCAAGCTCCTGTTCACCGCCTCCGTTTTCCCATCAGTATGTGGGTGATATGCGGAACTGAAATTTAACTGAGTGTCCAACTTCTTCCATAGGGTGCGCCAAAAGTGTCTAGTAATTTCACATCCCTGTTCGAGATAATGGACCTCGGTAAGCCATGAAATCTAACAATTTCCATGAAAAACAAGTGTGCTACGTGAGTGTCATCACTGGTTTTTCAACAAGGAATGAAATGTGCCATTTTTGAAAACTGGTCTAGTACCACCATCACCGATTCGAAACCTTGCTGCTTCATTGGTAGAACCAAGACAAAATCCAAGCTGATTGAATCCCAAAGTCTACTCGGAATAGGTAGTGGTGTGTAGAGTCCTGCATTTTGGTTGTGTCCTTTCACCAATTGGTACACTTTACACCTAGTCACATATCGATGCAAGTCACGTTGCATATTTGGCTAGTAATAAAAGTGTCCTAGCTATTCTAATGTTTTATATATGCCAAAATGTCCAGCTAGACCTCCACTTTGCATTTCTCGGATGATGTTCTCTCTCATCGAACATTCGGGAATGCATAGTTGTCCTCCCTTAAACAACAAATTTTCCTATATATTATAGTCCAACCATGGACTATTGTTCCTCAACAATGGATTCTGACAGGCCTCATAAGCCTCTTTGAAATCCGCGTCTGTCTGATACAAGTCTTTCAAATGCTGAAAGCCCAGCACTTGTATCGTACTCTCCTGCAAGAGCAAAGCTCTTTTGCTAAATGCATCTACCACCTTTTTGGCCTGTCCACTAATGTGATTCAATACAAACGTGAAGCTCTGCAAATACTCAACCCACTTAGCATGTTTTTGATTCAGCTTATGTTGTTGCATCACATATTACAGTGTAGAATTATCAAAGAATAAAACAAACTCACTCCCTAGTAGATAGTGTCTCCAAAGCTTCAGTGTTTGGACGACAGCATAGAATTATTTTTCATAAGATGAGTATTTCTGCCTTCTCTCATTCAACTTCTCACTGAAAAACGAAACAGGTTTTTCTTCCTGGCTAAGTACAGCTCCAGTGGTCGTACTGCTTGCATCACAACAGAATTGGAAGAGCTTACTAAAATCAGGAAATCTTAGGATTGGCCTCTTAGTGATTTTCTTCTTCAATAACTGGAAGCTCCTCTCTGTTGCTTCATTCCAATGGAAAGGCTGACTTGCCTTCTTAAAAGTATCCAACATAGGTGCATAGATTCCACTAAAATCTCTGATAAATTTTCGATAAAAACTTGCCAAACCATGAAAACTATGAACCTCAAATAGGCTCTTTGGGGATGGCCAGCTAATAATAGCTGCAACTTTGTCTAGGTCCATCTTCAACTCATTTTCCGCAATCAAAAAACATAGGTAAACCAATTCTTTTTGAAAAAAAGTACATTTTTTCTGATTTATCAGTAGCTTATTCTGCTGCAATTTCTTCAACACACTCCAAACATGTCGAAAGTGTTCTTCTTTAGTCTTGCTGAAAATTAATATATCATCAAGATAGAAAATTACAAACTTCCCAATTAACTCTTTCAGCATTTCGTTCATGAGGAACATAAAAGTACTAGGGGCATTACTCAAACCGAATGGCATTACCATCCACTCATACAGCCCTTCATTAATCTTGAATGTTGTTTTCCATTCATCCCCTTCTCTGATCCATATCTGGTGGTAACCGCTCTTCAGATCGATTTTCGAGAAATATGCTACCCCACTTAGGCAGTCCATCATATCATCCATCCGTGGCAGTGGAAACCTATACCAGATGGTAATTTTGTTGATTGCTCTTGAATCTGTGCACATTCACCATTCTCCTCCTTTCTTGTGAGTGAGAACTGTCGGAACTGCAGAGGGGCTTAAACTTTCCCTTATCAAACCCTTATCCAGCAATTCTTGTACCTGTTTTCTGATCTCCTCATTATCTTTAGGACTCATTCAGTACGCTTCCTTATTTGGTAGACTGGTTCCAGGTATAAAGTCAATGTGGTGACTAATACTTCTCTTAGGAGGCAGTTTATCTGGTAAATCATCAACTACAATGTCGCTAAATTCTTGCAGCATTTCCTGAATTTCCTCAGACAAATCTGAAATTTCTGTGTGCAACAATAGTGTTTTTGGCCTCCTTACCACTGCATAATGTATCTCATTGTATTCGATCTGTTTTATAAATTCCTTTCCAGGTCCCACCAGTAATGCTTTAACTCCGCTTGTCTCTCTTGTATCTTCCTCCTTGATGGGTACAAGCATGTGCTTAATCCCATCTTTGAAAAACTTGTAACAGTTTGTCTTTCCATCATGATCAACCTTCCTATCATACTGCCATTGTCTCCCTAGCAGTATGTGACACACTTCCATTGGCGTTATATTGCAAATAACTTTATCCTTGTATTTGCCAATGTGGAACTCAACCTCACATTGTTCATCAACCAACACTTGATGCCCTTTCTGTAACCATGACACCTTGTAAGGTGTGGGGTGCTTCATCCTCTTCAAGCCTAACTTCTCCACCATCTCTGTGGTGACTAGATTATCCATGCTCCCACTGTCGATAATCAACTTGCGGCGTTTTCCGTGCAACTTGCAAACTGTCTGGAATAATGCCTTCCTTTGAGTTGGGTCAACTGTCTCCTTCGCTGGCTTCAGTAATACCTTATTCAAAATTAAGGCCTCACCTTTCTCTGGCATGTTCTCTACCTCCTGGGGTGGTGCCTCTGCTTCATCCATCTGTGCAATGTACATTCCCCTTGTCCTGGCTTGCTCTCCTTCAGGACATTCATAGGACTTGTGCCCCCACTTATGGCACCTGTAACACTATACGACAGCTCCTCTATCTCGGCCACTACCTCTTTCGCGCTGGTATGCCCTTCCACCTCTTGTGTTACTGTCCTTCTCCACTATCCCTGAAGTTTTTGAGCTGCTGCCTTCATCATTGGGGTTGACAGCTTTACCTCTGCCAAAAACTCTTCCTCTTCCTCTATCAGATCCTCCTCCTCTCCTGGAATTCCGTTTCCTATTTATCTTCTCTTTTGCCTTCAAGGTGCTTTGATAAGCCTCATCTATAGTCCTGGGAAAAAGAATGCTTATCTCATCCAAGATGTCTAGTCTCAAGCCATTCACGAATCTCGTTGTTTTCTCCGGGTATCCTCCATATAACCTGCCCTCAGGTTCACCTGATAGAATTCCTCTATGTACTCTTTCACAGTCATGCCTTTCTGTTTCAGATTCTGTACCTTCCTGTACATAGCAATATCATAATCCTTGGGAAAAAAAATTCCCTCCAACTTAGCCTCCATCCTGCTCCATTTCTTGATCAATTGTTTGTTCAACCTCCTCTCTACCTGTACACTATCCCACAATAAGGCTGCATGCCCTTTTAATCTGGTGGCAAGGAATTTTACCCTTTTATCTTCGTTGATCTCCTCATACTCAAAATACTTATTTAGCTCGCTAGGCCAATCCAACAGTACCTCTACTCATAAAATTCCGTCATAATTTGAAATCTATAGTTTTTGCTTACTATTAGCCAATAAAACTGACTTCAATAACCTAATTTCAGGTCTGTCTTCATCTGATCCATCTGTTACCGCTGCATTTTCTTCATCACTCTCATCTCCTCCATCAGGATCCCTTCTTCTTCCGGCTTCTACCACCACCAATCGGGCGTTTAGGATTCGGATTTCTTCCCTTAGTCCTTCATCTGCCACTCTGTGTATACTTCTTCCATGGCCTCACCTTCCAACTTCCATTTCTGTCAAATTCAATTTCCTGCTTTGATACCACTTGATGGGTCTAGCCCCTCGTTAACCTTACTCCTATGTTGATTTTCAATATAATGTATTATGATTGTTGTGATAATGGTTCAATGCATGATTAATGTTTTGATGGCTCTAATGATGCTATGGATAATTTTTTGGTGATTTAAATGTATTGTACCCGCATTAGTCTCGAGTGGACATGTATCCCTGCCTGGGTAGGCACGATCCCGCCTATGGTAAACTCAACAAAACCCAGTCATTCGGCTCACTTGCACTGTTGGTTTTTCGTGTTGACTGAGGGTCTCCCCCACCAGTTCTCTGTGCTAGTTCTCTGTATGTTTTTTCAGTCAAATATTGTTGTTGTTCGGCCTTGGTGTGGCCACGGCCTCTGCTCCGTAAATTGGTAAGGTTGCTTCGTTGTTTGTGTTTCAATGTTGCTCTATTTCTGCATTATTTGAGGTATGTTCGCTTGTGGAAGGTATGTTGGTTGCTATGGTTCGGCTCTCTTGTATGTGTGCACTGCAATTCGTTTTTATTTTTAACTGTTAGGGAATACGCCCATCTCTCTTCCCTCTGCTCAGTCACTTTTGTGGTTAACTTATTTGTGTCTTCGACTCTGGTTGCAGGTTGCAGTCTCGGCACACTGTCTTCACTGTGGGTAAGTCTGCTTTCTAACCCTGAAACCCCTGTCAATTTGTTTTCCTGTTTTGTTTAACTGTAATGTTTAACCCCTGCTTTCGTTGGGTGATTGCAGGTGGAGTCGGCTCCAGGAACCTGCTCTCCACTACTGTGCATGTTCGGAAACCCGCTAAGGTCGCTCCTTTACAGTTTTGTTTGCTTGCGTTGTTATGTTTCCTATGCCCATTCGTTGTTATGATGCTCCACTATGTCGTTTTCTTCAATACTTCTGGGGTTTCAATGCCTTTCGAATTCCTGTTGTTTCTCCTGTTATTATGCTTAGTATATTCGTTGCTTACGGGTCGTTAGTCTCATGCAAATAGGGAAATACTCATATTCTGTAAAAGAAATGGTTTTCTTGCATACATTAGCAAATTACAATCATATAGAAGGACTATTTAAATGACTGCAATGTAGATTCAAATGTATGTGTTTGCGGAGATTTCTATTATCCTTTTCCTTTTTCCAAAATCAAACCTATTACAATAAATTCTTCTATCTTTTGTATGGTTTGAAAAGAGTTTAACTTAAATTCTATCAGTTACACTTGTTAGTTGCATAGTTTTTGTAACTGTTACCTTGACTCTGCTGTAAATGGTAAAATTAACATACAGAAATAATTTGACAGAACAATTAATTAAGACAGTTTTAATGTAACCACTCACTTTCCTAAATTCTGCTTCACTAAGAAATTAAAATTAAAAATAAACTAAGATGTTTTTCCTGAATTGTCTCCCTTGTCCTCTTTGAGACCAAATGACCTCCAGCCACGATGACCCGTCAGCTAAATACTCCTGAATCAACATATCATTGAATTCTTTAACATGTTGGCCTACAATTCACTGATTTAACTGATATTACACTCAAGAGATAAATAATATTATCATTATTCTTGAACATAGAGTTTTCATACAAATCTGTTTATATTTAAAAGAGAGAAAGTAGTCATTGCTTTGAAGAAAGGTCTATACAAATATCATTGATATATTTATTTGTATCGTTCATGCACATTTTAAGATAAGTACCTATACTTTTCAACGGTATTTAGTATAAATGATAAGTAACAAGTCATGCTTTATAGAAAATTGCATGGTAAAAGATAAATAAATCATATTAATTTTTTGAAAAGAGAAAGAAAATAAGTAATTTTACTAAAAAAAAAAAAGTTTGCTAGGAAATTATGATAGAAAAATTAGATTATTAATTTCATGAATTATGCATATATTACCCATGTTTTTTATTTAAAGAGTGTAAAGATTTGAGTGTAGAAATACTTGCACAGGTGTTTTGTGCATGAATTGATGAAAAATTAATATTGTTTTCTTAAAAGATGCATAGGATCTTGTTCATAAAAGAACAAGAATGCATGTTTTTTTCTTGAAAATTTTATATGCAATGAAGTACGGTCATTGTGTTAGAAAAAACATTGTTGCATGCAAAAAAGGTGAGTCATTGTGATATAAAAAATATGTTTATTCTTGTAGATAGAAAAATTTATTATGCTAATTTTCTTGAAAAGATAATTTTTGAAAAATTTAGTGTATAAATTAATTGTGTTAATTTCCTGATTTAGGTGCATAAAAGGTTAAGTTAACCTTGTTATGGTTGCAAGTTTTATGCATAAAAATGGTTATCTATGATAATTTCTTGAAAGAGAAGCATGAGAAACTTGCATGTACAAAGACAAAGAGACTAGGTTATATTAACTTCCTTTCCAAAGGCAGTATGTATTTTTTATATGAAAATAATAGTTAATGATGGTAGAATTTTAAGAAGGGAATATGTGTTGCATACATTAAAAAATGGTTATATTTTTTTATATGAAAATAATAGTTAATGATGGTAGAATTTTAAGAAGGGAATATGTGTTGCATACATTAATGAATGGCTATTATGACAACCTCTTGCCCGCACAAAGAATAGCCATTGTGGTATAGAGATATGTTATTTGCATGGATATAAGAAATATTGAGCTATGTTTCTTTAGGATAACTTATATGTGATTACTTTATGCTATCATAACTATTATGTTAGTTTATTTTGAAATAAGATCATGTATAAGCATGCATGATTTGTATTAGCTTTCATTGGAAATAATAATATTCATTTTTATGTGGGAAATGATAACATGTTGTGTCAGCCTACATTGGAAACTATTTTTTGGGAAAAAAGATGAATTACATGCACAAAAGCATAGTAATGTGTTGGTTTCCTTAGAATACATATTGGTAATGTTGGTATAATCATTGGAAAAGAATACATGTATTTGTATGTTTTATTGCATTAGTTTTATGGGAAATAAAAGATGTCTTTTCATGTCTTATTATGGTAGATTTCCTTGAAAATGAAAAATGTATTCTCATCCTTTATTGTGTTAAGAATTATTTTGAGAAGATTCTTTTGGAAATCATATGCATTTGCATGCATAGGAACAACATTCGTTGTGGTTTCTTTCTTTGCGTGTTAGCTTTCTTTACATATTTTCATGCACTAAACGTAATTGCTGAAGGGTTATTTATTTTGATAAATTTTATGTAATTTGCATGTACTATGATCATAACTGATGTATTAGATTCTTTTAAATAAATATCTGGAAAGTTATAGCAATTTGTCTTGCAAAAATGTGGTTTTATGCCAGGGAAATATTAGTTAATGTGATATATATTAGACATTCTTTGATGGTTACATGCTTATAACTACCACATATGCAATGATGCATATGCAGTGATATTCAAGGAAGCATCTCACTATATTTTGTTTAGATGTCATGAATGTACATGAATAAATGGAAAAGCATCACTAGTATATATTTTGAATGGGTTGATTAATACTTTATGTAATATTGACATCAATGTATGCACAACAATAGCAGGAGATGATGGTGACTTGTGCAAAGTATATATTATGCTGAACATGGTGGCAAGTAAGTAATTAATGCTCCATGCAGATGAGTATGAGTCTGAGATGTAGGATGGTTTATTGTAGGAAAAACCATGCCAGAAAGTTAATGAGATAGAAAAAAATGATGGTGACTTATGCAAAGGATATATTATGCTTAACATGGAGGCAAATAAATAATTAATGGTCCATGCAGATGAGTGCGAGATGCTGGATGGTACAATGTAGGAACAACCATTCCACAAAGATATGAAGATTGAAGATTAGTGGGTAAATGCGACCATATTTATTTAATGGATTTAAGCTATATATTTTGTATTTAACTGAAATTCCTTGTAATATTTTAACACAATGGTTAAGGAATGGAGTCCATTATGAGCCATTGAGTGAGGCATGAACACCCTCATGAGCATTTAATAATTTTATCTTATGGGGTTTCCAAGGTATATCGATGTTCAATGATTTCAAGGTATATCTATGTTCAATGATGTGATTGATTACTGTGTGTCAGTTTGATGACATTGATTCTTTGCTTGATGTGATATTCATAATGTCAAGTATATGTGATTAATAAGTTAAAGGGATCATAAAATGGATACATGATTATATCATACAGTTTATGTTAATATACTACAATAATGGTTGTTAATGGTTATGTAACTTATTATTCCTCTACTAAATTTACTCTGATGGTAATTTTATGTAATAGTTAGTAAAGAATCTGAAATAGTGATTTAAATGTTTACCTATATATCATTTGTATAAAAAAATATTAACCCATTCATTTTCATGCAAATTTAACAGAGAATATTACAAAAAAGATTGCAAAATATTATAACAAATTTATATATTTTTACCATGTTTAATAGAGAATTGAAGATCGAATATTTATTGCATAAATTTAGAATGTGAATGTGTGATTGTTCAATCTACCTTTTTAAAGTTGTGCAATTTGTTTTTTCATCTTGATAGGTGAAGTCTATCTTATGTTTTAAATATTTTTTTATTCATATTTTATTGGATACGCGAATACATTTTAGCATTTTTTGAACATTTTTTTATTCGAATTTTATAGGATATGCGAAACATTTTAACATTTTTTCACTAATAGTTTATTTAAAAAATATTCTTATAAATGCTTGTCCAAAATTAGAGTCACGGAGTTGTTTTAATTTATTCTTTAAATTTAGTAATTCAAACAAAAATACTCTTAGTTTGGATCAAAATTTAGATATAATATTTATTAGAAATAGCATATACAATAGAGTTGGTTATATTTTAAGAACGTTACATTGATTATTTCAAATTTAACCGAAATTAATTCAATTTCAACGTTGTATGTTGCAATCGGGCCACATGCGTGGGGATATTAATATATTAAATGAAGGTAACTCTAATTGAGACTTGTCATTAGGCATTTCTCCCTTATTATTTATGATGGATATTTTTTTTGGATTGTCAACCTGAAAATAAATAAATAAGTTTAATATTATTGATAATTTTTTAAATTAGTTTATTATATTTATTTTTAAATTATTGTATTATATTTTTATTTTAAATTTTAATGATTTAAATAGTTTTAAAATGAATTAAAATTATGAGTTGAATAATTTTATGAATAACTTTTTATAATTTTTGCCAAAATTCAAAAATTATAGTAAAATTATAAATTAAAATTTAATTTTTTTACTTATACAAAATCTTAATTATCAATATTATAACAGTAAAATTGATTTTTCCACCAATTCAAAACATTGATTGTGAGTATGTCTACTTATGAAAACATTATTAGGTTCATTATATAGAAGTTGTGTGACCGTTACAAAACGACATATTTACAAAACTATAACCCGCTCACTCGTTAAAATTGCTTAATATTAGGTGAAAAAGTGAGAAAATGGCCATGCTCAACATTATATATGGATTTAATTGATTTGTAGTGGAACAGACAATAATGTTAATCTTTTTTACAGATTTAAATGATTTACCATATTTTTCACATTGCCGTTCAGTTCAAAATAGTGTTTCAACATTATTCAAAACTTTGATTATAAGTATGTCTACTTATGAAAATATTATTAGGTTCATTATACAGAAGTTGTGTAACAGTTACGAAACCACATATTTACAAAACTATAACCCGCTCACTAGTTGAAATTGCCTAATATTACCTGAAAAAGTGGAGTAAACGTCCACACTATATATGGATTTAATTGATTTGGAGTAGAACAAATGATGTTCTTAATTATCTTTTGTATAGGTTTAAATGATTTACAATATTTTTCACATGGCTGTTCAGTTCAAAAAACTATTTCAACATTATTGCTGGCATGTAATTTTCTTTTATAATAAAATATAATTAAAAAAATAATAATAAATGTAACTTACATCATAATCAATTAAAAAAAAATAACTTTTTACATTATCAAACACTTAATTAAATGGTAATATTGCATTCATATATCTGCATTCACTTACGAGCTCATACTTTTTCTTTTTACATTGACATAACAATATAAAGGTTGGGTAGATTATTACAAGTTCCAAAGTGGCAACTTGTCATCATGGATGTGACACTTGGCATTTGATTCGACAGAGCTTTCATTTATATTCATATTGTACCCAAGAACCATAGTATAAATGTGACAAGGACGATATACTTCTTGGAAATCGTTATATTAATTTTGGTCACAATTATTTCATAGCATAATGGATTTCGATAGAGATTTGAGTATTAATTTTTGGATTTCATGGTACTATACACGCCATTACACCACCCTAACTTTGGTTGACAGCTATAAGGATTTCACGTCGTCATATTTCATAGGGTTGAATCTACGGTGGAGTTTGATTGAGTACCCGGTTAGGTTATTGACTTACCCAAACCCTAACTACTTATTTCCATTTGCTGCCAACCTCGGTCGTGTAGCTCTGCAACTCCGCCTCGGCCTGCCACTTCCGACAAGCATGCCTTGGCCTTGCTCAACTCTGTTTCACTTTTCAAGGCTCAACATGGACATGTAACATCATCCGTCACTATTTTATACGCTTAACTTTTGTTTTTGGGATGAGTTTTCCATTTGGTTACATAGGCCGCTCAGTTATTTGTTTTCGCAGGTCAGTTGATGGCTCTATGCCTTGAGACTATGCTTAGTTCGCTGCATGAGTTATGCTTTTTTTTAAGGCATTTTAATTTTTGTTCCGCCAGGCCTGGTAATCTACTTGCGGTTAAGTGACTCTGGCTCTACTCTCGAGTCCCCTCACCATGATAACAGGTGAGTAGAGGTAGTTTTAAGTTGTCTGAATTCTCTAAATAAGTTATACGCCATCCTTTGGTTGCGATAATTGACTTTCTTCCATGGCTTTTCCATAGAAATTCAATTCCGAACCTGTGGAAGAATCTTTTTCACTGGTAATAGGTTTGCACTGTCTTTTTCTCTTCTTCATATTTGTTCGTTGCTTTGATAGCATAGTCGACAGGGTCTTTTGCTAATGATTTTCTTATCCTTTTTTTCTTGTGCAGGTAATCGCCATGGCCCGGTCGTTTAGGTTAGCTCTTTTGGGATTCTCGATTTGTAAAGTCGGTTTTCCTTGACTCTTTTCACTTGCCCCTTCAAGTATCCATTCTTCATTGTAGGGTTTGTTAAGTTCTCAATTGTAGAGGACCTCTGCTCCAACCTCGAAGGTTCACACCACTACGTGAGCTATGGATTAGTTTTATGGCTACATGTCGTTATGTTAATTTATATTTTGAAAATTTGGGGCTTCACCCTACTCATGACTATTGTTGACATTTGTAACATTGTCTTTGGATTATAGTTCCTTCCCGATTTATTTTGTATTTCTGGTTTGGTCTTAAAGGAGATTAACCCTTGGACTCAGTAACTTTTTTTTGTATTTTGATTTGTATAATGAAAGCTACTTTACTTCTATACATATGTATTATTGTTTTGAGTATATTATGCCTCACAAATAATGGTTCATTATGTTCTATGAAATGGTTTTCTTCTTTTTCATATGTTCAAGGATCACAGAAAACATTTTCTAGTTTTTCCTTATATGTGTATATTGTGTGTTTCTAGTTTCCTTTCCAAGAGCCTTTGATTATTGCTCAAATTAGAGTAGCTTATATCCTGTAGAACTAGAGTGTAAACTCCTTACTTTATATATTAGCTTGGTATGGTTATTCACTGTCTTTGTAATTCTTGTTTTTACGCTAGAGATTTTGGTTCTGGGTGCATACTATGCATGCAATCCCTGATATTTTCCCCTTTCTCGTTATATATTGTTTACAGAAAGGTTTTCACTTCTTTTTCGGATATTAGCACTGAGTTTATTTTATTTCAATTTTAAATGAGATGTCTAGACCATTTTGTCCTTGCATATCATAGGTACAGTTAACGACCAACTCAGGGTTCATAGTTTCGACTCTAAAACCCTGAGTTAATGGTTTTCTGTTTAAATTATTGGTAACAAGAGTTCTAGATATTTTCAACTGTTTTCTGTACACACTAATTCTTTTCTTCAAGATAGAAAACTAGAACTTGCATAAATACAAATTTTCCCACATAATCTAAATATTTAAGGGTTTATCTAAATCCTATAGTTACTTTAAGGAACACAAAGATAAAACACTTATATAAACGTTCAATGTGGAGAAGTATTTATTTCATAAATATAGAACCATAACTATAACAAGAAATACAAATAACTAGAGAGCATATCAAGTACTTAGTTTTCCAGTAACCTATTTACTTATCTGCTTTCCAGACCTTGCTGATGATGTCCTCCTTACCATGAGAGAGGAAATTACTTTCTCATCTCCCCCCCATGCTCCACACCTGAGATGAGTAGGTTGATAGAGATTCCGGAAGAGACCTCAGGACCCCAATTCCAGACTTCTTTTCCAAGAATTTTAGGAATGCTGAGTGTTTCCACTAGTCACCACCAACTCATAAAATCATCACTCTCTTCCCTACCTCTCCTTAGCCACAAAACAGAATCCCTTTTCTTCACTGGGATGTACCTTTATCCTCAGAGAAAAAGGTAAATGTTTGAATTGTTTTCTATTCAACCACTTCTCAGTTCTTGGAATACTTTTATCATCAGTATTTTTACTTTTTATGGAACCACTATTCCATGATTAATTTTATTTCAACAAAAACATAATTAATTCATGTTCATCATGAATTTTTTTCCTCAAAAGAAATAAATGTTTTAGTCTCTTAAAAATAAAATAGCATAACAATTAGTTAGCACTTAAGCCAACTGTCACAACTTCCACCCCTGGAAGTAAACACTATCCTCGGTTTTTCATTCCAGCTTGGAAAACAATTCTGGATAAGCCTCACGAACAAATTCCTCATCTTCCCAAGTAGCCTCATCTGAGCTAAAGTGCTTTCACTGCACTTTAACCTAGGTGATAGCTCGCCTCTGAAGCATGATTTCTCTCCAATCGAGTATATGCTGAGGTTCAATCAGAAATTCGTCATGTGGCTTGACCTGCAGTCAGCAAAACTCTGAATTAAATTCTCATAAAATTTAGTATTTCAAGATAGGATTTTTAATCTTAACCTACCTGAATTCTTTGCTAGTGGATTACATGCTTTGGGTCATGTACATATCTTTTTAGTAAGGATACATGGAACACATTGTGCACCCGAATATCGCTGGGTAAGTCCAATCGGTATGCCACAAGTCCCACCCTTTTTATCTGGAAAGTTCCACAGAACCTGGGAGCCAACTTGGCATAGGAGGTCCACCTTAGTGTGCTCTTATTTCGTTTAATCCTGACATACACATGATTGCCCACTTCAAATTCTCGATAATTCCTCTTCTTATCTGCATATACCTTCTGCTGATCTTGAGCTGCTTTCAGATTTTTCTGATCTTTCTTACTTTTGAATCCATCTTAGCTAACATTTCTGATCCAAGCATCAACTTGGTTTTGAGGCTACCTAATTGATATGAGTATGACATTGTCGTCCATACAAAGCTTCGAAGGGACTCATTTTAAGAGATTCCTTATAACCATTTTTGTAGGAAAATTCTACCAAGTGTAGATACTCTTCCCATCTCATTGGTTGCTCTATCACGTACATGCATAGCATATCTTCCAGAATTTGGTTCACCTACTAAGTTTGTAAATTCATCTAGGGATGATAAGCGGTGTTGAAATTTATTAGGGTTCCCAAACCCGTAAATAAGGGCTTCCATAATGTTGATGTAAACTTCACATCCCTGTCTGATATGATAGTCTTTGGAATGCCATGTAGTCTAAAGATCTCTCTCATAAAGATATCTTCTATTTGCATAGTTTTGTAAGTAGATTGTATCGATATGAAATGTGTTGCCCTGCTCAATCTATCAACCACCACCATAATGGAGTCAATGTGCTTCTTTGATCTTGGTAAACCGATAATAATGTCTAGAGATATAAATTCACATTTCCACTCAGGTACTCGTATGGGCTGCAAAAATCTGGCTAGATGTTGATGCTCCACCATAACCTGCTAGCACTCCATACATTTGTTTAAATATTTTGCAATGCTTCTTCTCATACCAGGCCATAAATAGACCTTTCTAATTATTATTAGAATTTTCTGGTATCCTAGGTGTCCTGAGTAACTATTGTGGTGATACTCATTCATAATCAACTCCTTTAAACCCATTCGATTTTGAATATATAACCTTTCTTTAAAGGTTAACAATTGATCTTTGCTAACTCCATAGTAAAAAGGTTTTCCTTGCCTTTTGGCTTCCTCCACTTGCTGCCATAAAAACTGGTATTCAGGATCCTTCCTCGCTTCCTCTTTTATCTAATATAGAAATTTACATTCAATCTCGTTATAGCAAAGTTCATACACACAATGCAGTTTTCTACTTAAGGCATCTGCCACATGGTTTTATTTACATTTTACATGTTGAATATCAATGTCAAACTCACCTAGGAAGGTATTCCATCTTGCCTGACGAGAGTCTAGATCATCTTGCTTAAAGTAGATGGTTAGGCTGCTATGGTTGGTTTTTAGCACAAATATTTTTCCTGACAAGTAGTGCCTCCATACCTGGAGTGCATGCACTACTGCTGTCAGCTCTAGATCATAGGCCGAGTATCATTGTTCATGCTATTTTAACTTCCTCTATTCATAGGAAACTACTCTTCCTTCTTGCAATAAAATTGCCCCAACTCATTCTTTACAAGCATCGGTACAGACTTCTAATTCCTTATTGGGATCAACTACTCTCAACACCAAGGCAGTGGTCAACAAATGCTTCAACCTTTCAAAACTATTATGGCACTAATTTTTCCATTTAAATACTTTTCCCTTCCTCTCCAAGGAGGTAATTGGAAAAGCAATCTTTGAGAATCCTTCAATGAAGTGTCGATAGTATCCAGCTAATCCCATAAAGGATCAGATATCTACCACATTTTGGCGTACTCGTCTTTCTAAAATTGTTTTAATTTTCTCTGGATCGACAGCTATTCCCTCAACAGAAATAACATGGCCTAGATACTGGATTTCTTCCTTCAAGAAGTCACATTTTCTTAACTTGGCATACAACTGATGTTTTTGTAACATCTCCAACACTATCCTTAAGTGCTTCTTGTGCTCCTTCATGCTTTTTGAATAAATTAAGATATCATCTATGAATATCAGAAAAAATATGTCCAAAAAGGGATGAAATATGTCATGCATCAGCCTTGTAAATGTTGTTGGTGCAATAGTAAAACCAAATGGAAACACCACAAACTCGTAATTCCCATATCGGGTACGAAACATATCCTTGTATATATCTCCGTCTTTAATCCAAATCTGGTGGTATCCTGATCTTAAGTATACCTTTGAGAATACAATTCCCCCCTTCACTTGATTAAACAGGTCATCAATCTGTGGTAATGGATATTTATTTTTGATGGTCAATTTATTGAGCTGTCAATAGTGCATGCACATTCACATGGTTCCATTCTTCTTCTTTACAAACAACACTGGTGCTCCCTAAGGGGACACACTTGGTCGAATATACCCCTTATCCAACAATTCTTGCAACTGCATCTTCAGTTCGGTCAGCTCCGGTACACTCATTCGGTATGGTGCCCTTGAAATTAGTGATGCTCCTAGCATAAACTCAATAGTGAAATCGATGTCGCTTCTTGGAGGAAAACCTGGTAAATCTTCTAGGAAAACCTTCATGAAATCTTATACTATAGGTATGTTCTCCATCATAGGAGTATTCTCCTTGGAATTGGAAAAAACCACCTGAATGGCATATAACTAGCATCCTTTCCTCATACAATTACTCATTTGAGAAGCTACAATAGGACATAGATGTAGGGGTTTCTTGATTCCTTGCATCTCCTTACGAGTTCCATATTGAATTCTATAATATATAATATTTTCTTTACAATCTACCAATATCCAGTGTTTCTGCAACTAATCCATGCCCAGTAACACATTGAGGATCCCAAAGGTAATACAATAAGATCCACATTTAATTGTTGTTCACCAATTTCTAGTGTACAGTTTCCAATTTTGGCATAAAATTTTCTCTTTGCTCTAGTGGCTAGCTATACCAACCATGGATTTTTGAATTTCTGACTTTGTGATTTACATATTTCTACTATTTTGGGGTTTAAATAACTTAAACTTGCACCTGGGCCAACCAAAAAAGAACCAGGTTGTGAAAGTAGCTTACCTTCCAACTCTATCATCGTTGGTTGATAATCTGCCTAAAGATCTTCCAATGTTGCATTAATTATGGGTATATTTCGAGCTACATCTCCCACTATAGAAGCTTCTTGTATATTAGCCATTGTTTCACTCCTTCCCCGCTGTGGATAGTTCCTATAATGGTGATCCCGACCACACCCCCAGCACTGTAGAGGTGGCTTCTAATTTTTTCCTTGCATAGGCTTGTTGGAAGCCTCTGTGGGCTTTTCTTCCACAGGCCACTGAGTTCTTTGATGGTTCCTACTATTTACTTACTAAATTCCTTGCAGAATTCTTAAAATTATTGGTTCTAACACTTTTTAAATTTGAGTTTCGTTTCTCCCCTTCTCTTGGCTGCCAATATTTTCCCAGTTCTCCTTTTGCCTTAGATTACTCGTAACACATTCTTGCATTTCAAATTTCCTCATCCATGGTCCTTGGATTCACGAACTCAATTTGTTCTTTCATGTGGGTTGGAAAAGTACTTAAAAACTGTTGAACCTTAGCATTTTCATCCCTTAGATAAGGAACATATCTTAGTAAGGAAGTCGACTTGGTTATGTACTCATCCATCGTCATTTGACCCAATTTCAAATTGTGGAATTCTTAGGACTCTTCATCATAGAAATGTTCAGTTAGATAATTTTCCTTGAAATACTGCTGAAATGTATCCCATGTCACGTTCTCATCTTCTATGTTGCGAACATTCTTGACTTCTTCCCACCAAAAAGTGGCCTTTTCTCTCAACTGATAGATGGCCAGTCTGGCTTTAAGATTGTTGTTGTACTCATATACTTGAAAGTAGGTGGTTTTATCTTCCAGAACTCACCTTGTAGTTCCACTTTTTGTTTCTTAATTTCTTGTTGTTCCAACACATTACCAGACTTAGCCTCATTGTAGTTTGTATTTTTTTTACTTCGCTATGAACGACTTCTTTACATTCTGTCAGTGGTTTGGTCGTTGGCTTGTCGTTCATTTCCTTCCTGCATGTCTCTATCAGGACTGGGTTATATCACTCCCTGATTCTATTTGTGAGAAAGGCTCTTGAGTATCCTTTCTTGCTCTTGCATTAAGCACTCATTGTCATTCCTAACCCTCACCATTTCTTCCTTTAGCTTCTACACAGTGCTTAGAAAAATACTAGTTTGGTGTTGTTGTTCCTCAAGTAGTCTACTAATCTGCTCGGGTTGATCTACACTCAGCTAAATCCACATTTCAGGATTCATTTCTAATTGGGGTTGGGGTGTAGGCTCCCCTGTGTTCCAGGGTGTTTTTTGTGTCGACCCCCTTCTCATATCGCCTCCTGCTGTGTTAATTATTTGTTGTGCATCATTTACACACACATTTTGTCATGTTAGGTGACCCCTAGGGTCCCATCGTGTGAACATTGCTCTGATACCACTTGTAATGTACATCATAATCAACTAAAAAGAAATTAACTTTTTACATTCTAAACACTTAACTAAAAATAATATTGCATTGTTATATCTGCATTCACTTATGAGCTCATACCTTTTCTTTTTACATTGACATTTAACAATATAAAGGTTGGGTAAATTATTACAAGTTCCAAGGTGGCAACTTGGCATCATGGGCATGACACTTGCCATTTGATTCAACAAATATTTCATTTATATTCATATGATACCCCAGAACCATAGTATTAATGTGACAAGGATGATATACTTATTGGAAATCGTTAATTAATCGTGGTTACAATTATTTCATAGCATAATGGATTTCGAGGGAGATTTGAGTATTAATTTTTGGATTTGATAGTACTGTATATGCCATTACACCACCCTAACTCTAGTTGACAGCTGTAAGGATTTCACGCCATTGAATCTCATAGGGTTGAATCTACGATGGAGTTTCATTAAGTACCCGATTAGGGTATTGACTTACCCAAATCCTAATCGTTTCTTTCCATTTGTTTTCGACCTCCGTTGCATAGCTCTGCAACTCTGCCTTAGCCTGCCACTGTCGACAGGCATGCCTTGGCTCTGCTCGGCTCTGTTTGGCTTTTCAAGGCTCAACACAGATAGGTAACCTCATCCATCACTGTTTACTCTTAAATTTTGTTTTTGGGATGAATTTTTCATTTGGTTACACAGGGCGCTCAGATATTTGTTTTCGTGGGACAGTTTATGGCTCTATTCCTTGAGACTATGCTCAGTTCTCTGCATGAGTTATGATTTTTTTCAAAGTCTTTTTCGTTTTTGTTCTGCCAGGCATGGTAATTTACTTGCGGTTAAGCGACTGTGACTCTACTGTCGAGTCCCCTCATCGTGATAACAGGTGAGCCGAGGTAGTTTTAAGTTGTCTGAATTCTCTAAATAAGTTATATGCCATCCATCGGTTGCGAGAATTGACTTTATTCCATGGCATTTCCACATAAATTCACCTCCAAACCCGTGGAAGAATATTTTTCACAGGTAATAGGTTTGCACTATCTTTTTCTTTTCTTCATATTTGTTCGTTGCTTTGATAGCATAGTTGACAGGGCCTTTTGCTAATGATTTTCTTATCCTTGTTTTCTTGTGCAGGTAACTGTCATGGCTCGATCGTTGAGGTTATCTCTTTTGGGATCCTCGGTTCGTAAAGTTAGATTTACCTAACTCTTTTTGCTTTCCCCTTTAAGTATCCATTCTTCACCATAGGGTTTGTTAAGTTCTCAGTTGTAGAGGACCTCTTCTCTAGACTCGAAGGTGATCATTACAACATGAGCTCTGGATTATTTTTATGGCTACATGACGTTATGTTAATTTATGTTTTGAAAATTCGGGGCTTCGCCATTCTCATGACTATTGTTGACATTTGTAACATTGTCTTTGGACTATATTTCCTTCCTGATTTACTCTGTATTTTTGGTTCGGTCTTAAGGGAGATTAACCCTTTGACTCAGTAACTTTTGTTTACATTTTAATTCGTATACTGGAAGCTACTTCACTTCTATACATATGTATTATCGTTTTGAGTATCTTTTGCCTCGCAAATATTGGTTCATTATGTTATATGAAATTGCTTGCTTCTTTTGCATATGTTCAGGGATGGCAGAAAAGTTTTTCCAGTTTTTCCTTCTATATGTATATTGTGTGTTTCTACTTTCTTTTCCAAGAGCCTTTGATTATTGGTCAAATTAGACTTGCTTATCTCTTGTAGAACTAGAGTCTAAACTCCTTTCTTTCTATATTAGCTTGGTATGGTTATTCATTGTCTTTGTAATTCTTATTTTTATGCTGGAGATTTTGGTTTTGGGTGCATACTACACAATCAATCCCTGATATTTTCCCCTTTCTCATTATATAATGTTTATAGATATTTTTTCACTTCTTTTTCAGATATTAGCACTGATTTTATTTTCTTTCAATTTTAAATGAGATGTGCGGACCATTCTGTCTATTTATATCATAGGTACAGTTAATGACAACCTCGTGGTTAAGATTTTCGACTCTAAAACCATGTGTTAGTGGTTGTCTATTTAACTTACTGGTAGCAGGAGTTCTAGCTATGTTCAACTATTTTTTGTAAACACTAATTCTTTTCTTGAAGATACAAAACCAAAACTTGCATAAATATAATTTTTCTAACATAATCTAAATATTTAAGGGTTCATGTGAATCCTCTGGTTACTTTAAGCAACACATAGATAAAACAATTATCTTAACGTTCAATGTGGATAAGTCTTTAGTTCATAAATATAGAACCATAACTGTAACAAGAGATACAAATAACTAGACAGCATATCCAGTAGTTAGTTTTCTAGTAACTTGTTTACTTATCTATTTTCTAGACCTTCTTGATGATGTCCTCCCTACCATGAGAGAGGCAATTACGTCCTCATCTCCCCCCCATGCTCCACACCTCAGATGAGTAGGTTTACAGAGATTCCAGAAGAATCCTTGGGACCCCAAGTCCAGTCTTCTTTTCTAGGAATTTCAGGAATGCTGAGTGTTTCCACTGGTCACCACCATCTCAGAAAATTATCACTCTTTTCCCTTCCTCTCCTTAGCCACAGAACAAAACCCCTTTTCCTCAATGGGATGTACCTAGAAAATGGTAATTCCCTAAATTGTTTTCTATTCAACCACTTCTTAGTTCTTGGAATACATTTATCAGCAGTATTTTTACTTTTTATGGAACCACTATTCCATAATTAATTTTATTTAAAAAAAAAACATAATTAATTCATGTTCATCATGAAATATTTTTCCAAAAAAAAAAATATTTCATGCCAACTATAAAAAAATGTTTTGGTCTCTTAAAAATAAAATAACATAACAATTAATTAGCACTCAAGCCAACTATCACAACAAGTTAATTTTATTAAAATAAAATATTTTTATCAATATTATCTAATATTTATATTTCTACAAAATATTTATTTAATTAAATAAAATGGTTAACAAAATATAATATATATGTCATTAAATCATAAATTTTTAATTTAAATTTTAAATGAACAATATTTCATCAAAATAAAGTATGCATCAAAATACCTAATCATTATTTCTTCAAAATAAAGCATACACCAAAATACCCCATCCTTATTTCATCGTAATTTTTTTATGATTTTATTTTGAAAATAGTAAAATTTATTTAAAAAATTAAGAAATAACTCTTTTCTTATCAAAGTTACAATAGAAAAATACCATCATTATTTGGTTGTAATTTATTTACTATTTTATTTTCATAATCGTGAAATTTATTTGATCCTAATTTGTTATAATTTTAATTTCATAATAGTAAAATTTATTAAAAAATAAAGAAATATATATTTTCTCATAAAAGTTACAATCCAATTATTACATAAACACTTTTTAGCATTAAAAAAAGTTCCCTATTATTATTTAGTGTTTAAAATTAAATTAATATTATTAGTAATTATATAAAGTATTGTGATTTTTTTAAAAAGTTTAGTTGGATTATATTTTCATCATGCTCAATATATCATTCAATCGGGGTGAGAATTGAACTAGTGACTTCATATTAAAGAGTGCTTCAAAATAGCATGTGTAACACTCATACAAAAAAAAAAAAAACTTTTACTCCATAGTTAATCAAACTCTTTTAGCTTAATTGGAAATTGTAACCTTTACAAAAAGGTTCTTACCTTAAATCTCATTGATTCAGTTTAAAAGTTAATGTGAAGGTTTTAACCTAAACCTACCACCGTAATACATAAATGAATTTATCACACTTTGTATATATAGCTATGATCTCAAAGGTTATATTTTTGTGTATGTTTTACTAGCCTTAGAATTTATTATATAATTAACATTATTACATGCCATATCATCGCATTTATGAATGGAAATTCGTGGAATGTGATTTATACAATTTGGTGCTGGCGTGTCCTAGCAATTTAATGTTTTTGGTTCGGCCAAGTACTATCCTCCATCGTTGTGCGATTAACCGTAGATTCAATGCGGGATTCAAGGCCACCTGCCCTAATCCTCACCGTCCATTCTCCCGGAGATCCACAGTCAATCTTTCTAGCAGGAAGGGCTTGTTAACTTCGCAAAACCCTAAGTGATCCCTCATTTGACTTGACTCTCGTTTTCAGCCTCTTACTATGTCTCTGTAAGAATTATCACCATGGTTTTGGAGGGACGACTCCATTTGTGAGAGGAATGACCTTTCTCAGAGGTTGAGGTCTCCGATGGCGAATTCACCTGGGTTTTCAGAAGAGAGGACTTCTCGAGAATGGTTTCGGAGTCTTCACTCAATTTTCCTCTGGTTTCTTGCAGGAAATCCACTTTCAATGTCGTTGTTCGATCTCAGATACCCATCATGATGGATTCCTTCCTACGCAGCTCAGTGATACACTTGAATTTCGTTCGATGAATACGTTTTACTCTCTGGCTTCCTTTGAATTATCCTTTATATCCTTTGTAATTACTATCAATGTGTTTTAAGCCCTACAATTTTCTTGTAGCTTCCAGCACCATGTTTGGATGATTCGTGAGGACTATCATCTACAGGTATACCCAATTTCAAAGTGTCTTTTTCCGTTGAGTTTCATTCCTTTCACGTTTGTTAAGTTTTTATTCATGTATACCTCACAGGGTTTTCTAGGGTTCTATGATTGCAGGTGGGTACCCTTACCGAAGCATGGTGTCTTCTGCAATGAAATCTGATTTTTGCATACTAGAAATCTCGGTTCTCTGCTAACCTATTTGGCTCTTTCTAGATATTTCTAAAGGTTTCACACAGCGACAACGTTTATCCTTCCTCTCGCGAATTTGTACTTTCATGGGGATACAGTTTTTAACCATGTTTAATTTAATGACTTATATGTCGCGCCTGTTCCATATATTTCAGTCCATGAACTGTTCTTTTTACAATTTTAGTGAATACTTTTAAACATTTCTCGGGTCATGTCTTTTAGGCCACGATTATTTTACTTGTAGTTGTTAATACTAGAACCTTCATCGTTTTTGGTTAAGTAATCTTTCGAATGAATAAATGATTTTCTATTATCTCATTTCAAAAATGAACTTGTTGGATTTGTTACTGTCGCATTATTTTTGATTTCAAGTTTTGGTTCTTTTAATATGTTTTCGTATATTTACTCAGTGGCTACTCACATTACTTATCAGAGCGTAAACTTTGTACGCTCCATAATTCTGTATAATTTTATATGTATATCTTTTTTATTCTAATACACATTTTTAGGCTCAGTTTTGGTCACTTGTTGTAAATAAAAATAATTACTCTTGTCTTTATTGTAACTCTATTCTTCCATTTTCTATTCCTAATTTTGGAGGTTATAACTTATTATTGTTAAGCATTTTATTATTTACTGGTGTCCATACCACCATCTAATTTGTTTGTGTATGGATAGCATGGGTAGCGTCCTGTTTTGGGTTGGGATTACTTCCTGTACCCAGAACCAAAGGTTCACCCCAACATAGATTATTTGGCAAAGTTCTTTCTACTTCATCACTTTTGTACAGTAAATTCATATTTAATTCTTTCTTCGAAATGATTTTCAATATATGTATTTTCTGGATGCATTCAACCATAATAAGGATTATGGAATCTGTTACTTTTTACTATAAAATCATACATAGTTTGTTAGGGTTTTATTTTAATAACCACCTACTGTAATTCTTTCCTAGATTCTTGCAATAAATCTTGTTTTTCCTTATGTAAATACTCACAAGACTGTTCTACTGTTTCTTATAATAATAAAAAATCCCAGAATTTGCAGTGAATGTTAAATCAGTTATAATTCACTACCTGGTCTTCTTTTCCTACTTTTCTTGTTCCAAAAGAAAGTATTCATTTCCTAAAAACAAGTAACTTTTATCTGTACATAAATAATTTAAAAGCAACTTTCCTGCTAAAAACTTTCTCAAAGAAAGTCACTTATCTGTAAATGAACTTGGTTGTTGGTGTCCACCCAACCTTCAAGACAGGAAATTACGCCCTCCTCTTTCCCCTATGCTCCATTCCTGATAAGGTACAAGTTAACAATAGTTTCTGTTGTGACCTCAAGACCACAAGTCCAGTCAGTACCAGAAAATTTCACGACTTGCTGAGTGATTTCCACTGGTCTCTACCAGCTAAGGAAATGTTTCCACTCTTCTCCTCAGTCTTTGAACAAAACCCCTATTCCTCATTGGGATCAGCCTCTTATCCCCAGAGGAGCAGGTAAGTGTTCATACTATCCAACCACCTTTTAGTTATTGGAAAAAATTTACCATCAGCCTTTTTTCATTTTATGGAACCACTTTCCATAACTAATTTTATTTTTCACAATAAAAAATAAAGAAAAATAACCTTTCCAGAAAAACATTAAGTGTCTCAGCCTTTCCTTTTTTAAAAAATAATAAAATGTCATTTAACTAGTTAATACTAAATGCAGTTGTCAAACTCCCCCCCTGGAAGTAACACCATCCTCGGTGTTACACTCCATCTCAAGAAATAGCTCCGGGTAAGCCTCATGTACAAATCCCTCGTCCTCCCAAGTAGCCTCATCCGGGACGAAGTGCTTCCATTGCACTTTAACCTGGTGATGACTAGCTTCTGGAGAATAATTTCTCTCCTGTCAAGTATGCATTGAGGCTTGACCAGAAACTCGACATCTAGTTCTACCTGCAAACAACAAAGTTTCCTATCAACTTTTCATGAAAATTCATGCTTCAAGTTAGGAATTTTTTTTATTTCTATCTTACCTAAACATTCTGCTAATGAATTACGTGTTTCAGATCATGCACATATCACTTTAACAGGGACACATGAAACACATTCTGTACCCAGATGTGGCTGGGTAAAGCCAGCTGATATGCTACAGGTCCTAGCCTTTCCCAAATTTTGAATGGTCCACAGAACCTGGGGGCTAACTTGGCACAAGAGGCCCACCTTAAGGTACTCTCTTGGGTTTGATCCTCACATACACATGATCACCCACCTCAAATTCTTGATAAGTCCTCTTTTTATCTGCATTTATTTTCTATCGATCTTGTGCAGCTTTCAAGTTTTTCCTGATCTTCTTTATCTTCGATTCTATTTCAGCCAACATTTCTGGCCCAAGCATTAACTTGGTTTCGGGGCTGCTCCAATTAATGCGAGTGCGCCATTTTTTCCCATATAAAGCCTCGAAAGGAATCATCTTAAGAGATTCCTGGTAATCATTGTTGTAAGAAAATTCAACTAGGTGCAGGTACTCTTCCCATTTGGTTGGTTGCTACATCACATACATGTGCAGCATGTCTTCCAAAACTTGGTTTACCCGCTCTGTTTGACCATATGTCTGGCGATGATATGAAATTCTAAAGTTTATTTGGGTCCCCAAACTTGTAAACAAAGCTTTCCAAAATGCGGAAGTAAACTTCACATCTCTGTCCGAAATAATATTCTTCAGAATGTCATGTAGTCTGAATATTTCTCTCATAAAAATATCAAATATCTATACAGTCTTGTAAATAGACTGTACAGGTATAAAATGTGTAGACTTACTCAACCTATCTATCACCACCATGATGGAGTAATTGTGCCTCTTTGACCGTGTTAAACCTGTAATGAAATATAGGGATATGACCTCCCACTTCCATTCAGGTACTGGTATGGGCTGCAACAATCCTGCGGGATGTCGATGCTCCACCTTGACCTGTTGACACTCCAAACATTTGTTTAAATATTCCGCAATGTTTTAACACATATGAGGTGAGATATATACTTTTCTAATAGCAGTTAACATTTTCTAGTATCATGGGTGTCCTGCATAGTTACTTCTATGATATCCGTTCATGATTAATTCCTTTAGGTCCACACGGTTTGGTACATATAACTTTCCTCTAAAGGTTAGCATTTGTTCTTTATTAACTCCATATTCAGAATTTTTTCCTTTCTTTCTGGCCTCTTCCATTTTTTTCCATAGGAATTGGTATTCAGAATCCTTCTGTGCTTCCTATTTTACTTGATCCAAGAATTTTCATTCAAAATGATTATAGTAAAGCTCATAAACACAATGCAGCTTCCTACTTAAGGCATCCGCCAGTTGTTTTTCCTTACGCTTCACATGTTGAATGTCCATATCAAACTCACTTAGGAAGGCATTCCATATTGTCTGTCGAGAGTTTAAATCAACTTGCTTGAAGTAACTTGTTAGGCTATTATGTTCAGTTTTTAGTATAAACTTCTTTCCCATCAGGTAATTCTTCCATACCCAGAGTGCATGTACTACTGCTATTAATTCTAAATCATAGGCTGAGTATCTTTGCTCATGTTCTTTCAACATTCTTGACTCATAAGCCACTACTTTTCCTTCTTGAGATAAAACTTACCCAACTCCCTCTTTACAAGCGTCTGTACACACTTCAAATTCCTTATTGGGTCAGCTACCCTCAGCATTGGTGCAGTGGTCAATAGCTGCTTCAACCTCTCGAAACTATTCTAACACTCAATATTCCACTTAAAGACTTTTCCTTTTCTCTTCAAAGAGGTGTTTGGAAAATCAATTCTGGAGAATCCTTCAATGAATCTTCAATAGCAACCAACCAATCCCATAAAGAATCGAATATCCTCCACATTTTTCGGAACTCTCCACTCCATGATTGTCTTTATTTTCTTTGGATCAACAACAATTCCCTCTGTTGAGACAACATAGCCTAAGTACTACATTTCTGTTTTGAAGAAATCACATTTGCTGAACTTAACATACAGCTGGCGTTTTCCTAACATATCTAGAACAATCCTTAGATGTTATATATGTTCTTCTTGGTTTTTAGAATAGATTAAAATATCATCAATGAATATAAGTACAAATTTATCCAAGAAAGGATGAAATATACCATGCATTAACCTCATAAATGTCACTGGTGAATTTTTTAACCCAAAGGGTAACACCACAAACTCATAATGCTCGTACATGGTACGGAAAGTAGTCTTGTAGATATCGTCATCCTTAATTCGGATCTAGTGATATCCAAATCTTAAAACTATTTTTGAGAATATTGTGGCCCCCTTCACCTGATTGAACTAATCATCAATCCTTGGTAAAGGATATTTACTTTTGACTGTTAACTTGTTGAGTTGTCTATAGTCCATACACATCCGCATGGTTCTGTCCTTCTTCTTCACGAACAACACTGGTGCTCCCCAAGGGGACACACTAGAACAGATGTATCCTTTTGTCCATCAGTTCTTGCAATTGCCATTTTAATTCATTTAATTCTGGAATACTCATTCTGTAAGGAGCATGTGAAACAGGTGATGCTCCTCGCATTAATTCAATGGTAAAATCTATATCTCTTCTTGGTGGTAATCCAGGTATTTCATCCGGAAAGACATCCATGAAATCTTGTACGACTGGTATGTTTTCCATCATAGGAGATTTCTCCTTGAAATTGGCATATCCCACCTGGATAGCATAAATATGACATCCCTTCCTTGTACACATTCATTCAGGATGTTGTAATAGGACATAGTTGTAGTAGTTTCTTGATTCCCTAAATCTCTTTGCGTGTACCATCTTGCATTTTGTAATAAATTATATTTTCTTTACAGTCCACTAGAGTCCAATGTTTTTGTAGCCATTCCATACCCAGCAAAACACCATAGGACCCTAATGGCAGCATGTTTAGGTCCACATTTAGCTGCTGATCTGTAATTTCCAATGTGCAGTTTGGAATTTTGGCAGTTACTTTTCTTTTTTCTCCTCTGGCTAGCTATACCAGCCAAGGGTTTTTGAAAATCTTCCCTTTTAATTTACATACTGCCACTAGTTTTGGATTAACATAACTTAGACTTGCACCTGGGTCTACTAAAATAGAAACAGGTTGAGACAGTAACTTACCTTCCAACTCTATCATTGTTGGCTGATAGTTTGCCTGTCGATCCTCTAATGCTGCATTGATTCGAGGTATGTTTCGATCCACATCACCTACTGTAGAAGCTTCCTACAAGTTTGCAACTGCTTCACTTCTCCCTCGCTATGGAAAATTTTTATAATAATGTGCCTCACCACACCCCCAACATTGCAGAGGTGGCTTGGACACTTGTCCTTACTCAGGTTTGCTAGAAGCCTCTGTAGGCTTCTCTTCAGCTGGCCATCGGGTTCTTTGAAGATTTCTTCCAAACTTCTTACTTACAGAACTGCATGCAAAATTCTTAAAATTATTATTTTTGGCACCCTTGAAGTTTGAGATGCTTTTCTATCCTTTATTTGGCTACCAACTTTTCCCACTTCCCCTTTTTCCTTGGACTACTGATAGCACATTTGTGCCTTACGAATGGCTTTGTCCATGGTTCTAGTATTTACGAACTCAATTGGTTTCTTCATTGAGTTGGCAAACTACTTAGAAATATTTGAACCTTAGCCTTTTCATCTCTGAGGTATGGGACATATATGAATAGGGAGGTGAACTTGGTAATATACTCGTCCATGGTCATCTGCCCCAACTTCAAGTCATGAAATTCTTTACATTTCTCATCAAAGAAACGTTCTGTTAAATACTTATCTTTAAAGTATTGTTGGAACAATTCCTAGGTAACATCTTGGTCTTAAATACTACAAACATTCTTTACTTCCTCCCACCACAGGGTGGCTTTTTCCCTTAATTGATAAATGGCCAATCTGGCTTTTAGGTTGTTGTTGTACTCATACACTTGAAAATATTTATTCATATTTATCAACCAAGCCTCTGCCACTTTCTCATCTTCTCTGTCAAATGTAGGTGGTTTTATTTTTCCAAACTCACCTTGAAGCTCCACTTTTTACTTCATAACCTCTTGCTGATTTGACACATTGCCAGACTCTGCTTCATTATAATTTTTTTTTTGTTACTTCATTGTGAAGGGCTTCTTTCCACTATGTCAGTGGTGTGGTCCTCTGTTTCTTGCTCTTTACCTTCCTGCATGTCTCTATCGTCACTGGGTTGTTCCATTCCCTGATTTTGCTTGTCTGAAAGGCTCTTGAGTGTCTTTTCTTGCTCTCGAATCAAGTGCTCGTTATCATTCCGAACCCACACCATTTCTTCTTGTAGCTTCTGCACTGTATTTAACAGAATGCTAGTTTGTTCCTATTGTTCCTCCAACAGTCTACCTATTTGCTGGTGCTGATCCACACTCAGCTGAACCCTCATCTTAGGATTCATTTTCGGTCGTGGTTGGGGTTCCCTGGTGTTCTGGGGTGGTTGTTGCATTGACCTCCTTCTCATTACGTCTCATGTTATGCTTCTTTTCTGCGCATCAATATACACACAGCTTAATCGTTAGATGACCCATAGGGTCCTAGCATGTGAACGCTACTCTGATGCCACTTATAACATTCATACACAATTTTTTTTTACCTTTACTCCATAGTTAATAAAACTCTTTTACCATAATTGGAAATTGTAACCTTTACAAAAGGGTTCTTACCTTAAATCTCATTGATTCACTTTAAAATTTAATGTAAAGGTTTTAACCTAAACCTACCACCGTAATACATAAATGAATTTATCACACTTTGTATATATAACTATGATCTCAAAAGTTATATTTTCGTTTATGTTTTACTAGCCTTAGACTTTATTGTATAGTTAACATTATTACATGTTGTATCATCACATTTATGAACAGAACTTCGTGGAATGTGATTTATACGATTTGGTGCTGGCATGTGTTGGCAATTTAATGTTTTTGGTTCATCCAAGTACTATCCTCCACAGCTCTGCGATTATCTGTATATCCGGTGCGGGATTTAAGGCCACCTGCCCTAATCCTCACCGTCCATTCTCCTAGAGATCCACGATCAATATTTCTAGCAGGAAGGGCTTCTTAACTTCGCAAAACCCTAAGTGATCCCTCATTTGACTTGGCTCTTGTTTTCAACCTCTTACTCTGTCTCTGTAAGAATTACCACCATGATTTTGGAGAATTGGCTCCGTTTTTTAGAGGAATAACCTTTCTTACAGGTTGAGGTCTCTGTTAGCGAACGCACCTGGGTTTGTAGAAGAGAGGACAACTCGAGAATGGTTTCGGAGTATCCGCTCCATTTTCCTCTTCTTTCTGGCAGGAACTCCGCTTTCAACGTCGTTTTTCGATCTCATATGCCCATCATGATGCCTTCCTTCCTATGTAGCTCAGGTATACGCTTGAATTCTATTTGATTTATACGTTTTACTCTCCGGCTTCCTTCTAACTATTCTTTATATTCTTTGTAATTACTGTCAATGTGTTTTAAGCCCTGCAATTTTCTTGTAGCTTCTAGCACAATGTTTGGATGATTCGTGAGGAATATCATCTACAGGTATACCAAATTTCAAAGTTTCTTTTTCTGTTGAGTTCAATTCCTTTCGCATTTGTTAGGTTTTTATTCATGTACACCTCATAGAGTTTTCTAAGGTTCTATGATTACAGGTGGGTACCCTTACCAAAAGGCAGTGTCTTCTACAATGAAATTTTATTGTTTCATACTGGAAATTCTGGTTCTCTGCTAACCTATTCGACTCTTTCTAGGTATTTCTAAAGGTTTCGCACAGTGAAAAGGTTTATCCTTCCTTTGTCGAATTTGTACTTTCAGGAGGATAGAGTTTTTACCCATGTTTAATTTAATGGCTTATCTATCACGCCTGTTTCATATATTTCAGTCTATGAACTATTCTTTCTACAATTCTTGTGAAGACATTTAAACATTTCCTGGGTCATATCTTTCAGGCCACGGTTATTTTACTTGCAGTTGTTAATACAAGAACCTTCATCGTTTTTGGTTAAGAAAACTTTCAAATGAATAAATGATTTCTATTATCTCAGTTCGAAAATGAACTTGTTGGATTTGTTACTATCGCATTAATTTTGATTTCAAGCTTCAATTCCTTTCATATGATTTCGTATATTTACTCAATGGCTAT
The DNA here is from genome assembly GCA_034641835.2 of Pinus albicaulis. Classification (NCBI taxonomy): domain Eukaryota; kingdom Viridiplantae; phylum Streptophyta; class Pinopsida; order Pinales; family Pinaceae; genus Pinus; species Pinus albicaulis. Next base: position 525,498,949 of record CM076580.1, read on the forward strand.
TCGCATTACTTATCACAGCGTAAAGTTTGTACACTCTAGAATTCTGTATAAGTTTATATGTATATCTTTGTTATTCTAATACATATTTTTAGGCTCAGTTTCGGTCACCGGCTATAAATAAAAAGAATTACTGTTGTCTTTATTGATTCTTCCCGTTTTTGTTCCTAATTTTGGAGGTTATAACTTATTACTATTAATAATTTTATTGTCTACTGGTGTTCGGACCACCGTCTAATCTATCCATATATAGATAGCAGGGGTAGCATCGTGTTTTGTGTTGGGATTACTTCTCGTACCCATAACCAAAGGTTCACTCCGACATAGATTATTTGGCAGAGTTCTTTAGATACTTAATTCTTTCTTCGAAATGCTTCTCAATCTATATATTTTCTGGATGCATTCGACCGTAATAAGGATTATGGAATGTGTTACTTTTTACTGTAAAATCATACATAGTTTGGCAGGGTTTTATTTTAATAACCACATACTGTAATTATTTCCTAGATTCTTGCAATAAATCTTGTTTTTCCTTATGTAAATACTCACAAGATTGTTCTATAGTTTCTTATAAAAAAATAATCCCAAATTTGCAGTAAATGTTAAATCATTTATAATTCACTACCTAGTCTTCTTTTCCTACTTTTCTTGTTCCAAAAGAAAGTATCCATTTCCTGAAAACAAGTAACTTTTATCTATACATAAATAATTTAAAAACAACTTTCCTGCTAAAAACTTTCTGAAAGGAAGTCACTTATCTGAAAATGAACTTGGCTGTTGGTGTCCACCCAACCTTCAAGAGAGGCAATTACGTCCTCCTCTTGCCCCCGTGCTCCATTACTGATAAGGTACAGGTTAACAGTAGTCTTTACGGTTACCTCAGGACCCCAAGTCCAGTACCAGAAAATTGAGTGATTTCTACCGGTCTCTACCAGCTCAAGAAATTTTTTCACTCTTCTCCTGAGTCCCTGAAAAAAATCCCTTTTCCTCACTGAGATCAGTCTCTTATCCCCATAGGAGCAGGTAACTGTTCAAACTGTCCAACCACATTTGAGTTCTTGGAAAACATTTACCATCAGCCTTTTTACTTTTTATGGAACCACTTTCCATAACCAATTTTATTTTTCACAATAACAATAAAGAAAAATAACTTTTCCAGAAAAACATTAAGTGTCGAGTCTCTTAACAGAGCACTGATCATCCTCTATCCAAAATCCCATTGACTAAATCCAAATTATTTTTTTAGTAAGCTTCACAAGACTACATCCTCATCATGTCCAATATATAAGCTCGATGAAAGGAAAAATTAAATAACATATAACATAACATATTATGAGTTTGAAAATTAATGGTAAAATCATTTAAAAAAAATGATGTGAGTGTAAAGTCGTATCATAATATTTATATAACATTTATATCAATTAATATTTATATAAAAAATTTTATCAATTAAATTATAATTGTATAATTGAGTTATGAATATTATATTTTTAATAATGATATATTGTATTTTTTATTTTATTTAAGTAAATATAAATATATATATATATATATTTTTGGTTAATTGAATCTATTTAAATTTGAATTTATAAAAAATATTAAAAAATAAATAAATTTGTTTAATTATAAATTTATTTATTGTTTAATAAGAAAAATTAATATATATTATAAAATTAAATTAAAAAATTATATATAAAAATTAAATTCTTTCTTTTAATAAATTCAAGTTTAAAGTAAATTTATATTTTTTAAAATTCAAGTTTGGAATTTGACGGCCATTTTGCCCGTCATATGGCATTTTGGCCGTATTTGACTATTGGAATTTGTGGATGGCCGTTTTTCGTGATGTGTCCAGAGAGATGGAAAACGTATTTTTGACGTTTGAATTTTTTTAGAAAACATTCTTACGCCCTTTCATTTTCATTTACTTTCCATTAGTGTTGACTCCTCGTAAATGAGGAAACTGCACGTCTGGACTCAAATTATAATGTAAAAGAGGAAACTGCAAGTCTGGACTCAAATTATAATGTAAAGTTACCTTTCCGCATGCAACTTTCTGGGTGCAACTGAGTGAAACTGTAATGTAAAATTACCTTTCTTAGTATTTAAGAATATTATTCTGTAAAGTTACCTTTCTTACTATTTAAGAATATCAGTCTGTATAGTATGTGCTCACTGGAAATTGGTATAAGTTTAATAACAAATCATTTTTTATTTTTTGAAATTAAAATTAATCTTGTTTTTCAATATATTTTACAATAAGTACACAACTGTAAGTTGCCATTCTTTTACAGAAAAGACACCGAATATTGCTGGTGATGCCACTGCGAAGCCATGTTAAATTTTAATATGGCTGGTGGGTGGGTACTGGATTCATGGTCAAAGAGCATAGGCGCAGAAGAGGAAGTTTGGGTGGTCTACTTCCTTAACAGTGGACACTCTCAGGGCATATGCCCATTCAGACTTACCCAAATTCAAGATTGGTTCCAACTCTAAAAAAACTAGGTTAGGCATTGATTTTTTTTCTTATGGGTTTTAGATATTGCGAGCTTTTAATTTTTTTATTTCACAAGGTAGGTTTGAATGGTTGGCGTAATATATTTCCCTGAAATCATCTCAAGCCTCCAAAGTTTTTTAGTTACGAATTAACACATATTCCCTGAGCGATAGTTGATGATATCTTAATAACTCATAAGTCCTTTGTTTCGCCGCACTAATTTCTCATTTCTTAAACTACTGCTTTTGGTTGACATCGTGTAAATTGGTATTACGATGTCCACTTCAGCGTTACTAGGAACTTATTACCGTACAAATTGGTATTATTATCAAACCTTGATATTGCATGTCAAACATTTAAATAGGCCTATGTTAATTATGTACAACTCCCGTAAAGATACGGTACACTAATCTGCCCATGTACCTTGCCCTAGATTTATTGCTTGAAGTCCATTTAGTAAAAGATGCAAAGCAGGAGAAACAAGAAATATTTTCTTTGAATGTAATATATTTCAGAAAAAGAGTAAAGAGGGGAGAGACCAAAACATAGCGAATAATGCCACCTCGTATAAGGGAAGGATGACTAATAAAAATGTAAAAATTAAAAAGGATTATCATGAATACTGCCTTGGCAGAAGCCCCATGAGGTTCCCTCAATAAGACTTGGTCCAGACTATTGTTATCCTGCACTATCTCCACAGTGCCCTTATGATCCAACTGTTCCATCTCAATAATCTTCCAGCAAACCAAATTTGTTTATAGATGGAATAAGAAGACCTTGAGGGAGAAACGGAAAACAAAATCTATAGAGTTCCAATGAGTTTAATATATAAACCATGCATGAGCATTGGGCAATGGGTATGAATCTAGTGAATGGAGTAAATTGGTTAGCTGGGTAGCTTGAACCATCATATTCATAAACACATAGTCAATTTGATCTATTTTGGGGGTTCCGTGAGATTAGGATCAAGTGGGTTGCTATACTTTCTGTCTACATGGATGAGAAAAGAACAAAGATCTCACATGAAGGTTGTTATATAATTTTCATAGGTGTCTTGGGACTGGGTCTCTCTGCCACTCGTTTCTAGGAAACTACATTGAGTGTGGACTAAATTGCCCAAGTTGACAACTAGCCTGAGAAACTCATAAGATGAAAAATGCCCATCTTGGTGGCAGACGGTTGTTTCCACTTGCTCGAGGCTACCCTTTCGCTTGCACTCATTCCCTCACTCTAAAGACCAACAACACAGTCGCGTCCTCCATTACTAGAGCTTCGAACTTCAGTGCAGGTGTGTATGTTATAAGTTCTATATGTTTCTAAAGTTTGCTACACCATACCGCTTTCCTATGCATATTAAACATTTATATATTTCATTAAAAAAAAAATTCCTAATATATAGTGGATCTTCTCATAACCTGAACAATGTAAATTAGGTCTCACGTACTTTTTGGATAAATGGTGCTACATAAATAACTTTTTTTATTAAACTACATAAAATGTAATCACTTATTTTCTTAATATATTTGGATAAAACTTTAACGTTCTAATTATTTTTAAAAATAAAAATAGATAGATTATTTTTAGGATTTTTAAAATTTTTTGGTTAAATGAAGAATAGAATTTAAAACTCTTTTCAAATAGTAAAAGGAAGTAATTTAAAAATAAATAAAATATTTTTTAGGATTTTTTAAAACTTTTTTTTCTAGGTTGGATGAAGAATAGAATTTAAAACTCTTTTTCAGCAATAATTTAACCAGTCATTTGTATGTTACAGTGATTTTGGTTTTTTTATTTATCATAAATATATGAAATTTTTTAACATAATTATGTTATTGAAGGGTAAATTTTGAACCAAACATTTCTTGTTAAAGGGTTAATTTATTATGAGAACATTACTCTTAAAGTGCAAAATTTTAAACATAACGTCTCGCGATGGAAAGCATAGAAACCTAAAACATCAAAAAAAATTAGTTTGACGGGTTAAAAAAAATCCAAATTCCAACCTTGCTGGCAGGTTGATCTTCGTGATTTAAAAATTGGATCTTATACCTTAATTTTCGGGTTAAAAAGGCAATTTTTGTAATATAACTTTCTACATTGCCCCTTATGGTTTTACATTTTATATTTAAAGGCAAAAATTCTAATATAACCTCAATAATGAAGTAGGGTTAAAAAGGCAATTTTTGTAATAAAACTTTCTACATTGCCACTTACGGTTTTACATTTTATATTTGAAGTCAAAATTTCTAATATAACTTTAATGATGACGTATGATTAAAAAGAAAATTTTTACATTTTATATTTAAAGTCAAAATTTCTAATATAACTTTAATGATGACGTATGATTAAAAAGAAAATTGTTGAAATATAACTTTGTACATCGTGCCTTATGGTTTTACATTTTATATTTAAAGTCAAATTTTCTAATATAACTTCAATAATAACGTGTAGTATCTTGCACACAACATTTCGAGATGCGTGATTAAAAAATCTCAAAGGCCATTTAAAAAAAGTTTGATGTGCAATGTTGCTGGCATTCGCCAACATGGTCATGTCTCTGCTCCGATGGATTTGACGTTGCAATACGTAGGAACCTTAAAATATGTTGGACGCATAGTGTAGATATTTGGCCATTCACTTCACTTGTTTGATTTATTTTTTCATGTCATACTTTAGTGAGATGGCCATTTGTTTTTTTAAGGCGGTTTATAGCTAAGTGAAAAAAAAAAATGTGGTTTTAAGTTGTCGAGATTAGCGAGTGTTGCCGAAATTCTTGAAGTGTTCAATCTATTTTTATATTCAAAAGCTAATTTAAATAATGATGGAATATTCTATTCTAAAAAAATAAAAAAATTGTGTTATTAAATTAATGAAGTTTGTCAAATTTAGAGGAAAAAGACAAAACATATCAGTTAATTAGACTATATTTTTTGTCATGATGCAAACATATTTTGATATGGGGTAATTACACGATTTAGTTATATAGTCAATTTGATATGGTCAATAACAAGTTTATAGTTACTAGGGTTTTCTATAAGCAATGGTTTAATCATAGTATTTCATGAAATAAAGGATATTTAAAGAGATGATGACTCCATTGTAAGTTTCCTTTGGGCCATTGTGAGAATATGGTAAAAAGTAGTATGTAGAATGTAAAGTAGTATGCAAAATGTAAACAAATACTTTGTTGATGACATAATAAAATGCCTAGCCATTTCCTACTGGATGTAGTTCATAATGGGTAAACCAAGTAATTTTTATTCACTGTGTATTTTTAATGGTTGTGGTTATATGTCTATTATGATTTTATTTCTCTCTTTTTTTATAACACTAAGATCAAAGCTAAAGAAAAATAACACTATGGAATAGAAGGTGTGTGGTTGTACATGGGGTTGAGAAGAGATATGACTTCAATCTATATGGTAAGGGTGTCATAACTACCTGTGGATGGATCTTCAAACTTGTTTGATCTACAAGGAAATGCATAGATCTAATGAAATCATATGGATATTTGACATATTTCCAAGAATAATAGGTTAGAATTTGCCTTATGGACACCAATTTTGATGGTCTACTTGTAGCATGTTGTTATAGAGAATGATCTTAAGCCCAACCATCAACTATGTAATCAAGCAGGTGTTTCACCTTTTGGGACCTGTTGACACGCGTATTATGCACCCTAGTCAAGAAGGGAGGAATATCCTAGACTGAGACTCTTTAATATCCCAAGTTGTTTGGTGTGACTACCCACAACCAGTTTAGGCTTCATCGGCCTTGGATCATTTCTTCTTATGAAGAAGTGAATCCATGGAAAACTAATCATAATCTAAACTACAGTTATCCTATACTAATAAAAAAACTAATCTATATTGTTATATGGTTAAATTACAACTATAATTTAATGATCAAGTTAACTATTCAAATGAAATGATGGGAATTAAACAACCTAAATTTGGTAAAGTTATTGAAAGCATTATTTGTTTCATTATTAATAAACTACAATGTTCTAAGTAATTCTAATTCATATATTTCATTTAGAGTTTATAATTAAAGCTATAATTATAATGCAAGATTTCTAATATAGAATGTTCATACAAAATCACTAAATGAATGCTATAATACAATAATACATCATGTACAAAACTATATTACAACAAGTTAATTCTATTGTGCTACATACACTTACAAACTAAAACAAAAACTAAAATTAAAATTAATTACACTAAAGTGCAAAGATAAATCTCTTAAATTTAAATTTAAAAAAAAAAAAAAAACAATTTCTAAAGATAAAAGAAGAAATGTACATAACCATGGAAAAACGAGGCTTGGTAAAACCAAGTCAATAAAATATATTGATACATAATAGTATTCCACAATTAATTCTAAACCAAGATCTCGTTTACAAAAACTTCCCCCTCTCTACAGGTGGGCCCCACCTTTACAAAAAAATTAATTCTCCTATATACACAAATAGCTCACCCCTTATCGGTCGCAATTCGATATTCGTTGTGAATTACAGAGATCGCAGAGATTTCAAATCGATTTTGTTTCTCCAAATTAACCACAGGAATATCCAATAGTTGGAATAATCAGTCAATTCAATGTATCGCACACCAAAGGTGAACGATCGAAGTTACTGCTCTATCTCCACTGTTGCATACATTGGACATCTTTTATCATGATTGAATCATGTAAGAAATAACAAATTCTCATTACAAACCAAGTAATAGATGGATATTGTTCACCTTTTTATTAACTGCTCATTTTTCAGGGAAGTATGGAAAGAAGTATCACTGCTCCTTAAATATGGAGTGTCTCATAATGTGTGCCTCTATGCCCAAATTCATCCACAACTGGATCACAGCCAACAAGGAGTTGTGTGTTCTTCTCTCTTATGCTTTTTTTTTTGGTGATATGGTGATGTAGAAATTCCTTCGTTCCATCGGTGTGGAGGACATCCAGGAAGATTATTGCCTACTTCAACGAAATAGGGTTCATGGAGTTCACTCCAAAGTTAGAAACATTAGATTATGGGAAATCAAGGATGACTTTCCCATGGCCTCATTTGATGGTGCTTGTGAGAATAGATGTTTTGATTCTGGCGTTGTTATTTGAATGGAGCAGGAGCATTATTACCATATCTGGTGGAACCATGGAAGAGGAACCAACAACAGGGTTGAGATGATAACACTATGGGGTACACTTTCATTTGCCTCATGGTTGGGTGTGGACAACATTGCAATCAATGGTGATGCTTAAAGTATTATCGATTGGGTTAAGAATCATTTTCAATTTTTCCCTCCAGCCTATTCATTCAATTTATTTTGATCAACTTCAATCACATCTACAGGGAAAAAACCAAATAATCCATCTTCTATCCAAAAAATATATTGGGATGGTGTCGGGAAAGATATTCTATATGACCTATTATTGGAACAACCTAATGAACTCGGGAATTATCGACACAATCTAGGTTTCTACTTTTATTTTATTAGTCTCTACCTTCACCATGGGACTATAGCATTCATTGGGCATTGACCTAACATTAAGTCTCTTTGACTAAAAATTTTATTAATTTTTAACTAATGTTTTGAAAGAAATATTCATTCAAACAATTTTTTATCCAAACTTTTAGTTTAGACCTCTTATTGTAGGGAAAAGAATATGGTTTCCATGATTCTTATTAAAAGTTAGGATAAGAAGTCTCAAATTTCATCTGAATGTCAAATTAATGCTAGCTGGGAGCTAGCATTACTTCCCAATCATTTAATATTTAACGTCAAGTTTAAAAGTGCCAGATATATCCAAAGTTTTGAAATTGTTAGAAACTGCCACATTTCGAAGAGGCCAGCTGCCAAGGCTTTCAGCAACAATCCACCTGCCAACGCTTCTAGCAGCCCTGTCACCTCTTCTATCTTCCTGGCCCCTCTTCATTCCGGTGCTCTCTACCCACTCTTCCCCCTCTTGAATCAAATTTCTCTTCTACAATCCTTCGCAAGGATGTTGGTAGACAATCTACATCGCAATATCACAGACTTGCATCGATTTTTACAGACAATCTGCATCGGAAATTGGTGTAACACATTGTATTTTGATTGTGACTCATCATAATTTTGTATGATATTTGAACTGAGCTTGCATCACAGTTTAGTATCAGATTTGGACAGTATTGTATACAATTGTTTTCTCGCGGAAGTTTGAAGCTTCGAAGAATTCCTTGGATAGCTTCCAGGAATTCATTGGACTACAAAGATTTAAGAGGACTTTGGAGTGGATTTGTAGCAAGCCTTAAGCATAGGGAATCCATAGTTGTGGGGTTAGTCGGGTTGCCTAAACATTATGTTATAGTTTTCTACTATACAGAAGGTTGAGTCTTTGTTTTATTTTTCCACTAATATTTTGCAGCGCGGTAAATTTGTTTATAATATGTTAGTCAATAAAATATCACTACAACTAATATGTAAAATTCTCAAACTTTGCATGAATTACAGATTCTTACATCTCTTAATTGTCATAATTGTCATTATCATCTTAATTGTCTTTGATTGACATATTCATTAAATGCAGAGTGTTGGAGATTCCTTCAATTCCTAATTCTCATTATCATTCTAATTGTTAGAAAAAAAGTATTTATTAAATAAATAGGATCTTAATCAAGATAAAGTACAGTTATAAATATAGGAAAAGCACAATTAAAAATATATATAATCCATCTCCACGCTCTCTTAATTTTATTTTCTAGAACTCAGTAAAATCAACGGGGTTAGGAAAATGAATAAATTAATGTCCATCACTCAGCGTTACAACCAACAGTGTTTTCAGATTTACAACCAAGTTTTAATGTCATCACTCAGCTTTACAGCCAACAGTGTTTTCAAATTTACAGCCAAGTTTTAAATGTGTTAAAAAAAATTATTGAAACTAAAAAGTGAGAGGTTCAAAAAAATTAAACCCGTCAAAGTAATTTTGATGTGCAATAATTTAATTACCGATGATAATTTGCAATCACTAGTTTATATATTTTTAGAGGAGGTCTAACACCAAATGGAACGTATATCCAAAGTTGTTTAAATGAATATATTGTTTGAAATTGGCAATGTTATTAACAGTTCTCCACCAAACAAGTAGAATGGGGAATACGTTTCATTTCTTAAAGAGATAAATGATGAAAACTTGTGACAGGGCAAAGTTCCCTATCTAGTTGCATTGATAAATTCATTTTCCTTCAATGGTTTTTTTTGGGTACATGTTAAAAATTGTACAAAAGATTAAGTCTTTATTTCTTTAGATCTCAATTAGATTTATACATAATAAATGAATATTTCTCCTATTGAAAATGGTGCATCTCATGCTGGCCTACCTAGTTTCTTATGTATAAGCTAGATATTGTGTTTTTTTTCAAATTTTGTTCTTAATTAAAAATGAGCAAACAAAAGCATAGAATAGAGAAAATAAAATTATATAATCACCTAATCAATGGATACCGGCACAGTCCTTGTCTTTCTTCATTAAAGACTTCTTTTTTCATCTTGTAGACAGATATTCAGCCAATATGACCATCTAGAATTGAAGTGATAACTGGCTAATACTGGCATTCTAATAATCATTCACCTAACCTGAAATCATCGGGCACCGAATCGTAACGAAAATCTATTATGTTATTCTTCATATAAATTCAAAAGGATTCACCCATGGAACTATATATAATAGTGTGGACATCATCATGGCTTTCTAGATTAGTTTGAATGTGCTTGTAAGCTCGAAAGGTTTGTTCATTATGTTTTTTCGTGACTGTTCATTAAGTATTTTTGAGACAGTGTACATAGTAAGTTCAAAGGCTTTGAGATACAGTGAATAAGGCTTTATTTTTGCTAAGGTAAATACTTTTAGCATAGTAGTAGGCGATGAGAAGGCTTTGAGAGTCCTAGAAGAAGGTTATAGGGTTTATATCCAACTGTAAAAAAGGCTTTGCGCTAAAACAACATGTAAATGGTGTATACTCTTCTCTATGTGTGGCGAGAAGTCTGGCGATTAGTACAGGGGGCACTAGCTATCAAAATTTCCTGCTCGGGAAGCCAGGTTGTGGTAGGACCTTCCCCACCCATTTTGGCGGATGCAGAGTGAAAAATTATAGGGATTTCAAATGGGCATGATCTTATTCAAACTTTTATGAGTTGGCCTTACTCAGAGAATAGTTCGTGTCTATATTTGAATATAAAGTAAGAAGGGAAAAAATGCCATGCCAGTCTTTTGCTGGAAGAGTCACATAATGTTTAATCGTTCATATATTTATTTGAATATAAAGTAATAGAGTTACATAATGGTTAAGGAGCTTCTCTTCATTACCAATCTTTAGCGCTTCAACACTGGGCAATATCTTGCCATGTTGGTGTAACTCTTTTAAATGCTAACAAAATGACAATCCTATTTAGTACATAAGATGTGGAAAAAACCATGACAAAGGAATTACCAGTGAAATAAAGGGAAATGTTGTTGTTTGTACACACAATTTTGTAATATTTTGGCAGAAAAATGCCAGATGTTTCATACATCCAGCCAATTGTCCATGACATTAGTCATGAACTCTCATGTGTTTGCCGATAATATATTGGGATTTGTTCGCATCAATATTTATAAATCCTTTCCAACAATATTTCTTACTCCTGTTGTATTTAATCAGTCATTAAATACTTATTAATTTAATGGGTATACATTTAAACTTTCCCATTTATTTTTTACTATTTGATTATTTAGACTTTTTAGTATTCAATTATTGAAATGTTGTGTACCACTCTTTCACATGAAAAAATCTATAGGTGTGATATAAGTCATATTGATCTAGTAACTTCCAGCATATAAGTAGAAGATTAATCGTAATGATATAGATCATGGTTATAACAAGTAAGGTAATAGGATTCCGGATGATAGGTCAACGCAACAACATATCCTTCTTCCCTAGGTGGAGGTGGTTTGAAACCAACCAATCAAGCTATTGTTTTTTACGGCATGAAGAAGTCCATGGGTGATGGCGAGTGAAAGCGATTGTTGAGAGGCAGACAACTGAAAGGTTGCATCCATCCAGAACAATGAGCTCCAATTATGGCATGAAGCAGTCAATGGGCGATGGCAAGTGACACCGATTGTTTAGAGGCAAACAACCGTGAAGGCTGTAGAATCAGGAATGACCTCAGCACATATAAAACAAAAATGAAATAAAATAAAAACACATATCACTGCTCAACTTTTAAACCTCGTATTGAATCAGGTATGTAAATACATTCTTATATAATAAACCTTATACCAATATTATTATTTATCAACTACAAATTATCTACTGACACTACCAATAATTTTGACCACTGGCCATTATGCATTGGCCATCCTAATAATTTGTTGCACTACTTTTTAATAACATAACCACACATAATCACAAAATTTGTTGACTAATGTCAACAATTACATGGTAATATTTAAGCATTATTCTCAACACTCCCCCTTAATGCTTAATGAGGGCTTACTAAATTATCTCTTAGTGCCAAAAACTAAGCTTTTGCAACTTCTTTGGTGAAGATATCTGCTAGTTGATCATGATTATTATGTGCTTCAATTCAACGTCATTCTTCTAAACCAAATCCTGAATGAAGTGATATTTCATGTCAAAATTCTTTTTTCTATTGTGATGAACAAGATTATTTTCTAACATGATGTCACCTACATTATCACAATAAATCATTGTAGGCTGAATTTTCTTCTCTCCAATTTCTTCCAAAAAATTCCTGAGCCAAAGAGCTTGTGTACCTGCTCAAGTAATTGCAACATACTCTGCTTCTTGTAGAAATTATATAACTTATGTGTTATATGTCTAATATTCTCCTGATCTCACACTATTTTAACTTCATGCAAAATACAGAATCTATTCCACCATTGATCATTTGCGGAAATTGAACAAGATTACAATGCACACATGAAACAGTAAACATTCACACACATTAACACAATTGTTTAACGGGAAAGACTGAAGCTGAAAACTCCAAATATCTGTATATAATATATTTCATAAAGATCATGTAACAATCCTCATACAAAGCTGATCATATCAAGCTCTCAGTACAATACAATTGCTACACACATTAATGCATTGATCTTTGCAAATCCATGCCACCGTCTTGCCACTGTTAGCCTACTCTCTTGCACAATCCCCTCTTGAAGGGTAATGCAGATGAACTGGAATTCACCAAGCTTGCGCAATGCTCAGTCATTGGCATCTCCAGCGAGTGTTGGATGCAATCAATGCATCACTATAAAGTCCACAAGTGATAGTCACACTTGCTCTTTCACCTACCTCTCCACTGGTCTCCACTGAAACTGTCCATGCACTGAAGTTAACTGATGTATTCTTTAGTTGATTTATGAGTTAATAATTAGTGAATTAATTAGTAATTAATTCACACCACTCTCACTAGTGTATCAATCAGTTAGACTAGATACAACTAGCTCAACTATGTTTAACTAAGTTAAACTGAACACAACTCCACCAACTACCTCAATAACTCCACCAAACTCTGTCACATGAGTTCTAACTAAAGTCTTCATGCAATAGCTCCACTTAACCCTCAAGAATAGCATAATTCCTTCTGTCAGCTCTTGTGCCACATCTGTGCACTTAACTGAAGTGCTCCAAGAGAATAAGATAATGTTTATAGTCCAAATATTATTAAGAGCTAATAATATTCAAAATATCTATTTTTAGACTGGAAATATAAAAATAGATTCCGCCCAATATGTCTAAAAATAAGTCCATCTATTTTTCCAACTTGACCAACCATCCACAAATAGCATCCTGCAACTCATAGAATATGATCGACATGTCTAAAAATAGACATAGTCTAAAAATAGACTTTGCGCCAAAAATAGCCTGTGAGCCCACTTAGTGAAGGCGACTCTTTTCACTAAGCTCATCATCTTGTTGAATCTCAACACTCCCTCTCAACAAGATAGGGATTATCTGCCACCCCGATCTTGTCTCTATGGTATTCGAATTTGCTCCTGGTGAGCGCCTTCGTCAAAATATCTGCATCCTGATCCTCCGTAGGAATGTAAGAAAGCAACATGACCTTCCGCTGCACACAATCTCTGATATGATGATACCAGATGTCAATATGTTTAGATATATCATGAAATACTGGATTAACTGAGAGTTTAATGCAACTCTGATTATCACAATATATCACAGTAGGATCTACGTGTGAACCGAACAACCCGACCAGGATCTTCCTCATCCATATAGCCTCGCATGCAGCCAAACTTGCTACCATGTACTCAACCTCTGTTTGACTGTGTGACATATATCTTTTTTCTATATTAAGAAAGCTGTTGTAGATCGAATCTTGAAAATCCCTCCGAATGTTCTCTTTCTATCCAGATTGGGCTTCTGCCCAATCTACATCCATGAAGCCATGCGGCTTCACTTCATGCGTATGCGTACCTGATCCATATCGCGGATGTGCCCCTTTGAGATACCTCGGGACATGCCCTCTGCCTTACAAAAGAGCTTGGTAGGCTTAACCATCGAAACGAAGATTGGTTCATGGCATAACATATGTCCCGTCGTGTATTGACTAAATACATGAGCGAACCAACCAACTGTCGATAAACAGTGGCATCCACTACCTCTTCCGATGTAGCATCCTCTTTCCTCCAACCACCAGGAAGAGGAGTGTCGATAGGCTTGCAGCCTTGCATGTGAAACTTCTCCAGTATCTCCCGGGCATACTTGCCTTGAGACACAAACAGTTCACCTTTCCGCTGCCAAATTTCCAATCCCAAGAAATAATGAAGGGGGCCCAAGTCCTTCATCTCAAACTCCTTTGCAAGATCTGTCTTGCATGAGTGTATCAACAGTTCATCACCCGTTAGTATTAAATCATCTACATAAAGCACAATGATCAAAAGCTTACCCTCCACCACAATCTGGTATAGGTTAGGATCCGCCTCACTCTTGGCGAAACCAAGTCCGGTGAAATAATTGTTTATCCGTGTGTACCAAGCACGAGGTGCTTGTTTCAGCCCATACAACTCTCTTTTGAGCTGCACACATGCAACTCACTGCTGAAGATTTCGAATCCTTCAGGCTACTCAATGTACACCTCCTCCTCAATGATTTCGTTGAGGAACACAGTATTCACATCCATCTGATGAATGTGCGAACCCATCTGCGCTGAGAGAGCAAGGATGGTCCATATGGAAGAATACCTTGCGGCAGGTGCAAAGCTTTCTTCATAGTCGATCCCCTTGATCTGTGAGAAGCCCCGAGCAACAAATATTTCCTTATACTTCTCGATGCTCCCATCAATAGCTTGCTTCACTTTGTGGATCCATCTCGAACCTACCACTGATTTCCCTTCCAGCCTTGGGACAATCTCCCATGCACTATTTCTGACAATAGAATCATACTCTTCCATCATGGCATCTACCCATGCGGGATCCTCCACATCTTCCTCGAAATAGGATGGCTCTATCATGACACACTTTCTCATCAAAGCCATGTATCCAGTAAATCGGTCAGGTGACTGTCTCTGTCTGCGCTGTGATGTAGGAGCTCCTACATTTTGCACTGCATCAAGATTTAGTCGCTCAGCTTCTGTAGTGCGCTTTCGCCCTTTGATGTTTGGCGCTACATCAGTGGTTTCTTTTACTCCATAAACCTCCTCTTATGGCTAATCCACATCTTAAGGCTCATCTTTAGGAACAAGTAGCTCCTCATCTGCATGCAAGTGTAGCTCCCTCTCAAGCAACAAATTCATGGCTTTCTCCTCATGAAATTTGATATCCCATCGCACGATAGTCGTTCGACTGTCTGGAAAATACACACGATAATTTTGGGGTGTTTCTGTGTACCCCACAAATATCCCAACCTCTTCGGTCGACTCCATCTTCTTCCTGGCATCCTTCGTCACATGAATGTAAACAGGTGAGCCAAAAATCTTCAAATGAGATATATTAGGCTTCTTACCAGAAAAATCTTCTTCGAGTGTACTCATGCCAAGTACTATATGAGGACAACGGTTTTGCACATAAACTGCAGTGTTGCATGCTTCTGCCCACAAGTGCATTGGTCGGCCCTGATCATGCAACATCGCTCATGCAACACCCATGATCATTTTGTTCTTTCTCTCCGTGACCCCATTCTGCCGTGGGTTATGAGGCGCTATGAGTTCTCTTCGAATTCCTTCTTTGCTACAGAAGTCTTTGAATTCGCCAGAGATGTATTCACCACCATTATCGCTCCTTAGATCTTTCACCTGCTTCCCTGAATATTTCTCAACTAGCGCCTTGAACTCACAAAAATTTGAGTATGTCTCGCTCTTCTTCTGCATGAAGACGATCCAACACTTATGAGAAAAGTCATAAAAAAATATCACATAATACATGTGCTTTGCTATTGAAGCAACCGAGAAAGGTCCACACACGTCTGTGTGAATTCTCTCAAGGATCATCGAGGCACGACTATCCTTCTCATGAAAGTGGTCTTCACAAATTTTCCCAAATTACATCCCTTGCACTGATCTGACTGTGCAAGTGTACCTTTGGGAAGCTCGGTAGAAATCTACTGCAAAATTTTCAAAGCGCCATGGTGAAGATGGCCCAATCTCCTGTGCCACAATTCGTCCTCATCTCGGCTCACCACTCCTTCTGCTTTGCCTGCCATTTCTACGTAGCTATCTACCTGCAATTGATAAAGATTCTTAACTCGAATCCCTATCCTCCTGGTTTGACCAGTTGTTTTACTGCGTAGGAAAGCTTTTCCCTCGCTAAAAACAACATCATAACCCTTGTCTTCCAACATCGCCACAGATTTCATATTCTTCTTCAATCCTGGAACATGCATGACATCCTTCAAGATGAAAGGTTTTCCAGACTCCCTCTCAAAGGAAATGGTCCTAATACAAGTTGCACTATATCTACCATCATCTCCCATCTCGATGTGCACTCCAAGATCCTTTTCATCTAGATCACTAAAAAAATCTTTGTTTCCGGTCATATGGAAAGACACACCACTATCAAGAAACCACACCGATCCCATCACACTTAAAACCAAGCATGCGATCAAAGAAAAATCCAACTGAAACTGCAAGGCTAAGGCCTCTTCAACTGCAGATCTAGCAGCATGCTTATTCTTCTTCTTTTGTGGGCAATTAGTGGCGAAATGCCCGTGCTGGCGACAGTGAAAACACTTCACCTTGGACAAATCTTGCTTCTTTCCTTTCGCACCGCATTGAGAAGGATTTTTCTTCCCCTTCCCTTTCCTTGCTTTGGCAGCCCAAAGGGACTTTATTCCATCTTCATCTTTGATGAAGATCCATCCTTGGTACCCCGCCACATTCTCCTCCCGCACAAGATCCGACCAAAGTCACTAACATCTTGGTAGTTTCTGTCAATCACTGGCCCATCGACAGTCTTTTTAGCTATGCCAACTCTTTGGAAGCCCAAGGAGAGCCAAGCTCACAAAATATTTCTTCATCAACAAGAACCCCCACACTTCCCAGCCTCATCCTGCAGTGACAAAACTCGTGGATATTTGGTATATTGTCGCCTTTCTCCTTTATTTTTCCTGCTTGTCTTTAAGCGCCAACCTCCTCTCAAGTTGCTTCTCGCTTTGGAGCAAGTCCGTCAAAGCTTTCCACATCAAGAATGGAGTGGCTTTACCGTGAAGGCTGGACACTATGTGATCCTTCACACCTTCCAACAGAATCCTTGGACATCTTGCTACCTTCTTTTTCCATGCGTCAAGTGCGGCTGCATCGCTAGAACCTGATTTAGGAATATCAACATCTACGAACTCCTTCAACCCATTATCCTCCAGCACTACCTCCATCCTATCCTTCCATGCAATATAATTTGAGCTGCCCTCAAGGGCATACTCTAGTCGCAATTCATTGAAATACATTTCAATGAATGCTCAACTTCGACACCAAGAAAACACTGCAGCAGATTCGAATTCCACCAGCACAAAACTCAATCGCTTCAATAATTGTAATCTCCTCCAATGATCAACACTACTCTGATACCATGTAGAAATTATATAACGTGTGTGTTATATGTCCAAGATTCTCTTGATATCATACTATTTGAACTTCATGCAAAATACAGAATCTATTCCACCATTGATCATTTGCGGAAATTAAATCAAGATTGCAATGCACACATGAAACAATAAAAATTCACACACATTAACACAGTTGTTTAACGGGAAAGCCTGAAGCTGAAAACCCCAAATATATGTATATAATATATGTCATAGAGATCATGTAACAATCCTCATACAAAGCTGATCATATCAAGCTCTCAGTACAATACAATCGCTACACACTAATCAGGCCCGATCTTGCAAATCCATGCACCGATCTTTGCCACCTGCTAGCCTGCCTCTACTGCGCAATCCCTGCTGAAGAATGGCTCTGAATGAACTCGAATTCACCAAGCTTGCACTGCGCAATCCTCATTGGCATCTCCACTGAGTGTTGGATGCAATCAATGCATCACTATAGTCACAACTGATAGTCACACTTGCTCTTTCACCTATCTCTCCATTGGTCTCCACTGAAACTGTCCATGCACTGTAGTTAAATGATGTATTCTTCAGTTGATTAATGAGTTAATATTTAGTGAATTAATTATTAATTAATTCACACCACTCTCACTAGTGTATCAATCAGTTAGACTAGATACAACTAGCTCAACTGTGTCTAACTGAGTTAAACTGAACACAACTCCATCAACTACTTCTACTAACTCCACCAAACTCTGTCACATGAGTTCTAACTGAAGTCTCCATGCAATAGCTCCACTTAACCCTCAGGAATAGCGTAATTCCTTCTGTCAGCTCCTGTGCCACATCTGTGCACTTAACTGAAGTGCTCCAAGAGAATAAGATAATGTTTATAGTCCAATTATTATTAAGAGCTAATAATATTCGACATATCTATTTTTAGACTGGCAATCTAAAAATAGATTCCGCCCAATATGTCTAAAAATAGAAGTCCATCTATTTTTCCAACTTGACCAACCATCCACAAATAGAATCTTGCAACTCATAGAATATGATCGACATGTCTAAAAATAGAGATAGTCTAAAAATAGACTTTGCGCCAAAAATAGCCTGATGGCCCACTTAGTGAAGGTGACTCTTTTGACTAAGCTCATCATCTTGTTGAATCTCAAGACTTCTATGGATGCCAGGGAAGAAATTTTTGTTTTCTTGAGCTCCAGGTAATAAAACCAAAACCAAAAGAGAAATAATTTCCATATGTGGACTTACGGTCATCCATACTACCTTCGCAATCTAAATCACGAAATCCAACAAGATTGAACTTTTCAGAAGAGTAGTAATGAATACCAAAATTTAGAGTGCCTTTCACATACCTTAAAATTCTCTTGGCTGCCTTCTTTTGTATTTCAGATGGATTTTTCATATACCTTGAAACAAGTGAAACTGAAAATGTAATATCAGGTCTTGTGTGGGTTACAAAGATCTAGCTCCCCACAATACTTTTGTAAGTTGTCTCATCAACTAAATCAACACCATCATCTCTACATAATACAACTCCATGAATAGTTGGAGTAGGGGATGGACTAAAATCAAGCATATCAAATTTATTCAACATATCATATGCATACTTTGTCTGAAAAATGAAAATGTCCTTCTTAATTTGATAAAACTCCATTCCTAGAAAATATTTCATGAGATCTAGATCTTTCATCAAAAATTCATTCATCATAGAAACTTTCAGCTCATCATTCATTTTAGAACTACTACCAATGATCTTAAATGATTGTATTAGCTTCGATGTGCTAAGTGTCTTTCTTGTTATGAAACACGTGCATAATCAGTTCCTTAGTTTGCTTAAGGATTGAGGTGTTTGTCCATGAATTGTAGATGATTTTAGGTGAATTAGAAGCATAAAAAAAGCTTAAATAACACTGAACAACAATTTAAAATAGATAAATAAGTCACCACATGAAATTTACACAACAGGCATGATGAAGCGGTTCACCCCTCCTGGGCTACATCTGCTAGTCCAGCTCCCAATGGCATGTCCATCTTTCTTTGTGCTAAAATTTTTGCAAATACATGTATTTACAGTGCTCTAATGGTTTTTCTCTCTACACCAATAGCTTTGGAATGCTCCAATAAGTCAAAATTGACTCTTCATTCACTCAGAATGGATGAAAATTGAGTCTCCTACTGTTTTTCTCGGTTACACCTAGAAAAGCTTCACTTAACTGGAGTTAATTTAGCAATTTCCACGATTAAAAACACACCCTCCAAAAGTTCATCCAGAACTAACCATCACATTAAACTTGATGATTGGGCGATTTGGGACATGCACCCCAAGCCACGGTCTTCAAACTGGTTAGCAGAACTCTAGGCATGAACTGTGGGGTTAACACATGAACTGTGGTTGATTTGGTGCTTTTTAACATTGCAGGTTAATGGACCGTGTAGAGCAGTTTAACCGTAGCCAAGTGACACAACACATGACATAACTGTTAGCTAGCAGAGACTGCGCGGTTAACACTAACCTTCGGTTGGTTGGTATATATTGTTTGCAATGTGAACACCACCGGGGACCGCTGGCAGGTTGGAATCGTCGACGGTCCCCAACCCCCAAATCAAAATGTGATACAACTTAAATGGATCTCGCAAACAGTTAGGGTAAGAAATATTGCAGAGAATAATTGGTAAGTCTTGTATGTGCTAGGCGAGAGGTCCCCTGATTGATTCCTGCGGCCTCCACAAAAAAATTTATATGCCATTTCGGGGACATGTGGCGGCCTCAAGGCTAGCCACGTCTCACCCTATGGTTGGATCTTAAAAAAAACGTACAAAATCATCAACAAATAGCACCTTGACACATGTCGTCTCATGATTGGCCCGGTGAAAAGGAATATTCTTCAAAACATTATTTTTTTCTAACTGTACCTCCACCTTGCTCACTGGCCATCCCAGTCAACCCTGGTCAAACTATCACAAAATTTCCCTGTTTGGCAATTTGATCAGAACGTGATATCTCTATCATACGACATCAGTTTTTCAAACCATTCATAGTGCTGGAATCAGGAAGACAAGATATATGTAACCATATTGGTTTCAACCCAATCTTGTAACTTTGAATTTTGAGAAAAATTTATGAACTCCTCATCACTCCTCCCCATTGGGAAGTTTTTGGACCCCAAAAGACTTGATTACCTATTCAGTAGATGAGGGTACAACTCCCTCACCTTTCCAATGTCCATCCACTTTTCCTTTCTTGGTTTAGTTCCTTTGAGCCCAACTCGAAGGTATTCAACACTTCCCCTCTTGGATGCTCTTATCCTCCTCTCAAGAATATAATCTTCTTTGAGCTCATCAAGAAATTTTGGTAAGAAATATTCAATATAAGGTAGTTGAACATCACTTCCTTGATCATAAATCAAAGGTGTCTCATAAAAACGTAAGTTTTCAACATTAACAACTCAATACATTTGCATATAAGAAGGCAAGTCAAGTTGAAATGCATTATTACCAACTTGCTTTATGATCTTGAAAGGACCATAGCGAATGGGTTTGATATTTTTACCTTCCCCTTGCATCCTTTCTTTTCTAATTTGTAACCATACCTCATCTCCCTCTTGAAACTTGTGATCAACTCGATGTTTTTCATGCCTCTCTTTGTATTTTCTTTGACTTTTCTGAAGTTTTTTGTGAACTTGTTGATGTATAATATGAATTTTCTCAATGAACTTCCGAGCCTTATCAATGTGACTAAGGCCATCAATTGGGACATCCTTCCTAAATATGAAGTCTAATGGCGATTTTGGAAAATGCCCAAAGCATACTTTGAAAGGTGATGTTTGTGTTGAAGAGTTCTTTTCCCGGTTGTAAGCATGTTGAATGTAATTTAATTGCTCATCCTAAAACTTAGGATGTTTATTGCAATATCCTCTCAATAGATGCACAACGGTTATGTTCACCACCTCAGTTTGTACATCGGTTTGTGGATGAAAAGCAGTACTCTTTTTTAACTTTGTGTCCATCATTATCCATAGATTTGACCAAAATTTCCCAATGAATCTGGAATCCCTGTCACTAACAATAGAAGTTGGCTATCCAAAATGAACCCAAACATGTTGAAAACAAAGTTCATCAGTTTGTTCAGCAGTAATAGTTTTCTTACATGGCATAAGTATACACATTTTACTGAATCTATCCACAACTACATAAATAAAATCATGTTGTTTTCTTGATATAGGTATACCTCCAAAAAATTCCATGGAGACACTCTCCCATGGCCTTGATGGTACTGGTAGTGGTGTGTACAACCCAAGCTTCCTATTACTAGGCTTGCTTGTTGCACACATAGAACAAACTCTTATAAAATGTGACACACTATCTCATTAGGGGAATTCTGAGGTCTAAAATCGGCCTCCTAAGAAAATTATAAAAAAAATAGTGGAAAGAATAAGATATGATTTGATTACATCATCAAATTTTAGAGGGAAAAAAGGAAAAACTATGTTTTCAACTCATATTTTCAACTTATCTCCCAAATTGTTTACTCAAATTTCAAGTGGGACTACTCGTTCGACGCAAAATTTAATTCTTCGTCCAAGGAGTACCCATGTTGCATGCTTTCGATGGGTCCTTCTATACGAAAAATGAGAAATACATGAAAAATGTGATTGTAATCACGTGCTTTCATGTATTTCTCATTTTTCGTGTAGCAAGGTCCATCAAAATTATGAAACATGGGTACTCCTTGGATGAGGAATTAAATGTTGCGTCCAACGAGTACTCCCGCTCGAAATTTGAGTAAACAGTTTGGGAGATAAGTTGAAAATATGATTTGAAAAAGTAGTTTTATTATTTTATTTTATTTTAATCTTTTTACCCTTTTCCTTAAAAAATGGTGAATAATCCCCCATGGTTGACATCATCATCTTTAATCCTATTGTTTCTTATAAATTTTATCTTTGTTGTACAGTTTTCTTAGGAGGCCTATTTTAGACCTCAAAATTCCCCTAATGATCATGTGAGTCCAATAGTAATACCTCTGTAGATGTGCCACTGTTTTTCTTGCCCCAAAGTGTGCAACAATAAGAGATGAATGAGCTTCTCTCATGACACTTAGCCTCTCTCCTTCTGGAACACGCAGGTTGCCCAAATGAAACAACAAATTGTTATGCATGTGATAATCTTTTTCTTCAAATTGATTCCCTTCACTCAAACTAGCATACACATCTTGAAAACCAATGTCATGTGCATATTTTTCTATATAACTCTCATGTAAAACCGAATCATTTTTTAGTAAAGTAGATGCACTAATGATTGGTCTTGAAAGAATATATGAAAATTTATTGAAAATACCTTTCTTATACATTATAACCAAGTGAAATTGTTGAAGAAATCCCATCCACCTAAAATTTCCTTATTGCTGCAATTTTGTTTGCGACTGCAAGTACTGTAATGGTCGGTGATCGGTATGCACAATAGTCTCTTTACCCATGAAGTAATTTTTCCACTTCTTGACACTTTTTACCAACACATATATTTCTTTTTCATATGTAGGATAATTTCTCATAGCACCATTAAATGTTTTAGAATGAAAAGGGATAGGCATACCATGTTGCAAAAGAACTGCGCCATGGCATAATCACTAGAATCGGTTTGAAACTCGAATGGTTGTCTCAAATTTGGTAATGCAAGGACTGGAGCAGAACTGATCTTGTATTTTAAATCTTTGAAAGATTTTTTTTGTTTTCCTCCCCATTGGAAACCTTTATTCTCACTTGTAACTGCATGCATATGATTTGTGATGGAAGAAAAGTTAGTGATAAACTTTCTCCAACATTGAGTTGCACCTAAAAAACATCTTACCTCAGTTGCTGTTTTGGGTGCAGGCCAATTCACAATGGCTTAGACTTTATAAGGATAAATTCTCAACTCTCCTCCTCCTACAATATGTCCCAAATAGACCAAACAAGTCTTTCCAAACTCACACTTTGACATCTTAAGAAACAATTTCTCTTTCTTCAAAGTATCGATCACTCTATTCACATGCAAGAAATATTCTTCTCTTGTTTTGTTGAAAATCAATGTGTCATCTAAGTACACAATCACAAATTCATCAATGAATGGACACAAAACACTATCCATAAAATGCATGAAATTTTATGGTGCATTACACAAACCAAATGGCATAACTAGCCACTGAAAGAGTCCTTGTTTGGTTTTGAATCAGTTTTACATATATCACTTTCTGCAATTCTTAATTGATGATATCGACTTCGTAAATCTAATTTAGTGAAAAAATTTGCTTCTTTTAGTTGATCAAGAAAACCATATATTCTTAGGAGTGGGTAATGATTCTTTACCGTAATCTTGTTCAAAGCTCGAAAATCAACACACATGTGCCAGTCCCATCTTTCTTTGGTATCAAGACTATGGGTGAACCGCATGGCAAGGTGCTTGGCGTTATGATCTCTTTGTCCAACATCTCTTTTATTTTCCTCTTCTTTCCAATATTCTCCATTATCGACATGAGATACATACTGATGTTTGGAAGAGAACAATCTAGCTACAACTGAATCTCATGTTGAATCTCTCTTTTTGGAGGCAATCCTGTTAGCTCCTGAAACATCTCATGATGTGCATTAACTACATCATATAAATATAATTTCAACTTAGGATCAAATCCCTCAAATGTCTCATGATAAATATCAGCTTTAGGCTTAATCATAAGATTAACAAAATTCTTACTTGAATTTACGAGCCTCTTTACCTGTCTAGCATTTACCATAGCAGTGTCTGTCTTCTTGCGATGTGCTCTAACAATTAACTCCCTACCATATTTGGATAAATGATATTTGTTCTCATGGCAATTAATATCTCTTTCATGTCATAAAATTAAGGACTCTCCAACACAATACCCGTTATGTCAAGTGGAACCATATCTAATTCAACCGTGTCAACAAAATTTGCAGTGATTGAAAACCACAATATACATTTCTTTGAAACCTGTAGAGTTGCATCCTTACAAATCCAACCCAATGGATATGGTTTTGGATGTGGTATGGTCTCAAGGTTAAGTTTCTTGACCAAGTCTTCATATATTAAGTTTTCTTGTGACCCACTGTCAAACAATGTGTTAATCTTGGTATCCTTGGATATGACCCTCACATGAAACACTTATATTCTTTCTTCTTCATTTGGAGTATGTATGTAATAGTTTGATGTACTGGTACCGGTTTTAGTTTCAATTTCTTTTCCCTTCATGTTATTCAATCCCATGGCTGTAATCTTAGATTCATCACTGAAATCATCTCCTAAATCATGTTGAGTTGTAACAGCAGTTTTCTATTTCCCTTTGTTTTTAGGTGTCTTTGGCCTCATTTCATGATGTAATTTCCAACAATGAGTTTCGTCATGCCCTTCTTTTGAAATATTTTTACAAACCACTTTCTCTCCCTCTTTATTAACAGATGCTTATTTTTGTTTTTACCTTTTAAGGTCTTCTCTTTGGCTTTACCCTTAAAATTTTTCTTTCTACCCTTTTTAGAAATTTTCTTCCCTCTAGCTTCTAGATGTGTGGCCTGAACACATACTTCATCTAGACTGGTCGGGTTAAGCATAAGAATAGTATGTTTTAGGTAGCTACCCAAGCCTCCTATGTACTTGAGCAAAGTATCTTGGCTCTGCAAATCTACCCCTAATAAGAGATCTCTTCTCCTAAATCCTTGGGTGTATTCTTGCACATTTTTTCCCTTCAATTGCTTAAAGTTTTGCCAGTTCATTATGGCTTTC
The DNA here is from genome assembly GCA_034641835.2 of Pinus albicaulis. Taxonomy (NCBI): domain Eukaryota; kingdom Viridiplantae; phylum Streptophyta; class Pinopsida; order Pinales; family Pinaceae; genus Pinus; species Pinus albicaulis. The sequence goes on from CM076580.1 coordinate 525,524,286, forward strand.
TGAATATGAGCTAAGGGATAAAACTATTTTTTTATAGTAGTAATGAAATTTGAACATGATAGAATAATCTTACATGTTTCTTGATCTCCTCCTTTATCTTGGCTTCCCACCAAACAAGTGTTTCACCTTCCATTCTCAATGAAGCTAATTGGATTTTAGTATCATCATCTTGAAGGTCATGTATTCTCAAATAGATCTCCAATTTCCTAATCCAATTATCAAGATTTTCTACATTAACTTCACCATTAAACACTTGAAATTCAAGCTTAACATCAAGTTTTAAAAAAGGAATTTTACCAATGTTCTTTGACTTGTGTGGATGATGTAGTCATGAAGAAGTAGAGGATTATGATGATGAGCGTGAGGATGATGGCTCTCCATTGCCTCCATTTCCCTTCTTTTACTTATCTTCATCATTGTGACCTCCTGAATAGCCTTTTCCTTCCTTTTGAATTTTATAACCTTCTGCTTCAATTATCTCATTCCTTTCTTGATAAAGGATTCTAACCATCCCATTCATGTCAAGAAATGCTTTCCTAAACACTCTTTCTTCCTCTTTGGGATCAACTTCTTCACGGATTGCTCGTTCCTCATGAGGCATACTTAATGTAGCGTCTTCTTCCTTAGGAGGTGAACTAGGTGGTGGAGATTGTGGCAATATTGCTCTCCTTTTCTTTGGCTCTTCTTGAGACCCTTCTGCTTCCACCAATTTTACTTCTCCTCTTTTCAGCTTGAGCATAGTAAGCATCTAAAACTTGCAAACAGTTAAAAAATTATTTGCACCAAAAAACAGCAGATAATAAACTCTATCTCTGATACCAATTTGATCTAAAATGATGGTATTAGTTTTGATGTGCTAAGTGTCTTTTCAATTATAAAACATGTGCATAATCAGTTCATTAGTTTTCTTAAGGATTGAGGGGTTTGTCCATGAATTGTAGATGATTGTAGGTGAATTAGAAGCATAAAGAAAGCTTAAATAACACTAAAAAGCATTGTAAAACAGAGAAATAAGTCACCACATAAAATTTACAAAACAGGCATGATGAAGCAGTTCACCCCTCCTGGGCTACATCTGTTGGTCCAGCTCCCAATGGCATGTCCATCTTTCATTATGCTCAATTTTTTTTGCAAATACATGTAGTTACAGTGCTCTAATGGCTGTTTTCTCTGCACCAATGGCTCTAGAATGCTCCAATTAGTCAAAAATGACACTTCATTCACTCAGAATGGGCGAAAATTGAGTCTCCTACTCTTTTGGCTAGTTACACCTAGAAAAACTCCAGTAAAAGTGGATAACTCCACTTAACTGGAGTTAATTTAGAAATTTCCGCCATTAAAAAGACGCCCTCCAAAAGTTTCGTCCGAACTAACCGTCGCATTAAACTTGAAGGTTGGGCGGTTGGGCACATGCACCCCAAACCGCAGTCTTCAAACCAGTTGACAGAAATCTAAGCATGAATCGTGGGGTTAACACATGAACTGTTGTTGACTTGGTGCATTTTAACGTTACAAGTTAGCCGACTGCGCAAAGGAGTTTAATCGTAACGATGTGACACAAAAAATAACATAACTATTAGTTGGCAGAGACTATAGGGTTAACACTGACCGTCGATTGGTTAGTATATATTGTTTGCAATATGAACACCACTAGGGACCGCTGGCGAGTTGGGACCATCGGTGGTCCCCAACCTCCAAACTCCAATGCGATGAAACTTAAATAGATCTCGCAAATAGTTAGGTTAAGAAACAATGCGGAGAACAGTTGGTAAGTCTTGTGCGTGCCAGGAAGGAGGTCCCGCGATCGATTGTTGTGACCTTCACAAAAATTTTGATATGCCATTTCGGGGATACATGGCGACCTAAGGGCTGGCCATGTGTCACCCTATGATTGGCTCTTCGAACAAAACGTGCAAATTCATTCAATAAATAGCACCTTGTCACATGTCATCCCATGATTTCCCAGGTGAATAAGAATATTCTTTGGAATGTTCTTTTTGGTTGACTGTAGCTCCAGCTTGCTAACTGGGCATCCCAGTCAGCCCTAGTCAAACTGTCGCAAAATTTACCTATTTGGCAATTTGATCAGAACATGATATATCCCTCATACGACATCGGTTTTTTGGATCATTTTTGGAATCGGAATTAGGAAGATGACATCTACGCAACCACCTGGTTTCAACCCAATCTTGTCCCTTTGAATTTTGAGCAAAATTTATGAACTTCTGATGAACCTATATACAATAGATCATCAACATACAAAATTCTAATTAGAATATCAAAACCTTCTTGTTTGTAGTAAAAGTTAGGATCAATCTTACTTCTTCGGAAGCCATTTTCCAGAAATTATCCATCAATCCTAGCATACCATGCTCTTGGTGATTACTTGAGACCATACAAAGCCTTCTTCAACTTGTAGACATTATTCTCTTTTCCTTCCACTTCAAAATCGTGTGCTTGCTCCACATATACTTCCTCTTATAATTACCAATTCAAGAAGGCACTTTTCACGTTCATATGATTTATGCTCCACCTTTTCTATGTTGATAATGAAATGAGCATTCTAATGGTATCCTGTCTTTCTACTGGTGAAAATGTCTCTTCATAATCAATTCCGTACTTCTATGTGAATCCTTTGGAAACTAATCTTGCCTTGTTTCTTTCAACACTCCTATGATGTTAAATTTGGTCTTATAGACCCATTTGGTGCTAACATTTTTCTTCTCGTGTGGAAGCTCTATCAAGTCCCAAGTGTCATTCCTGTGAATGAAATCCATCTCTTCTTGCATGGCTTGCACCCAAACCTCATTAGTACATGCATCTTCAAAACATGATGGTTCAAAATAAGCCTTGGCTAATAAAAAAAAAAAATCATTGTCTTGCCTATTGGGTTTTCTTCATTTTCTTTATTTGCACTCCTTTGATATATATCACTCAATCTCCTTACCTTCCTTGTAGAACTTGGAGAAGAAGTTGGACTTGAACTAGATGATGAAGAAATTGATGAAGGGCCGCTTGGTGCAGTTAAACCACTAGATACAGAAGCATTAGTTGGCTACTCAATATCAACAATTATATCATCATTCAAAAAAAAAAATGTCTTCTCAACATGGCCTTTTTTATGACCATAAACTCCCTCTTCAACAAAAATTACACTTGAGACAATAAGCTTGTTAGTGATGGTATTATACAATTTATAAGCTTTGCATGTCTCACTATACTAAATGAAAGTACATAGCTCACTCTTTGCATCTAAATTTTTTCTATTTTGATCAGGTACATGCACATAAGACAAACAACCAAAAACTTTGAAATGATTAACTTTAGGCTTTTTTCCATACCAAGCTTCAGAAGGAGTCATCTTTTCTAGTGGACTGATGTGGCTACAATTGAGAATGTACACTATTGTAGCCACTTCATCTCCCAAATAAGAATTACTCATTCCCTTAGTTTGTAACATGAACCTTTCCATTTTAACCACAGTACAATTCTTTCATTCATCTACACCATTTTGTTGGGGTGTGTATGGTGTAGTATGTTTCCTCCTAATGCCATTTATATCACAATAACTCTGGAAATCCTTTGAGTATAATTCTCCTCCATGGTCAGTCCACAAACATTTGATCTTGCACCCTTTGTCATTTTCTACAAGTACTTTGAACTTCTTGAATGTATCCAAGGCTTCACTTTTGGCCTTCCAAAAGTATGCCCAACAATTTCTTTAGTAATCATCAATAAAAGTGATAAAATATGATGACTCACCCAAACTATTAGTCTGCATAGGATCACATATGTTTAAGTGAACAAGCTGAAGTGGGTGATGAACCCTCCATCTATTTCCCTTTGGGAACCTTTCCCTTGCATGCTTGACTTTAGCACATCCTTCAAAAACCTCCTTATGCTCCTCTACCTTGGGAAAACTAGAAACTAATGCATTTGAGGTTAGAAACTTCAAACTATGAAAATTTAAATGCCCATACCTGAGGTGCCATACCCAACTTGAATCCTCATAAGCCATATTTGCAAGGTTGTTGTTATGTTCATTAAACCTTAAGGGAAACATCCTATTTCTTGTCATAGGAACAACAGTGATCACTCTATTTCTTTTATTCTTATCATAGATACTACATGTCTTATTTTCAAAGACTACTTTGTATTTTTTCTCACATAGCTTCCCAACACTTAACAAATTGTACTATCATGAATATCAAATATAACAAATATCATGAATACTCTTTATACCTTTTTTTGTTTGGAGCTCCATAGCTCCTTTAGCAGCAACCTCCAATGGTTTATCATCACCAAGCTATACCTTCGATTTAAAACTTCCCTCCTTGGTTGAAAACAACTTTTCATTCCCTGTCATATGGTTAGAGCATCCACAATCTATGTACCAAGTATCTTTACTAGTATTTTCACCTTTGGAATAAGATAAAAATAAGTGATCTGGAGGATACTCATTATTTTCTTGAGCATAGTTAGCATTTTTACCTTCTTTCAATCTGCATTCTCTTTCAAAGTGGCCATACATGTTATAATAGCAACATTGAACATTTCTCTTATCAAATCTACCTCAACCTCTTCCTCTTGAATTACCTCTTCTTCTTGAACCACCTCTACCTCTACCTCTGCAAAATTTTTGGCTTTGCCATTTACCTTGACCTTGATTGGTTTTGGCACTACTGCTGCTTGCATCTTCATTTTGTGTAATTTGTAATTTAGAGGAAAAATATTTCTCAACAACTTCAAATGTGTCTTTCAATCTTTATTCATCAGACATGAGAGATCCAACCAGTTGACCAAACTTTAATTGTGTCTAATCCTTGCTTTCTTCTAATATTATGGAAACATGATTCCATCTAGGTATTAAAGATCCCAATACCTTTTTTGTTAAAACTTCATTACTTACCGTTTCCCCAAGGTTATCCATTTTATTGACCACATTTTTTACTCTCACACAATAGTCACTTATACTTTCAGAACTATAGCTTCAATGTCTGAAGCTTGACCAACTTAACTTGGTCACTACCTTGGTAAGCTTATTATAGAGTCTTCCAAGCATCTTTGGCAGTTGTTGCTCCTGATATTCTTAGAAATAAACTCTTATCAAGAGCTATCTGAATGTGAAACAAAGCTTGAACATTCTTTTTCCTTGCTTCCTTTCTTGTTGCTCTTTCATTGGATGTAAGTGCATTCCAATCATCTCGCTCATCATAACCTAATTCAACAATCTCCCACAAATATTTTCCAATAAAAAAATTCAGCATCTTAATGCACCAATAACCATAATCTTTTCCACCAAATTCTATTCCAACAATGAAAAGTTAACCCAAAACAATTTTACATGCTCTGATACCAATTGTAGAATCTGGAATGACCCCACCACATATAAAAAACAATGAAATAAAATAAAAACATGCAAGCACATATAAAAAACAATGAAATAAAATATATAATAAAACTATTACTAATATTATTATTTATCAATTACTAGACATTATGCATGGGGCATCCTAATAATTTGTTGCACTAATTTTTAATAACATAACCACATAAAATCAAAAACTCTACTGACAAATATTGTCAGCAATTACATGGAAATATTGGTAACTTATGAAAATTTCCAACAAACAGAGGAAACAAAGTTCCACAAGTAAACATAGAGATTTAATGATAGAGATATGAACAGAGAGATGGAGTAAAGCTCTATTTCATTAACCATAAAAATGACTATTACAGAATACAAGCTTTCATCAGAACTACAGTTCTCGAATACACAAAATACTCCTTACTGTGTTTTTCAATTTCTGTTTTTACACAGATTTCAGTTGCGGCAACCACAGTCTTCTGTTGCGAAAACACACAGACTCCTTTGCGGCAACACCCTGTTCCAGTTGCGGCAACACACAGAGTGTTCCTCTACTGTTTCAACACAACATCCTATTGCAGAAACACACATTCAGTCAATTGCGGCAACACAAAGATCCAGTTACAGAAACACATAGTCAGTTGCGGAAACACAGAGTTTCTCTGCTGCTACAAAACACAGCATTTCAGACTTCCTCTGTTTTTTGCTCTCTGTCTTCTTCTCTGCCTCTATCTTTGATTCTCTATATGTCTAACCTTTAAAACTACTGCTTTCTATTACATATATATGTTGAAAACACATTTTGAATTAAAACATTAAAACAATAAAAATATATTTTGTTCTTATCAGCCTCTTAAATGCAATAAGGCGGTGGGAGATAACGTGGTGCCATTTGGAAAAGAAAAGTCAGTTGTAGCAGGGATATTAACCCAGAAAATTTGATGCACAGTGGAGTGCAAAAATCAATCACAACTTTGCGACATCTGTCCTTCTGAAATATCAACAAAAATTAGATTTCTGTCCACCTGTTTCAGATTGCAGTTGGAATTAATTTCCAACACTCCCCCTTAATTACAACTGCTACTATCTTGCATACCTAGACATTCTCTGAGATAATAAAAACTTTTCTTTCCCAATGGTTTTGTCAAGATGTCAGCAAACTGCTCCTCTGTTTTGCAATGTTGCAAAAAAATTTCACCGTTGCTCACTAGCTCTCTGATGTAGTGATACTTGGCATCAATGTGTTTCATTCTCTTGTGAGACACTGAATTATTTGGCAATGCTATTACTGAGCTATTATCACAATAAATTATTGTGCCTTTTACCTATTCATGACACAAGCTCTTCAACATTCTTCTCATCCAAATTGCTTGATATGTTGCTGCTATAACTACCACATACTCTGCCTCTGTTGTTGATAAAGCCACAATTGGTTGCTTCTTGGAAGCCCATGAAATGGCTCCCGATCCCATATGAAACACATATCCAAATGTGCCCTTCCTGTCATCTACACTTCCAGCCCAATCACTTTCAGTGTAACCAATCAATTCAAAACATTCATATGAGGTGTATGAAATACCATACCTCTTCGTTCCATTCACATACCTTAGAATCCTCTTGGCTACCTACCAATGAGTCTCTTTCGGTCTTTCCATAAATATGGAGATTAAACTCACAACATGCATTATATCCGGCCTAGTTGTAGTCAAGTACATGAGGCTACCAACTATGCTCTTGTACAAATTTGGATCAAGATCCTTGCTACTGTCTTCTTTGCTCAATTGTAACCCCATGACAGTTGGAGTTACAGTTGCCTTGTTTTTCTACATATTGAACCTTTTCAACACTTCTTCAACATATTTTTCTTGAGAGATAAAAATCCCATTTTCATTTTGTTCTACCTCTATTCCAAGAAAATATCTCAAAGAACCCAAATCAATCATTTCAAATTCACTCTTCATGACTGCTTTAAAATCTGCAATGAGAGAAACACCATTGCCGGTAAAGATTATATCATCTACATATAAAACAACAATAAGAATCTTACCATCATTTTATTTCATGTAGAGTTTGGGTTCTCCATCACATTTCTCAAACCCATTCTCAATTAGGTAAGCATCTATCTTGCTATACCATGCTCTTGGTGCTTACTTCAGCCCATAAAGAGCTTTCTTCAACTTGCAAACTTTGTGTTCTTGGCCTTCAATTTCATAGCCTGGAGGTTGTTCAACATATACCTCTTCTTTCAACACTCCATTTAGGAATGCATATTTCACATCCATTTGGTAAACCTTCCATTTGTGTTGTGTTGCTATGGATACCACTGTTCTCACTGTTTCCATCCTTGCAAATGGTGGAAAGGTTTCTTCATAGTCCCTTCCTTGTTGGTGCTTGTAGCCTTTCACAACAATTCTTGCTTTCTGCCTTTCTATTTTGCCTTCAGCATTGCTCTTGGTCTTGTAGACCCATTTTACTCCAATGACTTATTTACCTTTAGGGAGGTCCACTAAATCCCATGTATTACTCTTTTCTATTGCACCAATCTCTTCATTCATTGCTTCAATCCATTTTTCTTCCTTTGCAACTTTTTCAAAATGAATTGGGTCATCAACATGACAATACAAAGCAAATAAAGAGTTCAGACCAGCATTATCTCTTACCTATTCTTGTTCATAAATCTCACTTAGATTTCTTAATCTTGGTCTTCTTGGTGTACTTGGAGTTCCACTTGAACTCGATGGCGTTTCTGATCCCTGTGGTGTGCCTGAGGAAGCACTTCCTTGATTTCTCAAGGATGTTCTATTTCCAGTTTGTGGTGTGGTTTGTTGTGCTTGTGGTGGTGGAGGAGGAGCCGCCAAGGAGGGGTTATTTGCTATTGTCCCTTCCTCTTCTTCTTCATGAGAAACACATGTCTTCACGTTCACCATTTTCTCTAAACTTCCATCCCAAGCTTCTTCCTCAATGAACTGCACATCTCTGTTTATAATAAACTTCTTGGTGGTTGGGTTATACAGTCGGTATGCCTTTGACTCATCACTGTATCAAACAAGGATACACTTCTCCCCCTTGTTGTCAAGCTTCTTTCTCAGCTGATTTGGAATGTGTGCATAAGCTATGAAACTGAATACTCTCATGTGGGTGACATGCTGCTTTATGTCGCTCTACGCTTCTTCAAGTACTTTGTTCATCACAACATTTGCTGGGCATATATTCAAGATGTACGCTGCACAATTGACAGCTTCAGCCCAAGACTCATTTGGCAAGTGTTTTTCCTTCAACATACTTCTGACCATGTCCATGATGGTTCTGTTCTTCCTTTCTGCAACACCATTTTGCTGAGGTGACCATGTCCATGATGCTTCTGTTCTTCGTTTCTGCAACACCATTTTGCTGAGGTGTGTTCCTTGTGGTAAACTGCTTATGTATGCCATTATCCCTACAGAAAAGTAGGAACTCTTTGGAGATGTACTCACAACCTCTGTCAGTTCTTAGCACTTTGATGTAGTGCCCACTCTGTTTCTCAACAAGAGTTTTGAAGTGGCGGAATTGATCAAACACTTCACTCTTATGTTTCAAGAAGTACACTCATGTATTTCTAGTGTAGTCATCTATGCATGTCAAAACATATTTGTTGCCAACTAAAGATGGTGTTTGCATTGGTCCACATAAATCTGAGTGGACAATCTCTGAGGGTGCCTTTGCCCTTATACTCTTCCCTGTTGGAAATTTTTCTCTGTGTTGTTTTCCCAAGATGCAGCCTTCACATAGGCTGTCTGGTTTCTCAATCAATGGTAAACCTTTTACCATTCCCTTTCTGTGCAACAATTTCAAGTCTCTGAAATTGAGATATCCAAATCTCAAGTGCCATAACCTGTTTTCATCTTTCAGTTCCTCTTGAAAGACCTCTTGTGTTACAGCTGCAACTTTTCCACTTTCCTTCAAGTTTGTTCTGAGCTTGAGAGGAAACATCCTATTTCTTGTCATCTGCACCTCTGCAATGACTTTCTTGCTTGGAGGTATGTCCTTTATTGTGCACACATCATCTTTGAAGAACACATTTTAGCCCTTGTCAATGAGTTGTCCAATGCTCAAAAGATTACATTTCAAGCCAGGTACATAATATACATCTGGCACAAACTTTTGTTCCCCATTATTTGCCATGATACTTACTCTGCCTTTTCCTTTGATAGAGATCTTAGTATCAGTTCATGTTGTTACTTCAGATTTAACATTTTCATCCATATTGGCAAACATTTCTATGTTTCCAGTCATGTGATTACTACAACCTGAATCTAAGAACCATACATTATCTTGTCTATCTTGTGCTACATTATATGTTAACAACACATTCTTCTGGTTCTTTTCTTCTTTTGTAAAACTAGAATTCTGCCTACTATTCATGTCATTTTGATTTCTCCTACATTCATTGGCATAGTGCTCATATTTCTTGCAATAATGACATTGGACTTGGGATTTATCATACCTTTGTCCATTACCTTGTTGTTGGCTTGAGCCATCATTCTGGTTCTGATTGTTGCTCCTTCCACTCATGCTCACAGGGTTGTTTCTTCCGGTGTTTTGGCTTCTGCCTCTTCCTCAGTTGCTTGATCTTCCTTGACCTTTGTTTCGCCCAAAATACATTTGGGTCTTGAAAGCTTGTTCCAATGAGGAATTTAATTCTCTGTTCAATCTGTGTTTATGAGACTTCAGGGATGCACTAAGCTCATCCACTGTATAAAGTGAGAGATCCTTTGTCTCTTCTATTGCCACTACTATGGCATCAAATCTTGAGGGTAGACTTCTCAAGGTTTTCTCCACTATTCTTCTCTCTTCAAGTGTCTCTCCATGAGACCTTATCTAGGTAACCAATCCAATAACATGAGTGAAGAATGAGTCTATATTGTCAAACTCTTTCATCCAGAGAATTTCAAAATCTCTCCTCAGCATTTGCAGTTTTGCTGTCTTCACCTTCTCCATACCTTGATAGGCTATTTTGAGAATATCCCATGCATATTTAGATTTTGTTGTTGTTGCAATCCTTGCGAAAATACTCTCGTGCACTGATTGAAAGAGATAGAAGAGGGATTTGGAGTCCTTCTTCCTATTATCTTTCAACAAGTTTCTTTTTTTTGCTATCAATGCAGCCAATGTCGTTGCATCTGCTGGTTCTGGGTAGCCATTATTAACTAGCTCCCATATGTCCTATGAAGCAAACAAGGCTCTCATAGTGATAGCCCAATATTCATGATTCTTCCAATTAAACTGTGGAAGTTGGGGATTCGTCAAGCTGGTGCCTGTTGTTGCCATTGCAATTGAGTAAACCTCACAGTGTTCTTGACTGAAAAACCTTCTTAAAACTTTTGCAGTGAAGAGCGATCTCTGCTTCATTCACTGAGTGCCTAAACTAGCTTTGATACCGTGTTGGTAATTAATGAAAATTTCCAACAAACAGAGGAAACGAAGTTTCTCAACTAAACATAGAGATTTAATGATAGAGATATGAAAAGAGAGATGGAGTAAAACTCTATTTCATTAACCATAAAAATGACTATTAAAGAATACAAACTTTCATCAGAACTACAGTTCTCAAATACACAAAATACTCCTTACTGTGTTTTTCAATTTCTGTTTTTACACAGATTTCAGTTGTGGCAATACAGTATTTTGTTGCGGAAACACACAGTCTCCTTTGCGGCAACACCCTGTTCCAATTGTGGCAACACACAGAGTGTTCCTTTGCTATTTCAAACACAGCATCCTGTTGTAGCAATACACAGCCAGTCAATTGCGCCAACACATAGATCCAGTGGTGGCAACACACAGTCAGTTGCGGCAACACATAGAGTTGCTCTGCTGCTACAAAACACAGCGTTTCAGGCTTCCTCTGTTTTTTTCTCTCTGTCTTCTTCTTTGCCTCTGTGTCTGATTCTCTATATGTCTAACCTTTAAAACTACTGCTGTCTATTACATATATATGTTGAAAACACATTTTGACTTAAAACATTAAAATAATAAAAATATATTTTGTTCTTATAACGTGGGAGATAACGTGGTGCCATTTGAGAAAAAAAAGTCGGTTGTAGTAGGATATTAACCCAGAAAATTTAATGCACAGTGGAGTGCAAAAATCAATCACGAATTTGTGGCATCTGTCCTTCTGAAATATCAACAAAAATCAGATTTCTGTCCACTTGTTTCATATTGCAGTTGGAATTAATTTCCAACGGGAAAGATATAAGAATTATTCTCAACAAACGCTGCATCCATCTTGAACAATGAGCTCCAATTACGACATGAAGGAGTGCATGGGCTATGGCGAGTGAGAGAGATCATATAATGTTGGCTCCAAAACTGTGCTCTTTAATAAATAACGTGGATTGCATTTTACAATCTTGAAATGGGTCCGCAAGTCCTTTTCGGCAAGGACTTCGGCCATTACAATGGCTCTTGTTTCTTTAGGTAAGACTATGTATGATTTCAGATAACACGAGAACTTTGTAAGCCACTAACTGTTTTTGGGCTCGAAAACTGTTTGTATTTTTGAAATAGATATCTCCTCTGGTTTTTTAGATCACAGTAAACATCTTTATGGAAAGGATAGGAGGAACAAAGAAGAACGGGATGATTATCTACTATCTTTTTATTAATGAAAAAAACAGCGTTTTTAAAACTAAAAAAAAATATCTGCAGAATCAATTGCAATCGCATAATAAAGAAATTATCAAATGAGAAGATAGATTAATCAACCCTTTTTAGTGTTTGCAGGTTCTGCAACGCCGTTTGGAAGCTTGTCACGGTTGACAAGAATGTAAAAATCCTGAGAAAAAGGTGCTTTGGTGCCATCAACACCAACCACCGAATCAATATCCAGAACCTTCGTTGCTTCCTCGTTTTGCAATAACAAAGATATTATTACAGTCGTGTTGCAAAACGAAAATTATCATTTAAATTCATAAATATTCAGCAGAGTTTAAACGAAAATTATCATTTAAATTGATAAATGTTCAGGAGAGAAATTTGATAATTATAGTTACGTAATCAATGGAACACCTTCATTCAATCCGCAAATCACTAAAATTTTCGAGGTTTCATTAATATCACGAATCTCCTATTATGTCTGTATTGAACGTGGAATTTGCACCATTGTGATAATTGTGCTACCGTTTGTAGTTTTCTGTTGTAAATGCAGTGAATGTGGCATTTGAAGAAATTGTTGCATGTTGCAGGTTGCATTTTTGTTATTGATACATTGATTTGCTTTATTTTAAGTGGATGTGTTGTCGTCGTCGTCGTCTAACGAGATGGTAAAATCGCCCGGAAATAATGTCAGCCGAGAAAAAAAATCTGTTTACGGTTACCGGGAATGGCAAGGCAATAGTCAGTCAAGGAATTTCTTTCGGGCTGCCTAGGGATGACCGCAACATGGAAAATTAATTATGTACCTTTCTCACTTGGACTTCGCTACTCCCAACACAAATCTTCAAACCTCACCATTCACCCATTTGAATTTGAATTGGTTTCCCGCGCTAGTTTCATTTTCATTTGCAGTGAATACCGGGTGATGGAATCTAGTTTCTCGTTCCAACCGCAAGACCAGGCTTCTTGGCCAGAGAGACATGGCGCCTCAGCTTGATTTCTCTCATGAGTCCGCCGGAGCTGTAGTAACGCACTGCACGTGGAATTAGACATTAGAGAGCATTCCCAACATTACGACAAATTTTCTAGTTTGATATTGGTGACGAAGGAGTTGAAGAGGAAAATGAGTTAGTCATAGCGGCAGAGATTTATAAAGCCATCAGACGAGCGATGGTGAATGATGAGAGGTGATGGAAATGAGGAAGAGAGCCAAGGAACTCGGAGATTACGCTCGAATTATTATTGCAGTCGGAGAATATTCATCGAATGAGATGGAGTTTGTCGATCATTAATCTTGAACGAATGAAATCAAAGTATAATTTTTTCCAACTCTCAGAGTTAATGATTAGGCCTGGCAAGGTTTAAAATTGGAGTCTTGCAATATTTTATTAGCTAAGATATCTCATGGGCTTCAATTTATTGCATTACAGTTTATGATGTATGAGATACATACCATATGTAAACATAATCTCAGAAAATAAAGCCGAGTAGTTAAATAATTTTTATTTTCGTCAAGTTTAAAGAAAGAATAATCCCCTAGAGCTTTAATTTTGAAACAATTTCAACCTATTTTAGTATTTTAGTTTTGTGTTTTTAGTTGTCTTATAGGAGGGTTCAGTTATAAATCGACGGGTTATAAACGAAAATGTACAATGAAGTTAACATCAATTTTCTTGACACCATTTTTTGTATGTTATAATCCAATTCCACGATATTTCCTATGCCTATTTCCTTTTAATTTCACTTATACTCATATGTTTCAAAACATCACCAAATTCTCCATAAAACTAGCACAACCACATTTACCAATGTGGTTGATATACGCCGATAGGCCTATATCCACTACCCATCACATTAATTTATATATCAATAAATAAATATTATATATAATAAATTTATTATATTAACTTCAAAAATATATATTATATATTAATAAGAATATTAATATATTAAATATATTAATTATGATTAAAATCACAAAAATATTTTATATATATTAATAATATTATAAAAATATTAATAATATATATTAAAAATATTTATTAATATATTAACTATATACATACTATAAATTAACTTGAAATATATATAATATATATTAATATAAAAAAATATTAATAATATATAATAAATTAATATATCGTAGATGGTTATATTATTAATAAAGCAAAAGAACTAATAATATATTAATAATATATATTATAACATAGTTGGTTATATTATTATTATTAGAATAGTATAAATATTATAATATTTCTTTATAATCATTATTAGTAATATTATAATCTGATATTTATTAATAAATATTATTAGTAATATTATAATATTATATATATTTTTAATATTATAATAAGTATTAATAATATATATTAGAAATATTTATTAATATATTAATAATATTAACTATATACATACTATAAATTAACTTGAAATATATATAATATATATTAATAATATTTATCAATATAAAAATAATAAAAATAATATTTAATATTTTAAAATGTATTTATATATTAATATCATAAATGGTTATATTATTAATAAACCAAAAAAACTAATAAACCCAAGGGTTTAATATTATAAACCAAAGCAAGTGGTGAACCCAAGGGAAAATCCTTACCCAAAAAAGTATAAACCAAAGGAATTGGTGAACCCAAGGGAATAGATTTAAACATTGAGACAATGGTTGTCACAATCCGACGTTGGACCAACTATGACCAGGGTTGGCAATGGGTGATTTTCATATTGAGACAATGTTTCTCATAATGTGTCATTTGATCATGGATGACATTGATCGATTATTCATATTAAAAATAAAAAAAACTAATAAAACCAAGGGTTTAATATTATAAACCAAAGCAAGTGGTGAACCCAAGGGAAAATCATTACCCAATAAATTATAAACCAAAGGAATTGGTGAACCCAAAGGAATTGATTTAAACATTGAGACAATTGTTGTCGCAATGCAACGTTGGGCCAAGTATGACCATGGTTGGCCATGGGTGATTTTGATATTGATACAATGTTTGTCAGAATGTGACATTTGATCATGGATGACATTGATCGACTATTCATATTATAAACCATAAAACTAACAAACCCAAGGGTTTAATATTATAAACCAAAGGAATTGTTGAACCCAAGGGACAACCATTACCCAACAAATTATAAACCAAAAGGAATTGGTGAACCGAAGGGAATAGATTTAAACATTGAGACAATTGTTGTCGCAATGCGACGTTCGGCCAAGTATGACCATGGTTGGGCATGGGTGATTTTCATATTGATACAATGTTTGTCAGAATGTGACATTTGATCATGGATGACATTGATCGATTATTCATATTATAAACCAAAAAAACTAAAAACCCAAGTGTTTAATATTATAAACCAAAGCAAGTGGTGAACCCAAGGGAAAATCATTACCCAAAAAATTATAAAGCAAAGGAATTGGTGAACCCAAGGGAATTGATTTAAACATTGAGACAATTGTTGTCGTAATGTGACGTTGGGCCAAGTATGAACATGGTTGGCCATGGGTGATTTTCATATTGATACAATGTTCATCAGAATGTGACATTTGATCATGGATGACATTGATCGATTATTCATATTATAAACCAAAAAAACTAATAAACCCAAGGGAATTGATTTAAACATTAAGACAATTGTTGTCGCAATGCGACGTTGGGCCAATTATGACCATGGTTGGCCATGGGTGATTTTGATATTGATACAATGTTTGTCAGAATGTGACATTTGATCATGGATGACATTGATCGATTATTCATATTATAAACCAAAAAAAATAAAAAACCCAAGGGTTTAATATTATAAACCAAAGCAAGTGGTGAACCCAAGGGAAAATCATTACCCAAAAAATTATAAACCAAAGGAATTGGTGAACCCAAGGGAATTGATTTAAACATTGAGACAATTGTTGTCATAATGTGACGTTGGGCCAAGTATGAACATGGTTGGCCATGGGTGATTTTCATATTGATACAATGTTTGTCAGAATGTGACATTTGATCATGGATGACATTGATCGATTATTCATATTATAAACCAAAAAAACTAATAAACCCAAGGGAATTGATTTAAAAATTAAGACAATTGTTGTCGCAATGCGACGTTGGGCCAAGTATGACCATGGTTGGCCATGCGTGATTTTGATATTGATACAATGTTTGTCAGAATGTGACATTTGATCATGGATGACATTGATCGATTATTCATATTATAAACCAAAAAAACTAAAAAACCCAAGAGTTTAATATTATAAACCAAAGCAAGTGGTGAACCCAAGGGAGAATCATTACCCAAAAAATTATAAACCAAAGGAATTGGTGAACCCAAGGGAATTGATTTAAACATTGAGGCAATTGTTGTCACAATGCGACGTTGGGCCAAGTATGACCATGGTTGGCCATGGGTGATTTTCATATTGATACAATGTTTGTCAGAATGTGACATTTGATCATGGATGACATTTATCGATTATTCATATTATCAGTAAAAAAAATAATAAACCCAAGGGTTTAATATTATAAACCAAAGGACTTGGTGAACCCAAGTGACAACCATTACCCAACAAATTATAAACCAAAAGGAATTGGTGAACCCAAGGGAATAGATTTAAACATTGAGACAATGGTTGTCACAATGCAACGTTGGACCAACTATGACCATGGCTGGCGATGGATGATTTTCATATTGAGACAATGTTTCTCATAATGTTTCATTTGATCATGGATGACATTGAACATTTATTCATATTATAAAAAAAAAATAATAATAAACCCAAGGGTTTAATATTATAAACCAAAGAAAGTGGTGAACCCAAGGGAAAATCCCTACCCAAAAAATTATAAACCAAAGGAATTGGTGAACCCAAGGGAATTGATTTAAACATTGAGACAATTGTTGGCGCAATGCGACGTTGGGCCAAGTATGACCATGGTTGGCCATGGGTGATTTTGATATTGATACAATGTTTGTCAGAATGTCACATTTGATCATGGATGACATTGATCGAATATTCATATATAAACCAAAAAAACTAATAAACCCAAGGGTTTAATATTATAAACCAAAGCAAGTGGTGAACCCAAGGGAAAATCATTACTCAAAAAATTATAAACCAAAGGAATTGGTGAACCCAAGGGAATTGATTTAAACATTGAGACAATTGTTTTCGCAATGCGACGTTGGGCCAAGTATGACCATGGTTGGCCATGGGTGATTTTCATATTCAGACAATGTTTGTCAGAATGTGAAATTTGATCATGGATGACATTGATCGATTATTCATATTATAAACCAAAAAAAGTAATAAACCCAAGGGTTTAATATTATAAACCAAAGGAATTGGTGAACCCAAGGGACAACCATTACCCAACAAATTATAAACCAAAAGGAATTGGTGAACCCAAGGGAATAGATTCAAACATTGAGACAATGGTTGTCACAATGCAACGTTGGACCAACTATGACCATGGCTGGCGATGGATGATTTTCATATTGAGACAATGTTTCTCATAATGTGTCATTTGATCATGGATGACATTGATCGATTATTCATATTATAAACCAAAAAAATTAATAAACCCAAGGGTTTAATATTATAAACCAAAGAAAGTGGTGAACCCAAGGGAAAATCCTTACCCAAAAAATTATAAACCAAAGGAATTGGTGAACCCAAGGGAATTGATCTAAACATTGAGACAAGTGTTGGCGCAATGCGACGTTGGGCCAAGTATGACCATGGTTGGCCATGGGTGATTTTGATATTGATACAATCTTTGTCAGAATGTGACATTTGATCATGGATGACATTGATCGATTATTCATATTATAAACCAAAAGAACTAAAAAACCCAAGGGTTTAATATTATAAACCAAAGCAAGTGGTGAACCCAAGGGAAAATCATTACCTAAAAAATTATAAACCAAATGAATTGGTGAACCCAAGGGAATTGATTTAAACATTGAGACAATTTGATCATGGATGACATTGATCGTTTATTCATATTATAAACCAAAAAAACTAATAAACCCAAGGATTTAATATTATAAACCAAAGGAATTGGTGAACCCAAGGGACAACCATTACCCAACAAATTATAAACCAATAGGAATTGGTGAACCCAAGGGAATAGATTTAGACATTGAGACAATGGTTGTCACAATGCAACGTTGGACCAACTATGACCATGGCCGGCGATGGATGATTTTAATATTGGTTCACCAAAGGAATTGGTGAACCCAAGGGAATTCATTTAAACATTGAGACAATTGTTGTCACAATGCGACATTGGACCAAATATGACCAGGGTTGGCCATGGGTGATTTTCATATTGAGACAATATTCGTCGGAATGTGACATTTGATCATGGATGACATTGATTGATTATTCGTATTATAAACCAAAAGAACTAATAAACCCAAGGGTTTAATATTATAAACTAAAGGAATTGGTGAACCCAAGGGACAACTATTACCCAATAAATTATAAAACAAAAGGAATTGGTGAACCCAAGGGAATTGATTTAAACATTGAGACAATTGTTGTCACAATGCAACATTGGACCAACTATGACCATGGTTGGCCATGGGTCATTTTCATATTGAGACAATGTTTGTCAGATTGTGTCATTTGATCATGGATGACATTGATTGATTATTCATATTATAAACCAAAAAAACTAATAAACCCAAGGGTTTAATATTATAACCAAAGGAATTGGTGAAACCAAGGGAATTGATTTAAACATTGAGACAATTGTTGTCACAATGCGACGTTTGACCAAGTATGACCATGGTTGGGCATGGGTGATTTTCATATTCATACAATTTTTGTGAGAAGGTGACATTTGATCATGGATGAAATTGATCGATTATTGATATTATAAACCAAAAAAACTAATAAACCCAAGGGTTTAATATTATAAAGCAAAGGAATTACCCAAAAAATTAAAAACCAAAGTAATTGGTGAACCCAAGGGAATTGATTTAAACATTGACACAATTGTTGTCACAATGCGACATTGGACCAACTAACTTAAAATTTAAGTTATTTTAACTTTTTAATTTTAGTAGATTTTTTTTGTCATTTTTAAAGTTATAACTAAAGTTATAATATATTTTTAATTTTTAAATTTTGTGTTTTTTAATTTTTGAATATGTGCTAATTTTTTTTGTCATTTTTAAAGTTATAACTTTTAAAGTTTTAATATATTCTTAATTTTTTAATTTTGAGTTTTATAAATTTTTTGTTTTATAATTTTTGAATTTGTGATTTTCATTTTAACAAATAAAAATAAATTAAATAATTTGTTTTTTACTTTAAATTTTAATACATTTTATTTTTTTATTGTTTTTAAATTTAAATATAATATAGTTTATTTATTTTTCGGTGACTTTTAAAATTATTTGAAATTTTTTATTTTAGTAATTTAAAAAGGTTTAACAAGTTTTAAATTTTCCCGTGACTTTTAAAATTTAAATTATTTTAACTTTTTTATTTTACTAATTTTTTCTCTTTTTAAAGTTATAACTTTTAAAGTTATAACTAAAGTTATAACTTTTAAAGTTATAATATTTTTTAATTTTTTAATTTTGTGTTTTATAATTTTTGAATTTGTGCTAATTTTTTTTTGTCATTTTTAAAGTTATAACTTTTAAAGTTTTAATATATTTTTAATTTTTTAATTTTGTGTTTTATAAATTTTGAATTTGTGATTTTTATTTTAACAAATAAAAATAAATTAAATAATTTGCTTTTGTGCTTTTAAATTTAATATAATATTATTTATTTATTTTTTAAAAAAATTAACAAGTTTTTTATTTTCTTTTAAAATTTAAATTATTTTAACTTTTTTATTTAGTAATTTAAAAAGATTTAACAAGCTTTAAATTTTCCCGTGTCTTTTAAAGTTGTAATATATTTTTTTAATTTGTAATTTTTTTTATTTTAATTTCTGATTTTTATTTTAAGAAATAAAAATAAACTAAATAATTTGTTTTTTAGATCAAAGTTTAGTCTCAGTGGAGTTTAACCACCACTATCATCATTTGACCTCTATATTTTTGTTATTGTTTTTAATTTTTAATATAATATAATTTATTTAAGTTTTAAGTTTTATTTTATATGACTCTTATTGATATAATATTTTTTTTAATTAAAAAAAAAGTAAAAATAAATCTAAAATGACGAAAAGTAAATGAACGAGGACCAACCAAACAAAAATAGGCTTTTGATTTCATTTACTAATGTGAATCACTGAATGGTTTGATTAGGATTATGATGGTTTATAATTTAATTATTTAAGCATGGGGTGGGATATGCAAATAGATGGGGGCCCCAACTTGATATATCAAGCCCACCATTATTATAATCTTCGGATACACTGCATAACATAGAGGGCAGGGCTATAATTTCCAGATATAAATATACATAGCATACAGCGCAGTGTTTTAATTATTTTGAAGACGCATTAAACCAGAGGAAAATTCTCAATAATTATTATCACCACACAACATACATAAAATTTCAATGGATAAATATCTGCATTGAGTTTCCCAATCTAAAACATCTTAATCATTTCGAAGGCTCATTAAACCAGAGGATAATTCTCAATAATTTTTAGTACCACACCACATACATACATAAAATCTCAATGGATAAACATCTACATTGAGTCGCACAATCTAAAACATCTTAAATATGCACCCCAAAACAACAAAATAACCAGATAACATAACAACTTAACTAAATGCACCAGATAACCAGATAACATAACAGTAACTAAATGCACCCCATTTATTGTGTTAACGAGCCAGATAACAGTAACTAAATATACCCCATTTAGTTATGTTAATTATTTTTATCACAGTAGACCTCGCTGCCATCGGTGATATGCAGAGTGCAGTCAGAATATGGAGCGACACAAAAATTGCAATAAGGTCGAAGGTGTTCGTCTCCTGTCTCCGGGCAAGTCGTGTATGACACGGAGAAGCAATCTTCAGGACATGCTGTCATTCATACCAACAAAAAAAACAATTTGTATGTGAATTTGTATGTGAATTTGGTTTTTTAGAGCTATATTGGTGATGTGTTAACATTTGGTGAGTCAATGCAGGGAGTTGTGGCATCTGGAATAGCGTTCTCTATAATGACATGGTGTATTCGCAGAAAAGAGCCTCTGTTTGTCTCGGTGTTTAGTCCATTGTTGCTTATAATCGTGGCAATTATGAGCTCCATACTGCTTGACGAGAAGCTCCATTTGGGAAGGTTTGAATTAGAATACAATTATAGAATTTCAAAGTTGTTGTGTGTGAAAGTTTCGAAGTTGTTGTGTGTGAAAGTATGGCTATATGTAAGAAATTGTTGTTCTCTGTTGCATGCAGTGTCATAGGTTCGATTCTGATTGTTGGAGGTCTATATGGGGTGGTATGGGGTAAAACAAAGGAAGCATATAAGATTTTGAAGATACCCAAGAGGGATTCGGATGACAGCTACAATAGTCAGGAATTATCAAGCCACTCTAGGCATGAAATATCTAATAGCAAGGAGTTTATAATTAACACATAGCAGCAGCAGAATGACGATGAATTGGCATCCTCTAAACCGAAGAAACCAGTGACAGAATCCGTGGAAATCTGCTGTGAGAGGGCATTGATGAGTGTCGGGAAGCAGGTAGTCATTGACTGCTCTAGCTTAAATGGAGGTGCTCTAGGGAATGATCAAATTGTTAGTACTGGAGAAGATTCGGCTCCTGAAGAACAAGAAGAGGTTACAGGCGTTGGCAAGGTATGAATAATATAGTTACTAGTAACACAATTTTTTTTTCTTCCTTCTAGTACCACACCACACCATACCATACCCGTTATATGGGACGCCATATTTAGTTTTCCTAGTCCCCATTGATATAGATAGATAATTATAACACATACCAATTCTTATTTGTGATAGCTTAAATTACAACGAGATACCAAATGTTATTTGAGTGCTTTGCTGGAATACATAATCATATTATATTGTAATGTATTATGGGCTCAGGCAGGCCTGCCTAGCTCGGACAATCAATGGAATTTGGAGAGAATCCAACCACAAAGAGTTAACTGAGAGACCACACATGATAACCTACCAAGAAAAGAAGCAACGTCGGATTCATCCATCTAATCTCCACCTTTTTCTAGCTACATCACTAATGCTGGCGAATCTCAATATGAACCCAGCGACAGTTATTGATGTAGTAGAATATTTGGTATGCAATGTCAGCAAGGGTGACGTGTCTTGCTTCATTCATTCTGAACCATTGCGTAAAGTAACATGAGATTTGATTAGGCCAACTAATTCATCGATAATGACTAGGTTTCCGCAGAAAAAGAGTAGCATTTGCTAAGCTAACAAAGTATCAAAATAACAAAGTATCAAAATTAGATCAAGCGTTTACCTAATACAACACGATAATGAGTAAAAGAAAGAAAACTCAATTAAGGGTAATGAAGAAGTAATGCATAAGGATTGACCAACATATTAGAACGAAATCGAAAAGCAAAAGAGAATAAACAAAATTCCAAGAAACCAACATACCCAAAAGGATAATGGTCACAAAAAAAAAAAAAAAACTGAACCTGCAACTGAACCTATATCATTAAAGTAGGAATCATGTATTTGGCACAAAACTGACCCATAAATGCATAACACAAGTACGAGAATTCCAGATCATGACTGACAAACAGGTGTCAAATGACATATAAGCCAAGTTAATCATGTTGTAAATGACTGACAAACTGAAGCAGAGATTGGCGACCTTATTGCAATTATTGTGTCGCTCCATATTCGTCTCCTATCTCCGGGCAAGTCGTGTATGACACGGAGAAGCAATCTTCAGGACATGCTGTCATTCATACCAACAACAACAACAA
The DNA here is from genome assembly GCA_034641835.2 of Pinus albicaulis. Lineage (NCBI taxonomy): Eukaryota > Viridiplantae > Streptophyta > Pinopsida > Pinales > Pinaceae > Pinus > Pinus albicaulis. Next base: position 525,547,225 of record CM076580.1, read on the forward strand.
ATGCAGTCAAACATTGCCAGAAAGAGAGCCTTAGGGATTCAATTCACTAGACTGTATAAGCACAAGGAGACGCTTACATGGTTTCGCATCACTTCATTGTGCATTGAAAGACATTGTTAGAAGCATAACACCTGTTCATACAACATCACCAACCACGTCTGAATCAGAGGAACGCTAATGTTGCTGGCCTCATATAAAATCGAATCAATTACCACTTACCTAATATTTTATCAGTATAAAAATTTCAATGAAAAATGGTCATAAGAACCTTGGACATACAGACCTACTGAAAGCCACAGAATTTGCATAACCACATTGTAATTTCGGGTAAACGCCATGATATGATGATTCCTGTCGTTACCTCTCGCGCTCTCTGATCTTAAATGGTTGATATTGCGAATTGTAAAGATGTGCATGGAAAGGCAAAGCCGAGCGATGTGAATGGAAAGCGAAATCCAAGAAATGTGGATGAAAAGCCAAAAGCAAACGATGTGAATGGAACAAAAGGTGTGCAGGAAAATAGCAAGCCAAATGGAACAAAAGGTGTGCCGGAAAATAGAAAGCCCATTAATGGCTGTTATCAAACAAGAACGCCAAACAGGTCGCAATTAATGGCTGGAAGCGCCGTTCCGGTCCATGGTATCCGTCCAGGAGGTGCAGAAGGGTTATGAAAGCACGAGAGATGTCCCCTACACCTACATGACTGTTACCGTTTCTTGGCCTTCACACCACCCTTCTGCGTCTGCCAGATGTCCCCGGTGGCTACAACCCCGTCCCCCTCCTCAACGTTCACGAGAGGCATGAGGAGACCCTTGGGAACGTGCGCACCAGTGGTCAGGCCGTTCGGATGCCTTCACCGCCAAGTGTATACCCAGTTTCAACACTTGGAGAAGATTTAATGTTTCGGTTTCCTTCTAGTTGTTAATCTTGATAGGTGGCGGTCAGCGAATGGCACAGTAAATTTTTAATCAAGATTTGTAAAAAATTAATTTAAGTACGGTTTAAACACGTGATTTAGATATGCAAGGAAGTTAGTGGGGTAGATTTCATCCATGGATTGAGTGGCGACGACCAGAATATACCGGCATCTTCCAATCCTGACCATCAGATCAAAAAAATTAATTAGCCTAATCACAAAACATGCTCCTTCCGACATGGGGTTACGCCTATCGGCGTAATTATATATTGCAAAACATCACTACTCACTAATTAAGTTTCATTTATTTTAAGAGAAGTATATAGTCTATCCATGAATCAAAATTCAAACCCTCGTAATAATTCAACTTTTATATATATATATATATATATATATATATATATATTTATTGTTTTTAAGTATCCATTTCACTGATCATAAAATCACGATCAAATTTCATCTAATTAGCAGATTGTGAACTTACAATCCTTTTTTTAAAGCATAAAAATATTTATTTAATGAAAAAACTACTTGGAAAAAAAATGTTTTAAATCAAATTTAGAGAAGGCATTCACTATGTTGGTTAAAAAAAACTGTTATTTAAAATTTTTAGTGCAACTTTTTATTTATTTATTTATTTTAATTTTCCAATAATAAAATGAGCAATATTTATGTTTTTTTTTTTTTTTTTGTTGCTAGTTTAATTTTGATTACATTAATTTTAAATTTTAAGATTTTGAATATCAAATTCTACATTGTTAAATTATAAAGTGATGGGTTGAATTCTTTAATTCACATTATAATTGAAATGTATTGATATTGAAATTTGTCAGTTTAAATTATGGTTTAAATTTATATATATAAAGAGCCATAATGCAACTTATATCTTATAACAAATATAATTAAGATTTTTTTATATTCAATATAGTAAAAATTATGACATATTCGATAAGAAAAAGTGATATATGATTTTCTTTAAATTATTTGTATTGATTGTAATGAAAGTTATAACCAAAAAACATCGTACAATATATAGAAAGTATAACTTTATAATGGTTATGGGTTTAATGCATATCATATAGAAAAGACCAAAATCAACTTATAATATATAATAGTGAGAAGGAAAATCCAATACATAACATCAAACCACTTAATAAAACGGTAGGATACCTTATGTGAATGACTATAAATAGATGAAAAATAACTTGTCTCAAAATATAAAATGAATATATGCTCATTGAGAGGATAAAAAGATTAATATTATATTAATATTTAATAGAATATTAAACTTGAATTTATCATGGTATTGGTAGAAAATAAATTTGAATCTTAGCTAATAAATTAATATTTAATGTTATAAAGTTATTGATAAAGAAGATGGTTAACCATTTTCTATATCTGGTTAACTTTAGTTTAGATAAACACATATATTAATTTTAAAATAAATTTAATAATTTTATTAAAGTTAAATTATATAATAATATTATTTTATATTTAACATAATTTTTAGATTAAAAGTATAAATTATATTTTTAATTGTTTTAAATTTATTAGAAACTAATAAATTTGTAAATTTAAAACTACACTATTAATAAATATTACTTTTTTCCATAGTTTATATGGTTTTTGTTATTGATAATATCTGGGAGGATATAATATGGATTTATTGACAAATAAGATACTCTTTGCAAGTAGATTTTCTAATTGGATTTCATGAATACTGTTTATATTCCTTATTTTACCTTTCATATAAATTGTCTTCATTTAAAGTTCACTATTTATAGGAAAACTGACTAAATAAAAATAAAAATAATAATTTAAGATGAGAATTCTACACATTTTTTGTGTGAGGATAATTAATATTTCGAAAATTAATTGTATTATGTAATTATTTACTGGAAAATGTAAAAACTAAAATATTCAGTTGATGAGTTCAATAAAGTGTATGTAAGTATTTATAATTTGAATTAGGATTAACCTCAATCATAGATTCCACTAAGATATTAGAGTTTTGGTAGATTAGGATTTTAGTTAAAAATATAAGGACAACTCAAGATAGAGGTTTCACACATGATCAAGGACAAGTCAGGATAGAGGTTATCCATGAGATAGCGGTTAAATATTGGGGAAATGTGTACTTTCTAGTAGTACACTAAGGCCACAAAAGAAGATTCATATAGTTGCATGTAGTAAAGCAAAAGTTCTTATGGTAGTATGGTTAGATCTGTAGATTAATATAGGTGAATCCATAAGACCGTATTGACAATCCATATAGTTCACTTAAGGAGGTTGTATGGTTATACGTTAGGCTATTTGTTTCCTTTTATTTCTCAAGTAGATTCTACCTCTTTCAAGTACCTTGAACACCTTATTTTTTTCTCAAGTACATTGTACCTCTTTCAGGTACCTCATATAACTATTAGGATTTAGAAAAATATCAAGGGTTCCATTTTTCTTTCAAATGAGTATCATAGAAGATAGAAAAAAGAAACTCTCGTTCCTTTAGAAAGTTAGAATAATGAATGTGAATATTATTTTTTGGGGGGGAGGGGTGGGAGGCGGAGCTCCTTTCATAATTAAACAAATGTACAAGATGACATGATCCTAATATTAGGTCTCCTTGGTATATATATAATAAATAAACTGAAATGGTCTAGCCAGCAATTCTAACATAAAAATATAAATGTAACAACTCAATATTTAGGGCTAAAAATTGTGCATCATGCTTAACATGAGGTTTTGCTTATATTTTAACATGATTCTCCCCTTGAAACAAGTGTTGACCTCAACTCTTGATCAGATGCAAATTTTTCTACATGAAAAATCATTTCCCCATATTACCTCTCCTACTAGTAAGTTGTTCCACTTGACAAGGTACTTAGTAATTACTCAATTTCACAACTACTTGACCCTATTTAAGGATTGTTTTTTGTTCTAACATGACATTTCCTTCTAAATCAAGCTTGCATAAAATAGTTTGAACTACGATCTTATCATTGGTTACATTTTTTAGGCAAGAAACATGGAATAATAGATGTACATGTCTCTTTATCAATTAATATTTAGACCTAGGTACCCCATGTTATGCCAACTAGGTAGATCTAGGTGGATCTTGAAGGAAATAACATTTTCTTAAATATATATATATATATATATATATATATATATATATATATATATATATATATAATACCCCCACCAATTTATGATGTAAATATATGTTCCTTGATATTAGGATGATGATTCAGAATCATTTTGCAAGCCTACATGCCTAAGTATCTATTTTATATATATTTCAAGGCCAACATGCCTATGCATATATGTTGATTTTTGTTATGTGGCCAAAGGGCCAGGATTTTCAATGTGATGTAACTGATGTACATATTTTATAATAAATAATATAAAACAGGCTAGTTATGGATCACACTCCATGGTAAAGAGTATGAAAGGCGTGCAAACCCACGATGAAAAAGGGAAATGGTGTTGGATGAGAGGTGTTGTTAATGTGGACCCATGGGGCCCACGTGGCTTCAAGGTGTGCCATATGACAAAGAGGCCATGTAGTTATTAGGATTATATATATTTATACTTGCCTGCAAGTCTGATGATAATTATGACACTAATTAAGATGATGACGACTATGATTTTGTGGAAGTATTTAGATTTTTGTTGTGAGAATCCAATTGGTGAGCCCTGGGCTTAGGCCTCAGACTAGGTGGGAGTTGTGTTGATTTTTGGCCTAAAGTGTGCCTAGGTGGGAGTAGCATGATTGTTGGGTTGGAACTTTGGCCATGAATCTATGGTTATTTTTTGTTATTTTTTCTTATGGAGTTGTGTCCCTGACTTGGGGGTGACTCATAGTTGAAATCTATGAACCATGTGGTCTATGGCAAGGCATAGCTTGGAAAGCCCATAGTGAATGAGTCTATTTCTACAAAATAGGTGTTCAAATAATGTGTTGTGTTGTTTACATGTTTTAATTTTAAAACCCTAGCTTCAAGAATTATGTACAAATGTATATAATAATTATAATTTTGTTTTGCATTACAATTATGTGTCATTTCCACTATTCATGTTATTTAATTGTGTACTTGGATGTAATTTACATTTAATATTGCTTTCCAAAAACCCCAGTTAGAGAATTCATGATATTATATTTAAATGTTGTCAATAGTGATTATTTCTATTGTGTATGTTGTAATTCCAATGTGTATGTATTAAAATGGTAAATATAAACGTTTGGTAACAACATTTATAAAAATCCACTATTTTCAGGCATAAAAATCATTGTATAAACATTAGGTTTTTTTTGAAGTTGCGAAGTAACTAAATATTTTAAGTGTTGGGGTTGTGGTAGTGTTTCCCATGGGGAGGTTGGGGACATTACATGAAAAATTTTTACACACACACAAATATACTAAGTGGATCTAGGTAGATATTATATCATGCTCGTATACACAAACGACATGATACATAGTATAAGATCCACCCATTTGTTTATTCATCTAGTCACCTAAAAAAAAATAAAAAAAATCCTACAAAATTATTTCTATAATTAAGTTCATTTCATTTTTCTTTTTCACAATCTAAAATATCTTCCATCAATTTTTTGTTGAACCATTTTTGTGTGTCTTCATCATAATTTTTTATCCCTTACACTTTCCTTTGAGCCTTGTTAAATCCCACACAATTGTTTTTTCAAAAGTTGTGTGTGGAACTTTTTACCACAATATTTTTGAACTCTCCATAATTTTTTCCCTGCACGTAGTCCATTTTGCACTATTTATATACTTATTCATTTCACAAGTGTGTATAAAACCATGCTATTTCCATAGGCATAGTTGTTGTTACTTTTGAAGACAGAGTTGTTGTCTCTCCTTTAGGCATGCCTGCTCACATTTTTGTTGTTGACCATAAAGAAGAAATTGTTGATGCTCCCATGGGCACACCTGCTACCACATTGGTAGATACTAGAGTGTTATTAACCAAGAAGAATCAATTTTTTCCATTCCCATAGAGAATAAAATGGTAACACGTTTTCCCTCTTTACCTCTGTATACCTTATCCAAGAAAAAAAAGTTACTCTTAGTGAAGAATCAAGAATTGCAAGTTATGATTGATGCAATGAAGAAAAAAATCCAATCAAAGGAAATCATTTGAGGGGTTAGAATCTGTCACCCTAGTAGTATATTCTCTTTCTTCCAAGGAAACCATTAAATAGTAAAAGGAGACAACCCCTGGAGAGGGAAGAGAAAATAAAGATATGAAAATATGGACTGCAAGTGCCACTATTAATAAATTGATTCAAACTAAAACTAGGACAGATGATGACAAGCAATGGATAACAGAACAAGAGGACATGTGGAAATACTTGTTGGCTTCTTATGATGAGGAGGTGATACCCCTCAAAGAACACCACAAAATTCTTAGAGAGAAGAAATAAAAAATTGTTGAGACAACATAAATCTACAAGATGAAATGGGAGGTAGAGGAAGAGGACAGGAAGAAAATGGATAAACTAGAGCAAAAATTTAAAAATTTAGAGATCCAAAAGGTCCAGTTGGGCATGTCGGTGGAGGTTTCCCATGTTGCAAATCTCCCTCTCCTCAATATAGAATGTTATTGAAAGAGAAATATTAATTGTTCCAAAAAATTGCATTAATGATTATTAAGCCTTTTGAAATATCTAGTCCTCTCACTTTCCTCACAACTTACAATGTAATCACAATGATAACAACCTCCTTTATGAGCTTTATCAATGTGATGTTTTATTATTCCATGACACAATACGAAACCACAATCATTTTGTGGGGGAGGTACAATTGAGAGCTTTCATTTCCTTTCTATCCAACCAAATTGATTGGGCTATAGATTACAAAATTGCAAAGAATAATTTTGGTAGAAGATTGAGGATAAAGGGAGAACACTAAATTCCCATATAAGTTATCGATAATCACAAGACCTGGATCTCTTCTCCCCCTAAGGCAACGTTTGCACTAAAGAATAAATAGGAAACTATTATGGAATGACTTCATCAAATAAATATATTCAATGAACTTGTTGAGGAAGGGTGTAAAATGAGGTGGAAATAACCTAGGGGAGACATCTGGTAGAACATGACATTCAATCTTAGGAATCTACAAATTTCCATGTAATGGGTACAAAGATATGTCAAGTGCATGGGACAATGAAAAGATAATTGGATTGGGTTGAACTTCCATTATCTAATGATATTATTTTCAGACAAGCCCTCCAAGATGGAATTTAAATTGTCTAAGAAAAAATAGGTGTCCTATTGGAAGTAGAAAAAGGAGGATACCTCCTTCTACATGAAGCATGGAAATCAAATTTCAACCTCAATAACCTTAATGGGATCCTTGTCCTCTTTGACTTTGAGCAACCATTGGTTTCATAAGGGACATGCAACCATTTTGGCTAGGGGGAGATGGAGGTTGTCCAAATTGGCATATTTTCAACACCTGTATGTAACCTTTTCGATATAATTCTCCCATTTTCAATCACCTCTTTATTCCCTTTTTATGATGTATGAATACTATTTTTTTCACCACTTTTGTGGTTGTTCTTATAAATTATGTTGTGAAAATGTTATCTTTCGTCCTAATATTGTCATACAAGAGAAAAATAGCGTGAGAGAAACTCCTCTATTTCGTTGCAACTCTCTACTACACTGCAATGCTAATAATAATTTATCGTTCAAAATAAACTATTAATTCATTTGAAAGATTAATGGAACCCTTGATATTTTTCTAAATCCTAATAGTTGGATGAGGTACCTGAAAGAGGTATAATCTATTTAAGAAACAAAGAGAAACAAATAAGGTGTACAAGGTACCTAAAAGAGGCACAATCTACTTGAGAAATAAAAGGAAACAAATAGCCTAAAGTATAACCATAAAAACTCCTTATATGAACTATATGGATTGTTGATATGGTCTTATGGATTCACGTATATGAATCTACAAATCTAACCTCATGAATGTGAATAATAATACTCAAATCCAATTAGAAAATCGACTTTAAAAGATTATATTATTTTTCATTACGTCCATACTTTATCCTCCCATATATTATCAATAACAAAAACCATATAAACTATGAAAAAAAAGAAAACTTTATTAATAATGTAGTTTAAACTTTATAAATTGATTAATTTTAAATATATTTAAAATAATTAAAAACACAATTTATACTTTTAATTTTAAAATAATGATAAATATTAAATAATAATATTATATAACTTAACTTAAATAAACCCATTTAAAAATATTCAATTTATTTTCAAATTCATATATATATATATATATATATATATATATATATATATATATAACCAAATTAAAGTTAGTCACATATACAAAGTGGTTAATCATCTTCTTTAGCAATAACTTTATAACATGTTAATCATGTTGCTATTTTCCATCTATTTATAATCATTCACATAAGGTCTCTGACCCTTTTATTAACTGGTTTGTTGTTATGCACTGGGTTTTCCTTCACACTTCTATTTCCATTTATTATTGGTTTCTTTTGGTCTTTTCTATATGATATGCATGCAACCTATAAACATTAAAAAGTTATAACTTTCTATATATTATATGTTGTTTTTTTCTATAACTTCTATTACCATTAATACAAATAAATTAACTAAAATCATATATAATTTACTCTTACAGATATATCATAACTTTCACTATATTCAATATAAAAAAATTCTGAATTATATTTTAAATGATTAAACATAAGTTGTGTTACGACTCTCAATACATATAAATTTAAACCATAATTTAAACTATAATTTAAACTTTAATTTCAATATCAATACATTTTAATTATAATTTAAATTAACAAAGTAAACCCATCACCTCATTGTTGAATTTGATATTCAAAATCCTAATTTCAAATTAATATAATCCAAAATTAAAACAACAACTAAAAAACATAGTAATTGTATTTGGAAGTTTTGTTCATTTCATTATTAGAAAATTAAAAAGAAAAAAGAAACACGCACACAAAAAATAAAAGTAAAAACTAAAAACAAGCTTCACTTAGAAGTTTACATAACAGTCTTTTCAAACCTAGTGAATATCTCCTCTAAATAGTTTCTATTAATTTTTTCCATTAAATATATATCTTTATACTGAAAAAAGATGTCATATAATGTGTTAATTAGATGAAATTTAATACTTATTTTATGATCAATAAACTAGATATTTAAAAAAAAAAAAAAAAACATATTTTTTTTAAATATATATATCAAATTTAGGACATGTTGCAATGAATTTGAACACTCTTACTGTACATATAATTGAAGGATTGAAGTCTGTGGGGTTTTGGTTAAATGGTGATGAGGCTGGCTATTATAGCACTCATCACAGGTTCAATTCTCTTCCCCGATCGGGGTGATGTATGTGGACATGTTGATGAAAATAGAGTGAAAAAAAGAAGAAGTGAAAAATGAAAAGAACTACCAAACTTACAAAAAAAAATAACTAGCACAACCACATTAGTAAAAACTAATGTGGTTGATATACGCCGATAGGTGTATATAAAATAGATTTACAACCACATTACCAATGTGGTTGATATACGCCGATAAGCCTATATCCACTACCCATCACATTAATTTATATATCAATAAATAAATATTATATATAATAATTTTATTATATTAACTTGAAATATATATATTATATATTAATAAGAATATCAATAAATTAAATATATTAATTATGATTAAAATCACAAAAATATTATATATATATTAATAATATTATAATAAGTATTAATAATATATATTAAAAATATTTATTAATATATTAAAAGTATTAACTATATACATACTATAAATAAACTTGAAATATATATAATATATATTAATATAAAAATAATATTAATAATATATAAGAATTTAATATTTATTTATATATTAATATCATAGATGGTTATATTATTAATAAACCAAAATAACTAATGTTATATCATAGTTGGTTATATTATTAATAATATTATAATATTACTAATAATCATTATTTATAAATATTTGAATATTTATTTATAATGATTATTAGTAATAATATAATATTATTAATATTACTAAATAAATATTAAAATATTATAATATTATTAATAATACATATTAATAATATTATAATATTATTAATATATATTATTAATAAATATTCAAATATTTATTAATAATATATATTAATAATATTATAATATTACTAATAATCATTATTAATAAATATTTGAATATTTATTTAAAATGATTATTAGTAATATTATAATATTATTAATATTAACCAAAGGTTTAAATATTATAAACATAAGGGATCAATATTAAAAACACAAGAGATTAATAAACCGTAAGAATTGATATTTTAAACTAAAAAGCCTAATAAATTAATAATCCATAAGAATCAGTATTTTAAACATAAGATATTAATAAACCAACGAGATTATTAACATTATAAACCAAAAGAACTAATAGACCCAAGGGTTTAATGTTATAAAACAGAGGAATCAGTGAACCCAAGGGATAAATATCATAAACCTAACGGATGAATATTATAAACAACAAAGATTAATAAACCCCAAGAATTAATATTTTAAACTAAAAAATCTAAGAAATTAACAAACCCTCAGAATTAGTATTTTAAACTCAAGAGAGTAATAAACCAAGGGAATTGATTTAAATATTGAAATAATTGTTGTCACAATGCGACGTTCGACCAACTATGACCATGGTTGGCCATGGGTGATATTCATATTGAGAGAATGTTTGTCAGAATGTGACATTTGATCATGGATGACATAAACCCAAGGGTTTAATATTATAAACCAAAAGAATTGGTGAACCGAAGGGAAAACCATTACCCAACAAATTATAAACCAAAGGAATTGGTGAACCCAAGGGAATTGATTTAAAAATTGAGACAATTGTTGTCACAATGCGACGTTTGACCAAATATGACCATGGTTGGCCATGAGTGATATTCATATAGAGACAATGTTTGTCAAAATGCAACATTTTATCATGGATGACATAAACCCAAGGGTTTAATATTATAAACCAAAAGAATTGGTGAACCCAAGGGAAAACCATTACCCAAAAAATTATAAACCGAAGGAATTGGTGAACCCAAGGGAATTGATTTAAACATTGAGACATTTGTTGTCACAATGCGACGTTCGACCAACTATGACCATGGTTGGCCATGGGCGATTTTCATATTGAAACAATGTTTGTCAGAATGTGACATTTGATCACGGATGACATTGATCGATTATTTATATTATAAACCAAAAGAAGTAATAAACCCAAGGGTTTAATATTATAAACCAAAGGAATTGGTGAACCCAAGGGAATTGATTTAAACATTGAGACAATTGCTGTCAGAATGTGACGTTCGACCAACCATGACCATGGTTGGCCATGGGTGATTTTCATATTGAGACAATGTTTGTCAGAATGTGACATTTGATCATGGATGACATTGATCGATTATTTATATTATAAACCAAAAGAACTAATAAACCCAAGGGTTTAATATTATAAACCAAAGGAATTGGTGAACTCAAGGGAAAACCATTATCGAACAAATTATAAACCAAAGGAATTGGTGAACCCAAGGGAATTCATTTAAACATTGAGACAATTGTTGTCATTATTCATATTATAAACCAAAAGAACTAATAAACCCAAGGCTTTAATATTATAAACCAAAAGAATTGGTGAACCCAAGGGAAAACCATTACCCAACAAATTATAAACCAAAGGAATTGGTGAACCCAAGGGAATTGATTTAAACATGGATGACATTGATCGATTATTTATATTATAAACCAAAAGAACTAACTTAATAAACACAAGGTTTAATATTATAAACCAAAGGAATTGGTCAAGATGGAAGCCATTCTCCAGCAATTTACAATAAAGATTGGTGAACCCAAGAATTGATTTAAACATTGAGACAATTGTTGTCTGATAAATAGCCTTCGACCAAATATATGACCATGGTTGGCCATGGATGATTTTCATATTGAGACAATGTTTGTCAGAATGTGACATTTGATCATGGATGACATTGATCGATTATTCATATTATAAACCAAAAGAACTAATAAACCCAAGGGTTTAATATCATAAACCAAAGGAATTGATGAACCCAAGGCAAAACCATTACCCAACAAATTATAAACCAAAGGAATTGGTGAACCCAAGGGAATTCATTTAAACATTGAGACAATTGTTGTCACAATGCGACGTTGGACCATGTATGACCATGGTTGGCCATGGATGATTTCATATTCAAACAATTTGATGATGGATGACATTGATCAATTATTCATATTATAAACCAAAATAACTAATAAACCCAAGGGTTTGATATTATAAACCAAAGGAATTGGTGAACCCAAGGGAATTGATTTAAACATTGAGACAATTGTTGTCACAATGCGACGTTCGACCAACTATGACCATGGTTGGCCATGAGTGATTTTCATATTGAGACAATATTTGTCAGAATGTGACATTTGATCATGGATGACATTGATCGATTATTCATATTATAAACCAAAAGAACCAATAAACCCAAGGGTTTAATATTATAAACCAAAGGAATTGGTGAACCCAAGGGGATTGATTTAAACATTGAGACAATTGTTCTCACAATGCGACATTTGATTATGGATGACATTGATCGATTATTCATATTATAAACCAAAAGAACTAATAACCCCAAGGGTTTAATATTATAAACCAAAGGAATTGGTGAACCAAAGGGAATTGATTTAAATATTGAGACAATTGTTGTCACAATGCGACGTTCGACCAACTATGACCATGGTTGGCCATGGGTGATATTCATATTGAGACAATGATTTTCAGAATGTGACATTTGATCGTGGATGACCTAAACAAAAGGCTTTAATATTATAAACCAAAATAATTGCTGAACCCAAGGGAAACCATTACCCAACAAATTATAAACGAAAGGAATTGGTGAACCCAAGGGAATTGATTTAAACATTGAGACAATTGTTGTCAGAATGCGACGTTCGACCAACTATGACCATGGTTGGCCATGGGTGATTTTCATATTGAGACAATGTTTGTCAGAATGTGACATTTGATCATGGATGACATTGATCGACTATTTATATTATAAACCAAAAGAAGTAATAAACCCAAGGGTTTAATATTATAAACCAAAAGAATTGGTGAACCCAAGGGAAAACCATTACCCAACAAATTATAAACCAAAGGAATTGGTGAACCCAAGGGAATTGATTTAAACATTGAGACAGTTGTTGTCACAATGCGACGTTCGACCAACTATGACCATGGTTGGCCATGGGTGATTTTCATATTGAGACAATGTTTGTCAGAATGTGACATTTGATCATGGATGACATTGATTGATTATTTATATTATAAACCAAAGAATTGGATTAATGCTTAGTGAAAACCGTGCAACAAATTATAAACCAAAGGAATTGGTGAACCCAAGGGAATTCATTTAAACATGGATGACATTGATCGATTATTTATATTATAAACCAAAATAACTAATAAACACAAGGATTTAATATTAATAATATTAAAAATAATATTCTTATTCTTATTCAAATTAATTAATATTAATAATAAAACTTATTTATTTATTAATATTAGTATATTCCTACATATTAATTATTTAATATCAAATACTAATGCAACTTATTATTACAATAATAAATATATAACAAAGTATAATAATATTTAATGTATTATTATTATTAACTTTAATATTAATATTGATAATATTAATTAAAACTAATATCAATAACATTTAATTAATATTAAGAGTGACATTAATATTAATATTTGTTAATAGTGGGTAACATTAATTTTAATCCTAATATCAAAGTATATTATATGTCTTTGTAAATTTTTAATAATATTATGATTAATAATTTTAATTATTAAATAAGGTTGATTATAGCTTAAAAAAATAAAATAAAATAAAAAATGCATTCCTAAGTTTGTGAAACGTATAGATAAACTTACAAAACCTCTATAAATCAAATTTCCATTATTCTATTTATTCCAAACATAGTTTCTACTAATCAAATATCCATGAAATTTGTACAAGTCAATATCTAATATCTAAATATTATATTGATTCCTTATCTATATTTTTTATTTTTGAAATCAATATTTAATGGTGTTTGGAAATGATTAAATTTATTTGATATTACTCATTGAACTTTATACATATTATACATATCATTTATAAATAAAATATAATTTTATAATAAAAATAAAAAATTATATATGAAAAATAAAAAGTCATTAATTTATTTTTTTCTCATAAAAAAATAAATAATTTAAAATGTTATGTATTTAAAATAAAAATAGAAAAAAATATTTAAATAAACCTAAGAGTATTTAAAAAAAAGAAAACAAATATACCTTCTTATTTTTTATATTATATTTTTATTTATATAGAGATCTTTATTAATATTTTCATTTTGTTTCAAGTGTAGATATTAAATTTATTAGAATCTCAAATTTACTAGAATCATTGAGAGTAAAAAAAATAAATAAAGAAACACGCTATATTAACAAATTAAAATTATCCTATAATTAATTTGATTATTTCATTTTTTTATATTTAATTAAACTACAATATCAAAAATAAAATATATTTAAATTGAAATTAAAAATAAAAATAATAAAAATAAATAGTACATCAAAATTATTTTAATAATATATTTTTATTATTTATTTTAATATTTAATTAATTAAAGTTTCAAAATAAATATAAAACATAAACATATTAAAACTATTTTAATAATATATTTTATAAACATCTTTTTAATTTGATACACAATTTCATAATTGAAAAAAGTAAATAGATATTAAAATAAATGAATTAGACCATCAAAACATAAGACTTAACATTGAGCTTAGTTTTAAGTGATAATTAGTATGAGTGTAAAATTTGAACTTACATATATGTAGAATTTTATATTTATAAATTGAAGTAGGCTCGCTGGACAAAGGCAAAAGCGAAACAATTAAATCACGTAAATTAAAAAATGATAAACATAAATATACAAAGACAGATAGGTTATTGTGTTCAATAAATGATCTAATTTTAATAATTTAACACATGGTATAATAGATCAAATTAAACTAAATTAGTACAGTACATAAATTACAAGAAACTATACCACAACACGTTAATGGAGGAGCAAATATTGACACATTATAAATTATACCATTGTACATTGATAGATAAACAAATCTTAACACATTATAAATGTATATATAGATTAAACTACACTAAAACTAAAGTACAATACTCGGTAAGGATGGATGGGATAATCTAAAGAAGACGAGGTAAAAATGTACAAAAAAATACTATCATAAAACTGCACAATATACTTAAAAAATACTATCTTATTATATTTTTTTAAGTTAAATAATTTTAAAACTAAGATATCTTTTAAAATATTAAATTTATTTTATAGAATTAAATCTCATTTTTTTTAAATAAAAAATAATTTTTTAAATTAATAGTTGATTGGGAATTTTTAAATTAAATTAATAATTCAATCTAAGTTGATTGGGATGTTTACACATATTTTTTAAATTAAGAAAAAAAAGATTTATGATTTCATTACATAAGCCAAAACTATTTTGTAATCATTATTCTAAATAAAAAAATGTAAACGCACTATTGAATCTTTCTTCAACAATGTCTCGGATCCCGAGAAATTTCATGACATAAACGGAAATTATTTTGTAATCATTATTCTAAATCAAAAAGGTTAACACACCATTAAATCTTTCTTCAACACTGTCTGAGATCCCCTATTTGCTACAGGAGAATTTCCCCTTTATTAATGTATTCCTAAAATATGTTGACTTCCTATTTACTAAGATATGATTTTTAAAATATGTTAAAAGGTATACATTCTATCTTTTCACATTTAAAATTATTCTATTTTAAAAAGAAATATATATTATACCAAGCTATTGGAAACAATCATCTTTAAATTGTTGAAGATATAATAATAATAATAATAAAGGTCATGGTTAGATTAGACACTAAATTGGTGTATTAAACTTTTTGTTTATAAGACAGGAGATCCACTTTCGTTGAGTGATTTGACTGCTAAATCTACTAAAAACAAACATATCCTACTTTTCTGGTTTCAAACCTATAACCTTTTAAAAAGAAACACATACTTTTAACTATTAAATGAACTCAAACTATATATTCTTAACCAATAAACATTAAACCTATTCAAAATTTAAACATTGAACCTATTCAAAATTTAAACATTGAACCTATTTAAATTATACTGGAAATTTTCGTGCTTGGCAATTGTATTTCCTACAAAAAGGGAATACTGACGCAGAGAGGCCAATTTCTTGCCAGCGAAAAAGCAAGCACCGAACTGTAATTACCAGAAAGAAACAACTTAAAGAGATAGCTTTAACCTCAAATATTGAATTTGGTTGATTGTCATCTTAATAAAGTGTCTGTCAATCAACAAGTGGTGCAATATTTTGGTTTCTTTTCGCTGGTCTCCTTTTCAAAAGAAATCTGTCCAGCTGCTAGGCCTTTGGCGTTAGAGTGAGAGCAAATTCCTCATCGGTATAGCGTTCATAATTTCAATCACACTTTCATGGATCTATTAATTCTCTTTGGGCACCACTGTTTGCTATCATATACTTAATTGAGTAAATATGTGACCACAGAGACCACAAATTAGAGGACTTACCAACAGTTGTAGAACGAAAGGTTGTGAAATTGTCCTTCACATTTCGGTTCCCTATCACCACTGTGACATCCATTCCATCTCCAACAAACATGATATTAGTTTTCTTCTTGTGCAACTCCACATTCTCTGCATAAACTCCTGCTTTTATATGAATTATGTATCTCGTCTAGCTCTTCTCGGGAGCTTTATTCACTGCCTCTGTAATGTTCATGTAATTCCCACTGTCGTCCTTCGCAACCATGGCGTTTGGCTTCACCGTGCTTGTGGCGGTTTGCAGAAGCCTTTGATCTCTGGCCGATATCCACATCGGAAAACTGTGGGAATCCATGGGCATGAAATTGGGGCCAGATTTTGCCGATAACAGACGGCGATTCTGAGTCAGAAAAGTTCGCCACAGCTTGGCCAGGCTTGAAGCTTCAGCTGAAATTTTCTTCACCATCGCCAGCGAATTGCTGACGAGATGAGAGACATTCCGCAGCCCTCCCAGCAAACGTTGCTTGAGATTCCCTTTGGAATGAGAGAAACTATCAATGCAGGTGTACTGGTTCGTGATGGCCGCGCCGAGTAATGTCTCGAGGTCACTGGCGTACTGTGGAATTGACATGAAAGTCGCGTTCTTCAAATCGGAGAGCGTGTTGTGCAATTCATCGAGCGTGTCGTGGAATAACTCGAAACAATCTTTCAGGGCACCGCGTTGTCTTTGGTTGAGTCCGGGGCGAGATAGCATGTGGGCTTTGGCGTCTGCTGCCTTGACTGCCTTTATACTTAGCTTCACGACGGCCTTCATAATCTCCATGGCGTCTGGCCATTTAGATCATCCAGGAAAGCTCGAAACGGCGGATACGCAGTATGTAATGATCATGCTCTCAGATGACAGCTCACAGGCATATCATCAACAACACGGCACAAATGAACGATGCTCCTTTTTTTGGTCTTGTGAAAAGATAAACGCCTGTTCGTTGGCCGAACCTTCCACTTCCCGAATCGCAATGCTTGCCACCACTATGGAGGTATGGGACACGTTGCACAAAGATTTCAACATGCACCGCTTGCTGCCACTATGGCTCCTGTGAAAGGCATGGGACACGTTGCAGAACAATTTCAACACTTGGAGAAGATTTAATGTTTCAGTTTCCTTCTAGTTGTTAATCTTGATAGGTGGCAATTAATAAATGGCACAGTAAATTTTTAATCAAGATTTGTAAAAAATTAATTTAAGTACGGTTTAAACATGTGATTTAGATATGCAAGGAAGTTAGTGGGGTAGATTTCATCCATTGATTGAGTGGCGACGACCAGAATATACCGACATCTCTCAATCTAGACCATTAGATCAAAAAAATTAATTAGCCTAATCACAAAACATGCTCCTTCCGATAAGAGGTTACGCCTATTGGCGTAATTAAAGGATTGAAAACATTCACGGTACATATAATTAAAAGATTTAAAACATTTTAGATGTAGTGAATTTGGACGTGCTCCTGAGTACAACATTTTTCATTTCAAAAACACTCTCTTAAAAAGATTTTTGATATACATTAATGAAAAATTTATCCAATTTAATATATCGTTATATCTTTCCTGAAATATTTTGCTCTATAAAGCTTAATACGTCATATTGCCTTTCGTGAAATATTCAGCTAACGAGTTTCTCGTTATGATACATTAACGTGCACTGTGGGCTAACGAGTTTCTCGTTATGATACATTAACGTGCATTGTGGGCTCATGGCCTCTGTATGAAACTCTCTGAAATTATATACATAGACGCAGGTTTTGTGAACATAAGCTAGGGAAAAATTAAAGCATGGTTTTTAGAGGGTTTGAGCTTTGACACATCCTTTAAAAAAAATGAAAGAAATTAAACTTAATCAACGAGTATTGGATTGTAACATGCACAAAAATGGTGTCAAGAAATTTAGGGCTAACTTCATTGTACATTATTTTAGTTTATAACTCGTCCATTTATGACTGTAACCCTCCTATAATACAAAATTAAAATAGGTTGAAATTGTTCCAAAATCAAAGTTCTCGACGATTAATCTTTCATTAAACTGTAAAAAGGAAAATTTATTTAACTAGTTGGCTTTATTTCGTGAGATTGAGCTTACCTTTGGTATGAATCTAATACATCATAAATTGTAATGCAATAAATTGAAGCCCATGAAATATCTCAGCTTATAAAATATTGCAATACTCCAATTTCAAACCTTGCCAGGCCTAATCATTAATTCTAAAAGTTGGCCAAAATCATAGTTTGATTTCGTTTGTTCAAGATTAATGATCGACAAACTCCAACTCATTTCATGAATTTCTCCGTCAGCCACAGTAATTCGAGCGGAATTTCTGAGTTCCTTGGCTCTCTTCTTCACTTCCATCGCCTCTTATCATTCGCCATCACTCGTCTGATGGCTTTCTCAACCTCTTTTCTCATTTTCCTCTGCTTTTGTCCACTTCTTCACTTCCAAGCTTATCTTCAACTCCTTCACCACTAATATCGAGTTAGTCAATTACTCCTAATGTTGAGACCAAACCATGATGAGAACACCCACGTTGATGCTCTCCAATGTCGAATTCCACAGATAATGCGTTACTGCAGCTCCAGTAGACTCATGAGATAAGACATCAAGCTGAGGCGCCCTGTCTCCCTTACCAAGAAGTCGCGTCCTGCGATTCGAGCCTCAGACTAGACTGAATACGGCAAACTGGATTCAATAACCCGGTATTCACTGCAAATCAAAATGAAACTAGCGCGGGAAACCAATTCAAATTCAAATCCGTGAATGGCGCGGTTTCAAGATTTGTGTTGGGAGTGCGAAGTCCAACTGCTGGGAAAGGCACATAATTAATTCGCCATGTCGGCGGTCATCCCCTGGCAGCCCGAAAGACATTAACTAACTAGTGCCGTTCCCGGTAACCGTAAACAGATTTCTTCTTACCGACAATTATTTCGGGCGATTCTATTGCCTTGCTAGATTACTCTTTATATATATTTTATTTTTTTTGTCTTGAATTTGTGATTTCTTATATTTTAATAATTAAACTCACTCAAACTATATATCAACATAAATAAATAAATAAAAACCCCAAAATTAACTTACCCACAACCTTTTTTGTGACATGGATCGTTACAATATTTCCATGAAAATACACATTTTGTGGTGGTCTGGAATGCAGATTTGCGGTCACATAACTCGGTGATATATCGCCAAGAGATTTAACCGTCAACTTTATCTGGTTATGTAAAATGACGTGTTGCATCATTGTATGAACATTAGTTACGGAATATTCCGTAACTAATGTTGCTTTGTAACAATAATAGTATGTCGTATGGTGTCCCCTCCCATGTCATTAAATTAAGTCTTCATTCATAATGAGTTGATTTTCAAATGATTCTTTGCTCCCTTCTTTGTTTTGAATTTATATTTACGTATGTAGATGTTTATTTTATATATATATATATATTTTATATATTTATATATATAGCTTACAAGATGTATAATATAATAAACGGGCTTTTTATACATTATTATTTTAAATGAGAGTTTATTTATATTTTTTAATATTAAGTTTTTAAGGGTACTTTTATTATATATAATAATATGTATAAAATTTTTATATTTTACATGTATTTGTAGGGATGGAGGTTATAAAAAGTTTACTAAAGAATTAAGTGAAACCAATAATATTATTTTTGAAGAAATGAGTTTAAATTGTCAAAACCTTTTACAATTCAAGTATCAAAATAAATTTTCAAGTGGCTGAAATTTAGAGGCAATGAGGCACTTTGAAATCAATATATGAAATGATCATAATCCAAACAACCAAAGTAGTAACCTCAAGGATCAAGACACGATGCAACTTGAGATATCAAACTCAAAAAATTCTAAAAAACTCAAAAGCCAAGGAATAAGAATAGGAGGATAAGTGAAATAATTGGGCATGGCTTCCATAGTCGTGAAAGGGATGAAAAGGATGTAATTGGTATTTTTATGGTTCTTTGAAGATCAATTTTGTTTTAGAATTGAATTAGACACATTTGTTGAATTGTTTATAGAAGTATTTTGAAACTTGTTGTGGCACGTATGCCACATCAAATTTATCCTTACCATGTTTTCTTCTAATAACCTTTTGTGTAGAGGGAAACCAAGGATTTTCTTGTCTCCATTATTTTCTTGAGGAAGATAAATGGCCATGGAGATGACGGTTTTTTAAGAATTTGACTTAGAAATGAAAGTTGATATTGATTTGTATACTATGGTCACATTTGTAGCTTAGTTGATTGGAACATACCACATTAGAGGTCAAGTAAGTGAATGCTTCTCCAGAATGAGCTTTGTTGCAAGTAAAAGAAGGAATGAAGCTTGTGTAAAGGAGGAACTAATGAAAATTGACTCTGGGTTTGAAGTGTTGAGATAAGGTGAATGATTAGGCACGAGAATCTAGGTGATAAGATTGAGTGAAAAATAACCCATCAAAAGGTTATGATAGTGAAATAAATAAAGTGAGGGTGCATTAACAGAGGAGGGTACTAATATGTCCTAAGGAAGAGTATGCTACATAGTGTAGATAAAAGGGAAGGAGACACTTGGATTAGTCAAAATTGGTTTTGATGGCAATGACTCTGAATTTTGGCCATGATCAAGATGTTGATCATAATGAAGTGATGAGAAGAAAGTGCCAGGCTTGGACTTAGAGTGTGGATCTAGCAAGTGAAAATTAGGTTTGAAAGCTAGGTCATGTTGAGATGAGCACAATAGATGATTGGAGAGTAAATATTAATAAGTATGAGAAAATTATCGATTTTCACGGGCTAGAGATACAATGACAGAAATGTGACATAGATGCATGGATGAGAGAACATAGACGAGATTTGATGGTGTTGAGGCCTAATAAAGGATTTATCATGTTATGAAGAGTCACATTAGTGCATGAATAGCCTAGAGTGATTGGTGCAAGTTTTATAGCCTAGACATAGGTATAATGCATTCTCTAATATTGTTATAAGACATGTTCTTGAGGCATACTTGTTGTAGTGTTGTACCACATGATGTCATCCCTAATGAATAAAGAGGATGGACGATAAAGTTGTGCAATGAACCACTTGAATAAATATGAGGGTAGTTGACTTTTTTTTTTCTCTTTTAAAATCAACGAGTGAAAATTAATTTTGAGAGAATATGTCAGGTATATGATTTTTCTGAGTGCATGATCCACGACTATGGCTAAAGGGATCTTGAAGCGTTCAATAAAAAAATTGAAATGTGGATTAAAAAATAAAAATATTTAAAAGAGGTATTTTTCTCATGTTCGAGAGCCACAATAGAGTCTCATATGCTTCCTTGGGTTTTATAATTTAATAAAATCAAATTATCTTCCGCTACCCTTCTATGGCCATGTTACGAATACATCACATTACTAATACATTTCGCCTTAGAATTTCATGGGCATTGGGGAAATTAACAAATTTGGATTCATTGGGAGCGCTCGCTAGCCAGAGAAGTGCAGGTTGGGAAAATAATTAAATTTGTTTCCTTAGCCACTCAGTGGTAGCGATGAAATCAATCTCATAATCGTAGGTTTTTGATGCACATGTAAAAGCCTATCAATTTTCATTTGGAGAGACTAGATATGCTCAGGCCGATTACGGATTTGAAATTTGGATCTAAAGAAATTAATTATTTAGTTTGTTTTAAAATTGTACTCCTATGCTCAAAGATCTCAGAGAGAATCGTCTTGAGCTCACTATAATTTTGACATTTTAAAAGGCCAGGAAGGTCAGTATTGCAAGAAAGATTATGAAACTAAGATCTAATTGCTATAGGTGCGTTGGCTTAATAGGTCAAGAAGATTGGAAGTGTGGCAGATGGTAGGGAATTGAGAGCGAATGTGAGTAAGAGTCGAGCAATCTAAAATGAAGTGATTTTCATCTTCCACTTGCTTAGAATCTCAAATCTAACAGATTCTATCGTTCTAATGGTTCTTGGGAATAGAACATCCCCTGGTCTAACTCCAAAGCTCGGGGGAATTAGTTTTTATCTTAGCGATGCTCATTTTTTCTTACTTCTGGACAACACAAAGAGGTAATTACGATTATCAAGGGTGGGGTTGATCACTTCCTTATAGTATCTTAGCTTACTTTTACCCGCCATCTCTTGATCCTCCCACAACTTGTCCTTAAACTTGGAGGTAATAGTATTTTTGATATTATCTTTGCTTCCCATGGTGAGCTCCTCCTTAATTTTCCAATGGTTGAGCCAAGACTTGGCATCCTTATGCCACTCGCACTTGAGGCGAAGGTGAGGATTTTGACTAAAGTTAGAAGCAATTTTAGGGAGTCTTTTTTATTCCATGTTGTTAAGTTTCTTCTTATACATTAGATATCTAAACATATTCATACTTTCAATCTGGGACAAACCAGATTCGATCAAGAGGATAGGATAGGGAGTATTTCCCTTGATCTTAAGGTTGTAGGTTATGAATTGCTTTTGAATCATCTCAATATTCCTCCATGACTCTTTGGATATAATGCAACCCCAAAATTCACATCCGTATAAGACAACAGGGGTTACAAGGGTCTCAAAGAGGAACCTCTTTTTACTCCAAATGTAAAGATCGATTGACTTACAATTGTTTTCAAGATAATAATAAGTTTTCTAGCCCCCAATAATATTTTACTCAATGTTATAATTCCAGTTGAGATGATGAGGGAAGGCAATGCCCAAATACTCATAAGTAGAATCCTGCTCTAAGCACTAGTTATTATACAAAAAACTACCATGATTGATCTTTTTGGATTTAATGATCATGACTTTACTCTTGTTAGTATTAATTGTCATACCCATCTTGGAGCAGTAGTCATGAAGAATCCGCACTTGCTTGTCAAGGTCATCATGGATTTTTGCAAGAAGAACGATATCATTGGTATAGAGGATAAGAGTAATAAGAATACCAGCAAGCTCAGTGCCCTTGCACCCCACATATTCCAGACACTCCTCTAGCTTACTGATGTATATGAAAAAAAGGGTAGCAGATAGGGGACACCCTTTCTTAACTCCAATATTGTATTTAATGTCTTTAGACCACCCCTCGTTGGTATTAAGCTTGGCAATGATGGTCTCGTAGAGACTGATCACAACAATCCTCAGCTCAGGAGGGACCATGATCTCTTTTAGTCTCTCCCAAAGCTTATCTCGAGGAAGAGTGTCGAAAGCTGTTCTAATGTCCACAAAGAAACATAATAGATTGGGTTTACTATTGCGACATTCCTCTGCAATGATTCTAAGAGTGACCAGATGTTCAATAGTCGATTGATGTCTCCTAAAACCAGCTTGTCCTTTAACCCTTTTTCCCTGGATTTCAAGCTAAATGCTAAGCTTCTTATCCAAGATGAGCCCATAAAGCTTGGCCAAGATATGGCTAACCATAATGGTCATGTAGTTAGATGGAACACTCTTGTCCCCATTTTTAAATATAGGTAAAATAAGGCTTTGTGTCCAAAGCTGAGGGAAGCCATGCATTACAACCAAATTGAGAAGCTTGTGGAGATAAGGAATGAGGATAGATCTTCCCATTTTAAGGATCTCAACTTGTTATCCTTCAATATCTTTAGCTTTCCCATTAGCGATATTATTAATACCAGACTCAATGTTGTCAAGAGAGAATACATCCTCTGTAATTGGAGTGATGAAGGTGGTGCCCATAGTGTCCATAGAGTCATACAACTTCTTAAGATAGTTTTCCCAGTTTTCTAAGCGGGTAGAATGGTTATCTGTGGTATTACGGACAAGAACATTCTGAGAATTTTTTTGGGCGCGACTTTAGAAAGGTGGAGAAGGTAATCCTGTCTTTTATTAATATATGATACTTTCTTCCTCTTGATGATATTTTTGTATATATAGATATTCTACAGCTTAATGATTTGATTTGGAGTGTCTCTAATCACTTTGTTGGCCATTTTGCAATCTTTGTCATACCATGGATCGGAAGTTCTATTAGAGGGATTAAACGAAATCTCATTAGACAACATAATAATGGTGCTGGAAAGGATAGTAGTGAAATGGTAATAAATTTGATCAATATTATTATTATGATTCATGTGGTCTAAATCCCTTAAGAAGAGGCCGTCTTTACTTCTATCAAAGCGAATGTGTATTTTTCTTTCACTGGTTTCATGCATGTGGGTGGTATGCATAGAAAGATTAATGGATAGAGACAGAGGTATGTGGTCATAGTTAGGATCAAATCCATTAAGAAACTCAAATTTTGTAATATGGTTGAGGACGATGATGTCATAGATTATCAAACCTACAACATTGCTACCCAATGCATGGAAACATGTCATCTAACTAGAGATGGGCCACTTGCTAATACCATTACAAATAATTAGGTCCTGGGAACTGCAAGGTTTGAGGAGCTCGGTGCTGAATAACTTCTCGATATTGTCTTCAGATTTTCTCTTGAAATTATTAGCTAAGTTTCTATCCTCATCAAGCCACAAGGGATCGGGGTTAGAGATGTTGCTTAATGTAATATATTGGTTAGTAGCAATTCGAGCATTAATATCTCCCAGAAAAATGAAATTACCATCATTTCTCAGGTTGAA
This sequence comes from Pinus albicaulis, assembly GCA_034641835.2. Classification (NCBI taxonomy): domain Eukaryota; kingdom Viridiplantae; phylum Streptophyta; class Pinopsida; order Pinales; family Pinaceae; genus Pinus; species Pinus albicaulis. Next base: position 525,572,549 of record CM076580.1, read on the forward strand.
GATGTATTTTTCTAAATAATTGAAAGGACAATTCTTATCCATTTTGTTCTTATTATAGGATGTAGAGTAGATGGGAGCGAAATAGAAGATTGCAAAAAATATCCTATTGGTGGTATAATCATAGATTTTTATCTGAATGTATTGATTGAAGGGGACGATTTTATGACGTCGGATGTGAGAGGGAAAAGTGTTCCTTATATAGCAAGCTATACCACCAAAACCCCTCCCAGAGGATTTCTTTTTCCAACCAGACTAAAGAGTGAAACTTTCGAGGTGAGGGACCCTAGATTCTTCATGCTACAATGTTTCAACAAAGAGAATAAGGTCAATATCACTCAGGATCCAACTTAACATATGACCTTTACACCATGGACAACCAAGACAGTTCTAGAATAGGATCCAGAGTGATGAAAATCCCTATTTATCACCCGTTCTTGAGACTCTATCTCTAATAATAGATTTCCTATTCCTAATGATGTTCATCCATGGTTAACCATGGTCCAAAGTTGCACTGTGAAAAATATTGTCTCAAATGAAAATCAACCATGGTCAACCATGGTCCAACGTCACATTCTACCAAATTTTGTCTCAATATGAAAATCGATGATGATAAATCATGGTATGATGCCGCATTGTGACAACGATTCTGTCAATGTGAAAATCAACCATGGTTAATAATGGTCAACCCTGTTTATTTTAGAGCTCGCAATATTTATATTAGGGTTTATATACCTCAATGTGTTTATAGTATTAAACCCTTGAGTTTATAATATTAATCTCTTGGTTTTAATATTATTCCCTTGGGTTTTTACTATTAATCCCTTCTTTTTATTATTCCCTAGGGTTTATAATATCAATCCCTTGGATTTGTTAATCTAAGGGTTCATATTCCTAGGGTATAACATTATTCATAGGGTTTATACTATCAATCCTAGGGTTTAATTTAAATCTCTTGGGTTTATAATCATGGTCAACTATGGTCCAATGTGAATTTATGACAAATATTGTCTTAGTATGAAAGTCAACCATGTTTAACCATCGTCAACCATGGTCATTCATAGTTAACCATGTTCCAATGTCACATTGTGAGAAAGATTTTCTCGATATGAAAATAAACCATGGTCAACCATGTTCAATCATAGTAAACCATGGTATACCATGTTCAAATGTCGAATTGCAACAAATATTGTTTCAATATGAAAATTAATCATGGCCAATCATGATCAACCATGGTCCAATGTCAGATTACTACAAAGATTATCTAAATATGAAAATCAACCATGGTCAATCAATACCAACCATGGTCAACCATATTCCAATGTTTCATTTTCTCAAAGATTGTGTCAATATGAAAATAAATCATGGTTAATCATGGTCCAACGTAACATTGTGACAAATATTATGTCAATATAAAAATAAGCCATAGCCAATGATGGTCGACCATATGTATTTTATGGTTTGTAATATTTATCTTAGGGTTTATATCCCCTAAGTTTATAATATTAAACCCTTAGGTATAATATTATTCTATTGGATTTATAAGCCCTTGGGTTTTTAGTATTAACCCCTTGCATTCATTAGTCCATTGGGTTTATAATATTAATATCTTGGGTTTATTAATATAAGAGTTCATATTTCTGGGGTGTAATGTTATTCATAATATTTATAATAATATTCCTAGGATTTAATATAAATCCATTGGTTTTGTAATCATGGTTAACCATGGTCCAACATCACATTGTGGTAAATATTGTTTCAATATAAAAATGAAATAGGTTCATTGATCATCAACCATCGTCAAACATGGTTATTTATGGGGTTTTAATATTAATATCTTGGGTTTATCAATCCCTTGGGTTCATAATATTAATCGCTTGGGTTTAAAATTATTCCCCTTAGTTTATAATCCATTTAGGTTATAATATCAATCCCATAGGTTTATTAATTCCTTGGATTTATAGTATTAATATCTTTAGTTTATAATATTAATATTAAGGTTTATAATATTAATCTTAGGGTTTATATTCCTAGGGTTTAATTTTAATCCTAGGGTCTAATGTTATTCCCTTGCGTTTATAATCCTTCGAGTTTTTAATATTAATCCAATGAGTAAATATTTATCCATTAGGTTTATAATTTATAATATTAAACTCTTGGATTTATAACTTGTAATATTAAGTTTTATAATATTAATCCCGAGGTTTATAATATTAATCATTTGGGTTTACCAAACCTTTGGGTTTATAATATTAATATGTTGGTTTTATTAATAATTTCACTTTATCATACTAATAATTAGTTGGATTCATTAATCTCTTGGGTTTATGATATTAATCCCTAGGTTTTATATTATTAATAAATTAGGTTTATAACATTAATAACTAGTTGGGTCCACGGGGTCTTGGATAGACAGTGATCGGGTATGTTGTTAAGACACTCCTTGATGTGAAGTCACTGGTTCAATTCCCCGCCCCAAATGGGGTGATGTATTTGGACATGATGATGAAGATGTAATCCTACCCAACTTACAAAAAAAAATATCAATAATTAGTTGGGTTCATCAATCCCTATGGTTTTTAATCCATAGGTTTTATATTATTAATCCCTTAGTGTTAATAATTCCCAAATTTTATAATATTAATCCCTTGGTTTTATAATATAAATAATTTCTTGGGTTTATAATGTTAATATGAAGAATCTCTAAGGTTTATTAATCCCTTGGGTTTGTAATATTTATCCCTTGGATTTATATTATGAATCATTTTTGTTTATTAATAATCATTATAATTAAAAATTACCAATTATTAGTATTATACTTACTAATTTTTAATGTAAATATTTATATTATTTTTAATTTATTATTATTATTATTTATATTTATATTATCAAAATTATTTATTAATTTATTATTTAAGAGTAATAATAGTAATAAGAATGATAATATATCATTTATAAATAATAATAAAACTATTGTTATTATTATTATTATTAAATAAAATAATAAATGTAGTTGATATATGTTTATTGCGCTTAGAGGTGTTGTACATCCTAGTAGTATGGGGTAGATGTGGGTGTCATACATCCTAGTAGTATGCGGTAGATGTGTAGGTGTCAGATGTAATGTAAGAAATATTGTATGTAAATGTTTTTAATATCGACTCAATTGTAATCAATATATTTATAATAATTAATATATTTGTAATAATTTAGGTGAAGTCTATGGGCCAAATACCATGGTAATAAATATAAACATAAATAGACTAGAGGTATGGTAAAAAATAAAACCTCTTTTCATATTTACTCCATAATCCTATTTATATTTACGAACACTCAAAAAAGAGGTTTTATTTAGGCCAAATACCATTCCCCAAATTATTACTAATACCATGAAAAAAAATATTATTAACCCTAATACTAGCAATTATACCTAGATGTTGCAAAGAAAATGCCATAAGACATAGATTCTTAAATTTGAGAAGAATCATAACATGTAAAAGATCATTAGAAATACAAATTACAAAATAAATGTCATGAAATAAAAATTACAAAATAAATGTCATGAAATACAAATTACAAAATAAATGTCATTCAAAGCTAGAATATACAAAGAAACTTATGCAACACCAAATATTCTCTAAATTATGGTTGGCTATTAATATTAATGTCATAATGTTTTCTACTAAAAATAAATAATCTGGTTATGATTTTTTAGCATTTGAAAATAATGAATTTAGACTAGAGTAAAACATTCTCAAACATAATGTAAAATAATCTAGACAGAGTAAAGAGAAAAAAATGCATTGCTAAGTCACTCCTGAGATCTCTACCGTGGCGCTGAAGTTAACTAGATAAGGGGTGAAGCTACTTGGCTGCTTCAGAGGTGAATGATAGATTAAATACATGACATAAAATGGATTAGAAAAGTTGTTTCTGCAACATCATTTCTGGATTTACTTGAAATTGTTTGGTAGAGAGCTGGACACCATAATTCCTTATCTAACCATCCCCAACGTTCTCAACTAGTAAAGATTCAGCTACAAAATATTTGTAATAAAAATATCATACTAAATGTATATGGTATCAATTCAACCGGACTCGTTATTTAGTATCAGTCCTCCACAATTGGCTTGAATTTTTATGAATGATTATGCTAATTTACTTAATATTTTATTGTTAACTATGTACCTATTTCCTTTCTCCTTAATTTACAACTCAATTGGAGAAGTAACTAATTGTAATTGGGGTAGCATATTAATTAAATAGAACGTTCACATTCTATGTCAAGACGACTTTTTCTAACATAAAATTCCCATGAGAGGTAAAGTGAACGCTTTCTTGAAAAATATTTTTAAATTTGTTTTACCTTGAGTATACATATTCCTTAACCCCTTTTCATTCTTATAAGGAATTATAATTTGTGCTCGTCGTTTAGTCGACATTCTCGCGGTCTTGTTACTAGTACCAAAAGTTGCTATCGTGAAAACTGATCAAATAATCACACTAGGTTCAATCAAAAGGTTGAGTCTAGCATTATGCCAGAAACTTTGGTTTCATTTGAAGCTTTTGCAAAACCTCTTTTTCTCTTTTACAACATTGATGTGATTGATGATAAAATAACTAGAGACAGATTCATGTAAAACATAAATAATTAATATTTTCTCGATCATATTGGAACAAACATAATTACCAATAATGTGACGTATCCTTGATTATTTGAACTCTACACTAAAATAAAATAAAATATAACAAATTAAGATTACTCGACTCTGTGATGCCTCGTGATGCCTCAACCAGAACTAGCTAAGGTGTGTATTCCAGTAATCCCGGGTCGCACGAATGATAAGCCCCCCCAAAAAAATGGCGGATTTGAACCTGTTTGACATTTCGGAATACAAGACAGTTAGAAATCAACGGGTAAGCAAGAAAGCAAAATAAACGGTGAATATAATCACCTGTAACATTCTCAGCATGGTCATTCTCCTAGGCCTAAAAGACAAAGCAATGACAGGCTCAGTTAGGAGTAAATACCATAAAATAAATAGTGATAGAGGAAAACCCCAAATCTCAGAGAAAATAGAATGCGTACCTTTAAATTGAAACCGCTAATTAAGAGCTCTGTTTCAGTTTTTCCAATGCCAATACTAGTGTCGAAACCTTGATGCAAAGGTGCAGAACTTAGAACAACATAAAAGGAAAAGAAATGGTGGAAAATAGTATAAGGAAAAAGGGTATTTCATACAAAGCGAGATGAGAGAGAGAAAAATGCCATCGCAAGGCGTTGTGGAGAGGATAGGACCAATGAAAGATTCCCAACCCGAACCTCCAGAATTGGAATTCGGGGTATCACAAGCACAGGTATAACATCAATAATAGGAAACCCTCGTGAGGTACTAGAGAAAGTAAATAAAATCCTATAGAAAGAGAAATTCAACTTGGGAGTACCCTAAATTCTAGATAGGAGCAAAAACTCAAATGCCTATTGTAGGAAAAGCCCTACCTGTTGGAGATCTTCCCATCTTGACAGATAGAATTCTGTTCACAATACCTGCTCTTACAACAACCCCATAGTTAATTGGTTACAACTCATTGAATTAGGATTTGTAAAGTAAATCTTTTGCCAGCAAGGATCAGTCACATGGGAAGGAGAGGATCCATTGCTAGTTGCAGGTAGGTTCTCAGATCGCCGAAACTAACGTAACCCTAACTAACCAAAACGAACTCTAACTAACCACCATTTGCATCGTAGGGCTTATAATGTTTCAATTTTCTAACACATAAGATCGATGGTACCAATGGTGTAGAGTGGCAATTAAGAAAGTTGTTTTTAAATAAGATTGCCTTACGTCATAATTAATATTATTATTATTATTGTTATTATAATAATTATTGTTTTAATATTAATATTGATATTAGGGTTATTAATAATAATGTTAAAATAATAATAATATTATTATTATTATTATTATTATTATTAAATATAATATTCATATTAATATATTATAATATTAATATTATAAAATTTAATAACTTTTGGATTAATACAATATTAAATTTGTTATATTATAATATATATTAATATATCATGATATATATTAACTCTAGATATATATGGGAGGGAAGAATAAAGACATAGAGTGATATAGGTGGAGAGATATGAGGAGTGACAAGGGAGATATGGAGATACATTAAAGGAGAGGGGAGAGGATAAATGAAGAGACATAGAGGGAGAGGAGTGAGAAAGGTACAAAAGGGAAAGAGAGGGATAGGGAGACCCAAATATGGAGGAGGGAGAGAGAGAAGAGGAGAGGGAAGAATATAGTGAGAGGATTTGAGAGAGAGAGAGAGAGAGGAAGGATGATATAGAGGACTTAAAAGAAAGGAGGAAGGAGGGATGCATATAGAGATGGAGTTAGAGGGGGGAGAGGGAGGGAAAAATAAAGACATATAGAGTGAGAAGTGGAGAGAGAGAGGGAGTGAAAACATAGAGATGGAGAGAGAGAGCGTATGTTTAGGGGTGAGATAAAAAACAAGGAAAGAGAGATGGAGAGAAGAGGGGAGAGAAGGAGAGATGGAGGGATATAGTAACATAGTTGGAGAGAGAGAGAGCGTGAGAGAGAGAGAGTGGCGAGGGAAGAGAGAGGATTGGAGGGAAAAGAGAGAGAGAGAGAGAGGATTGGAGTGAAAAGAGAGAGAGAGAGAGAGAGAGAGAGAGAGAGAGAGAGAGGATTGGAGTGTAGATAGAGAGAGAGGATTTTAGGGTAGAGAGAGAGAGAGTGGTGGGGGAATAGAGAGGGAGGTAGGAGCAAAATGGAGAGAGAGGAAGAATGAGATAAAGGAGGAGAATGATGGGGGAAGCGATAGGGAGGTAGGAGAGAAAGCGAGAGAGAAATGAAGTACGAGAGAGAGGACTTGAGAGAGGATGAGAGAGGGAGGGAGAGAGGAGGAGAGAGGGATGGATGGAGAGATTAATTTTTAGGGGGAGAGAGTGATGGAAGAAGAAATACATAGAGTGTGAGAAGTCGAGAGAGAGAGGGAGTGAGAAGGGAGAAATGCAAAGGGAGTGTGTAATTTTTGGGATGAGATAAAGAGACAGAGAATGAGAGATAGAGAGAATGGGGGAGATAAGGAGAGAGGGAGGAATATAGTAATAGAGTTGGAGAGAGAGAGAGAGAGAGAGAGAGAGAGAGAGAAATGGAGAGAGAGTAAGGAAGGGAGAGGATGTGATAGAGTGGAGAGAGGGAGGGAAAGAGATATGGAGTTGGAGTGGGGGATAGGGGGAGGTAAGACGGAAGACATAGAGAGAGAAAGGTGGAGAGAGAGGGATTCATAAGGAATATGCAGAGAGAGGGAGAGAGGAAAACAAGAGAAAAGAGAGATAAAAGCGGGGGAGAGAGAGAGAAGGGGAATATAGAGATATAGATGGAAGGTGAAGAGAGGGAAGAAGAGAGAGATGGAGAGATGGAGGGAGGGACAAAGATATTGGTAGATATGGAGTGAGAGAGCGTGTGTGTTTACGGGGGGGGGGGTGAGATACAGAAACAAAGAAGGAGACATGGAGGGAGATATAGATATAGATGGATGGGGAGAGAGGGAATAATATTTCTTGCACTAGATGCATTGATTTCAGTATAGATTGTGATTCTAATCCTATTTTCTTGCCTACACTAGATGTAATGGTTTTAGTGTATATGGTGATTTCTATTCCTATTTTATTTTTTGTAATATATGCATTGATTTTAGTGTATATATTTATTTCTAATTGTATTTGATTGCTTGCACTAGATGAGTTGATTTCAATGTAGATGATTTCGAATCCTATTTGATTTCTTGCATTAAATGCATTAGTTTCAGTGTAGATGCTGATTTATAATCTTATTTTATTGCTTGCAATAGATTTATTTATTTCAATGTAGATCTTTGTTTATAATTATATGTGATTTCTTGCACTGTATGCATTGATTTCAATGTAGATGATTTCTAATTCTATTCGATTGCTTGCACTAAATGCATTCATTTCAGTATAGATGGTGATTTCTAAACCTATTTTATTTCTTCCACTAAATGCATTGATTTTAGTGTAGATGTTGGTTTCTGATCCTATTTGCTTACTTGTACTAGATGCATTGAGTTGAGTGTAGATGTTGATTTAAAATCATATGCTATTTCGTGCATTAGATGAATTGATTTCAGTGTAAAAGTTTTTTTCTAATCTTATTTGATTTGTTGCATTAGATGCATTTATTCTAGTGTAGATGTTGATTTATGATTTGACTTAATTGGATGTATGATGGTACATTAATTTTAAAGTGATTGGATTAAGAATGGGCATTGATTTCAATGTAAGAACAAAAAAATATTGACAATGAACACTGATTTTTGTGTTATATTAATTCAAACTATTAATATTGGAGAGCAAGAGAGACAAGGTATGATGTTTAATACAACAACTCGACCTTAAGATTTAAATGGTTTGCGATTTCAACTGTACTTTTCATATAATTAATATGAAAAGATGACAAATCTAACAAAGGTGACAATAAGAATAGAAAATAGTTTGAGATTGATCACAGTGAAGACTATTTGTAATTTACTACATTCTTATTATTCAAACTTTTTATCATTCAACACTATTGTTGTCACTTTGCATTCAAAATTTGAAGGGTGACAGTAAGAATAGTAGAAGAAAATAGTTCGAGATTGATCACAATGAAAAATATTTGTAATTGACTACATTCTTATTATTCACATTTTATATCATTCAACACTATTATTGTCACTTTGCATTCAAAATTTGTATTTCATCATTTTCAGAATTAAAGTTATTAACAATATTTATCATCTCAACAAACTCACGTAACTAAACAAATTTAAAATTAAAATGAAGAGTTTTATCTAAGTTATATTTAACATATTTAAAATGATTATATTAATATTAGATATATTTACATATTATTGATAAAATTAATCATATCTTCGATACATTTTCTTTTGTTGCACACAATTGAAACCAACCTAGATCCATCTTAACCCTAGTTCTATCAAGTGTCGAGAGGGATAATATATCTCGAGATGCAAACCTTTCCTCAAGTTTTTCGGTAAAAAAAAAACTTTTCACCTCAAGAGATTTGATACTGATAAATCCTGAGTTAAGATTAACCTAGGAAATTTATTAACGACATTTAATGTAGTTGTGTTAAATGAAAAAAATTCAAATTATAGATATCATGATCAATTAAAAAAAATTGTAGTCATTTAAATAAAAAGACTCTAATTATAAATATTATGATTAATACAAAATTTATGAATGTGAAATGGAGTTGAAAGGTCAGTCCACAACATGGACCACAAAGATGAAATGTTATGATATCTTTTCATGCCTATCTGTGGTCGTAACACATCAACTAAGTGGCTTCACTAGTATAGAGAAAAATTTTCAAATTCAATAAGCAAAACAATAAAAGTAACAGACCCCTTAACTACACGAGAAATCTCAATGCAAACATCAACACAATGCTCTATCCACCGATTACTGTTAATAGAGAGTTCCCTGGCCAGTGCTGCATATATTATCTCCTTTTTTATTTCACAGTTTATCTTAAATCCAAGGATCAATTTCACCTCCCCCAAGTGATTGAGATCCACCATCTGCAACCAAAATCTGGCATTGTTGACGCCGCTGCCATTTAATTGATCCTACGAATATGCAGGAGCAACAATATATTATAAATAACACAATCATTGCATTAAGAGGCACATTCTATAGTCCGATATGGGGTAGATGTGTAAGTACGTCAAAAGCCAAAATAAAAAACTAAAGAAAATTTAAAAAATAAAATCTAAATAGTGTCGACTTACAAAATAACTTACATAACCATATAAATAAACAATCAAAAATAAATTTAAACAATATAAATTTAAAATATGAAGTGTTTTGTGAACATTCAAAAAAGATATATGGTAAATAAATACAAATATAAAAGGCCCACAGATATGGTAAATAAATAATAAAATCTCTTTTTATACTTATTCTGGAGTTATGGTAAATAAATAAAAATATAAATAAACTAGAGGTATGGTAAATAAATAAAACCTCTTTTTATATTTACTCCCTAAACCTCTTTATATTTACAAAAACTCAAAAAGGAGGTTTTATTTAGGTGAAGCCTATATCGGCCAAATACAATGGGACAAATTATTATTAATACCATGGGAAAAATATTGTGGATCAAATACCATATTTATAAAAAAGGTATGGTAAATAAATAAATATAAAAGAGGTATAAAGAGGTAAGGTAAAAAATAAAAATATATTAAATAGGATTATAAATAAACATACAATTATATATGAAGCTTATGGGCCAAATACCATGGACCAAATTATTATTAATACCATGAAAAAAAATTTATTAGCCCTAACATTAATATTAAAATATTAATATTATTAATAATAATATTATTAAATTTAATATTCATACTGGTATATTATATTATTAATATTATTAAATTTAATAGTTTTATATTAATAAAATATTAAAGTTGTTATATTATAATATATATTAATATATCATGATATATATATATATATTAACTCTAGATATATATGGGAGGGAAGAAAAAAGACATATGATAGAGGTGGAGAAATATAGGGAGTGACAAGGGAGATATGGAGATAAATTAAAGGAGATAGGAGAGGAATAATGAAGAGAGAGAGAGGGAGAGGAGTGAGAGAGGTAGAGAAGGGTAAGAGAGGTATAAGGATACATAAATATGAAGGTGGGAGAGATAGAAAGACAAAGGGAGAGGGAGACGTAAAGATGGAGGTGGGAGAGATAGAAGGAGAGAGGGAGGGAGGAGGAGAGAGGATTGGGGGGTAGAGAGAGAGAGAGAGTGAGAGAGAAAGAGAAGGGGGAAGAGAGAGGTAGAATAGAAAGAGAGAGAGGAACGATGAGAAGAGGATGAGAGAGGGAGGGATAGAGAGATGGAGTTGGAGGGGGGAAGAGGGAGGGAAGAAGAAAGACATAGAGAGTGACAAGTGTAGAGAGAGGGAGTGACAAGGGAGATATGGAGAGAGATTTTGTATGTTTAGGGGTGAGATAAAGAGACATATAAGGAGTGGTGGAGACAAGGGGGGAGATAAGGAGAGAAAAGAATAAAGGGAGGGATATAGTAACATAGTTTGAGAGAGAGATAGCGTGATGGGGGAAGAGAGATTATTTGAGGGAAGAGATAGAGTGGATTGAATGGAAGAGAGAGAGAGAGAGAGTGGGGGAAGGGAAAATAGAGGCAGGCAGGGGAGAAAGGATGAGAGAGAGAGGATTTGAGTGAGAGGCAGAGAGTGATGGGGGTAGATAGATAATTGTAGGGAAAGAGAGAGGGAGAGAGAGTGATGGGGGAAGAGATAGGTACGTAGGAGAGAAAGGGAGAGAAGAATAAAAAGAGAAGGGACTTAACAGAGAGGATGAGAGAGGGAGGGATAGAGTCATGGAGTTGGAGGGGGAGAGAGGTAGGGATAGAGAGATGGAGCTGGATGGGGAAAGAGGGAGGGAAAAAGAAATATATAGAGAGTGAGAAGTGGAGAGAGAGATGGAGTGACAAGGAAGAGATGGAGAGAGAGTGCATATGTTTGGGGTGAGATAAAGAGACAGAGAAGGAGAGGTGGAGAGAAGGAGAGAGAGAGGCATATAGTAACAAAGTTGGAAGGTGAAGAGAGAGAGAGAGATGGAGATGGGGGGGACGGAGAGGGAGGTAAGAAGAAATACATAAAGAGTGAAAGGTGGAGAGAGAGAGAGAGAGGGACTGATAAGGAATATGGAGAGATAAGATAGCGGGAGGGAATAGAGATAGAAGTGGGGGGGAGAGAGACACACACAGAGAGAGAGAGAGAGAGAGAGAGAGAGAGAGAGAATATGTTTTGGGGTTGATAGACGAAGATAGAGATATAGATATAGATAGAAGGTGAAGAGAAAGAAGAGATAGATGGAGACAGGGTGGGAGGAAAAAAGAGATTGATAGATATGGAGTGAGAGAGCCTGTGTATTTTGGGGGGTGAGATAAAGAGACAAATAAGGAGATATGGATGAACATATAGATATATATCGAGGGGGGACAGAGGGAAGAATATTTCTTGAAATAGATGCATTGATTTAAGTGTAGATGGTGATTTCTAAACTTATTTTATTGTTTTCACTAGATGCATTGATTTTAGTGTAGATGTTTATTTCTAATGATATTTGAATACTTGCACTAGATGCATTGATTTCAATGTAGATCATTTATAATCTTATTTGATTGCTTGCACTAAATGCATTGATTTCAGTGTAGATGGTGATTTATAATCCTATTTGATTGCTTTCACTAGATGCATTAATTTAAATTTAGATGTTGATTTCTAATTATATTTGATTTCTTACACTTTATGCATTGATTTCAATATAGACGAATTATAATTCTATTTGATTGCTTGCACTAAATGCATTGATTTTAGTGTAGATGGTGATTTATAATCCTATTTTATTGCTTGCACTAAATGCATTGATTTTAGTGTAGATGTTGGTTTTCTAATTCTATTTGCTTACTTGCACTAGATGCATTGATTTCACTATAGATGTTGGTTTCTAATCCTATTTTCTTACTTGCACTAGTTGCATTGATTTGAGTGTAGATGTTGATTTCTAATCTTATTTTCTTACTTGCACTAAATGTTGTTAAGTCCCTATATTACTAGTGTATACCCTTATTGTTCTTGGTGTGCCCCCCTCATTGTATTTTTTGTACACCTGTAGCCTCCATATTTTTATTATTGTGCCCTTACATTATTATTGTTATGTGGGCTAAGATTATATCGTTACCCCATGGGCTCCTATATATAGAAAGGAGGTTTTTTCATTTATGTCATCCAAGAATTGTTCATTTATGTAATGTAAAGGAGGTTTCCCCTTCAAAGTGGCTTATTTCTAAGGCTTTTATCTCTCTTTTCTTCTATTTTTGGAGCTGGTTTCATAACAAATGCATTGATTTGAGTGTAGATGTTGATTTCTAATCTTATTTGATTACTTGCATTAGATGCATTGATTTTTAGTATAGATGTTGTTTTCTAACCTTGTTTGATTTCTTGCATTAGATGCATTTATTTGAGTGTATATGTTGATTTTTGATTTGACGTAATTGGATATATGATGGTACATTAATTTTAAAGCCATTGGATTAATATTGTGCATTGATTTTAGTGTAAACACAAAAACTTATTGAAAATGTACACTGATTTTTGTGTTATAGTAATTAAACTTATTAATATTGGAGAGAAATAGAGACAATGTATGATGTTTACTACAAGAGCTCGAGCATTTAAATGGTTTACAATTTAAACTTTCCTTTTCATATAATCGATCTGAAAGGATGACAAAGCTAAGAGGGGTGACAATACGAGTAGTAGAATAAATGTTTGAGATTGATAACAATGAAGACAATTTGTAATTGTCTACATTCTTATTATTCATATTTTTTATCATTCAATATTATTACAGTGCCACTTTGCATTCAAAATTTTATTTCAACATTTTTTGTCATTAAAGTTATTTTACAATATTTATCATCTCAATAAACTGAGGTAACTAACCATATTTAAAATTAAAATGTGTCATAAATATCAGACATATTTAGCATATTAAAAATGGTTATATTAATATTAGATGTATTTATATATTATTGATACAATTAATCATATGTTTCTCCTATTGTTGATATATTTTTCTTGGCCGCACATGACTGAAACCAACCTAAATCCATCTTAACTCTGGATCTACCAAGTGTGGAGAGAGATCAAATCTCTCGAGGTGCAAACCTTTCCTCAAGCATTACACTCAAAAAAAGAGATTTTCATATTGAGAGATTTAATCCCTCTTGACGCTTGATAAATCCGGTGTTAAAATGAATCTAGACCAATTTAAATTAAAAATTAAAACACTGATAAATATTCATAGCAATCAAAATATATTTGTGTTATTTGTAATATTGAAAATTTGTAAATTACTGAAAATTAATCTTTGAAGTATTAAACAGAAACCCTCCATAACTTTTTTTTATGGATATTCTGAAACCGTATACCAAGAGGCCATTAATTTATCCGTCCTTCTCTTCTCATATTACTGTTGCTCGTGTTGCTAAATTGATCTCCCTCGTAATAATTTTGTATTTACTCTCACTCAATTTTAATTGCTAAATTTATATTCATTCGACTTATACATGTCACTCATATCAGGAATGGTGTCAATAAATTATCTTCAAAGTTAGAGTAAAAAATTTGAAATGGTAATTATTAATTTACAAAATCGTGGTAATTACCGTCTTGAGTATACTTCCTTCGAACATGGAGGCACTTTATTTGACATCCGATGGATGTTTTTTCGCATTTCCATGTATCCAATAAGGACGGGGCTAAGCGAACCTACCGTGACCAAAGATTGACTTTGCCCCCTCATAATATTTTAATTTTGAAACATATTTCTTTATATATATGATAATGCATTTGGAGTGTAAAACTAAAATGAATTTATATATTTTTGGGAAATTTGTAGTACTCCGTTTAAATCATTTAATTCATTGAGAGAATTTTTATAAGAACAAATATAGATACATTTAATTTTTAGGGTTCAGAATTTTCTCGAGATTCAAACTTATTTGTGAGTATAAAATTTGTAAAAAAATTGTACTTTGAGAGATTTGACTTTTTCAACTTATAATATAAATTTGATTCCTCTCAACCCATAATAGATTGGAAGTTAGATAAATTTATATTGGTTATTACTGATATTATTTTTATATTTATATAAATTTCACATTTAGAAAAATATTTTATATATAGAGATTTTAATAGTCTATATAATTACAATTTTATTTCACATGTTTTATACTATTAATTTAATTTTTTGATATGATATGCATGTTATTAATGATATATAAGTTAATGATATATAAAAATGGATATATAGATTGATGGATTCGAAGTTAGATCGATCTATGTTGGTTATTAATGCTTTATCTAAATATTCTCTATATAGAAACATTAATAATTTAGATAGTTATAATTTTATTTCACATATTTTATACTTTTTCTAATTTAAATTTTCAATATGATATACATAGCATTGATGATATATAAATTGATACTACATAGTAAATAGATATATAACTTAAAAAAAATATTTAGTGAAAATATTGATTTTTTTGTATATTTAATAATATGATTACCAATATGAATTATGATCATTTAGATTTATTTTATTATGATATGCATGTTATGCTTTTTCCATGAAAAATATTGTATGAATTTTTTTAAATAAAACCAAAATTAAAATATAACAAAGTGAATTGAATTTATTTATTTTTTTTATTATTTTAAAATTTTGATTACTCATTCGTAATATTTATGATTTAAATTACTTTTTATTTTTTATTATTTTTTGATTTAACTAAAAATATGTTTTTCATTTGATTTCATTTATATTATTATAATAAATGACATTTCTTTTTTATTTACAATATATTTTATTTTTATCTTAAAAAGATAAGACACATTGTCCTTATATTGTGCTATCAAAGGATTTTGGTAGTGTTTTGATAAACACTTTGTTTCCCTAACTAAAGTCCCTTAAATTTTTTGCAATATTAATATGAGTAGATGGCAATTGGTATCATTATAGTTATATCCCTATTATTTCGATGTGTTGCTTCATACCATTGTTATTAATGGTGACCAAAACCAAGTGATGAGAGATTTAATGATGCTTCATTTTCGAATTGAATTGTAACAACATGAATTTTATTTTACTATTTAGAAAATGAAGTGGTGTAATCATGATGAAGCATTTAATATGATTAGATAGATTTTAAAATTGAAATTCACTAACATGAATTTTTTTTAAATTTAGAAAATGGAGTGGGGTAATGGTGATGAAGCATTTAAGATGATTTGATGCCCCTTGGTATCGTTATGGATATTGTAATACCTTGTTTTATTTTATGTTATGTTTAAAAGACTTTTATAAATATATTTTAAGTTGTTAGTGAAAATAGATTAACGAATATGGTTATTTGTTAATAAGAAAAAACTTGAATTCAATTTCATGAATAAAATTACATTGAGTAATTGAATAACTGATTGGTAAAAGAATTCCAAGAGTCTAGAGTAAAAGGAAGAGGTAGTTTTTGTGACAGTTACCTTTCCCAAGAGGATAAAAGGGAAATCCTGAGAAGGGGAAGGGGTTCTATTTAGGAAAGAAGAAGAAGGTTTACAACAAAATGTTGTACATAAATGCATTGTCCAGAGTTGGTTATAAACCAGTGAATCTCTGTAACCCGAAGGAAGTGTAGCATGGACAAAGATCTTGAGGTCTAACTTATGACAAATAACTGTTGCCTAAACTATGGTGCAGATCATGGGGGGAGTAGAGGATGTGATCGCGTCTCTCATGGTTGGGTCGCACCATCAGTTAAAACAAAAATATAGAGATAAGTAAATGAGTTTACTGGTTAAGTTATAGAAGGTGATAATTAAATGGTATTTAAATTTAGAATATTGGAAATTCTATTGATTATCTATGTTATCTATAAATAATGTTGCTACTTATTCATTTTCGAAAAGATGAAATAATTCTGCAATAAGTGAAGTAGCAAAGAAACACTATGACAGGCTAAACAAACACAATACAAAGATTCTGGATGTTTGAACCCTGTAAACTAGAAAAATTCTAAACCCTATGGAGATAGAAAATATCTAAGGTAAATGCAGTGGAAAGACATCAACAAATAAACGCTACCAAGGCTATCAAAGTAAATCAAACATGCATTATCAAATATCCATTTATTAATGAACATTTGCACTGAAAAATTTATACCATAAAATTATAAAGGAATAGTATTAAAAGGAAAATACGAGATATAAATTCCATACAAACTGTAGTTTCATACCTACTTTAAATTTTCATTATACAGTATAAAGAGTTAAAGAGACTCAAATATTTAGAAGACGAGCTTCGTGACACACAGAGCAAGGATCAGGTTCCTCTAGCCATTGAATCCACAAATATGTAAGGAACCATCATACACCCAGAAGGGTATAAACTAAGAAGTTGGAAAACATCATCATTTTCAAAAAAATACAATAACCTAGAGGCTTGAATGTTCATTTATAAACTCTGAAACTATCACAAGAATTTACAAAAAATAGTAAACACATAATATATATATATATATATATATATATATATATATATATATATATATATATATATATATATATATATATATATATATATATATATATATATAATTGCAATTTATTTCATAAGTGACAGTGCCGAGCATGGGGCTAACAAGAAAAGTTTCAACGGACAACACTGGTGCAAGGACACATATAAACATCTGTTAAAATTAAGTATTAGGGGTACACAAATAGTGTCCGAAAAATTTAAATATTTAAAGAAATATTTATACAATGCCATTAAAAAATCATACACAAACATCTTAATAACCGAATTAAACAGTTGTAACGAGGAGTTATGAATTAACTTTTAAACTTTGGAAAGCTTATTCTATGCCCAACCCTTCACACTTGGAGGAACACATGAATCCCATTCATGCAAGAGGATTCAAGCCGGCTTCCAGAGTCCTATACATGCAAAGGGTTATACCTTTAGTAAACCTGAGAGATAATTACTTAAACTTAAATCTAGAGTGAAGTTGGGATATGACTCACCTATCCATCCATGGAAGCACCATGCATATCTCCAGAGGACGCCCCATTTCACCGTGACTCCAGAAACCAACAACAGGTTGTACATCGATTAAACAAAACAAAGACTGTGAGCTATTGTGAATAATAAGAGAAATTTTTATAAGATTTACTGCTATAAAAAAGGATTAAATCAGAAGAAAACAATTACCTAGAGTCATCACTCTCGGCGTATTGGAGGGTTACTCTGTGCAATAGTCGAAGGAAGAGAAAATGAAAAGCTGACAAAGTCATAAATGTACAAATTATATAAAATATGCATGTATATATCCAGACTCTCCTGATCAAACAATATTTATCTTCTTGCTAAATACATAATCCTTCCACTATAATTCTTGCGGAAACTTAATCAACAATTGCAAAACACATGAAGCAATAAAAACACACATAACACAATTGTTTAATGGGAAAGCCTGAAGCTGAAAACCCCAAATATCATATATTATGTATCAGGGAGATCATGTAACAATCCTCATACAAAGCTTAGTACATCAATCTCTCAGTACAATATAATTGTCACACACTATCATGAAGAAATCTGAAAATCCATGCACTGATGTCTACCTCCTGATAGCCTGCATCCACTATGCAATCCAAGCTTATTACAAAGAAAAATTCAATGCAATCCCACTCTCCTTGACTGTGTTATTATCATTGGAAAATCCAATGTATATGTAGATGCAATTCATGCATCACTATGGTCACAACAGATAGTCCATCTTTCCCTTTCACCTATCTCTCCACTGGGTCTCCACTGGAACTAACATGCGCTGTAGTTAACTGTTGTATTGTTCAGTTGATTAATGAGTTATTATTTGTGAATTAATTAACTAATTAATTCACTCCACTCTCTCTAGTGTCTCATTCAGTTAGATTAGATACAACTAGCTCAACTGAGTCTAACTGAGTTAAACTGAATACAACTCCATGAACTACTCTTCCAACTCTATCATAACTTTGCCACTTCAGTTCTAATTGATTCCTCCATGCATGAACTCCAATAAACCCTTAGGAATTATGTAATTCCTTCAGCCCACTGCTTTTCCAAAAATTTTCACTGAAATAAAGTGCTCCAAGAGAATAAATTATTGTTTAGAGTTTGATTATTATTAAGAGCTAATAATAATTGACATGCATCTATTTTTAGATCAACGATCTATAAATAGAATTCGCCCAATATTCTAAAAATAGAATCTCATCTATTTTTCACATTTGACCAACCATCTACAAATAGCCTCCTGCTACATATATAATATGCTCACCATGTCTAAAAATAGACATACACCTAAAAATAGCCTGTGTGGGCCCCACCTAGTTTAGGTGATTATTTTCCAACTAGGATCAAGGATGATGTTTCAGGTTGCCTCCTTCACTGTTTCTTGTTGCAAACTTCAACAATCCCTCTCAACAAGAAAGGATTGTCTTTGCATGCAACATGAAACTCCATGCATTCGCCCTGCAACCTTTACAACCACCCTGGAACTCCATGAATCTGCTCTGCAACTCTTGCTGCAACACTTTCGAAACTGAAAGGCTCCAAATAACTCAATCAATATAATGCATATATCATCAAAGTCTTCGACTTCTGCTTAATTACTGCACATGTCTTCAAGAACCACTGTGTTGTTGAACTCTGCACCCATGCACTCTGCACTTGCTGTCAACTTTGGACCGCGCTCCAGAATCTGACATTGTCACTTTGATCTGCCTGCATCAATCCAACTGATCATGCTACTACTACTCTGTGGGCTCCTCGTAGCTAGGTTCAATTCATGAGATCCACACCATCTCAATGAATCCTACCCAGAAATCTCCTCTTGGGATTACTCATGCATGTCGCCCCACCTCTCACCTGGTGGTATAGTTGCATGCACTCCCTCTGCCCATTTGGCATGAAATTTCTCTGCATGAGTGGTTGCTCCCACTTCATGATCCTCATCTTGTGGCTGCTCCACATCCCGAGGTTCAATCTTACCTGCATGCAAATCTTGCTCCCTCTCAAGCTTCAATTCCATGGCTTTCTCACACTTCCCAATAGTAGGAAGCTCCGTAGAAATCCCATATACATCAAATCTATAAAGATTTTTCTCCATCTCTAGTTGTGGCTACTCCACAACCTTCTGAGACTACTTCTCACGCTGCATGTTGAGAGGCTCCCTCTCAACCACCAAGTCTCTAACCTCTACTTTTCTCCTCAAATCTTTGCATGCATATTGTACCTCAGTGCATGTAGATTCTTGGCCCATGCACATTGCAATTGTCCCACCATCGCAAAATTTTCTAACAAAAGAGCTGATTTTAAATCGACGATATCTCCCTCATCTGAGCTCCGATTCGACCGTTTTTTTTTTCAATTTGGGTATTTTTTTCCACAAGGAATGCAAATATGTTATTTGTTTCTGAAAATATTTCACCAAAGATTTCAAATATTCTCTACAAACTTGCGCGCCCAAAAATTCCTGCTCTCATTCCATGTAGAAAATCTATAACACGGATCTGATACCATGTATAAATTATATACAATATTCATGTATATATCCGTACTCTCATGATCTAAAAATATTTATCTTCTTGCTAAATACAAAATCCTTCCACTATAATTCTTGTGGAAATTTATTTAAAAATTGCAAAACACATGAAGCAATAAAAACACACATAACACAGTTGTTTAACGGGAAATCTTGAAGCTGAAAACCCCAACTATCATATATTATGTATCATGAAGATCATGTAACAATCCTCATACAAATATTAGTACATCAAGCTCTTAGTACAATAAAATCGTCACACACTATCATGAAGAAATCTGCAAATCCATGCACTGATTTTTGCCTCCCGATAGTTTGCCTCCACTGCGCAATCCAAACTGATTACAAAGACCAATTCAATGCAATCCAACACTCCTTGACTGCGTTATTATCATTGGAAAATCCAATGTATATGTAGATGAAATTCATGCATCACTATGGTCACAACAGATAGTCCATCTTGCCCTTTCACCTATCTCTCCACTGGGTCTCCACTGGAACTGACATGCACTGTAGTTAACTGTTGTATTGTTCAGTTGATTAATGAGTTATTATTTGTGAATTAATTAACTAATTAATTCACTCCACTCTCACTAATGTATCATTCATTTAGATTAGATACAACTAGCTCAACTGAGTCTAACTAAGTTAAACTGAATACAGCTCCATGAACTACTCTTCCAACTATGTCATAATTTTTCCAGTTCAGTTCTAACTGAGTCCTCCATGCATGAACTCCAGTAAACCCTTAGGAATTGCGTAATTCCCTCAGCCCATTGATTTTCCAAATATGTTCACTAAAATAAAGTGCTCCAAGAGAATAAGTTGTTGTTTAGAGTCTAATTATTATTAAGAGCTAATAATAATCGACATGTGCCATCTATTTTTGGATCAGCGATCGATAAATAGACTTCACCCAATATTATAAAAATAGAATCTCATCTATTTTTCACATTTGAACAACCATCTACAAATAGCCTCCTACTACATATATAATATGCTCACCATGTCTAAAAATAGACATACACCTAAAAATAGCCTGTGTGGGCCCCACCTAGTTTAGGTGATTATTTTCCAACTAGGATCAAGGATGATGTTTTAGGATGCATCCTTCACTGTTTCTTGTTGCAAACTTCAACAATAAACCATCGGCCACATTAGGGTTAACATTCTGAAAGTTTCTCCCTGCAACAATTGAAGAAAGATAAAATGAAAGGCTGACAGAGCCATAAACCCTTGGCCACAACGGGCTTAAATTTTTGAACAAAATTTTAACCAAGAGGGTAAGCGATTGAAAGACCTAAAAAATGCATATATCTAAGAAAAACTCTCTATAACCTTTGCAAAAGGAATATGATCAGTAAATACAATCAAGAGCATTACTCACCCGTTCCAATAGAGAAACTTGAGAAGAAACGACAAGGACATAATACAAAATTGTGGACTTAAACATAACAGTACTGCAATTTCAATCCAAAACAATGGAGCGAAAGGCATTTACGAAAACTGAACATGACCTTAATCAATTTCTGAAACCATTAATGAGGTTGAATACCTTAGCTGTCGGGGAATGAGCTTGTAGGAGCGAAATCAACTTGTAGAGTAGAGCCATGATGAAAATCCGAACAAATGATCTCAGAGTGCGGCGATGGGGTTGGGTAGTTACCCTAATCCCACCCGCATCAACCTGCATAGTCAGATCTAGGTTTTACCATATCGACGGTCGGCATAACTTCCAATAATCACAGTGAGGGACAATTACCAAGCAATGCTGGAGGGATTGATCCATTAAATATTATAGGTTTCGTATTTGAACTTAAATCATAGATTCAGATCCGATTATAATGTATGCACTTGTGGATAAATTTCAAGTACTATAATGATATAAAACATAATAAAATAATGATAAAAATAATGTGAAACTGTGATATTATAAGCTCTCAATTAATGGAGGTAAAGGATATATGTATAGGTGCTAATTCATAATGTTATTATTTACCATGTTATAAGTAACCTATGCAATTATTAAAAGTGATGTTATCCTTAAGTTTAATAATTAATTTTTTTCTTATGTGTGGTAAATACATGATAGTGGTGACAAGTGGTATCAGAGCCAAGTTTGCACGTTGGGCGAATTGAATAAATTTGGGTGTTTTTCACTTTTGTTAATTCTTTGCACAGTGATAGGAATTATTGAAAAGTTCCAATGAGGAGAGGATCTAGTCATCAGACACCAAGAAATACAGGGGAACCCATTCCTAGCCTAATCCATAAGTTAACCCATAGATGTGGGTACAATTGAGCATGGATCAACACCAACAAACTAGTAGGCTATTGAAGGAACAACAACGTCAGGCAACCCAATTGTTAGGTACAGTGCAATAGCTCCAGAAAAAAATGATTTGAGTACGAAGCGACAATGAAATATTGATGATGGAATAAGAGAGGATACTCAAAAGTATCTTGGATAAGAAGAATCATCCTACAACACAGCCTAGTACAAAAAGGGACACCCATGAAGAAGGAGAGAAACAGGAGCAAGTTAATGACAATCCAGAAGGGAGCCTTACTCAACGAAGTAACAAAACCATAAATTATATTGAAGCAGTGTCTGGAAATGATTTGGGACAATAGGAGATGAAGAAACAGAAAGTGGAGTTACGAGGTGAATTTCGAAAAATTAAACCTCCTACATTTGATCGAGAGGCTGAGGAAGTAGTGGACGCATGGATAACTAATATGAAAAAATATTTTCAAGTCTATGAATATAACAACAAGCTCAAAGCTCTCTTGGCTATTTATCAATTGCAGGAAAAATCCACATTATGCTGGGAGGAGGTGAAAAATTTGTTGGGAATTGAAGACCAGATTGTGACTTGGGATGACTTCCAGCGATATTTTAAGGACAAGTATCTATCAAAGCAATTTTATGATGAAAAATCTCAAGAGTTCCATGACATGAGGTTGGTTCAACTGTCTATGGATTATTTCATCACTAAATTCACCTATTTCTTAAGGTATGTACCATATTTGAAAGAAGAAAAATCAAAAGTATAGTGGTTCTTGAGTAGCCTGTTGTTACACAATATTTTGTCACCGTCCCTACAATCCCCATCCCGAAAATTGGACGACCATTTCAGTGACCCCCGTGTACTATCATACATTTCCATAAATTTCATTCCATCCCTTGGCATGTCAAGAATATCATCTGTGTTTATCATTCCTCAAGAAGACCTTCAAAAGCATATGATTTTGGGTCGGCGCTGGTACGTAGTTATGGCCTCGCGCACATGGAAAAATTAACATTTGGCCTCTCTCCCTTTGGCTCTCTGTCTCAGAAGGTAACCCATGCCAAGTTTCTTTTGGAAATTCTTTTAAAATAGAAATGAAGCTTCCATGTCTAACAGCTTCGTGAGCGGAGTCATCATGGTTTTTTCGACTGAACAACGTCGAGTTTCTCCCTTTGGCATATTTTTTCCTATAATTTTACAACTCCCCAAAGGGATAGAACTCTCCTCCACCTTATGTGGAATCCAAAACCTCCTCCTCCTCTCCTATAGATTCTTCATCCTCACATTCATTCAGCTAGTTGAATAGTCAGTAGTATAGATGGTGTGTTGAAGGAAGTGGAGAAGAGTCCATTGTTGACAGAGGGTTTAATCCCATTGCATAATTGAGTCGAATGTCGAACAAATGCTTGAAACGCACCTGACTGAACCCGTCGAAGGATATCTACAACATCAAGGCATAAGGTTGTAAACTTCTTTTTCATTTATCAATAATACATGACTGGTTTTTGGTTCAAACTTTGTTTCCATTTATATGAAAAGTGTTTAGCTCTCCTTGAGTAGCCAAATAGTTGTATATGAATGTATATGCTTGTATGATTTCATCATTTGTTTGATCTTTGTGCAGATGCATGAACATCGTCACCAACATGGAGCATAAAGAATGAAGATAAAGATCGAAGGATTGTTGTCACGTGCCACGACAAAAGCATTGGACCGAGGTAGGATATCTTTTCCGGTCCATATTTCATTTATAAGCTAGGAATTTAGGAGTCTGGCATGTTACCTTGTTGCTAGACCCACCTTAAGGCTAGAGGGATCGCCTCTTTCCACAGAGGGGATCTGTCTAGTGCAACAAGTTAGCGACCATACTAGGGATCAGTGTGTCTATTGTCTCTCCTTGTTCGTTTTGGAGTTTTTCTTGTTTGTTCGACTTTAGTAGTATTTCTATTTCTATGATTTATTTTTCTTATCTGACTATTTTAAGCCATCTCACCTATTCTCAGAGTGATAAGCATGGTAGTTTCTCAGCTCCCTTTTCTCCTTTCATGGATTTCCTTACTCTGTGTTGTTGTTTTGCTGAAAATTGTGCCGATTGGCGTGTGTTGCCTTTGTCTCGGGTGTGATTTCCCACGTTCAACATGGATTACCACTGAACAATCATGCTGAATCCTATAGGATTGGATTTAGGCCTCTTCCTTGAACTTTCCATTGCATCTTTCCCTTTGGTTTGGTTTTTCCTCCCTGTATTATTCCACTTGGATTTTTTTTTTACTTCCCTGTTTCTTTCTTTTCAGTTGATTGTCTCTCATCTGATCAGTGTGGATTATCATCGTAGGGTTTCTAGGTGTCTTTGATTTCTTGTTTGGCCACATGTTCACAGAGCTTCCCAGTTGTGTATGACTCAGTTAGTCTTTCAGTTTTTCAGCCTATTTTCTAATTGCTTGGTCTTTTCTTTCGATTCTACATGTTGTAGGATTGTCAAACTATCATCTCGGTGTCTGTTTGGCCCTCCATCTGTCACCCTGAGCATAGATCACATTTCTTAATGAGTCGATTTGAAAGTCTTTTATCTGCGTGAAGGAATACCTATATGGTTTTGAGTGTGTTTCATATTCGTTTTGGGATTGGTCTCTTTGTGTTTCATCATTTCATTCCAATTTCTCGAAACTAGTTTTTTTTTTGTCCTTTTAGTGTAACATTGCATTATTGCTTCTCATTCGCATAAAAGAACAAAATTTTCATTCTTTCTCTCTATTTGAAAATCGAACGTATTGTTTTGCTTCAGTGGATTTCTTTCTCATTAAAAATTGAACAACAAGAGAAAATTATTTCGTTTTATGCTTTGGCTGTGTTAGTAGCATTAGAAAATTTTCATTCTTGCATTCGATTGATTGTTGCTTTGTTGTCAACTTCTCTCTTTCTCTTAGCTAGATATTCATTGAATTGAAACAATAATATTCTTTCTCATGTAGTTGTGCATTAAATATTTGACACTACATTCGGTAAGACCTTCAAAATGAAACATAATTTCAATATAAACTTTAAAATGAACTCAATCAACCTAAGGAAGCAATGAAAATTAACACTCACATTTAGAGGTCTAGGCTATAGACGTGTTCCAAGGTCATTAAACCTAGTAGTTGTCATTCGCCATCTGGAATTGGACAGCACTAGCACAAATTTGTGCTCCCCATACCGTTGCGTATATAAAGGGAGACCCTCATAGGTTGAAATCTTTTATACATAGGAAGCCGACTCTGCCGACCTGTAACCGTGATACACCGAACATAGCATTTGGGGAGACTGCCTGCACGTATGTTAAGTCCTTGGTAATTTTGCTTTCATTTGATCACCAAGGTGGACATTGCAGTTCACGGGGGATTGGTACACCCTCTTTCTTAGAGTTCCTGAGTAGTCATTTGATCTTTCCGTGACTCTTTAAAATTTGAAAAGATCATCGGGCACTTGTCCTTTCAAGCTCGTCCAAACTAAAAGTGACTAGAGTCACCTTTTGTCCTATTATCAACTCTTAAAACATCAAAAGGTAGAGTTTTTTTTCAGTGTCATAAAATTAATTACCCGTGATCACATGCCCATTAAAGTTATTTTCTTCACCTGTTCATAGGTAATTCCTTAGTGATTGGTTTTAAAGCCTCAAATTGTTCATCTATCTTCTCTCCTTCTCTTTGAGACAAAGTCACGGTGGCGGAACCACCAGTTTCTTCATATTCTTCATTACCTCATAGTGGAGAACCTTCCCCTGAAGTTTCTTCAGAGACATCTCAATCTGTCAGGACTCTAGGCTACTGGTGCTCCATTATTCTGAGTATTTGACCTCTTGCCACTCGATCTACTCCCGAGGAACCATTTGATATCAATTTCCAACCTCTCAACACTTGGGACTTTTTGAAGGAAGATCCCCATCTACCCTTGAAATCGCTTGAGTCACTGTTATCACGTGCTTTACCTGCCACCACTCATTGCCTTTTTGCCAACACCATGTCTTCATCGTATATGGATTCTATGAGTCCCATTAGTAGTGAAGGGACTTATGTTTCTACGTGAGAATATTCGTTCCCTCCGAAGAATTTTCCTCATGTCACGGCTCAGCCTTCCTCTCAATCTTCAACTCTCCCGGCTGGTTATTGGTCTTTGGGTTAGTTAATTTCTAGTGCTACATCTTTGTATCAGAATCCACTATGGTCAATTATAGTGGCCTCTTCTCCAGGTCTGTTCATGTCAGGTCCATCTTCTTTGACTCCCATTGTTTCAATGATGGTTACATCTGTCTCAACCCAACCCACTTTTTGTGTGGCTTCCTCCACATCATCTGCTAGTGTGATTCTGTCATTTCCGTCATCTTCTATTGTTCATGGAATGCATCCCAATGCTTCCATGTTGTCTGTTGGGCCCATTGTGAGTGGATCATAGCCTCATGTATCAGGAACCCATCAACCTATTAGTATTAGACCTATCTCCTCTAATCTATTCCTAGAGGCTTGACGTACAACCAATATATGATGGCAAATCAACAACATAATTACTTCCCCGAGGGTTCTTAGTAGGTTCAAGCTCTCATCAATCGTCCATATTACTACGATGAGCACGATAATCACATCTACTACCATGGGAATGTTCCACAAGGTCCATTGTATGTCCAAACACCACATATACCAGTTAACCCCAGGTAGTTTATGTACCTACAAGGACAACCCTATGGTCCACAAGGACAACCCCTTCAGGAACAACCTTCGGTCCAATAGGGACAACCCTACAGTCCTGCTGGTCAACCTTATGTTCAGCAAGGAGCACCTTATGTTCCTCAAGGGAAAACCTATCTACCTAAGGGACAACCTTTTTTGCAATCAAACCAACCTTTCGTTCAACAAGGTCCATCTCTTGTATAATAAGGCCAACCCTCCACTGGTCAGCTCGACCAACATAGTCCTGAGGGGCAACCTAGCTCATCGCAACCTTCAGGGAAAATTGGTCCACTTCCTTCAAGACAACATGGTATTTAGGGGAAACCTGGTCCACTTCCTTCATGTCAACTTGCACCCCAGGGATAGCCTGTTCAACCTCAGTATCCATGCCAACCTGCACCACAGGGACAATCTGTGCAGCCTCAGGGCCCACCTTTCATTCCTCTAAGTCGACCTTCGATGGTACAAGGTCCGCCCCAAGGCACTGCGTACATCCCGCAAAAAAATCCATATGTTTCTCAAACATGAACTCAATGGTTCACCTAGAATCGGTACCCTGGTCCTCAACCAGTTTATAGGCAGAATTATCAAAATTATAACCCCTATGGAAAAAATCCTCTGGGATAGAACATATGGGCTCGGAATTTCTCCTGACATGGTTGGAACCCCAGTACTCATCTCTATCAAACACCTACAATGCCTTTCAATCCGTAATTAACATTCCTCGTTATGCTGGAACTGCTTGATGTGTCGAAGTTAATGAATGATCCCATCCTTCATAACCCACATTGGCCCCCAGTTCCTACAAGGATTCCTTTTGATTGTCCCAAATTTTAAGGAAAGTCTGGAGAAGACCCCCAAGTGCATGTTATGACATAACATCTATGGTGCTCTTCTAACTCTCGGGTTGATGGTTCAATTTGTTTATTTCTTTTCCAAAGAACTTTGACCGGTGCCGCTGCAAACTGGTACATTGATCTCTCCTGTGGCATCTTTCAAGATTTCAAATCTCTTTCCATGGCATTTCTCATGCAATTTCAGTTACTAGTTCATTATGAAATTGGGACGCACCTCCTAACATCCTTGAAATAGGACCGAGCTACTCATATCTCCGATCATATTCATGAATAGAGGCAGCATCGTCGTCTTATCAAGTTTTAGATCCTTGATCAACTTCTGACTGATTGGTTTACTACCTCTTTTATCCATCCGATTGCTAAGGAAATCACTATGGGGGAATGTGTTACTAAGGAACAAGCCATTTTTCGTGCCCAATACCTTGATCCCTTGTACTCTCAATCTAGCATGTTGTATGAAATCTTGCCTCATGCTCTGCAACATGGAACTTCCAAATCATTGGTGATGCCATCTGTCGATGGTATCATTGGTTCTATGTCTCAGACTTATCATAAGTCTTCTCCTAATCCTGCGAAGTAAAAATCTACTTCTTCCACTGATACTGCTTCTCAGCCACCCCCTAATCCTGGCAAGATAGTGGAAGTGAATGAAATCCAGTCCACCTCAGTGGATAAAGCTTCCAAAGGTACAAAAAAGGGTAAAGGTAAGGCTAAAGTCGATGCCCTGAAACAAGATTCTCCTAAACCCAATGTTGATGATGGTTCGAAACGTAAACCAAAGTACCCTTGTTTGATATGTGACGATAAGAATTATACCAAGGAATGTCCACGACACGCTGAGGTGAGTCAAATAATTAAAGGCACTCAAGGAAATTTGGTTGTTCTTAAAGAACATTCCCCTCGCAGCAAACCTAGATGGTGGAGCAACCTCAGTCGTCCACCCCTTTTGGCTCTCAGGTTTTCATGTTGAATGGTGTTTCACCCATATCTATCACTACTAGATTGAGAGATTATACCAAACCACGCCAAGAAGCAGGGAAAGAGATCACAAATGGTCCTCCTCCCTTGTCTTCTTTTGGTCCTCTTCACATTGAATGGCCCAGTCCTGAGCCTGTTGCACAACTACCCTCTAAAGGAGTGCTCCATAAGTCTTCCTATAACCCAAATTCCTATGGTGCTCAACATTACAATATTTTTGAGGATTTGGCTTAGGTGCCATCCACTATGTTCGCGTTGGAATTTTTTGAGAGTTGCCCGTCACAGTGGAAGGCTTTGATATGCGCTATTGGAGCGGTGGACGCCGCCAATTCAAGCCTTATCACCTTTGATTTGGAAAATTTCATTCCACATCTACCTCACTAGCTTGCACTGATTATCCAAGTTGGGATTAATGGAAATAATATCCATTGAGTAGTCATGGATGAGGGTCCATCTACTTTCATCATGTCCTCTGGATGTTGGAAAGAGATTGGCTCTCCAGCCCTCAATCAATTTCCAAACTCTTTAGAAGCTTTTGATGGAAGGGAATCTCACCCTCCAGGTGTTCTTGCCAGCTTACCTATCACATTAGAGGGGAAAACAATTAATGTTGAGGTTGAAGTCGTTGATGCCAAACTCAATTATAATCTTCTCCTCACTCGCAATTGGACTCACGCTATACTATGCATCCCATCCACTTCCTTTTGCGTTCTTCGATTCCCACATGAAAGAAAGATCATCACTGTCGATCAGTTATCCTTTTTCACTTCCACTTTCTCCGAGAGCAACGTTCCATATGTAGATTGTATTCCTATGCCTTATGAGAGCATAGGGATGGGAATTTTCAAAGATCCCAACCTTATGGGTCTTTTTTCTCTTCCTCTGCCCAACACTGGTCAGGTCAACATGATCTCCACATCTTATAATATGTGGATGATCCCTTCGGTTGAACAGGTTGATTTGTTTGGTGACATGATGTTGTTAAGAAAAATAGAAACTGATTATTGGAAATTATATCGGCTCCGGCTCCTCCTCCCTCTGATCATACTCCTTTGTCTACATCTCTCGACATGTATTCTTAGTCCCCCTCACTCGATGCTTTAGATTCTCCTAATCCCTTGAATGAGACATTTCCCAATGATGAGGCAATCGTGGAAACCATGTCTCCTGAGGATCCTCCCTGGGATGACAGTCATCATCATTCCTACTTGTCATCATCATCATTGGGGACATGTCTACTTGTCTTGAGAAATTCACTTCCCAAGCTCCTTCCCATCTGCTTCAAATGCCCATCTTGACACATGAATTTTTTGTGGAAGGTAACATGGGGAACATTATGAAAATGATGCGTATTGACATCTCCATTAAACTGGGGATTGTCAAGAACATCCATATTGGGGTGACCAGTTCTCCTGATGAGATCAAGGTCTATACTAGTCTCTTCCAAGAGTTTTGAGACGTTTTCACTTGGTCCTACGAAGAAATGCCCAACATGGATTCGAGTATAGTCCTGCATGAGATTCCTACTACTCATGACACGAAGCTGGTTTGTGAATGTCTTCATCCTGTGCACCCTGGAAAGGCAGCCACCATAAAGGGAGAAGTTGAAAAACTTCTCAAATCTGGCTTCATTTATCCGATCCCCTTGACATAATGGGTTTCTAACATCGTCCTTCCGGATAAAAAGTAGGGTACTATTCAAGTCTATGTGGATTACTGCGACATCAATCACGCTTTTCCTAAGGGTAACTATCCCACTACTTTCATCGATCATATCATTAGCGAATGTGCTAGGAGTGAGATATTTTCCCTTATGGATAGGTTTTCTGGTTACAACTAGATAAATATTTTACCGACTAATAAACACAATATTTCCTTCATCTGTCCATGGGGTACCTTCGCGTACAAGAAGCTCCCTTTTGGCCTTGAAAATTCTGGTGCCACATTCAAAAGAGAAATGTCATACAATTTCCATTGTATTAAGCACAGTGTTCAACCTTACTTGGATGACATTTCGGCTCATTCCTCAAAGCGTAAATATCACCCAGATCACCTCCGTCAATTTTTTCTTCATTGTAGACACTACAACATTTAGCTCAATCCGCATAAATCTGTCTTCTGCGTTGATTTCGGTAGGCACCTTGGTTTTATCATTTCTAAAGACGGAATTTGTCTCGACCCTCTTTAGGTCAAAGATATTTTCAATCTCCCATCCCCTTTCTCTTTACATCAGTTGCATAGTTTGCAAGGGAAAGCTAATTTCTTGTGCCGTTTTATACCGAAATATGCTGAAGGTACCAAAGGATTCACCCGATTTCTTAAGCAAGGCATCCCGTTCCTTTGGGATGAGATTTCCCAAAAATATTTCGATGCACTAAAGACATTACTTGTCAATGCTCCTCTTTTGCGTCCACCAAATTATCATCGCGACTACTCCCTCTATTTTTATGTTGCATTTAGCATTATTTCCATGGTTCTGGTATAAGACGATAACGATGGTGATGAGCACATAATTTATTATTTGATCCGAAATATTATTGATACCAAAATGTGTTATGCACATGTCAAGAAATTAGCATTGGAAGTTGTTCAAGTTGTCCAACATTTTCGCCATTATATTTTACTTCGCACAGGAACCGTGATTTCTGATTGCAACCCCATGACTTGAATGGATAATTGCTGGGGGGGAAATGATGGAAGTGGATAGCTATCCTCCAAGAGTTCGATTCAGATTTCACTACCTCTAAATTGAAGAAATCATTGGTTTTTTGCGATTTGATATGCTCCTTACCTTCTCATTATGCTCCCTCTGGTTCTGAGGAATGCATTCCAAACGACACTCTTTTTCTCATTATCACCCTCGATCCATGGTACAGTGATATCATCGTCTATCTCCAGACTTCCACCTTCTAATCTGAGTTGATGAAAGATGCTCGTTGACGTATCTGTCATCATTCGAAACCCTATCGGATAGTCAAAGATAATTTATACCGCATCGGAGTTGATTATGTTCTTTTCCAGTGTTTAACCCTCGAGGAAGCTGAAAAAGTCCTCCATGACTGCCATTCTAGTGCCTATCGCAGTGATATGTCTGGGTATGCTATTGCTCATAAAATCCTTCATGCTGGATATTTTTTTGCTACCATTTTCAAATACTGTATTATCGTTGTTCGTAAATGTCATGAATGCCAAACTTACTAGTGCAAGATGCATGCGCCACCTACACACATCCATCCCATTATTACAGTTGGTCCCTTTGCAAAGTGGGGCATTGCTTTTATGATGTGTAACCCTCACTAGACCGGGGGGTATGCTTATATTATCGTAGCAATGGACTACTTCACTAAATGGGCCGAAGGAATGCTTACACTCACAACTGACGGTAAGATGACTGCACAATTTCTTTTCAATCATGTGATTACCAAGATTGGTGTCCCTCAAGCCATTGTCACCGACCATGGCTCTCAGGTTTGCCATTATATGATGGTTGAGTTGACTACTAAGTTGGGTCTGTGTCACGACAGCTCAATACCATAATACCCCCAGGCCAATGGCCAGTTTGAAGCTGTGAACAAGGTTTTAGTCACCATGCTTTAGTGTATGATTGGGATGCACAATTCCAACTGGCATCGCATGTTGTTTTCAGCTCTCTGGGCTTACCGAACCTCAATGACGAATGCGACTGGATTCACCCCATTCCAATTTGTTTATTGTCTAGAAGCTACCCTTCCGATTTAATGCAAAATCCATTATCTCAAGATGGTTTCTTAATTACTGCCTAATACCTTGCCGGAGGAAGAACATATTCTATATTTGGAGAGGTTAGATGAAACTTGTCACTTTGCTGCTTTAGTCATAGAAGCACAGAAAAGTGGGTTAAAGCTCACTTTGTTCAGACAATTTCCTCTCGTACCTTTGTATAATGAGACTTAGTCCTCTTGTATGACCAATCTTATGATAATCCGGGGAAGGAAAATTCAAACCCATGTGGCACGTTCCCTGCATCGTTAAGCATGTTTTGCAGAACGGGGCCTATGAGCTAATTGAATATGAAGGTTATCCCTTGAATCAACCCAGAAATGGGTTGTACCTCAAAAAATATTATGCATGAATCCCTCGTGCATGTCCTTTTGTACATAAGTGTGTTTTTCATATTTGTAGTTTTGGCTTGGTGTGCTTTGCAAGAATTGTTTCCTACTTATTATGTCATTTCTTACTGTGCAGATGTGTGTCACTAATTATGTCGGTTTCGCAGATAGTGCCTCCTGTAGTACCTGAAAATTTTCATCTGCAGCCTAGGTGATTTATGATCCTAACAGTGAGTTAGTAGACCTTCAAGGTATTTGTCTAGGACGAACAACCAACATTTTCACTGAATACAGTGCAGTCATTGAACTCTTAACCGAAGCTATTTCTCTTGACATTCATGAATTAATTGTGAACCTAGATTCTCAGCTTGTTGTTCTCCAGCTCAATGGGCATTATTCAGTTATAAACCCTCAGATTTTAAGGATGTATTTGCATGTTCGTTTGTTAGAAAGGAATTTTTATTATATCACATATCAGCATATTCCTGGGAGAATGAATACGGTAACTGATGTAGTAGCCAATATTATATTCGATAGACATTTGCAAAATTTGTAAAATCATTCATTATTGCATAGTAAACAGGAAAATAGACATCTCTCTCTCTCTCTCTCTCTCTCTCTCTCTCTATATATATATATATATATATATATATATATTGCTTTCATCCATGTGCATCATAAGTTCAAAAAATATATGTGTTTTTGGTTACATATCGAGACATCATGTCTCTCAAAAATATGCAGAAATAGAACCTAGGCATCTAATTCACATGGTGCTCATGATAGCATGTCACTGCATGCAAAACCCGCCTTAGTAATCGGTGGATGTGGTTAGACACCCCTGCAGTGTGCCTTTGGTACGCACGCGAAACATCCTCAAATGTCACGTAATCTGGGATCACGCTTATGAGTCCCTCCAAGTTGCGAGCGATCTCTTATTCCTCAATTCCCGCAAGCCAACCCTCAAGCTCCAGTGGGACCCTCGGGTGCTATAGGACATCCACGGGATCATAGGCCAACATCTGCAATGCATGGATAAATATCAAAACATATATAAACAAAAAATCAAAATACTCATAAAATAAAAAATTATTTTTTACCCAAAGCCTCATCCCAGTCATCTCCTTCTGAGAGTGGAAGGTCTAGATCACCCATGAAATCATTTTTGGTGTACGGCCAGTCCTCCACCACAATGAGTTGTCAGTGGAGCCAGTCAAATAATTCTGGCTTCCATGAAATATGTTGACCACCTCCTAATTGAGGCATCAACTCTACCCAATGGACCATCTGTGGCTCTCATGCTAGTGGTGTAGGTACTACCACCTCCTTTGTATAATGAGACTTAGTCCTCTTGTATGACCAATCTTATGATAAGCTGGGGAAGGAAAATTCAAACCCATGTGGCACGGGCCCTGCATCGTTAAGCACGTTTTGCAGAACGGGGCCTATGAGCTAATTTAATATGAAGGTTATCCCTTGAATCAACCCAGAAATGGGTTGTACCTCAAAAAATATTATGCATGAATCCCTCGTGCATGTCCTTTTATACATAAGTGTGTTTTTCATATTTGTAGTTTTGGCTTGGTGTGCTTTGCAAGCATTTTTTCCTTCTTATTATGTCATTTCTTATTGTGCAGATGTGTGTCACTAATTATGTCGGTTTCACGGACAGTGCCTCCTGTAGTACCCAAAAATTATCATTTGCAGCCTAGGTGATTTATGATCCTAACAGTGAGTTAGTAGACCTTCAAGGTATTTGTCTAGGACGAACAACCAACATTTTCGTTGAATGCAGTGCAGTCATTGAACTCTTAACCAGAGCTATTTCTCTTGACATTCATGAATTAATTGAGAACCTAGATTCTCAGCTTGTTGTTCTCCAGCTCAATGGGCATTATTCAGTTAGAAACCCTCAGATTTTAAGGATGTATTTTCGTGTTCGTTTGTTAGAAAAGAATTTTTATTATATCACATATCAGCATATTCCTCGGAGAATGAATACGCTAACTGATGTAATAGCCAATATTGTATTCGATAGACATTTGCAAAATTTGTAAAAGCATTCATTATTGCATAGTAAATAGGAAAATAGGCATCTCTCTCTCTCTCTCTCTCTCTCTCTCTCTCTCTCTCTATATATATATATATATATATATATATATATATATATATATATATATATATATACCCATTTATTTCATCCATATGCATCATAAGTTCAAAAAATATATGTGTTTTTGGTTACATCTCGAGACATCATGTCTCTCAAAAATATGCAGAAATAAAACCTAGGCATCTAATTCACATGGTGCTCATGATAGCATGTCACTGCATGCAAAACCCGCCTTAGTAATCGGTGGATGCAGTTAGACACCCCTGTAGTGTGCCTCTAGTATGCACGTGAGACATCCTCAAATATCACGTAATCTGGGATCACGCTTGTGAGTCCCTCCAAGTTGCGAGCGATCTCTTCTTCCTCACTTCCCTCAGCTTGAGGGGCAACCTCAAAATCCAGTGGGACCCTCCGTGCTATGGGGGACATCCCTGTAGGTTTCTCTAGGCCCAGATATGCGATGCGTGGATAAATATCAAAATATATATAAACAAAAAATCAAAATACTCATAAAATAAAAAATGATTCTTTACCCAAAGCCTCATCCCAATCATCTCCTTCTGGGAGTGGAAGGTCTAGATCACCCATGAAATCAGTTTTGGTGTACGGCTAGTCCTCCACCACAATGAGTTGTCGGTGGAGCCAGTCGAAGAATTATGGCTTCCATGACATATGTTGACCACCTCCTAATTGAGGCATCAACTCTACCCAATGGACCATCTGTGGCTCTCATGCTAGTGGTGTAGGTACTACCACCTCGTGGCATTGGAATATCCGCAACTGTTCCAGGATGAATGGTATCAAAATGGTACTGTATCCGAATTTTTTCAGCTTGCAATTCTTCCACTTTGTTAATTGACACTTCTACATCTTCCACCCAATTGTAGATGGTAGGTGTTACACCATTTTTTGGTCATCTAACCTATTGTTATTATATGGACCCAAGTACACCATGTAAGACCAATTTTACCTTAAGTAAAATTTCTTTCACTATGAAAATAACTTTGTAAACCACCTTTATTAAGTTGTTTATGGTCTAAACAGGAAACCCCATGAGGAAATATTAAATAAATATACATTTGTTTGATTTTCCTCAAGGAATAATTAGTTAAACAACAGTTTAATTAATATTCCTGGTTATATTTAACCCAAAACAAGGAAATTAGATAAATCATTATTTATCTTATTATTTTCTAATAATAATTATTTAAACGTTATTTAAATAATTTTCTTTGTTAAATATGACTAAATCACCCTTAAATAGTTAAATAAATAGTTATTTATTTGATTATTACTCAACCACATCCTTAAAATGATAAATAAGTCATTTATTTATTTATTATTTAGAAATAAAGGGATTTGACCCAAGTTAAATTCCTTTTCCCTCCAACAAATATAATAAAATATTCCATAAAATTTGGATCTTGATTTGGTTAATAATATTTTAACTATGCACCAATATCTAGACTGACTCAATATTTTGTTATAAATAAAAGGGTTTTCCCATTCATTTATCACCTTTTGTTGCATAAAGATCACTCTGGATCTAAACTTTTGGTCTGACTATTGATCCACCATCATAGTCATATTTTTCTACTATTTTTTCTGGGTTTTCTACACCATCAAGAGAGAGGAATTCTAGATCTAAAGTTTTGAGGACTTACAAGAACCCATCCCATTGAGGATAACAGGGAACACCCTCTTGTGTTTTCCTCCCAGGTGCCATTAATACAAAATTAATTTGATATATTCTTGTCTTGTCTATTAGATGCACAAAGTAAATCTTGTTTTTTCTACTGTTTAATGTCTTCTAATGCATGGATCTAGATTTTTGTAGCATTTATCTTGATCACCTAACTGGAGATATGAAGATATTAGCAGTAATTTGTGCTGTTAGGGCTATTTTTTATGCGCAACTAAAGTGGTATTTTTTCGTACGCTTGGAATTAAGATTCATACTAACAACTGACGACTCCACACAGGTTTACGATTATGACCGCTGTCATTTTTCTGATCCTTGCATATCTAGCTACTTCAAATCCTAGGATTTCTCTTTAGCCCCTTATTTTTTCTTTTTTTGATGTTTTTTTTAACCTATAAAACCCTAAAACGATAATAATTCCGACTTCCGTGTGTTTTCGGACCTATTGCATAGGTGATAGACATCAGCCACAGCTGAGATGACAAATTTTTCTGAAACTTGCCGTCGAGAGTGGCAGAAGTGCACGTCGCACTTTTTGGACCAAAACTTGCAACCAGGACCTTCAGGGCACGCTTTTCAGCCTAAAAACTGCAACCTCTGCTGAAAACAGGTCAGAAACTACGACCTAGAATTTTTGCAGGGATTTTTCTGAAAGTTTTCTAGGTTTTTCTGAGCCTCTGTTCAAGTTTGTCTGACCTCTGTCTCCACACATTTTGGACCTACAATTGTTTTGTTTTGCTCAAATAAGTGGGAACCTAGCCCCTTAGGGCTTCAGTACCCTCCACTTTTTGTGGAAGATTTTTTGCTGTTGCAGGTTGTCTGAAATTTCAGAGTCTTCAGCCATTTTTTCAGATCTGATACCTCACCTTCAGATCCACTTCAGATTGGATTTTATCCATCCAAATTACCTCATCTAGCTTTTTTTGGGTTTTCCTCTAGGGTTCACTCCGTTTCCCTTCAGGAGCTAGCCTTTCACCACCTTTTCTACAACAAATTTTCCTCTGATTTATTGTTGTTTTCAGCACTACTTGCCAGCAGATTTTGTCTTTTAGATCCCTATCCCTCTTGAACTTAGATATTCTAGCCTTTTTAGTGTGTTTTGATTAGTTTTTTACTCACCTATAGAGTAGTTTTTGAGATACCCGCCTCCGTGGGTTTAGATTATTACATTATTAGCTGTTTATTTTCTATTTTTGTACGCCTATATAATGTCATTTGTAGGTTTATTTACAGATATACAATACACTTTTTCTTTTTCTCTACAAATGTCTAGGTTTAAAAATTAAAATTTACACACTTTTACACACACACCCTAAGTGAAAAAGGGCTTGATTAAAACCGCCAAGAAAAGACTCTAAAACATTGAAATCAATTGATCCTACACCTCTCTGCCCTTGTTTCAACATTGTAATCAGTTGATCTTGCACCTCCCTACCCTTGTCGGTCTCTTTTTCCTTTGTGCCATTTTTGTGTCGTCGCCATTAGGCGACCAAGGCATTTATCCCAAAGAATTATTGGCCTTCATCCTCAGTTTCCGGTAGGAAGACTTACTCCTCTACGTAGGATTCGAGTTAGTTCTCCACTGTGTCCACACACTGACTCTTCTTCTGGTCCTTTGGGTTCTCCTTCTCATTCCACCTTCGGTTCTCCCCCTGTCACCTTCACCATGTCTGGTGTAGGACCCAATGCTGGTGGTAACCCCGGCCCTCAGGCTAGGAATGCCACTAGTGGGACTACAACGAACGCTACCCTGGAAGCGCCCTTGCTCCCCTTCATGGCAGGCCTCAACCTCCCCAATTTTGACCAGTTGATAAACGACCCTATACACCATGATGCTAGTTTGCCTACTATGCTGACAAAGCTCCCTTCCGACATCCCAAATTTTGAAGGCCTTGCTGGAGAAGATCCTTCAAATGATGTTTGATATTTCCACATGTGGTGCTCGTCTAAATCCATTACTGATGACTCTGTCTGTCTTCGTTTGTTCCAACGAACGCTTATAGGAGAAGCTTCTAAGTGGTATGTTGATCAGACCACTTCCTCTCATACCACCTTTGCGACTCTTGCCCAGGATTTTTTGTCTTACTTATAGCTTCCTCTTCATTATGACACTGCTATTGAAATTTTGACTTCTTTCCATCAATCATCTATGACTCGCCTATCCGATCATGTCTAGGAATGGCAGAGAAGAAAGAGCGTATTTCAATCGCCTACCTTCAAAGACCGTGTCTACATGGACTGGTTCTTTATATCTCTCTTGCCTCCTGTTAGCACCTGATCTGAACCTTAGGCTGAATGAAGGAAAATCGTGGTAACCTTAAACCACGCTCATCCTTGTAGCTAGCCCTATAAGGTCAGGAGAGGGCTCTCTCCGAGAAAAATATTCAATGAAGTATAAGAGTAAATTTATTTTAGGCTAGGTATAATAATGGGAAATGCTTTTTTTATAAAATTTCAGGGTTGTATGGAACAGATCGGATAGTTTGAAACTGGGGAATTACATCCGAGATATAGGTTATTTCATGGGGCAAGGTAGGAAATAATTTTTATCAATTAAGTTTAAATGATGATGGGATGGTAAGACCGGTGAGGAGCTGAAAAGGGCACAAGAGATGGATCCTTTTCGAACAAAAGAAAACACAAAATATTGAATGATTTCCCAAGGCAGAGCATTAAAAATGGATTCTATCTATCTATATTGAAAGCATTAAACTAGAGATATGAGTGAATGAATGGTAAACATAACACATTTACATATGAACACAAAGGAAAGAAAAAATTCTAAAATTTATACCACATGGATCCCACAAATCAAAGCTGCATTTCTTATTAATTCCCTGTCAAACTGTTACAATGGAGCGCAGAGCATCCTCCTTGATTTCCAAATATTTCCACACTATTCCATTTACTGACTTACAAATGATTCAAAATTATATTAAATAGACAGAAATGTGGGAAGTAGATCCACAGAAAAAGGGAGCTGTTTTACCAGCTCAAGAACTGAAATCCGAACATAGGAAAGAGGCCAACAAACTACCCCTGAAAAAGAGGAGAAACAATATATTTTTGACCATCTTTGAGATTCGTTGTTACACTAGATAAATGAAAATAGGACATCTGAAGAACAGACCCCTATTTCACTGCTGCTGTAGAAGTCTCTTTTTCATAATTAGCTCTCGTCCCTTTGACTGTTGCTTTTCTTTTTTCAAAATCTCATATATGCCGAGAAATGCCTTTTGAAAACATCAAAACTGAATTTTATGCCTTTTGAAAACATCAAAACATCAAAACTATCAATACTGACTCTGACTCAAGACTAAGACTTAAAACTAAAACAAAACTAAACTAACTTAAGACATGAGTAAAACACACTTGACAGACTGAAAAGATGCTCATAATTGAGCTTATTCATCAAAACCTACTCTAATTATTTCATTCACCACCTGATCAAGTTAAATGGAACAACCAATGCAGCCATGTAAGCATCCTCGCTACTATTTGAATTCTCCCCAAGTGCTTTCTTATGAGCAAGAAGGGAGAAGAACTGAAAGGCAACTCCCATGGAAACTTGAAATGAGGTTGAATCTAGATAAATTTGCAAAACATGAGTTGATCGGACGACCTCAAGAATACTATGAAAGGATCTTCATAAGAATACCTATTTATTTCCATTAATACATCACTGCTTTGCTCTAGGTAATATTTGTACCTTGATCTTAAAATTTTTGTAACATCTGTGCTTTCTTCCTTTGATGACTGCAACAGGTTGACAAAAGGATCCTGAAACTCATGAATAACCAATCTCTCTTGATGATAAAAAAACAAAACAAAAATATTCTTCATTAGTCTCCTCATATGACTGCAAATCTTGACATGAGCTTAGTAATGAAACACCTGCTGAACAAGACAATGAAGTCGGCTTTCGAATAAATTTATTGTAAACACTCTTTTCTGGCACATGGTTAGCTAATGGAGTAGGACTTTTGCAACAAATATCATCCAACACATCAGCTATAGGGTCATATAAACTTGAAAAGACTGCTGCAACGTATCTATTGATTTTAATGAAACTGCATGACATTCTACAGACTGTTCATCCTTTCCTTTAGAGATATTATGAAAATTCTTCTTTAAAAACTGAAATGCTTCAAAACACAATGGTACATAATCATCTTGCATCATTTGATCATACGTTCTAGCTTCCAAGCCTTTATCTGTAATCTGACCTTCAATTGCATTCGATGGATGCAAATCTAGAGCTAAAGACGATTATATATCGCAAATGATTTCGTCAACCATTTCACAAGAAGACTTCTCATTAACAACTTGCTCGAGGACTTCACTATATATCTCCACCCCAAGATTAAAACCAAGAGATTTTTTATTTCTGAGTGCATGAAAGTTATCTTTGATGAACTGAATTGAAGAAAAACAAAGAGGCAAAGATCCCTCACTTATTTCCCAATTTTCCAGACTTTCCTCATCACTGTCCTGGATGATATGCATCGGATAATTATTGTTTTCAAGCTGTTGAAATTGAACCTCCTCCCACAAAGAAGCTGTTGATTGTTCTGCGAGATTAGATTTTGTTTGGAAAACATAATCATCATCATCATATTGATCAAACTTTGGAAAATCATCAACATAAAACACATCATCAAGCATGCATGTCATATCAACAAATCTCTCTTCTCCAAGTTGTTCTATAACACAGTCATTGTTAGATCGATGAAAACTGGGATAGGAAAGAAAATGTTTTGACTCAGCCACTTGTTCTTGAATATCATATTCATTCCTTGTAGTGATTTTTTGCATCATCTCTTCCACTGCGCTTATCAAAAGGTCGAGCTTTTCCTCTGAAGATGTTGAGTGTTTTGCAATGTTCTTCTTTTCTTCTTCCTGCAACTTTTCTCTTCTGAATAACAGATTGGCTTCTACATCTACTGCATTGTTCTGTATCTCTTCAAGTGTTGCAAGGTTCATTTCTCTCAGCTGAAACTCCATTTCTGGATCAAAAGCACCCAGGTAATGTAAGAGAGTTGAGCCAGGAGGAGGTCTTATATCGGCAGGTATTGAATAATAGACTTGATTGAACCTGGAAGAAAATTGTTGTATTGTCTCCCCTAACTGTCTTTTCAGCTGAGCATACTCTTCTAAAATAAGAAAAGGTTTTTGTTTTACCACCCATATGTCGAGGAAGACTTTGACGAACTGCTGGAAATCCGAGATGCTCGCATCAGGCAGGGTTTTGAACCAACTCTTGACTTTGCCTTGCAAAGAAATATCAAAAAGCCTAATACTGACATCCTTTTCATCAACTTCAAAAAGGTCTAGGAAATCTCAACATTCTGCACATGTTGCTCAGCATCGATGTTGCCACATTCACCATCAAACCTTGGCAAATAAAGTTAATAATTTGTAGGGAAAACATGGAGTATAGGAGGTAAGATGAGAGGTTTTTATCTATCTGGGACTATAAAAGGTGTAGGCATATATACAAGAGCTACAGGGTTTTTCTTCGTCTCTTTTGGCTCGTCAATCTAAAGATGGTCATCATCAGATTTAGAAAAAGGTTGGGGGCCAAGGTCAAATGAAAACTCAGTACTTATACTTTTTGAATAGGTTGAATGAAGATTTTGATCACCTTTATCATACAACAAATTATGAAAAACTTTCAGGATATTTTCAGGAAAAGAAAAGAAGTAATTTACAAGAAAGTAGAGTAGATCCTGA
This sequence comes from Pinus albicaulis, assembly GCA_034641835.2. NCBI lineage: Eukaryota > Viridiplantae > Streptophyta > Pinopsida > Pinales > Pinaceae > Pinus > Pinus albicaulis. The sequence continues at coordinate 525,615,330 of CM076580.1, forward strand.
ATACCATTCCACTTTGAATACCTAAAATTTGTATAAGATCCTTCCATTTTGCTATGGGAAAAGTCAATCCTCCAGTGGAGTATTTACATCAAGTCGGAATCGCTAGGTGAAAGATTCAACCTTCATATGTATCCAACTGTTGTTCACCATCAACATTTAGATATGATACTTTTTCATTCTTTACCAGGGAAGATATTACTGGGGTGATTAATCTTTTGTTTTTAAATAGTCCCCAATATGGTCGCCAGAAATTTTAGCGCCTGATCTAAACCTTAGGATGAAGGAAGGCAAATCAGGGTAACCTTAAACCACACTCAGCCTTGTAGCTAGCCCTACAAGGTTAGGAGAGGGCTCTCTTCAGGAAAAATATTCAATGAAGTATAAGAGTAAATTGATTTTAGGCTAGGTTTAATAATGGGTAATGTTTTTTATAAAATTTCAGGGTTGTATGGAACAGATGGGACAATTTGAAGCTGGGGAATTACATCCGAGATACAGGTTGTTTCATGGGGCAAGGTAGGCAGGAATTTTTAGAAATTAAGTTTAAATGATGATGGGATGGTAATATCAGTGAGGAGCTGAAAAGGGCACAGGAGATGGATCCTTCTCAAACAGAAGAAAACACAGAATATTGAATTATTTCCCAAGGCAGAGCATTAATTATACCTATCTATCTTGAAAGCATTCAACCAAAGATATGAATGAATGAATGGTAAACATAACACATTTACATATGAACACAAAGGAAAGAAAAAATGCTAAAATTTATATCACATGGATCCCATAAATCAGAGTTGCATTTCTTATTAATTCCCTGTCAAACTATTACAATGGAGCACAGAGTGTCCTCCCTGATTTCCAAATATTTCCACACTATTCCCTTTACGGACTTACAAATGATTCAAAATTATATTAAATATATAGAAATGTGGGAAGTAGATCCACATAAAAAGGGAGCTATTTTACTAGCTCAAGAACTGAAATCCGAATATAGGAAAGAGGCCAACAAACTACCCCTGAAAAAGGGGAGAAACAATATATTTTTGACCATCTTCGAGATTCGTTGTTACACTAGATAAATGAAAATAGGACATCTGAAGAAGAAACCCCTATTTCACTGCTACTGTAGAAGTCTCTTTTTCATAATTAGCTCTCGGCCCTTTGACTGTTGCTTTTCTTTATTAAAAATCTCATATATGCCGAGAAATGCCTTTTGAAAACATCAAAACTAAATTTTATGCCTTTAATGAAGAAAATACCCCTTTTTGGCTAAAAGGAGCGAAGGGAAAGGGATGAAGGGATGAATTTCAATCGCAATCGAAAGATCGGAAGAGGCGTGACACACAAGGGAGCGATAGAAAACTTTCCAATGTGATTAGTGCATTAAGGGCAATCGCAATCACAATCGAGGATCAGAGCGGGAGAGGGGTAGGTATATTGGGATGAGGCCTAAAAAATTATGATGCAATTGGAATAAATATAATAAGGGTAAAGGATAAACCAAATGGGTAATGGGGTAAAACAAATAAAAAATTATTTCGGTGCTTTTGCAAAGGAGAAAAATAATTTTATGTTGAAAAATGGGGAAGGCCTTTAGGTGGGACCCGAGAGAGAAATTGCAATCGCAATCGGGGCTTGGGGTGGGTGTATTTACATAATAGGATTTCACTGATGCGATTGGGAATAAGCAATGGGGGGAAGTCCTTTATAAAAAAAAAAAAAAATGAAATTTGAGGTTTACGAAGGAAAAGGCCCTTTTATTATGAATGGGCGGAAGATTATATGGTGGGACCGAGGTAATAGAAATCGGAAATCAGAGAAATTCAAAGGAGTAGGAGTCGTGAGCACATGTGAATTCTTGATGTGATGGAACACTTAACAAATAAATAAATGAGTTTACGCACTTTACAAAATAAAAAACCCCTTTTGAATGAAGCGGGGCAGAAGGTTTAATGGTGGGACCCGATGGTCAATCAGAATCGAAAGCGAGAGAGGAGCGGAGGCAAAGTGTTATTTGAAAACGCCGATTGCGATGGAGCGACGGGATGTGGGCCATTCGATCGGATGGGCATATCGACGATCACGATGCAATCGGGCGAGGTCAATCTCATCGGCGATTCACGGCGGGAGCGGGTGTAACACATTATGAAATCGCCGATTGCGATGGAGTGATGGAGTGTGGGTCGTTCAATCGGAAGGGCAGATCGACGATCGGGATCTAATCGGGGGTATGTAATCGCATCAGAGTTTTTGTAGTCACAAGGGTCCATCAGAATGCACAATTTAAATGTTGCGATTGCGATCAGATTGAGAAAGGGAAAGGGATTGGATCAGAGGGGATTTATAATAAAGACATTAAAACTTTATTATAAAGTTTAAGGGAAAATGAGCGGAAGTGGTTTACTTAATTGCATAGGAGGGATTTATAATAAATACTTTTGCAATGTGATTATGTAATCGGAATGGGAAAAGGGGTTTGATCAGATTAAAGGAAACAAGACTTTATTATAAAAAAAATTAAAATGTTATTATAAAGTTTAAGGGAAAATGAGGGAAAAGGGTTTCTTCAATTGCATCAGGGTTTATGGGTCAAAAAGACTTTAACAATGCGATTTATGCCATCGGATAGGGGGGGAATGGGGTTTATAAAGGGAACTTAAACCTTTACGAAATAAAGTTTAAGGAAGAAATGGGAAAAGGGGAAGGGTTTGGGCTATAGGGGACCTTCTTTCACTTAGGCATAATTTTCAATCCAAGAGTCAGTTTAAAGAGTATAATATACCGTTGGAAATCTCTTTCCGAGCCATTTTTGATGGACATACTTAGAACATGATTTGACACTTAAAATGCTGTGGAAAACTTCTCTGAAGGGCAGGGTGGTGACTTTGTGGAGATAGCAGCTTCTGAAGTGTGACTTATTACGTATGAGGATATAAAATTACATAAGAGATGATGACACCTAATGGTCCCTTGCATATCCCTCAGCCTAAAAAGGAGGTTCATACCAAGATCCCTAAAGGACCACTACACCAAAATGCTACTTCTGGCAAAGCTGCCCATTCATATAACATAGTAGATGATTTGGCGCAATCTCCTGCTGCCATTTCAACGCTGGAACTCCTCCAGTCATGCCCTTCATAAAGAAAAGCTCTAATATCTTCCATGGGCGCTATAGATCCTTCCGACGATTGATTGATTATATTTGATGTTGACCGGTCAGAACATCCCCCTCTCCCTACTTCTGTCACCTTCCAAATCCTATTCAAGATCCGAAACACCAACATTTCCTAGTGCATTATTATTGAGGGGGAAACCACCCATGTGATGTCCACTTTGGTTTGGATGCAGCTCGGATCACCTGAGTTGGTTCCTTCCATGATTAATCTCCAAGCTTGGAAGGGCCATGCCTCCCAGACCATTGGCTTATTCCGCAATTGTCCTATTACTCTTGCAGGCAAGACTGTTTGCGTTGATGTAGAAGTCATAGATGCCCCCTTATATTATAACATTCTATTGGGTCGTAGCTACACCTATGCGATGTTTGTTGTCCCATCTGCGGTTCACCACAAGATGTTCTTCCCTCATAATGGAAAGATGGTCACCATTTACCAATTGACATATTACGAACCGAAGTCTCGAACCTCCTCTGAGTCCACCATCTCTTCGATGGCCAATAAGCAAACCATCGATCCTTTGACCATTGTCTCACCCAGAGTCTACAAAGATTCCTCATTGCTTGGTACATTCCCTAGGATTCCCCCTCTTGTCTCTGATCCCAGCTCATTGAATGTTTTCATGATGCAATTGTCTCAGGCTTCCCTCAAGTGGCCCACCTCGGCTAGTTGGTTGTCTCGTAGCCCTTCGATTCAGCCTTCTGGACCCCCTCCTCCTGGCCCTTCAGTTGGTATCCATGAGCCTCTTTACCCTTCTGGAATGGTTCCGCAAGGCCTTAACCATTTAGGAGCCATCCCACCTGGCCATTACCCCTCTGGTCAGATACCGTTCCTAGCTCCTCCCCCAGGAGTCTACACAGTACCTGTCATAGCCGCCCTCTCTCTTCCTAACTTGACCCTTGGGATCCTTGTCTGGTACCTTAATCCTCCAGCCACTACCCCACCTGATCAACCCCAACCTTATCTTGCTTTGACCTCGGTTCAACTGGTCCCCATGACTTCTCCCACTGCAACAGTGCCTCAGCCACCTCAACATGAACCACCTCTTACTGCGACCACTTTGGGTAAGAATGACAAAGCTCAAAAGAAGGCATCAAAATACAAGGTTCCCCTGACAAACCTTGCCCCACCTTGGCCTCCAAAGCATACCATCTAGTGTGCTTTGTGTGATGCTGTCAGTCATGCCACCCATAATTTTCTGGAGTTGCCTCATCTCAAGCCCATGGTTAATGTCGCGTCCCCTAAGTCTACGGTCCTGAAAATCTCTGTTCCTTCCTCAACTACAGCTAGGAACCCAAATACTATTCACACCAACCACCCATATGCCTTTTGTGATCTCCATGGCCATTATACCCACCTCTGTCCCCACCTTGAGAACTTCCGCACCTCTCTAGTGGCAGTTCGCCAATTCGAGGCCAAGCGCAATGATTCCATCGCTCCCCTATTTGCGCATTTTTCTTCAGCAAAACCAGAGGACGCAAATGCTTCCATTGACATTCTCCCTCTTGATTTTGAGATTTTAGAGCCTTCGTCCACCATTTTATACCTATCATCATCCATGAGACCCTCGGTGGAAGTCCCCTTAGATACTTCCACTGATGTTTTGCTTGAACTCCGTTTAGCGATCACCCTAGGCTCAACATCAGTACATCCTTTATCTGATTACTCTTCTGTCACCACTTGTGACGATGCACATGTGAACCTCTCTTCTCATGATGATGAGCCAGGTAGCTTCGCCGCGTTAGGTGGTATTTCTTCCACCAGTCACCCCATCCTCTATTATGATGATGACATTATGGAAGTAGTCACCACCCATGACTTTATATATCCCCCCTTACATCGAACCCATACATCCGAACCACATACACCTTGTGGCCATTATATGGACACCCAATTTTAGGGTAAGGGGGCACTCATATTTGTGAACCCAAGAGAAGAAAGTCTCCACAACTCTCCGAGTGTATCTGGTCGTGTCGGCTCTAGTACCATTATTCTTCTACATTTAGAAGAACCTCTGGAGTCCCATATCACTTCAGATCACTCTAGGGATGATACCCCTCATCATTCCTTCATATTACATAAAAAACCTAGTTATTTCGACATTGTTGTTGACCAACCTGTGAGTTTTCTGGGAGAGCACTAGCTCATTATCCCAAAATTCTCTCTTTGGGATAGTGACACCATGTATGCAAAACTGGAAACTTAAAGTCCATTTGATTCGTATATGCAGTACCAAAAGATATTGGTAATCCTTCATTCCCTTTCTCTAACTGCATAACCATAACGAAAACAAATGGCGCACCACATCATTAAAATGTGTTTTGTCTTAAATACATTTTGGCATGACCACAACATGCTTGGGGGCACCTATGCCCCTCCACCATAAAAATCCCAGATCTTAGCCAAAAATAGCAATGAAACCCCCTTTCTCTAACAGGTCACACTTTTCAGGTCATTTCCTGGGACAGGTCGCATTTTTTTGCCCAGTACCTACTACCCAGGACATAGAATAGACCCCAAAAAGTGCGACCTGGCCTATTCATGAACTCTGGGTACCTAAACTAAACTTTCAACCCAATGAAATGAAAGAGTAGGGTTAGCCCTCTTACCTACAACTGATGGATCTCAAATTCCAATGGTCGGTTTGTCTGCTACGATCACCAGAAGATTTAGGGTCTTATCTCCTCACTACATTCACCATAGCTCTACCGGAAATGAGTGAATTTGGAGGGAAAATGCCTTCTTAAAAGAAAACCCTTGATTTTTCTTTCACCAGCTGCGGCCAAACCATAGCTCGGTTCAAAGAACCATTTATACCACTAGAAATCTCTCACTCAGCCCTCAAATGGGTATCTGTTAGTTTTTAGTGACTTGATGCTCCACTAGGACACTTTTTTTCCATGAAGCATCACTTCACCCCTCCTCAAAATCGAATTTCTTCACCTAAAACACTCGTACTAGGGGCACCACTTTTCCTCCATACTTGTCCACGCTCACGTCGACTTTCGTCATGAGTTACCATCTTGTACTCATGTTTTAATGGTCCCCATTAGACCTTTTTTATGTGGCAGCACCATCGAGTCACCCTTGTGTAGAGCATCCGAGTTGAGTCATCATTGCATTCATGGAATCTATTTCGTGTCCCTTTGCATCCCGCTATAGTCCTCCATCCTTCATTACTTAGTCCCTCTCTCGTTTCGCACACTATGGCCTTCAGTCCCATTGTCCCCTATCCCTCATGATATTGTGACAGTTGCTGCCAGGTCATCCATGCCATTTATGCTCTAACAAGGGAAGTCGTCCATTCGCTACTCAGTCCCCCCCATTTCATCATCATCATTGGTGTTAGTCTATTATTCACTCTACTATTTTCTCTTGTGCCTTAGTTGAGGATCCGTTATTGCCTCACCTATGGCAGACCTCCTTCTGTTGACATTAGCTCATTCATTCAAGAAGATAGGTCTAGAGGGCGGTGTACCTTGGTCCCAGCTTCCACTCTTGTTCAATGCCTCGGATCAAGAAAAGGGACTTCTTATTGCCCTTTGACTTGATTCATTCTTAGCTCCATCTCCTTTTAGCATGATCGAGATCCATATACTCGATGGTTCAGTGATGCAGCAGCTGGCATCAGTGATTCCCGAGTGTGTGTGAGATGTCTCAACCCTCATGAGGGGGTGGCCCTACAGGTAGCTCCCCACACACTCAGATGACCTCATCATTACAACCTTTGATGCAGCTCCATACATTTGATGATGTCGTCCTGAGCCACTTCCAGCACCTTTTTGTTTGCATATATCAGTCAGATTTTCACAGCCCTTTCCTGTTTTCAGGGGCATCTAGGTTGCATTTATATCTCATGTACTCAGATATCATTGTACAAGTCTTGGCTGTTATCCCAGGCACAATATGTATGTGGGATTCATTATCGTGTTGGTTATCTGGCTCATGTTTATGCCAGCATGTATTATATTGGCCAGTCCCGTGGTTTTCTGGATGCCTTATTTTTTTTACTTTTCCTCGGCGGGCATAGGTATGCCTCCCCAGCCGCCTATATCACAGGTACTCATGCATCAAAGAGACTTGTCGCACTTGTAAGTCTCGCCTCCTCAGTTTCTAGTTCTTTCAGCGCTTTGGTCTACCTTATACTTCTCTTTCTTTGAATTCCCCTTCGATGTCTAGTGATTGAGTTTTTACAACGTACTTCGGTCATATGACTAGCTCCTAATGCTCACACGCTGGGGGGAAATCTATTACACCATTTTTTGGTCATCTAACCTATTGTTATTAGATGGACCCAAGTACACCATGTAAAGACCAATTTTACCTTAAGTAAAATTACTTTCACTATGAAAATAACTTAGTAAACCACATTTATTAAGTTGTTTATGGTCTAAATAGGAAACGCCATGAGGAAGTATTAAATAAATATACATTTTTTTTATTTTTCTCAAGGAATAATTAGTTAAATAACATTTTAATTAATATTCCTGGTAATATTTAACCCAAGACAAGGAAATTAATTAGATAAATCATTATTTATCTTATTATTTTCAAAGAATAATTATTTAAACCCTATTTAAATAATATTCTTTGTTAAATATGACTAAATCACCCTTAAATAATTCAATAAATCATTATTTATTTGATTATTATTCAACCACATCCTTAAAATGATAAATAAATCATTTATTTATTTATTATTTACAAATAAAGGGATTTGACCCAAGTTAAATTCCTTTTCCCTCCAACAAATATAATACAATATTCCATAAAAGTTGGATCTTGATTTGGTTAATAATATTTTAACTATGCACCAACTCAATATTTTGTTATAAATAGAAGGGTTTTCCCATTAATTTATCACCTTTTGTTGCCTAAAGATCACTCTGGATCTAAACTTTTGGTCTGACTATTGATCCACCATCATAGTCATATTTTGCTACTATTTTTGTCTGGGTTTTCTACACCATCAAGAGAGAGGAATTCTAGATCTGAAGTGTTGAGGACTTACAAGAACCCATCCCATTGAGGAGAACAGGGAACACCCTCTTCTGTTTTCCTCCCAGGTGCCATTAATACAAAATTCATTTGATATATTCTTGTCTTGTCTATTGGATGCATGGAGTAAATCTTGTTTTTTCTACTATTTAATGTCTTCTAATGCATAGATCTAGATTTTTGCAGCATTTATTTTGATCACTTAACTGTAGATTTGAAGATATTAGCAGTCATTTCTGCTGTTAGGGTTGTTTGTTATGTGCAGCTAAAGTGGTCATTTTTCATATGCTTAGAATTAAGATTCATACTAACAGTAGGAGTCATGAAATCCATGACAAGTTAAAGCTGTGTCTTTTTAGCTTCATGAGGGGCCTGAGATCTAGCGGATTGAGTTATAGTGTGCAACATTACTCGTAGTGCCAAATGAGGTATTGTTTGAATATCCAATTTGCTACCTTTTTTATCCTTTCTTTTCTCATGGGTAGACTCTGTCTATTAGCATGCCCATGCTCTCACCAAGGGGCCAAGTACCTATTAGGATCGATTTCTCTCCCCTCCATGATAATCTAGTGATGAAATAAATGTCAGAGACTTCTATCTCCAACTCTTGGTCATGAATCATGAATATTTCTTGTTCAGTGTCCCACACATAGATCAGATATTGAAATATTTCCAGTTGAGCTTGTAGACACGTTGTCAAGAAGAATTTCAAGAGCCCACGATATCTCAGGGCATCCATGTGTGTATAATTTCCCATGCCTTGTTCATGTTCCTCCCCGTGCTCTCATTCCTTCCATTATATGACCATTTTGACTATTGATTTCCCTACAAAACCATAATTGAGGCTCCCATTAGCCACAATATTGACAATTGAATCATTTAAATCAGTAATTTTAGGATAAATTTTATGCAATGTTGGTCATAGTGATTGGTGCTTCCCCTTTGAAATTTTAGGTGGGTTGCGCGACTCTATGCCCCGAACCCACCGACTGCCACGACCAACCCATGACAAACTTACCCCAAAATGCATCAAAAACTAAAATGCAGGAAATGAAATATGGTTTAAAATGTAGGAAAATATGAGAGCTCTTACCTAGAGAAAACGGATTTGTGAATGACCTCCTAGATTTCCTGTTGTCAACTCCACAAGTTCACGGTGAGAAATTGTAAATTGCTCACAAGAAGGTGAAAAGGTGAAAAGTAATTTGTTTTTACTATTTCCATCATTTTATAACCTTTTTGAAACCCTAATTAGTTTTTTTAAGCTTAGTTTTTGATTATTTTATTGTTTTATCTCGAATGGGTTTTATGTTTGTTTCTTGTGCAGCAATAGGTCCTAAACATGAGGACAATGAAGCGACGAGTTGTATTTTACTACTTTTTCGAACTCGGTAAAAACATGAAAAATTCACCCCCTGGAGTCATCTTCCAACTCTTTTCTGACTCTCAAAAACTGAAAATATTCCCGGGACTCTTGTCGTTTTGAACTCGTTAAAGGGTACGAAACTTCATCTTCCCAGTATACATTTACCCCTCAGTCGAACATGGCTAAGAGGTTCTCTCATATATTGTTTTCTACCTTTTTGGATTTGTGAGACTACCTATGAAAATAGACCTTCTAGAGTTTTCTTTTCTGCTTCTTTTCAAACTCTCTAAACATGAAAATACTTTGATTTCTTCCATTGTCGGACTCGTTAAAACTAAATGACACTGGAAACCGTCACCATGACATTATCAAGTTCCTCCTTCCTAAGGCTCGTAAAATGTACTAGGATGGATTTTTCTGAAGGAAAAAATTATATGAAAATCATATGTTATCCTCTTCACGCTTGTTTCCAAACATAATTGGGGTACTCACCAGAAATGGTGGCAAAAAATGGAACCATTTCTCATTCGTGTCGATAGTATGTCACTCTTGAACATGACACTTATCTGCAGTTTGTGTCGGGTTGGGCACATCCCATATTAATCCTTTTGCCTCCGTGGGTTTGGGCTATCTATTTTAACCTCTCATCTACTCTTTTCCATGTCACCATGACCTCAGATCCCTTGATGTAAAATACTACCAAATTCTGAAGTCATGTCTCCAATATGTTCAAGAGAATTTCCTTCTACATTTTTCACCCCTGATCCTCTGTACAGTCATGATTCACTATAATATTATTCCTCTGTCTCATGTCGATGATGTGGGAAAAATTATGGCCCTCCTTCGACCGATCACTTCCCATCGACTTCATCTCATTATCCAGGAAGCTGATATAGAGACTCCCTTCTGGTACCTTAGAGCTTGCATGTATTAATGTCAAGTTATTTGCATTCAACGATCAATTTTTATCATTGGAGTTTGATCGAGTGACTTCATGGATGTTCGAATTTAGATCATTGTTCATATTTCGTGAATTTTACTAGTAGTACGTTGAGATCCATTGTCACTATTGGTGGCCTCTCTCGCGCCTGTTAACAACATTCATCATTGGCTAGTAATCAGGTGATTTTCTTGCATGTTTGACTTCAAGTCATTCATTCGCATGCTTGAATTTATACTTGTTCGGGTCGAGATGGTGCACAAGACCATGGTTTTGTTTGATTAAATACAGGTTGTGGGAAAATTTGATTTATCATGACTGTATGCTTGAATCTTTTGATTGGATGGCTGCGACCATAACTGAGTCTATTTTGAAAATCTTTCTCACTCGATGGTTGCTTCCATACCATGGATCTTGTTGTATGTACTGTATTATGGATGGTTGCACCCATACCACATATTCATGTATCAGAGATATCAGTTGTACTTGTTCTTGAAGGTCTTCCGGTGGTGCCATTTTGGTTTGGGCATGTTATGATAAATCATTTCACCCCTCTTATCTCTCTCAAAATTCATGCTTTAGGGGGAATCTGTTACACAATATTTTTTCACCGTCCCCGCAATCCTGATCCCAAACATTCGAGGACCATTTCAGTGACCCCTATGTACTCTCATACATTTCCATCAATTTCATTGCATCCCTTGGCATGTCAAGAATATAATCTTTGTTGATGATTCCTCAAGAATACCTTCAAAAGAATATGATTTTGGGTTAGCGCTGGTAGGCGGTTATGGCCTCACATAGATGGAGAAATAAACATTGGGGCTCACGCCCTTTGGCGCTCTATCTCAAAAGGGCACCTACGGTGAGCTACTTTTGGAAATTTTTTTAAAATAGAAATTAAGCTTCGATGTCTAACAACTTCGTGAGCGGAGTAATCATGGTTTTTTCAACTGAATAAAATCGAGTTTCTCCCTTTGGCCTATTTTTTCCTACAATTGTGCAACTCCCAAATGGGATAGACCTCTCCTCCACCTTATGTGGAATCCCAAACCTCCTCCTCTTTCTCTCCTATAAATTCTTCCTCCTAACATTGATTTAGCTAGCCGAACAGTCATTAGTATAGTTGGTGTGTTGAAGGAAGTAGAGAAAAGTCCATTGTTGAGAGGGAGTTTAAGCCCATTGCCTCATTGAGTCGAACGTCGAACGAATGCTTGAGATGCACCCGACTAAACCCGTGCAAGGAGATCTGCAACATCAAGGCATAAGGTTGTAAAATTCTTTTTCATTTATCAATAATACATGATTGGTTTCTGGTTCCAACATTGTTTCCATTTATATGAAAAGTGTTTAGCTCTCTTTGACTAGCCGAATAGTTGTAGATGAATGTATATGCTTGTATGTTGTCATTGTTTGTTTGATATTTGTGCAGACGCATGAACATCATCACCAACACAGAGTGAAAGGTGTGAAGACAAAGATCGAAGGATCACCACCGTGTGCCAAGACAAAAGCATTAGACCGAGGTAGGATATCCATTACGGTCCATATTTCATTTATAAGCTAGGAATTTAGGAGTCCAGCGTTTGCCCTTGTTTCTAGACCCACCCTAGAGCTAGAGGGATCACCTCTGTCTGCAGAGGGGATTGTCCTGCTCAAAACTTGCCTATTCACATGAAGGAGAGGATCTAATTCGTGAATACAAAGACTATGGATGATTTTATTCAAAAAGCACAAATGTGGTATCGGCAGTCTAAGGCAAAAGGTGAAGTTGGAAGAAGTTGGCCACAAAAGAAAGGGAAGAAGGGTACCTCGAATTTTAAAAATAGTAGACAAAGAAATTATAAACATGCTGGAAGGAACACAAGAAATAAACAATTTGGGAAAAATAAAAAAAATCCCAAATGGCTAGTTGATGAAATGCCTACTGAAGCATCCAACAGGCCAGATCATGGATAGTTCCAGAAACTACCACTACAATGTTGGGGATGTGGTGAGGCACATTACTTTAATAATTTCCCTCACCATCGAAGAAATGAAGTTATAAACAATCTGCAAGAGGCATCTATAGGTGGGGATGTAGAATGAAACATGCCAAGGATCAACACTGCACTAGAAGATCGGGAAGTGGATTTCCAGCCAACTATGATAGAACTGGAACGTAAGTTATATTCCCAAACTGTTTCCATTTTGGTTGATCTTGGTGCCAGTTTAAGTTATATAAATCCTTAAGTAGTTGAAAATTGTAAACTACAAAGCTAGAAAATTAAAAGTCCCTGGTTGGTACAATCGGCTACTGGAGCAAAGAGAAGAGTTAATGCCAAAATCTTGAATTGTATCCTCAGAATAGGAAGATAAAATATAAATTTGGAATTGAATATTCTAACTTTTGGATCGTGTGATAGTTTATTAGGAATGGACTAGTTAGAAATACATTGGTCACTGGTAGATTGCAAGGAGAAAATTATCCTTTTTAATGAATTAAGAATATGGTACTCGTCAAGAAGTACAAGGAATTAAGAAACCACTTCAGTTTTGCCCCATCACCGCATCTCAGTTGGGTAAATGCATTATAAAATGTTGTTAGCTTTATGCTATTCAAGTGGGGTTTACTAGCTCTAAAGACAAAACCCTTATGTTGGAAAATATTCTAGCTGGTCAGGATTTTATGGATGTGTTTCCTCAAAATACTCTAGGATTACCTACAAAATGCGATATTGAATTTAATATAGAATTAATATGTGTAGTAGCACTGGTATCCCGAGCACCATACAAAATGAGTGTTCATGAATTGACAGAATTAAAAATGCAGTTGCAAGAACTATTGGACAAAGGGTATATTTGACCAAGTCTATCCCGTAGGGAGCACTAGTGTTGTTCGTTAAAAATAAATATGACACGATGCAGATGTGCATGGATTACTAACAATTTAATAAGATGATTATAAAAAACAAATACCCATTTCCACGTATAGACGACATTTTTGATTAGGTAAAGGGAGCAACGATATTTTTAGAGATTGACCTGAGATCTAGGTATCACTAGATACAAATTAAGGATGAGGACATATCCAAAACAACTTTTCGTACTAGGCATGGACATTATGAATTTGTGGTGTTACCATTTGGATTAACCAATGTACCAGCAAATTTCATGAGTCCGATGCATGGTATCTTTCACCAAATTTTGGATCAATTTATTTTTAATCTCTATTCATGATATACTGATATATTCTTAAAATATTGAAGAACACAAAGAAAATTTACGCTTGGTATTGAAAATGTTACGCGAATATCAGGTCTATGCCAAATTTAGCAAACAAAATTTTTACAATGAACAGATCCAATATTTGGGCCATGTAATATATGCTAAATGGATATCGTTTGACCTTGAAAATGTAAAGATTATTATGGAATGGATATTTCCTAGAAAAGTAGCATACATAGGCTCTTTCATGGGCCTAGCTAGTTATTATCGCTGATTCATCGAAGGCTTCTCCAAGATAGCCTTTCCCATTACTTCCTTGCAGCGGAAGGGGCAAGACTTTAAGTGGAATAATGAGTGTCAATCTAGTTTTGAATGATTAAAAGATTTATTAACTACTGCCCCTATACTCAAATTGGCAGACACAAGTAGACAATTTGAAGTTTGCAATGATTCTTATAAGGAAGGGGTGGGAGCGGTATTGACACAAGATCGCGAGGTCATAGCAAATGAATCCATGAAGCTAAAAGACCATGAGAAGCAATACTTAGCCTATGATTTAGAGTTGACTACGGTAGTATTCCCTTCAAATTTGGAGACATTAATTATTGGGGAAAAGGTTTGTGTTAAGAACTTACCATAGTAGCCTAACTAGCTACTTTAAACAATTTGATTTGAATGCTCGCCAAGCAGGATGGAATGTGTTCCTAAGCGAATTTGATTTTGAAATTCAACATGTAAAAGGTAAGGAGAACCATGTAGCTGATGCTTTAAGTAGGAAACTACATTGCATCTATGAAATTTACTTTAATCAAGCAGAATTTAAGTTCCAGGAGAAAATCGTAGAGGTAGCAAAGAGAGACGTTGAGTATCAATTCCTATGGAAACAAGCAAGAGAGGCAGAAAAACAAGAAAAGAAATCATATTATGGAATTTATGATCATTTTTTTTTTTGAGGGAATATATGTATACCAAATCAGTTGAGCTTGAAGGAGATGATTTTGGATGAATATAATCGAAAATCCTATGCTGGACATCCCAGATATCAGAAGATGCTAACATCAATTATAGAGGAATAATTTTTGCCTGGAATGTGTAAATTTTTTTTTGAATACCTGACCAAATTTTTGGAGTGTCAGCAAGTCAAGGTGGAGCACCAACATCCCGCTGGTTTGCTTCAACCTATTCCTATACAAGAATGGAAGTGGGAAGTCATATCACTTAATTTCATCACAAATCTACCGAGAAGTAGGAGATATAATGATTCAATTATGGTGGTGGTGGGTAGGCTAAAAAAGGTAGCTCATTTCATTCATTTCCATTCAAATTAAAAGACCATACAGATTGTTGACATTTTCATGAGGGAAATATTTAGACTGCATGACATACCGAGAGTTTTCATCTCAGATCGAGATGTAAAGTTCACGTCAGCCTTATGCAAGGAACTATTCACTGGTTTGGGAACACATATCCATTTTAGTACAACTTATCATTCTAAAAAAAATGGACATAATGAAAAGGTGAATCAAATATTATAAGACATGTTACGCATGTATGCGATGTGGCAACCTACAAAATGTGAAGAATATTTGCATCTGGTCGAATTCACCTACAATAATGGATACCAAGAATCCCTCAAGATGAGTCCTTTTGAAATATTGTACCAAAGACAATGTCAGACCCCCATAAACTAGAGAAGTCTGGAAACCAAACTAACGCTTGGACCAGACATGCTGGAGGAAATGGAGTGTGAGGTAAGAAATATTAGACAAAATTCAAAGGTAGCTCAAGACAGGAAAAAGGTATATGCTGACCGAAAAACAAATTTTCGATAATTTGAGGTGGATGACCACGTTTATGTAAGGATTAAACCAAATAATAGCACCTTAAGGTAGAATACCTGTGCCAAATTGGGTCCTAGGTATTGTGGACATTTCCATATTTTGGAACGGATAGGGTCGGTGGCTTAATAGTTGGCACTACCTGGCCACATATTGGTACACAATGTGTTTCATGTGTCATTAATGAAACGATATATACATGACCCTAAGCATGTTATACATTGGCAGAGCATGCATGTAAGTTATATTTACATTATGACTCCTAGGAAAATATGGATTCATAATTAAATTAATTATAAATTTTGTTGCTTGCAAGTAGAACCAGATGCCAAATTTCGGGTAGAACTTCAACATATTCTCGATCATAGAGAAATAACACTCTGGAGGTGAGTCATCCCCCAAGTTAAAGTGCAATGGAGGAAATATTGACCAAAAGAGGCTACTTGGGAGGATGAAAACTCCATACGTGAAGCATATCCAGAAATGTTTTCTGGAATGAAGTAAACACCGAGGACAATGTTTTCCTCTAGTGGGGGAAGATGTAACACCCCATTTATTTTAATGTTATGTCTAAAATACTTTTATAAATATATTTTAATTTGTTAGTGAAAAGAGAATAATGAATATGGTTATTCATTAATAAGAAAAAACTTGAATTCCATTTCATAAATAAAAATTACATTGAATAATTGATAAACTGATTAGTAAGAGAATTCCAAGATTCCAAAGTAAAAGGAAAAGGCATTTTTTCTGATAGTTACCTTCCCCAAGAGGATAAAAAGGAAATCCTCAGAAGGGGAAGGGGTTCTGTTTAAGAAATAAGAAGAGGGTTTAGAAAATAATTTTGTATAGAAAGGAGTTGTCCAAAGCTGGTTATAAATCAATGGAGCTTTGTAACCCGAAGGGAGGGTATGCTAGATAGAGGTCATGAGGTCTAACTATTGACAAATAACTACTACCTAAACTCCTGTGCGGAGAACAGGGGGAGTAGAGGGCTTGGTCGCCTCTCTCATGGCTGGGTGGTACAATCAGTTAAAAAAATAATACGAGATAATTAAATGAGTTTAATGGTTAAGTTATAGGAGGTGATAATTAAATGGTATTTAAATTTAGAATACTAGAAATTCTATTGATTATCTCTGTTAGCTAGAAATAATGTTGCTACTTATTCTTTTTCGAAAAGATGAAATAATTCTATAATAAGTGAAGTAGCAAGGAAACACTATGACAGGCTAAACAGAAAATGGAATATAGAGATTATGGCTGTTTGAAGCATGTAAACTAGAAAAATTATAAACCCTATGTAGATATAGAATATATAAGGTCAATGGAGTGGGAAGAGGTCAACAAATAAAACATGCATTATCGAATATCCATTTATTACTAAACATTTTCACTGATTAAATATATACCATAAAATTACACAAGAATATTATTAAAAGGCAAATACGAGATATAAATTCCGCACAAACTGTAGTTGCATAAATACTTTACATTTTCATTATACATTATAAAGAGTTAAACAGACTCAGAGCTTTAGAAGTCGAGCTCTGTGATACACAGAGAAAGGATCATGGTCCTCTCGCCACTGAATCCGCAAATATTTAAGGAACCATCTTACAACCACAAGGGTATAAACTAAGAAGCCGGAAACAATCATAATTTGTAGAAAAATACAATAACCTAGAGGCTTGAATGCCGATTTATAAACTTTGAAACTATTACGAGAATTTACAAAAATACAAAATGTAGAAAATATATATTGAATTGCAATTTCTTTCGTAAGTGATAGTTCCGAGCATTGGGCTAACAAAATAAGTTTCAACAAAAAACACCGGTGCAAGGACACATATAAACATTTGTGAAAATTAAGTATTCAAGGTACGTAAATAACGTCCAAAAATTTTAAATATTTAAATAAATATTTATAGAGTGCCATAAAAAATGATACACAAACATCTTAATAACTGAATTAAATGGTTGTAACAAGGAGCTATGAATTATCTTTTAAACTCTGGCAATCTTAGTCTATGCCCAACCCTTTACACTTGGAGGAACACATGAAGCCCATTCATGCAAGGGGATTCATGTCAGATTTTGGAGTCTTATACATGCAAAGGGTTATACGCTCAATAAAACCCAAGAGAAACCTACTTATACTTAAATCTAGACTGAAGTTGGGATTCGACTTACCTAGCCATCCATGGAAGCATCATGCAGATGCCTAGAAGACGCCCGATTTCACCATGACTCCAGAAACAGGCAACAACTTATACATCAATTATAAAAAACAAAGACCGTGAGCTATTGTGAATAATGAGAGAAATGTCCCGGATGTGGGTGAACATTAATGGCATGCATACGGTGAGCCCAGTACGTGACACATGGCTCAGCCACATGGTCACGCATGGGCTCAATCCATAGGAACTAAATCGCCCGATAGTCAATGCGGCCACCACCCTTTCAAAATGCCTCTGCACTACAACATTCCTCCATCACCTTCAAGCTGCATCTGCCCCTTTGTGGTCTCAGAGCTAGCTCTGAAATGCCCACATGGAGGCGATACAGCCTCTATTGTTGTATTGTTCTCACCCCTGGTCACCACTTTTCCCATAGCCTCCATTGGAGCCTCAATTTTGCTCCAGAGCCTTTGGCTCCTCAGACTTATGTTCCCTTGGCTCGGCCCTCTTAGCCCATATCCAACACCTCCAATAGCTCCATTATGCCCAGGCGACACCGAATGCGCTGCTTCCGAGATAGTGGGTGTGGGCAGGCGACTCGTCCTCCGCATTCCATTTTCTCTGAGTCTTCTTCTCCATCACCTGATGATTCCTTTGGCCACTATCCTGCTACTCGCAGTGGCAGAGGTCGAGGTTTGGCTTCGAGGTGGTTTCTCTCTGTCTCTTTGGTTGGAATTTCGCTATTGCGCCACCCCACCAGTCACTCCTCCCTGCCTTTGCCTCATTTGGAGACGCTCCCCTCTCTGTCCACCGTGCACTGTGCTCAATTCCACTACAACTGTACTCTGTACAACCCTCGTATCTCATCCACCATCTCCATCAGCTTCAAGGAGGAAGCTTCCCTTGCTGCTAGCCACAACCCCAGAAAAAAGCTCATAAAATCCACCATTGACTCAACGCATCATCCGCCTTCACGAAAGTTTGAATCCCTTCCAGTCATTCAGGGTGCCCCCTCTTCCAGTAGAAAAGGTAAGGGCAACAACGACAATGATATAGTAGCAGGGATTGGTCTGGAAATGATGGTTGCAAGGGCAGTGCATGCACCTCCACAACTCCTAAACATGCTGCGCCTCAAGCTAAGATTGTAGATGATGCCTCCGATGAGTATAGGTGCCTCATTGTGGAGGAGCCACTGCTTCTGCATAATGACACCTAGCTTCTACAGGTTTCTACATAATTCAATTTTTTTTTTTTTGGTTACCATGTCTCTCTTGGATATTTTTGAAATTATCTACTATTTTTTGTATGAAGCTAGTTTTCCTGATGTGGGAAGCTATAGTAAGACTAGCTCGACTAGTTTCGCCTTCTAGGCTAGTCACTATTTTTTTATTTTGACATATAATGCCTCTGTAATTTGTTAGTTCAGCGATTCTAGAGGCCAGACTCTCCTTGTACCATATGTTATATTAATAGAATTTAGAATTTCTTAGAAAAAAAAATTAAAGATAGAAATGTTTATAATATTTTCTGTTATAACAAATGATTAAACTCGAAGACAAATATTGCCTGGATCTGTCACTTTTGGCATACTGGGAGGGTTACTCCTTGAAAAATTCGAAGGAAGAGAGAATTAAAATCTAACAGAGTCATATACCCTCAGCCACAACGGGGTTAAAATTCTTAAAGTTACTCCCTACAACAGTTGAAGAAAGAGAAAATGAACGGTTGACTAAGCCATAAACCCTCAACCACAGCAGGGTTAACTTTCTGAAATTTTTTTTAACCAAGAGAGTAAGGGATTGAAAGACCTCACAAATTCATATACCTGAGAAAAGCTATCTATAACCCGTGAAAAGGAATACAAACAGTAAAGACCATGAGGAGAATTACTCACCTGTTCTAATAGATAAACTTGAGAAGAAATGACAAGGACATGATACAAAACTACGGATTTAAACATAACAATAGTGAAATTTCGAGCCAAAGCACCGGAGTGAAAGGAATTTACCGAAACTTCTAGGTTTCACCAGGTCGATGATCGACACAGCTTCCAATAATCACAATAAGGGACACCTTCCAAGCAATGCTGGAGGGGCTGGTCCATTAAATTGTATATGTTTCGTATTTAGAACTTAAATAATAGATTTAGATCCGATTATAATGTAAGTACTCGTGGATTAATTTCAAGTACTATAACGATATAAAACATAATAAACCAATGATAAAAATAATATAAAACTGTCATAGTATAAGCCCTCAATTAATGGATGTAAATTATATATGTGTAGATGCTAATTCAAAATGTTATTATTGACCATGTTATAAGTACCTTATGCAATTATTAAAAGTGTTATTATCCTTAAGTATAGTAATTTTTTTTTTATGTGTGGTAAATACATGATTGTGGTGACAAGTGGTATCAGAGCCAAGTTTTCACGCTCCGCGAGATTGGGCTAACTGAATAACTTTGGGTGTTTTCCATTTTTGTTAATTTCGTGCAAAGTGACAGGAATTATTGAAAAGTTCCAATGAGGAGAGGATCTAGTCATCAGACACTGAGAAGTATAGGGGAAACCATTTCCTAGCCTAATCCAGAAGCTAACCCAAAGATGTGGGTACAATTGAGCGTGGATAAGGAGTAACAAACTAGTAGGCTACTGGAGGAATAACAACGTCAAACAACCTCATTGTTAGATACAGTGCAACAACTCCAGACAAAAATGATTCAAGTATGAAGTGGAAATGAAAGGTTGATGGGGGAACAAGAGAGGATACTTAAGAGTCTCTCGGATAAGCAGAATCATCCTACAACATAGCGTAGCCCAAAATGGTACACCCATGAAGAAGGAGAGAAAAAAAAATAAAGTTAACAACAATTTGGAAGGGATTCATACTTAGCAAGGTAACAAAAAAAAAACTTAAAATGAAGCATAGTCTGGAAATTTTTTCACACAACAGGAGATGAAGAAACATAAAGTTGAGTTACAAGGTGAATTCCAGAAAATTAAACCTCCTAATTTTGATGGAGAGGCTGCGAAAGAAGCAGAAGCATGGATAATTAATATGAATAAATATTTTCAATTCTATTAATATAACATCAAGCTCAAATCTCTCTTGGTAATTTATCAATTGCAGGAAAAAGCCACATTATGGTGGGAGGAGGTGAAAAATGTGCGGGGAATTGAAGACCAGAATGTGACTTGGGATGAGTTCCAGTAGTATTTTAAGGACAAATATCTAAGACACTGATTTTATGATGAAAAATATCAAGAGTTCCATGACTTGAGGTTGGGTCAAATGATTATGGATGATTTTATCAATAAATTCACCTATTTCTTAAGGTACATACCATATTTGAGAGATGAAAAAGAAAAATTACAACAATTCTTGAGTAGCCTGCCTTCTCACTTGAAGGAGAGGATCGAATTAGTGAATCTAAAGACTACGGATGAGGCAATTCAAAAATCATGAATGTGCTATCAGTATTCCAAGGTGAAAGGTGAAATTGGAAGAAGTTGG
Organism: Pinus albicaulis; assembly: GCA_034641835.2. Taxonomy (NCBI): domain Eukaryota; kingdom Viridiplantae; phylum Streptophyta; class Pinopsida; order Pinales; family Pinaceae; genus Pinus; species Pinus albicaulis. The sequence continues at coordinate 525,636,551 of CM076580.1, forward strand.
TCACCAAAGAAAGGGAAGAAGGGTACCTGGAATTTTAAATGTAGCAGACCAGGAAATTATAAAAATGTTGCAAGGAACCCAACAAATAAACAATTTTGGGAAAAATTATCAAAAGCCCAAATGGTCAGCTGATGAAATGCATACTGAAGCATCAAACAGGCTAGATCATGGATAGTTTTATAAACCACCACTGCAACATTAGGGATGCAGTGATGCACATTACTTTAAGAATTTCCCTCATCTTGGAAGAGATGAGGTTATTGCTAATATTGAAGAGGCATATACAGTAGGAGATGTAGCACGAAACATACTCAGGATCAACGCTACACTTGAATATAGTCAAAAATATTTCCAGCAAACTATGATATAATTGGAAGATAGGTTATATTCAAAAACTGTTTCCATTTTGGTTGATCCTGGTGCGAGTTTAAGTTATATAAATCATCGAGTAGTTGAAAATTGTAAAATGCGAAGCCAGAAATTTAAAAGTCCTTGGTTGGTACAATTGGAAACTGGAGCAAAGAGAAGATTTAATGCAAAAATCTCGAATTGTATCCTGGAAATAGCAAGACAACATATAACTGTTGAATTGAATATTCTACCTTTAGGCTCCTATGATATTTTTTTGGGTATGGACTGGTTAGAAAGACACTGGTCACTGCTAGATTGTAGGGAGAAAATTATCCATTTTAAGGTTGAAGATGGTACTCGTCAAGGATTACAAGGAATTAAGGAACAACTTCAGTTGTGCCCCATCACTACATCTCAGTTAGGTAATTGCAAAAGGGTGACAAATTTACACTATTCAAGTGGGTTTTACTAACTCTAAAGACAAAACCCTTATGTTGGAAAATATTTTAGTTTTTGAGGAATTTATGGATATTTTTCTTGAAAATATTCCAGGATTACCCCGGAAAGGAGATATTGACTTTACTATAGAATTACTAACCAGAGCATCGCCGGTGTTGTGAGCACCATATAGAATGGCTATGCATGAATTGAAAGAATTAGAAATTTAGGTGAAAGAACTATTCGAAAAAGGGTATATTCAACCAAGTGTGTCCCCTTGGGGAGCACCAGTATTGTTTGTTAAAAAGAAAGACAATACGATGTAGATGTACATGGATTATTGACAACGTTATAAGATGACTATCAGAAGCAAATACCCATTCCCACGTATAAACAATTTTTTTGATCTGGTAAAGGGAGCAACTGTATTTTCAAAGATTGATTTGAGATCTGGGTATCACCAGATATAGATTAAGGATGAGGACATGTCCAAAACAACTTTTCATACCAGGTATGGACATTAGGAATTTGTGGTGTTACCATTTAGATTAACCAATGCACCAACAACTTTCATGAGTCGGATGCATGGTATATTTCACCCATTTTTGGATAATTTTTTTTTAATATTTATTCATGATATAATGATATATTCTAAAAATATTGAGGAACACAATGAAAATTTACGCTTGGTATTGAAAATGTTACGGGAACATCAGCTCTACGCAAAATTTAGCAAGTGTGATTTTTACAAGGAACATATTCAATATTTGGGCCATGTAATATCTACTGAAGGGATCTCGGTAGACCCCGAAAAGGTAAAGACGATTATGGCATGGAGATTTCCCATAAACATAGGAGACATATGCTCTTTACTGGGTTTAGCTGGTTATTACCGGTGGTTCATCGAACGCTTCTCTAAGATAGCCTTTTGCATTACTTCCTTGCAGCGGAAGGGGCGAGTCTTTAAGTGGAATAATGAGTGTCAAGAAAATTTTGAATGATTAAAAGAGCTATTAACTACTGCACCTGTATTGAGAGTGGTGGACCCAAGAAAATAATTTGAAGTTTGATTGTTTCCTGTAAGGAAGGGGTGGGATAGGTATTTACACAAGATGGCAAGTTCATAGCACATGAATCTAGGAAGCTAAAGGACCATGAGAGCGATAATATACCTTTTATTTAGAGTTAATTGTGGTAGTACATGCCCTTCGAATTTGGTCACATTAATTATTGGGGAAAAGGTTTGTGTTAAGAACTAACCATAGTAGCCTAACTAGCTACTTTAAAAAATCAGATTTGAATGCTTGCCAAGCAAGATGGAATGCGTTCCTGAGAAAAAATTATTTTTAAATTCAACATGTGAAAGGTAAGGAGAATCGTGTAGCTGATGCTTTAATTTGGAAACTAAATTTTATCTATGAACTTTACTTTATTCAAGAAGAATTTAAGTTCCAAGAGAAAATTGTAGAGGTAGAAAACAGAGACCCTGAGTATCAATTCCTATGGAAGTAGGAAATAGAGGAAGAAAAACAATAAAAGAAATCAGATTATGGAATTAATGATGAACAAATTTTGATATTTCAAGGGAAGATATGTATACAAAATTAGATGAGCTTGAAGGAGCTGATTTTGGATGAATATCAATGGAGTTCCTATGCTGGACATCTCGGATATCAGAAGATGCTAACATCAATTAGAAAGGATGATTTTTAGCCTGGAAAGAATAAAAAATTGTTGAATACCTTAACAAATGTTTGGAGTGTTAGCAAGTCAAGGTGGAGCACCAACATCCAGGAGGATTCCTTCAGCCTATTCCTGTATCGGAATGGAAGTGGGAAGTCATATCACTTGATTTCATCATAGGTCTACCGAGAAGCAAGATACACAGTGAGTCAGTTATGGTGGTGGTGAATAGGCTCAGCAAGGTAGCTCATCTCATACCTGTCTAGTCAACTTACAAGACCGTACAGATTGCTGACATTTTCATGAGGGAAATATATAGACTGCACGACATACCGAGAGTTTTCATCTTAGATCGAGATGTAAAGTTCACGTTAGCCTTCTGGAAGGAATTATTCATTGGTTTGGGAACACATATCTAGTATATTACAACTTATCATCCTCAAATGGATGGACATACTGAAAAGGTGAATCAAATATTAGAATACATGCTACACATGTATGTCATGGAGGAACCTACAAAATGGGAAGAATATTTGCATCTCATCGAATTATCCTACAATAATGGATACCAAGAATACCTCAAGATGATTCCTTTTGAAGAATTGTACATAAGACAATGCCGGATCCCCATAAAGAGGAGTAGTTCGGAAACCAAACTGATGCTTGGACCGGAAATGCTGGAGGAAAGGAAACGTGAGGTAAGAAAAATCAGAAATAATTTAAAGGCAGCTCAAGACAGGAAAAAGGTATATGCTGATTGGAAATGAACTTTTCAAGAATTTGAGGTCGGTGACCATGTTTATGTAAGGATTAAACCCAAGCATAGCACCTTAAGGTGGAATACCTATGTGAGATTGTCTCTCAGGTACAGTACTGGAACTTACCATATTTTGTAACTAACAGGGTCAGTCGCTTATTGGCTCACACTGCCTAGCCACATATTGGTACACAATGTGTTTCATGTGTCATTACTGAAACGATACATATATGACCCCAAGCATGTTATACATTGGCATAGTGTACATGTAAGTGATATTTACATTATGAATCCTAAGAAAATATGGATTCATAATTAAATTAATTATAAATTAGGTCTCTTGCAGGTAGAACCAAATGGTGAATTTCTGGTAGAACCTCAGCGTATTCTCAATTAGAGATAAATAAAACTGTGGAGGTAAGGCATCCCCCAATTTAAAGTGAAATAGAGGCACTTTAGCCCAAAAGAGGCTACTAGGGAGGATGAAAACTCCATATGTGAAGCATATCCTGAAATGTTTTCTGGAATGAAGTAAACACTAAGGATGGTGTTTGCCTTTAGTGAGGGAAGATCTCACACCTCGTTTAATTTTAATGTTATGTCTAAAAGAATTTTATAAATACATTTAAATTTGTTAGTGAAAATATATTAACAAATATGGTGATTTATTAATAAGAAAAAATTTGAATTAACTGATTGTTAAAAGAATTCCAAGATTCCAGATTAAAAGGAAGAGGTGGTTTTTCTGACAGTTACCTTCCCCAAGATGATAAAAAAGAAATACTGAGAAGTCGAAGGGTTCTTGTTCAAGAAATAAGAAGAGGGTTTACAATAGAATGTTGTACAGAAAGGAGTTGCCCAGCGCTGGTTATAAACCAATGGAGCTCTATAACCCGAAGGGAGTGTAGGCTAGATATAGGTCTTGAGTGCTAACTTCTGACAAATAACTGCTACCTAAACTATGTGTGGACAATGGGGGAGCAGTGGACGTGGTCGCCTCTCTCGTAGTTGGGTGGCACCATCAGTTAAAACAAGAATACATAGATAAGGAAATGAGTTTACTAGTTAAGCAATAGGAGGTGATAATTAAATGGTATTTAAATTTAGAATACTGGAAATTCCATTGATTATCTCTGTTAGCTAGAAATAATGTTGCTACTTATTCAGTTTCTAAAAGATGGAATAATTCTATAATTAGTGAAGTAGCAATGGAACACTATGATAGGATAAACAAAAAACACAATATAGAGATTCTAATTGTTTGAACCCTATAAACTAGAACAATTCTAAACCCTATGGATATAGAAAATATATAAGGTAAATGCAATGGAAAGAGATCAACAAATAAACATTGCAAAGGCTAGCAAAGTAAATCAAACATGCATTGTTGAATATCCATTTATCATTGAACATTTGCACTGAATAAATGTATACCATAAAATTACAGAGTAATAGCATTAAAAGGAAAATATGAGATATAAATTCCACACAAACTGTAGTTGCCTAACTGCTTTACATTTTCATTATAGAATATAAAGATTTAAACTGGCTCAGAGTTTTAGAAGCCGAGGTCAGTAATACACATAGCAAGGTTCAGGGTCCTCTCGCCACTGAATCCACAAATATTTAAGGAACCATCTTACACCCATAAGGGTATAAAATAATAATTACTATCATCATTTTCAGAAAAATACAATAAACGAGAGGATTGAATGTCGATTTATAATCTCTAAAACTATTAAGAGAATTTACAAAAATATCAAATGCGAAAAATATATACATAATTGTAATTTCTTTCATAAGTGACAGTGCCGAGCATGGGGCTAACAAAATAAGTTTCAACAGACAACACTGGTGAAAGGACACATATAAACATATGTCAAAATTAAGTATTCAGGGTACGCGAATAGTGTTGGAAAAATTAAATCTTTAAGGAAATATTTATACAGTCACATAAAAAATGTTACATAGACATCTTAATAACTGAATTAAACGGTTGTAACGAGGAACTATGTATTAGCTTTTAAATTGTGGCAAGCTTAGTCTATGCCCAACCCTTCACACTTGGAGGAACACATGAAGCCCATTCATGCAAGGGAATTCAAGCGGGATTCCAAAGTCCTGTACATGTAGAGGGTTATATCCTCAGTAAAACCTGAGAGAAACTTAATTAAAATTAAATATAGATTGAAGTTAGGATTCAAATTACCTGGACATCCATGGAAGCGCCATGCACATCCCTCGAGGACACCTCATTTCACCATGAATCTAGAAATTGGCATCATATTGTACATCAATTAAACAAAAAAAACACTGGGAGCTATTATGAATAATGATAATTTTTTTATAATATTTACTACTATAACAAAGGATTAAACCGAAAGACAACCATTACCTGGAGTCGTCGCTCTCGGTGTACTGGGAGGGTTACTCCCTGTAACATTCAAAAGAAGAGAAAATGAAAAGCTAATAGAGTCATAAACCCTGGGCCATAGTGGGGTTAACATTCTGAAAGTTACTCCCTGCAATAGTCGAAGAAAGAAAAAATGAAAGGCTTACAGAGCCATAAACCCTCGGCCACAACGGGGTTAAATTTCTGAACAAAATTTTAACCAAGAGTGTAAGGGATTGAAGTACCTCACAAATTCATATACCTAAGAAAAAATCTCTATAACATGTGCAAATGGAATATGAATAGTAATGACCATGAGGAGCATTACTCACCTTTTACAATAGAGAAACTTGAGAAGAAATGGCAAGTAAATCATAGAAAACTGTGTATTTAAACATAATAGTACTGCAATTTCAAGCCAAAACACTGCAGCAAAAGGCATTTATTGAAACTGAACAGGACTTTAATCAATTTCTGCAACCATTGATGAGGTTGGATAACTTATTTTTTAACAATGTTACCGATGAAATAGGTAACCACAATGTTACCTACTTTTTTTTGGTAGCATAAAAAGCACTCGATTTTGAAAAGTGGTGATGCATAATCACCATTTTGTTTTTGTGCACATTTTTTACACTCTAATATTTTTATTTATGAAGTATGAATATTTGTTTTAAAATGTTAGCGAATTTCATGTTAATTTTGAAATGTATTGATGCAGCATCAACTTTTTTTTTTTTAGAGCGGTGATTTTCATGCTAATTTTGAAACGTATTGATGTTGCATCAACTTTTTTTTTTTAGAGCGGTGATTTTCATGCTAATTTTGAAACATATTGATGCTGAATCAACCTTTTTTTTTTAGAGTGGTGATTTTCATGTTGGTAATAAAACACAAAAATTAGATAAAAAAATATATAAAAACAATAAAAAAAAACCCAATAAAAATGTAAAAAAAAACAAAAATTGCTCGTAAAAATAAAAAATTTAAACAAAAATAAATTAAAAAAAACAAAAAAAATTGAAAATTATATCAAAGGAAATGACAAAATTTGAAAAAAAAAACACATAATTTAAAGAAAAAAACAAAAATTGACCCAAAAAAAAAAAAAAAACATCAAAAACATTTTTTTCTAACTTATTAAAAAAAACCATATTACAAAAAAAAAAATTAAAAAAAATTAAAATTACAAAATTAAAATTTAGATTAAATGTTAGGTCCCTATATCACTAGTATAGTCCCTTATTATTGTTAGTGTAACCCCCTTATTGTTATTATTGAACCCTTGTAACCCCCATTTTGTTATTATTGTGCCCTTAAATTATTATTGTTAGGTCGGCTAGGATTACATTGTGGCCCACAAGGATTACATTATGGCCCCATGGACTCCTATATATAGAAAGGAGGTTTTGTGAATTGTATCATCCAAGAATTGTTCATTTATGTAATGTATTGGAGGTTGCCCCCTCGAAGTGGCTTATTTCTAAGGCGCTCATATCTCTTTTCTTCTATTTTTGGAGCTGGTTACACAACATTTGGTATCAGAGCTTTGGATTCTAGGGTTTCGCTGCTCCAAACAGGTCATCGTGGCATTTGCACTATAACCTTTTTTCTATGAAGTTTCAGAGGCTAAAATTTTTAGGGTGCCAAGCCAAAATCCTGAGGAAGATTTTCGAAAAATTTCAAAGTCTGGTTCGCAATATTTTCGGAGATATGATCTGTGTAAGTTAGGTCTTTTTTCAGGCTCCTAAACAGGTCATCGTGGTATTTGACCTATAACGTTTTTTATACGAAGGTTCAGAATCTAAAATTCGTATGGTAGGAAGCTGAAATCCTGAGGAAATTCTTCAAAAACTTTCAGAGCTTGGTTCGCAATATTTTTGGAGATATGATCTGTGGAAGGTAGTGCTTTTTCAAGCTCCTGAATTGCATCTCAAAGAGGTGATCATGGGAAAAGTTCAATAACTCTCTCTCTGTGCATTGGATTGGAGTGTCGTAAAAATTGGTTGCAAGTAAACAGATTGTAGTTTCTTGGCTATCAATTTCAGATACAAAGGACAAAACAGTAACACGCGGCAAGTCGTACAAGTTCGCTCTACTGAACCAGTCCATAATTAGGTCATTGTGGGAGATTGGACACAACTTTGTCTTGGAGAATCCAAATCAGGTCAGACCTATGGCATTCAAAAGAGAATTCAGAGGGCTACTTCAGTGCTAAATTTCAGATATTGAAGATTCACAATCACAGAGATAATACAATTTCAATATCGAGCTCCTCAAAGCAAGTAAAAGGTGTGTATTTTTTTTCCGAATTGCATAAGTCTTGTTTGAAGAATCAAGTTGAATTGATTGCAAGGGCCTATTGTAGAATAGATATCAATATTGGAGTCTAAAATGGCCCCTAAGAAGAATTCAACACCCATTAAGCCTTTAGAAGGCTCTACTAAGACTCATGAAGATGAAGAATGGTAACATGACATATCAAAATTACAAGAGCAAGTGCAACAAATTTCTCTCTTGCAAAGAAAAACAAAAAATGAAATGGAAGTTTTGAAGAAGGGCGTGGAAACTAAGATGGATGGCGTGGAAGCTAAGATGAGTGGTTTGGAAGCTAAGATGGATGGCATGGAAGTGGGCATGGAAGCTAAGATGGATGACATGGAAGCTAAGATCGATGAAAAAGTGAAAGACAACATGGAAAACATGAAGAAAGATCTAAAAGTAGACATCGAAGGTTTGGGAAAGTTGATACAAGAAATGTTTCCTAATGGTGAAAAGATAGTAGAGGAAACTCATGATGAGAACAAAATAAATGTTAATCGTGATTTCATAAACTCTACCGTTGGAGGGAAGAACCACCATATTCCAAAAATGGATATGAGGAAGTTTGATGGAAAGGATCCTGTAACATGGATACTACAGATGGAGCAATATTTTGATCTCAATAATGTGCAAAACACACAAAAGGTATGCATTGAAACTTTAAATTTAGAACAAAATACATTTGTATGGTATCGATGGCTTTGCTCCCGTAAAAAAATTGTCACTTGGTCAATTTTTACGGAGGAAATGATAGCACATTATGATGATACAAAGAGCAACACCTTCTTTAGCCAATTGATAAATCTCAAACAAAAGGGTTTAGTGGGGCAGCATATTGAGGACTTCCAAAAATTGAATATAAGGGTAACTGATATTCCAGAGGAACACAAGATCGATCTCTTCATAGGAACTTTAAAGGATAACATCCAACATGAAGTTCGTGTTTTGGAACCGGATTCATTGGAGAAGGCATTCAGGTTGGCAAGAAAAGTTGAATGTAAAATAATGGCGACAAGGAAGCCTACCACTCAATTCTATAAAGAAGAAAGTGTTGCTATGTCTAGATTTCCACAACCTACAAGGTTGACACCACAACAATTGGAAGAAAGAAGAGAAAAAGGGCTTTGCTACAGTTGTGATAGAAAATACACTAAAGGTCATAAGTGTGCTGAGAAGAAATTATTTTACATAGATTGTGAAGAGGAAGAAGAAAATGAACAAGAAGAGGATATACACCAGGAACCAACCCTAGAAGAGGAAGAAATGAATCGGACCATATCGTGTAATGCACTGGTAGGAATTAGCACTCCTCAAGCTCTCAATATACAAGGACAAATCAAGAAGAAAAAGGTAATAGTGTTGATTGATTCAGGTAGCACCCATAATTTTATTCATTGTAAGGTAGCCAAGGAATTAAATTGTTTCCTATACCCAGCACCAGAATGTCAAGTGATGGTTGCTAATGGACGAACTATAAATTTCTCTGGAAAATGCCATAATATTAAGCTAACCATGGGGGAATATGTATTGACTAGTCCAATACTTTCCATTCCTATGGGAGGTGATGATGTTGTACTAGGAGTACAATGGTTACAATCTTTAGGGACGGTAACTTTTAATTTTCAAGAACTTTTCTTGAAATTTTTTTCAGAAGGAAAGGAAGTCGAATTACGGGGTATTAAAGGGAAGCCAGGAAGGATAATAAGCTCTAATGTCATGACAAAGCTTCTAAAGAAAGAAGAACGAGGCGTAATTGCACAATTATGCTCACTAGAAGTTCCGACATCAAAATCATCTATTTATGTAGATCTCCAACAAGTCTTTGACAATCATTCCAAGGTGTTTGAAACTCCCAAAGGACTCCCACCTATTCGTGATCATGATCATGCTATTCATTTGATTCCAGGAAGTGTTCCTCCAAACATCAGGCCTTAGAGATATCCTTACTTCCAAAAGAGCGAAATTGAACGTATGATTGCAGAAATGTTAAAGGCGGGTATAATTCAACCTAGTCAAAGTTCTTTCTCTGCTCCTATAGTTTTGGTACACAAGAAGGATGGATCATGGCGAATGTGTCCGGATTATAGGGAGCTCAATAAGCTCACCATTAAAGACAAATTTCCCATTCCTGTGATTGATGAATTATTGGTTGAATTACATGGAGCAATTTATTTTACCAAGTTGGATCTTCATTCAGGATATCATCAAATTAGAATGAAGACTGAAGATATTCCAAAAACAGCATTTCGAACTCATGAGGGTCATTATGAATCTTTGGTCATGCCTTTTGGCCTTACCAATGCACCTTCTACATTTCAAGGGTTGATGAATTCCATTTTCAAACCCTTCCTTAGAAAATTTGTGCTAGTATTTTTGGATGATATACTAATCTATAGCAGGTCTTGGAAGGATCATGTTGAACATGTTGACAGGGTGCTCAAACTATTGCAGGAGAAACAATTATATGCAAAAACATCCAAATGTTTCTTTGGAGTACAAGAGGTGAAATATCTGGGTCATATTGTATCTCACGAGGGTGTTAAGGTAGACCCTAACAAAATTAAAGCCATTAAGGAATGGAAAGTCCCCACAACCATAAAGCAGTTGCAAGGATTTCTCAGGTTAACAGGGTATTATCAAAAGTTTGTTAAGAATTATGGGAGAATAGCAGCACCTCTAACAACATTATTGAAGAAAGATGCATTTTCATGGACTCCTGAAGCAACTAAGGCCTTTAAACGTCTTAAGGAGGCAATGTGCCTAGCACCGGTCTTAGCTACGCCAGACTTCATGAAAACCTTTATTGTGGAATGTGATGCCTCAGGAAATGGAATTGGTGTAGTTTTAATGCAGGAAGGAAGACCCATTGCTTTTGAAAGTCGTCCAATCAAAGGAAAGTATTTACAAAAACTTATTTATGAGAAGGAAATGTTAGCAATACTGCATGCACTAAAGAAATGGCGAACTTACCTAATGGGAAGACAGTTCAAGGTAAAAAATGATCATGATAGTCTTAAACACTTTTTGGAACAAAGACTATCTTCAGAAGAGCAGCAAAAATGGGTCACAAAGATGTTGGGTTATGACTTTGAAATAATCTACAAAAAGGAAAGCTTAATATTGTTGCAGATGCACTCTCAAGAAAGAATGAAGAGGTGGAAGCATTGCTTTGTGCCATTTCTATTATCCAACCAGATTGGATAACCGAAGCAAGAGATGAATGGAAGAAGGACAAAGATGCATGGACACTCATTCAAATGTTGCAGCAAGATCCTAGTACATCTGATACATTTAGTTGGAAAAATGATTCCTTATGGTACAAAGATCGCTTATATCTTTGTAAGAATTCCCAACTAAAACAAAAGATTCTTCTCGAATTGCACACTTCTCCTTTAGGAGGACACTCAGGATTTTTAAAAACTTACCACAGGGTGAAGAAAGAATTTTTTTGGGATGGCCTTAAATCTGATATTCAAAAGTTTGTGGCGGAATGTTTGGTTTGCCAGCAAAATAAAGTTGAGACAATTAAGACCCCGAGACTTCTACAACCCTTATCCATTCCAAGTCAACGTTGGGAGGAGATTTCAATGGATTTTATCACAGGTTTACCTAAGTCCGAAGGAAAGAGTGTCATCATGGTGGTAGTTGATAGACTTACCAAGTATGCACACTTTTGTTCATTATCTCATCCATTTAAAGCAAGTACAGTTGCTACTACATTTATGGACACAATTCAAAAGCTACATGGAAACCCAAGGGTTATTATGAGCGACAAAGATTCCATTTTTACTGGAAATTTTTGGACGGAGTTATTTTCTTGTTTGGGTACTCAATTAGCTCATAGCTCATCTTATCATCCTCAATCTGATAGTCAAACTGGGATCGTAAATAAATGTTTGGAAGGATATCTTCGTTGTTTTGTATCTGATAAACAAACACAATGGGTCAAGTGGTTACCTCTTGCTGAATGGTGGTATAAAATTTCTTGTTGGGGACTTTCAACAACCCAAAAAGCTTGAGGATTCTCAGAGCAATTTTTTATCAGTTCTTCAAATATAGCTGTTTGCTCTGGTGACCATTCAGGATTTCTATTGGCCTTTTTCTTGTTGTTATTCTTCTGAGATCTTTCTTCATAAATCTGAAGGACTTCTTGCTAGTTATTTGAGTCCTTGACAGGTCGTTTAATCCCTATTTTCTTTTGGCTATTGTCCTTTTTAGCTTCTGAATTAGCTAAAGTAAGCCGAGGAACAGAGATGGCCCTTTTCTTGATGTTGAAGATAAGTTTATCTTCACTAATGGTAAGAGGTAGGACTGAGTTAAGAAAAGGCATACCAAGGGATAAACTAGTGGAAGAGTCATAATATTGAACAGCAGAAATTTTTTCAATACTCCCCCCAACTTTTAAAGAAATATCATCGACATAATGAGTTAGAGAGACAGTACCACCAATAGTCTCAGAGACAAGAATGTGGTTTAAAGGCTTCCACGTACCTTTAAACAAGGAGGGATGGGCAAGATTATTGGAACCACTAGTATCAATAAAAGCATCAACAGAGATCCATTGATTGCGAACTTGGACTTCAACTGGAATATACAAGAGATGCTTAGTTTTAACAATCTTTTTCAAAAAAGCATTTTCTTCGACAACAGGAGGAACAGGACAAGAAGAAGAAGGAGAAATAGTCTTTGGATATGGACAAAAAGAATTCAAAATGGGAGATGGAGGCAAGGAAGATAAAACGGGAGGTGAATTCTTAGTATCCAGAGAAGGTGACTGGTTAAAGGAAGGAGCAAGTGAAATTTCATCATCAAAAGAGGATTCAGAAGTTTCACTAGTTGCCTCTTCTTCAAGGGATTGATCACTATAATGCAATTCTTCTTCGTGATCATAGCAATCAGAATCATAGCAACGATTCATTTTTTGCGAACTTTCAATAGGAATATCTGAATCAGATAAAGAGGCGTCTGTCAGGATATAAACATCAGAGACATCATCTTGAGATTCAACAACAGACCATTGATCAACAAAATCATCAACTTCAATGCAGACTTTCAACTTATTAGACGAACTCTTAGGGCACTTGCGAGCATAATGTCCTTCTTGCTTACAAATAAAGCAGGCATTATCTTTCTTTGGATGTCGGCGTTTTTTGATATACCGAAACTTGCGAAAAGGTATTTTTGGATTGGCTACCTTCTTTGGTCTGTATTTGCCATATCTTTTAGATTTTCGTTTTTTAAATGGAGTCCAGGGCAAAACAGAACGACAAACATCCAATCCAGGAGAAAAATCAGAGGCTTTCTTCTGCCAGCAAAGATATTTGATTTTCTCTTGACATCTGAATAAAAGATCTATCCAATAAGTTTGATCTATCTTCTTTCCTTGAACATCTAGATCTTTAAGGATCATATCTCCTAGATTACCAGGTAACTTTGACAGGAAGGAGATTTTTTGTACTGAATCATTAATCAAATTGGCCTTGTAAACTTTAGTCATGTAATCATTACCAAATTGATTAAAGAATTTGATATCTTTCAATTCCATTCTAGTCAAGTATGTGATAATCTGTTTTTTCTCATCTGCTGGTTATGGAACAAACTGTGTTTTTAAAAGTAACTCAAGGGTAGCAAGACCTGCAGCAGCAAAATTTAATCTTTCTTCATCGGATGGAGCCATCCACCAATAATAGACAATACCGGCCATGCGCTTTTCAGCTAATGCAAAGATAGATATATTGTCTAATCTTGATACAACTTGCATTTGATACAAAGATCCCATCCATACCCTAATAGATTCAGCTGGATTAGAAGATTTATCTAGATCCAGGACATAGCCACTTGAATTGGCAGAGAATAGATCTTCTTCAATTCTAGGGTACTTAGGAACTTCTTTAAAAATATGGGCTTTCTGCAAAGAAGGTAACATAAAGGAAGGAAATTTGGTAGCATCATTTTCAAGAGTGGCAACTTCACTCTTGGGTTTTCGAAAATTCAAAGGCTTGCTAGCTTCTAAAACTGGTTTATTAATTGTGCGTTTAGAAGCTTGAGTACTTGACTCAATTCCACTTTCTTCCAGCCTTTCATCTGCATCCCAATAATTGGGAGCATTAATGGAGAGAGAAAAAGCAGGAGTTTTTAATTCTCTTCTGTGTCTTTCTTTCTTTTTCTGATGCTTCGCTTCTTTTCTTCTTCTTTCTTCTTGCTGTTCTTCATGAAGCAATTTTAAATTTGCTAGAATTTCTTCAGATTGAGAGCCAAGGTTATCTAAAACATCTTCGGTGTGTGCACACCAGGTGGTCAGATAATTCCCTATTTAATAGAATTCTTCTAAGTCTTTAGGGTCGGTGACATTATGTTCAATGAGTGGCGCACAGTCAGCTCTAGTGGTCGGCTGTTTAGAGAGCGACGAGGTGGTACAAATTTTTTTTTTTGGAGGCAACTTTCCACCTTTCACAAAACGTTTGTTAGCATGCTGCCATTCTTCAACAGGGGAATAAGACACATAAGAAACACGATGCATTTTTTGTACTGCAAGAAATGGTTTTGACTCTGGAATATACAATTCATTTGGTGCTACAACAGGGGTAGCTGAAAAAGCTACTTCTTCTATAGGAGGTAAATCAACTCTCTGGGAAGAGGAATATTCTTCTTTTGACAAAGGAACAACATATCTTTTAGGCTTGACAAGGGGTCGAGGCACTACTGGTTTAGGAGGAATTAATTTTACTCGACCATCAGATATAGCAATTATTTTTAGTTTAGATTCAGGCTTCTTGTCATCCATAATAGACTTATACTGGAAATACCAATTGTTTGGAAGCTCAGTAGGATCATATAGAACACCTTCTACTTGGGCATTTGATAGACCAACAGTCACACAGTCTTTCAAGACTGGTTGTTTCAACTTTGGATGTGCAGTATTTCTAAGCTGAAAAGATGTCTGTACTAATACAGAAAGGTATTCACTATCTTCAGCTAATTGGAGTCCTTGAACTCCAGCCATTAACTTCCAACAATCTTGAAGATGGACATCAGTGAGACTAATAGAGTAATCTGGAAATATGGTTCCATATTGACAGCCAGTAGATAGATTACCCATTATAGTTCCAATGCGAGCATGGAGATAATTTTGATGACGGGTGTCGAAAACTTCAGCAATGCAAGGAGTGTTTAACCCGTGACGAAATAAAGGAGACAGACCAATACGAATTCCACCAAAGTGAAGATAATTGTATTTTTTATCTAAAGCATAATGTATGAACTTCTTAACTTCATCTTTGGAGAATAGATTCAGAGAAACAATCTGGACAGAGGGACCATAAATCTTTATAGTAACCTCTACTGCCTTCAAAAAGGATTTAGATTTGAACATAAAGGACATAGGAAGTTTGTAAATATCAGTGGAATGAAGAGATGGAGGATTCCAGTTTTCAGGGTTGTCTACTACTTCATGCGACTCTTCAGATTCAATAGACCGAGAGGCAACTTCATTTACAATATTTCTATCAATATTAGAAAATGAGCATAACAGATTTGCCATAGCAGAATCGAGACTGGGCTCTGATACCAGGGAAATTTAGATTGTGGACTCAGTAACTTACTTGAACTCAAGCCAAGTCGGGCGGCGTCTTCCTTATCACCTGATGAGATATGTGAATACACGACTCCTTAGGTCCTATACCAGGGAAATTTAGATTGTGGACTCAGTAACTTACTTGAACTCAAGCCAAGTCGGGCGGCGTCTTCCTTATCACCTGACGAGATATCTGAATACACGACTCCTTAGGTCCTCTGGTTCGCCTTACGATCTCCTTTTGTGATTTTTGAAAGAACTGTCCTCAGACAGGCGGCCCAGAAGGCTTCAATATTATTCAAGAAAAATATTCCATACCATATTATGCTGCAGAATAGAGCCTTAAAGTCTCAAAACTCTTCAGAGCATAGACATACACTCGTTTACACACTCTTGCACACACACTCTCAACACTCGATGATGTGAAACATTCACAAACGATCCTATATATAAAACTTAGGAGAATAATTGAGGGTCCTTGTCAGGCATTCCTAGCCCAGACAGTGTCTACTCAATTATCTCGAGTACAATAATGAAAAATAAAGAGATTCCCACTACCATGGTCCTTTCGGACTAATATCATCGTCAGTCTGCTCGCCAGGTTCAAACTCACTTGGCCATTCAGATGGTGAGGGAGACCGATTAAAATTAGCATGTGATTGATGGAGCCAATCCAAGTACTGAGATTCCTACTCATGATCTTCTTGATTTTGAGCATCTTGGAAAATATCGACAAAGATAGTCTCTTTCTCTTCGGATGCCAAATTTTTACCTTTTTCTGTTGCTTCTTTTCTGAGTGTGGCAGCTGTTGAAGATTCTCCTTTTGTGATTTGTTTTGATTGCTGTCCTGTAGTAAGCTTTACTGTATCTTTTGTGACATAGATATTCTTTTGAGGAAATAGATATCTATCAGCTGATTTTGTCCATTTGTTGACATATGCTATTGGATCTACTTCTATGTCAAGAAAAGAATCTTTCCGGCTGTTCTGAAATTCAGGAGAGGACAAGACTGCTAACTCAACTCCGTCTAACAATTCTATTTTAAATATTTTAAACATATTGACAGAGTGTTCGATAGCACATTGGATCCACATTCGGCAAGTATGATTAATGTCTGGTTGTCTTTGCCAGCCTAATTCAAAACTAACAGTAGAAAAAACTTTGTTGGACAGTAAAAGACTAATTAAACAAACCACATCACTAGTCCAATGTCCTGATTTTACACATATGGTAATTAAGGCTTTTTGGTTGATTATGAGTTTGATTGCTTTACCTTTGCCTTGGAGTTCTTCTAGAGATCTGATCATGGCTAACTTTTCTGGTAGAGTAATTCTTTTGAACTCTTTTAACCATAGTGTAATCTTTTTTACTTCATCCATATTCTCAGCCAAAACTGATTCATCAAACGTTTCTGGACCATAGATTTGTGCAAATGGATTTGGCTTTATGGGATTTCGGAATTCCAGACTCTGATAATCCCATGGAGTTGAGAATGTTCGTAAATACTATAGAGATATTTCAATGCACTGAGAAACTCTCACCTGTGGCTTCTTCTGACATAAACCATTTTGAAATTCCCAATCTGCGAAAGGCTCAAATAGTTCATACTGAGGAAAAGTGTCAGTACCTTCAAAATGTTCATCATTTCTTTGAATATATGCAGCTTCCATTTCTTCAAAAAGATCAGGGATCCTCATTGTTTTCAGAAACCTTTCTACCTTCTCAGACATATTGATCTCATCTATATCCAGCATTTTTGCAGTTGTATAAACTGCCAAAGAAAAATCAAGTCCTCCAATGATCTGATAATAGTTTAAAGTCATCAAAACTTTAATCATATCATCAGTGTAACATCTAGACCAATAATCATCAAGGGTATTAAAATAAATCTTTACTTTCATGTTGGGAAAAGGATAGACTTTTACCAATTCTTCGTCTAATGATAATAGGATACCAACATTTTTTGATTTCCATGCTTGACAGCGTTGGATCCATTTGTTTCGCTGTATTCTGAGCCCAACCAGTTTCTTGATTTCTTCTGCTGCATCCAGCAACACCAATTCTAAAATCTGAAATCTTTTTACAAAAGTTACAAGATCATCATCAGTAGGTGTCTTTCCAGGTAACTGGAATAAATCTGTTCTAATGCTAGAACTGTAATGAACATGTGCTTTGTTCATCTTCGTTAAAGCATTAGCGATAGCGAATTTCCATGAACCCATTCTACATCACCTCAAAATCATACATCCGGAACCATATTTGAAGCTAATAATCTTCCACGTGCAAGTTGCTTGGAAATCTTGGCAGCTAAGAAATACTTAAAATTCATGGAATCAGTTCTTATCAAAAATTTAGCTGGTGCCAGATATACTTCAAATTTTTGGATGCCATTGAAGATGGCCAGTGTTTCTTTTTCAGCAATAAAATAATTCTTTTGGTGAGGTAAGAACTCACCTGACGCATATGCACAAAGATTTTCTTCAAAAAGATTTTCTTCACCTTGAACAGAGACCTTTTCAAACAAGATAGCAGCCCAAAAATGATCAGAAGCATCAGTTTGGAGAATGAGAGAACCATTACCAGGAGGCTTGAGTTCTGGTAGTTTTAAATATTCCTTCTTCAATTCTTGGACTGAAGCAGTAGCTTCTGGAGACCATCCACCATGCAAATGCTGACGGATTGGAGCTTTTTTTTCTGAGAGACAAGGAATGTATTTGTGAATATAATTCAATATCCCCAAAAATCTCTGAATCATTTTAGTATCTGTGAGTTGATCAGGAAACTCAGCTAACTTCGTAAGAACATGTGGCTGCATTTGAATTTTTCCATTTACGACATGAATTCCTAAAAAATCAATATTATCTTGGAATAAAATCATTTTCTTTTCTGATAGGACAATGCCATGCCTTCTAACTTCTTCCAAGAAAATATTCAAATGCTTCAAGTGATCTTCAAGGTTATTACTGTGAACCAGAATATCATCAATATAAACTACAATAAAATCATACTGACCAAAAATAAAATCCATACGCCTCTGAAAGAAAGCAGGCGCATTTTTTAAACCAAATGGAACAACTTTCCATTGAAAGAATCCTGCAGGACAAGTGAAAGCAGTTTTATGCCTATCTTCATTTCTTATTTGGATCTGATAATATCCAGACTTCATATCAAATTTGTCAATATTTCATCGGTGGCCGGATTTTCTCGTATTATACTTTCTCACAGGTAGAGGATAATTAAAACTCTTGGTGATTGCATTCAATGGTTTATAATTGATCACCATTCTTGCTTTTCCTCTAATTATTTCTGAATGATTTCTTACCAAGAATGGTACAACATGAATAATGAGAATCACTGTTCAATCAATCGAAGATCTAATAATTCTTCAATCGCTTTCATTTCTTTTTCTATCCGAGGAGCAATAGGGATTAATTTCCCTTTGACGCCGTTATCATGGAGGAAAATTTCTTCTTGTTGGGGACTTTCAACAACCCAAAAAGCTTGAAGATTCTCAGAGCAATTTTTTATCAGTTCTTCAAATATAGATGTTTTCTCTGGTGACCATTCAGGATTTCTATTGGCATTTTGCTTGCTGTTATTCTTCTGAGATCTTTCTTCATAAATATGAAGGACTTCTTGCCAGTTATTTGAGTCCTTGACAGGTCGTTTAATCCCTATTTTCTTTTGGCTATTGTCCTTTTTAGCTTCTGAATTAGCTAAAGTAAGCCGAGGAACAGAGATGGCCCTTTTCTTGATGTTGAAGATAATTTTATCTTCATTAATGGTAACAGGTAGGACTGAGTTAAGAAAAGGCATACCAAGGGATAAACTGGTGGACGAGTCATAATATTGAACAGCAGAAATTTTTACAATACTCCCCCCAACTTTTAAAGAAATATCATCGACATAATGAGTTAGAGAGACAGTACCACCAATAGTCTCAGAGACAAGAATGTGGTTTAAAGGCTTCCACATACCTTTAAACAAGGAGGTACGGGCAAGATTATTGGAACTACCAGTATCAATAAAAGCATCAACAGAGATCCATTGATTGTGAACTTGGACTTCAACTGGAATATACAAGAGATTGTTAGTTTTAACAATCTTTTTCAAAAAAGAATTTTCTTCGACAACAGGAGGAACAGGACAAGCAGAAGAAGGAGCAAAAGTCTTTGGATATGGACAAAAAGAATTCAAAATGGGAGATGGAGGCAAGGAAGATAAAACGGGAGGTGAATTCTTAGTATCCAGAGAAAGTGACTGGTTAAAGGAAGGAGCAAGCGAAATTTCATCATCAAAAGGGGATTCAGAAGTTTCACTAGTTGCCTCCTCTTCAAGGGATTGATCACTATAATGAAATTCTTCTTCGTGATCATAGCAATCAGAATCATAGAAAAGATTCATTTTTTGTGAACTTTCAATAGGAATATCTGAATCAGATAAAGAGGCGTCTGTCAGGATATAAACATCAGAGACATCATCTTGAGATTCAACAACAAACAATCGATCAACAAAATCATCAACTTCAATGAAGGCTTTCAACTTATTAGACGAAATCTTAGGGCACTTGCGAGCATAATGTCCTTCTTGCTTACAAATAAAGCAGGCATTATCTTTCTTTGGTTGTCAACGTTTTTTGATATACCGAAACTTGCGAAAAGGTCTTTTTGGAGTGGCTACCTTCTTTGGTCTGTATTTGCCATATCTTTTAGATTTTGTTTTTTTAAATGGAGTCCAGGGCAAAACAGAACGACAAACATCCAATCCAGGAGAAAACTCAGAGGCTTTCTTCTGCCAGCAAAGATATTTGATTTTCTCTTGACATCTGAGTAAAAGATCTATCCAATAAGTTTGATCTATCTTCTTTCCTTGAACATCTAGATCTTTAAGGATCATATCTCCTAGATTACCAGGTAACTTTGACAGGAAGGAGATTTTTTTTACTGAATCATTAATCAAATTGGCCTTGTAAACTTTAGTCATGTAATCATTACCAAATTGATTAAAGAATTTGATATCTTTCAATTCCGTTCTAGTCAAGTCTGTGATAATCTGTTTTTTCTCATCTGCTGGTTCTGGAACAAACTGTGTTTTTAAAAGTAACTCAAGGGTAGCAAGACCTGCAGCAACAACATTTAATCTTTCTTCATCATATGGAGCCATCCACCAATCATAGACAATACCGGCCATGCGCTTTTCAGCTAATGCAAAGATAGATATATTGTCTAATCTTGATACAACTTGCATTTGATACAAAGATCCAATCCATACACTAATAGATTCAGCTGGATTAGAATATTTATCTAGATCCAGGACATAGCCACTTGAATTGGCAGAGAATAGATCTTCTTCAATTCTAGGGTACTTAGGAACTTCTTTAAAAATATGAGCTTTCTGCAAAGAAGGTAAAATAAAGGAAGGAAATTTGGTAGCAGCATTTTCAAGAGTGGCAACTTCACTCTTGGGTTTTTGAAAATTCAAAGGCTTGCTAGCTTCTAAAACTTGTTTATTAATTGTGCGTTCAGAAGCTTGAGTACTTGACTCAATTCCACTTTCTTCCAGCCTTTCATCTGCATCCCAATAATTGGGAGCATCCATGGAGAGAGAAAAAGCAGGAGTTTTTAATTCTCTTCTGCGTCTTTCTTTCTTTTTCTGATGCTTTGCTTCTTTTCTTCTTCTTTCTTCTTGCTGTTCTTCATGAAGAAATTTTAAATTTGCTAGAATTTCTTCAGATTGAGAGCCAAGGTTATCTAAAACATCTTCGGCATGTGCACACCAGGTGGTCAGATAATTCCCTATTTCATAGACTTCTTCTAAGTCTTTAGGGTCGGTGACATTATGTTCAATGAGTGGCGCACAGTCAGCTCTAATGGTTGGCTGTTTAGACAGCGACGAGGTGGTACAAAATTTTGTTTTTGGAGGCCACTTTCCACCTTTCACAAAACGTTTGTTAGCATGGTGCCATTCTTCAACAGGGGAATAAGACACATAAGAAAAACGATGCATTTTTTGTACTGCAAGAAATGGTTTTGACTCTGGAATATAAAATTCATTTGGTGCTTCAATAGGGGTAGCTGAAAAAGCTACTTCTTCTATAGGAGGTAAATCAATTCTCTGGGAAGAGGAAGATTCTTCTTTTGACAAAGGAACAACATATCTTTTAGGCTTGACAAGGGGTCGAGGCACTACTGGTTTAGGAGGAATTAATTTTACTCGACCATCAGATATAACAATTCTTTTTAGTTTAGATTCAGGCTTCTTGTCATCCATAATAGACTTATACTGGAAATACCAATTGTTTGGAAGCTTAGTAGGATCATATAGAACACCTTCTACTTGGGCATTGTGAGACCAACATTGGCCATACAGTCTTTGGTGGTTGAAGTTGTTTTCAACACAGATGTGCAGTATTTGTAGTAGAAAAATGTCTATACTAATACGGAAAAGGTATTCACTATCTTGACTAATTGGAGTCCTTGGGCTCCGAGTCATTAACTTCAACTATCTTGAGCGGACATCGGTGAGACTAATAAAAGTAATGCAAATATGGTTCAATGATGACGACGATTGATAGATTACCCATTATGGTTCCAAGTTTCAATGCGAGCATGGTCATAATTTTGATGACGGGTGTCGAAAACTTGACAATGCAAGGAGTGTTTAACATAGTGACGAAATAAAGAACCCCAGACCAATACGAATTCCACCAAAGTGAAGATAATTGTATTTTTTATCTAAAGCATACTGTCTGAACTTCTTAACTTCATCTTTGGAGAATAGATTCAGAGAAGCAATCTGGACAGAGGGACCAAAAATATTTATAGTAACCTCTACTTCCTTCAAAAAGGATTTAGATTTGAACAGAAAGGACATAGGAATCTATTCTCCAAAGATGAAGTTAAGAAGTTCAGACAGTATGCTTTAGATAAAAAATACAATTATCTTCACTTTGGTGGAATTCGTATTGGTTTGGCTCCTTTATTTCGTCACGGGTTAAACACTCCTTGCATTGCTGAAGTTTTCGACACCCGTCATCAAAATTATGACCATGCTCGCATTGGAACTATAATGGGTAATCTATCTACTGGCTATCATTATGGAACCATATTTCCAGATTACTCTATTAGTCTCACTGATGTCCATCTTCAAGATTGTTGGAAGTTAATGACTGGAGTTCAAGGACTCCAATTAGCTGAAGATAGTGAATACCTTTCTGTATTAGTACAGACATCTTTTCAGCTTACAAATACTGCACATCCAAAATTGAAACAACCAGTCTTGAAAGACTGTGTGAATGTTGGTCTGTCAAATGCCCAAGTAGAAGGTGTTCTATATGATCCTACTGAGCTTCCAAACAATTGGTATTTCCAGTATAAGTCTATTATGGATGACAAGAAGCCTGAATCTAAACTAAAAAGAATTGCTATATCTGATGGTCGAGTAAAATTAATTCCTCCTAAACCAGTAGTGCCTCGACCCCTTGTCAAGCCTAAAAGATATATTGTTCCTTTGTCAAAAGAAGAATCTTCCTCTTCTCAGAGAGTTGATTTACCTCCTATAGAAGAAGTAGCTTTTTCAGCTACCCCTGTTGTAGCACCAAATGAATTGTATATTCCAGAGTCAAAACCGTTTCTTGCAGTACAAAAAATGCATCGTGTTTCTTATGTGTCTTATTCCCCTGTTGAAGAATGGCAGCATGCTAATAAATGTTTTGTGAAAGGTGGAAAGTGGCCTCCAAAAACAAAATTTTGTACCACCTCGTCGATGTCTAAACAACCAACCACTAGAGCTGACTGTGCGCCACTCATTGAACATAATGTCACCGACCCTAAAGACTTAGAAGAAGTCTATCAAATAGGGAATTATCTGACCACCTGGTGTGCACACGCCGAAGATGTTTTAGATAACCTTGGCTCTCAATATAAAGAGATTCTAGCAAATTTAAAATTGCTTCATGAAGAAAAGCAAGAAGAAAGAAGAAGAAAAGAAGCAAAGCATCAGAAAAAGAAAGAAATACGCAGAAGAGAATTAAAAACTCCTGCTTTTTCTCTCTCCATGGATGCTCCCAATTATTGGGATGCAGATGAAAGGCTGGAAGAAAGTGGAATTGAGTCAAGTACTCAAGCTTCTGAACGCACAATTAATAAACCAGTTTTAGAAGCTAGCAAGCCTTTGAATTTTCAAAAACCCAAGAGTGAAGTTGCCACTCTTGAAAATGCTGCTACCAAATTTCCTTCCTTTATTTTACCTTCTTTGCAGAAGACCCATATTTTTAAAGAAGTTCCTAAGTACCCTAGAATTGAAGAAGATCTATTCTCTGCCAATTCAAGTGGCTATTTCCTGGATCTAGATAAATCTTCTAATCCAGCTGAATCTATTAGGGTATGGATTGGATCTTTGTATCAAATGCAAGTTGCATCAAGATTAGACAATATATCTATCTTTGCATTAGCTGAAAAACGCATGGCCGGTATTGTCTATGATTGGTGGATGGCTCCATCCGATGAAGAAAGATTAAATGTTGCTGCTGCAGGTCTTGCTACCCTTGAATTACTTTTAAAAACACAGTTTGTTCCAGAACCAGCAAATGAGAAAAAACAGATTATCACAGACTTGACTAGAATGGAATTGAAAGATATCAAATTCTTTAATCAATTTGGTAATGATTACATGACTAAAGTTTACAAGGCCAATTTGATTAATGATTCAGTACAGAAAATATCCTTCTTGTCAAAGTTACCTGGTAATCTAGGAGATATGATCCTTAAAGATCTAGATGTTCAAGGAAAGAAGATAGATCAAACTTATTGGATAGATATTTTATTCAGATGTCAAGAGAAAATCAAATATCTTTGCTGGCAGAAGAAAGCCTCTGAGTTTTCTCCTGGATTGGATGTTTGTTGTTCTGTTTTGCCCTGGAATCCATTTAAGAAAAGAAAATCTAAAAGATATGGAAAATACAGACCAAAGAAGGTAGCCAATCCAAAAAGACCTTTTCGCAAGTTTCGGTATCTCAAAAAACACCGACAACCAAAGAAAGATAATTCCTGCTTTATTTGTAACCAAGAAGGACATTATGCTTGCAAGTGCCCTAAGAGTTCGTCTAATAAGTTGAAAGCCTGCATTGAAGTTGATGATTTTGTTGATCAATGGTCTGTTGTTGAATCTCAAGATGATGTCTCTGATGTTTATATCCTGACAGACGCCTCTTTATCTGATTCAGATATTCCTATTGAAAGTTCGCAAAAAATGAATCGTTGCTATGATTCTGATTGCTATGATCACGAAGAAGAATTGCATTATAGTGATCAATCCCTTGAATAAGAGGCAACTAGTGAAACTTCTGAATCCTCTTTTGATGATGAAATTTCGCTTGCTCCCTCCTTTAACCAGTCACTTTCTTTGGATACTAATAATTCACCTCCCGTTTTATCTTCCTTGCCTCCATCTCCCATTTTGAATTCTTTTTGTCCATATCCAAAGACTGTTGCTCCTTCTTCTGCTTGTCCTGTTCCTCCTGTTGTCGAAGAAAATGATTTTTTGAAAAAGATTGTTAAAACTAACAATCTCTTGTATATTCCAGTTGAAGTCCAAGTTCGCAATCAATGGATCTCTGTTGATGCTTTTATTGATACTGGTGGTTCCAATAATCTTGCCCGTCCCTCCTTGTTTAAAGGTATGTGGAAGCCTTTAAACCGCATTCTTGTCTCTGAGACTATTGGTGGTACTGTCTCTCTAACTCATTATGTCGATGATATTTCTTTAAAATTTGGGGGGAGTATTGTCAAAATTTCTGCTGTTCAATATTATGACTCTTCCACCAGTTTATCCCTTGGTATGCCTTTTCTTAACTCAGTCCTACCTGTTACCATTAGTGAAGATAAACTTATCTTCAACATCAAGAAAAAGGGCCATATCTGTTCCTCGACTTACTTTAGCTAATTCAAGCTAAAAAGGATAATAGCCAAAAGAAAATAGGGATTAAATGACCCTCGTCAAGGACTCAAATAATCGGGCAAGAAGTCCTTCGAGATTTATGAAGAAAGATCTCAGGAATATCAAACGATAGCAAAAAGGCCACCAATAGAAATCTCTGAATGGTCACCAGAGCAAACAGCTATATTTGAAGAACCGATAAAAAAAATTGCTCGAGAATCCTCAAGCTTTTTTGGGTTGTTGAAAGTCCCCCAACAAGAAATTGTCACCCTCCATGATAACGGCGTCAAAAGGAAATTAATCCCTAGTACTCTTCGAGATGAAAAAGAAATGAGAAAGCAGTATTGAAGAATTATTAGATCTTCAGATTTGATTGAACGAAGTGATTCTCATTATTCATGTTCTCGTATTCTTGGTAAGAAATCATTCAGAAATAGTTAGAGGAAAAAGTCAGGACGGATGATTAACTACAAACACCTTGAATGCAATCACCAAAAGTTTTAATTATCCTCTACCTCGCTAAGAAAGTATAATCGTAAAATCCAACACGTAGAATTATTCAGCAAATTTGATATGAAGTCCGGATATTATCAAATCCAAATCGAAATCGAAGATAGACATAAAACTTCTTTCACTTGTCCTCGCAGATTCTTTCAATGGAAGGTTGTTCCATTTGGTTTAAAGAATGCGCCCGTTTTCTTTCGAGAGGCGTATGGATTTTATTTTTGGTCGATATGATTTTATTGTAGTTTATATTGATGATATTTTGATTCACGGTGATAATCTTGATGATCACTTGAAACATTTGACTATCTTCTTGAAGAAGTTCGAAGGCATGGTATAGTTCTTTCGGGAGAAAAAGATGCTTCTATTCCAAGATAGTATTTATTCTTTAGGGATTCATATAGTCAATGGAAAAATCCAAAATGCAAAAAGTAGCATGTTCTTACAAAGCTAGTCTAATTCCCCGATCAACTCATAGATACTAAAATGATCCAGAGAGTTTTTGGGGATATTGAATTATATTCACAAATACATCCCTCGCCTATCGTAAAAAAACTCGCTCTCGACACGGGCAAGACTTACATGGTGGATGGTCTCCAGAAGCTACTGTCTTCAGTTCAAGAATTGAAGAGAGAATGCTTAAAACTACCCGAACTCAAGCCTCCTCAAAGTAATGGTTCTCTTATTCTCCAAACCGATGCTTTCCGATCATTTTTGAGTCGCTATCTTGTTTGAAAAGGTCCCTGTTGGAGGTAACGAAAATCTTTTTTGAAGAACATCTCCGTGCATATGCTTCGTGTGAGTTCTTACCTCACCAAAAGAATTATTTTATTACGAAAAAGAAACACCGGCCATCTTCAATGGCATCCAAAAATTTGAAGTATATCCGCAATTAGCTAAATTTTTTTGATAAGAAATCCCGATTCCATGAATTTTAAGTATTTCTTAGTCGCTCAAGATTTCCAAGCAACTTGCACGTGGAAGATTATTAGCTTGGTAAATTTGGTTCCAGATGTATGATTTTGATGTAGAATTGGTTCCTGGAAATTCTAGCTATCTGGATGATGCTTTAACAAGAGATATGAACAAAGCACATGTTCATTACGGCCCTAGCATTAGAATGCATTTATTCCAAATGCTACCGGGAAAGACACCTATCGATGATGATCTTGTAACTTTTGTAAAAAGATTTCATATTTTAGAATTGGTGTTGCGGGATGGAATGGGAAGAAATCAAGAAACTCAGTTAGGGCTCGAATACAGCTAAACAAATGGATCCAACGCCCGTCAAGCATGGCAATCAAAAAATGTTGGTATCCTATTAGGATTAGATGAAGAATTGGTAAAAGTCTATCCTTTGCCCAACATGAAAGTAAAGATTTATTTTAAGACCCTTGATGATTATTGGTCTAGATGTTACACTGATGCTATGATTAAAGTTTTAATGACTTTAAACTATTATCAGATCATTGGAGGACTTGATTTTTCTTTCTTGCAGGCTTATACAACTCGCAAAAATGATGGATATAGATGAGATCAATATGTCCGAGAAGGTAGAAAGGTTTCGAAAACAATGAGGATCCCCCTGATCTTTTTGAAGAAATGGAAGTCGCATATATTCAAAGAAATGATGAACATTTTGAAGGTACCGACACTTTTCCTCAAGTATGAACTATTTTGAGCCTTTCGCAGATTGGGAATTTCAAAATGGTTTATGTCGAAGAAGCCACAGAGAGTTTCTCAATGCATTGAAAGATCTCTCGCAAGATTTACGAACATTCTCAACTCCATGGGATTATCGAGTCTGGAATTCCGAAATCCCATAAAGCCAAATCTATTTGCACAAATCTATGGTCCAGTAAACGTTTGATGAATCAGTGGCTAACGAGAATATGGATGAAGTAAAAAAAGATTACACTATGGTTAAAAGAGTTCAAAAGAATTACTCTACGTAAAAAGTTAGCCATGATCAGATCTCTAGAAGAACTCCAAGGAAAAGGTAAAGCAATCAAACTCATAATCAACCGTGAAAAAGCCTTAATTACCATATGTGTAAAATCGTGACATTGGACTAGTGATGTGGTTTGTTTAATTAGTCTTTTATCGTCCAACAAAGTTTGTTCTCACTGTTAGTTTTGAATTAGGTCAGCAAAGACAACTGGATATTAATCATACTTGTCGAATGTGGATCCAATGTGCTATCGAACACTCGTCAATATGTTTCAAATATTTAAAATAAAAATTGTTAGACGGAGTTGAGTTAGCAGATCTTGTCCTCTCCCGAATTTCGAAACTTATGAAGATTCTTTTTCTTGACATAGAAGTAGATCCAACGAAAGATATGTCAACAAATGGACAAAATCGAACTGATAGATATCTATTTCCTCAAAAAGAATATCTATGTCACAACAGTATACGGTAAAAGCTTACTACAGACATCAATCAAAACAAATCACAAAAGGAAAATCTTCAACAAATCTGCACGTACTCGTAAAAGAAGCAACAGAAAAGGGTAAAAATTTGGCATCCGAAGAGAAAGAGACTATCTTTGTCGATATTTTCCAAGATGCTCAAAATCAAGAAGATCATGAGTGGGAATCTACAGTACTTGGATTGGCTCCATCGACTACATGCTACTTTTAATCTGGCCTCCCTCACCATCCGAATGGCCAAGTGACTTTGAACTTGGCATGTGACTCGACGATGATAGAAGTCCGAAAGGACCATGGTAGTGGGAATCTCTTTATTTTTTCATTATTGTACTCAAGATAATTGAGTAGACACTGCCTCAAAGCTGTAGAATGCCCGACAAGGACCCTCAATTATTCTCCTAAGTTTTATATATAGGATCGTTTGTAAATGTTTCACATCATCGAGTGTTGAGAGTGTGTGTGTGTGTGCGCAAGAGTGTGTATCGAGTGTATGTCTATGCTTCGAAGAGTTTTGAGACTTTAAGGCTCTATTCGCAAAGCATAATATGGTATGTAATATTTTTCTTGAATAATATTGAAGCCTCTCGGGCTGCCCGTCCGAGGACGAGCTCTTTCCAAAAATCACAAAAGGAGATCGTAAGGCGAACCAGCAGGACCTAAGGAGTCGTGTATTCACAGTATCTCGTCGTGTGATAAGGAAGACGTCGCTCGACTTGGCTTGAGTTCAAGTAAGTTACTGAGTCCACAATCTAAATTTCGAAGGTTCAAGCAGTGGAAGATCACATCGAGCATCAGCAAGAAGTTCTCCAACTCTTAAAGGATAACCTGAATTTGGCACAAAATCGAATGAAACAACAAGCAGATCAACATCGTAGCGAGAGAAGTTTTGATGTAGGAGATTGGGTATTTTTACGGCTACAACCATACAAACAAATGTCCCTCAAACAAGCCAAGAAGGATAATAAATTATCAGCAAAGTACTATGGTCCTTAGAAGGTGTTGCAAAAGATTGGTTCTATGTCATACAAATTGGAGCTTCCTGCTTCTTCGCGAGTACATCCATTTTTCCATGTTTCATGCTTAAAGAAGGTTATAGGTGAAAATCTTCCAGTTCAAACAATATTGCTAGAACTTGATGAGGAAGGAAAAATCATATTGGAACTTGAAGTGGTCATGGAAACAAGAACTCGACAACTACGGAATCGATCAATTTCAGAGTATCTCATCAAGTGGAAGAACTTACCCACTGAAGATTCTACATGGGAGGATGAGAATTTTATACAGAAGCACCCAGAGCTACTCAAGCGTTGAGGAAAACACTTTTTTGAAGGAGAGGGCCATGTTAGGTCCCTATATCACTAGTATAGTCCCTTATTATTGTTAGTGTAACCCCCTTATTGTTATTATTGTACCCTTGTAACCCCCATTTTGTTATTATTGTGCCCTTAAATTATTGTTGTTAGGTCGGCTAGGATTACATTGTGGCCCACTAGGATTACATTATGGCCCCATGGACTCCTATATATAGAAAGGAGGTTTTGTAAATTATATAATCCAAGAATTGTTCATTTATGTAATGTATTGGAGGTTGCCCCTTCGAAGTGGCTTATTTCTAAGGTGTTCATATCTCTTTTCTTCTATTTTTGGAGCTGGTTACACAACATTATAAAAAAAAAAAAAAAAATTAAAAAATTTATATTAAAAATAATAATAATAATAAGAAAAAAAATACAAATTTTAAAATTAACCAAAAAAAAATTAAAAAAAATAAAAAAAATGAAAAAGAATATTAAAATAAAAAAACTATCATTAAAAAAACAAAAAAAATGAAAAAAACCACATGCAAATAATTAAAAAACAAATACACATAAATTTAGTGCTTTTTTTTTAATCAAACAATTTATAGATTTTAAAAATGAAAAACTAAATAAAGTAAAAAATTAAAAAAAATAATTAAATTAAATTAAAATTTAAAAAATTTAATAAATAAATTTTAAATTTTAAATTTAAAAAAATAATTAATCTATAATATTAAATTAAAAAAAAATAAAAAAAATAAACAAATTGAATTTAAGATAAAAAAGTTGAATAAAAAAAAAAAAAATTCAAATTTTTTGAAATCAAAAAATTAAAATAAATCAAATTAAAATAAAAATATTTAAAAAAAAAAAAATCAAATTAAAAAAAATTAATTTAAAAAAAAATAAAAAATAAAATCAATTGCGCAGCCCCCGGCCCGCCCACCGGCCGGCCTCCGCCGCCACCTGGCCGTGAGGCCGGGTAGCGCCGACCCCACCACCACCACCGCCGCCATTTAAATTTTTTTAATTTTTTTAATTTTTTTTTTTTTTTCAAAAAAATTAATTTTTTTTTAATTTAATTTTTTTTATATAAAATATAATTTGTTTTTTTTTTAATTTTGTTTTTATTTTTTGTAAATTTTATTATTTTTTTTGTTTTATTTTTTTTGTTTTTTGTTCTTTTTTGTTAGTAATTTTTATTAAATTTTGTTTTTTTTTTTAAATTTAATTTAATTGATTTTTTTTTTAATTTCATAATTTTCCTTTATTATTTTATAAAATTTAAAAAATTTTGTATTTTTTTTTAATTTATTTGAATTTAATATTGTTTTTTAAATGTTTTACGTTTTTATTAATTTTTTTTTGTTAATAACTTAAAATTTTTATATTTTTATATTACAATTAAATTTGTGTATTTAAAATTAGATTTTTTTTAATTAAACTTAATTTTTTAAAATTAATTTGTCTTTTAATTTTTTTTATTTAATATTATTTTAATTTTTTTTTATTTTTTTCAATTTTCCATTTTTAATTGATTTTTAAGGTTTTTATTTTAACAATTTTTTTTTTCTTTATATTTAATTTTTTTTTTTCTTTCAAAATTTATTTGTTTATTTATTAAAATTTTATATTTTTGTTTTTAAATTTAATTTGTTATTTTAATATTAATTTTTTTTTTTAATTTAATAAAATCTAATATATATACATATTTTAATTTAAGTTCATATATATATATTTTATTTTTTATAATTTAAATTTAATTTACTTTTTATAGTTAATTTGTTTTTTTAATATATATTGTTTTAAATTTAATATATTCATTGTATTTTATTTTTATTTTTTATTTTTAATTAATTCTTCTTTTTTTTACTTTTAATTTAAATAATGTTTTTTTTTTCCTAATATTTTTATTTTAAATTTTTAAATTTATTAAAATTTAATATATTTCCTTAAATTTAATTTAATTTTTAATTTTTTAATTTTTTTAAATTTAATAAACATTTTCTTTTTCTTTTTTAAATTTAATCTCTATATTTTTTTTTTATAATTTTCTTCTTTTTATAATTTTTTTTTTTAAATTTAATATTTTTATTTTGTTTTTCATTTTTATTTTTTAATTTCTATATTTTTTAAAATTTTAATCTTAAATTTTTTATTTATTTTTTTATTTTTTTTCCTTAAATTTTAGGTTTTTTTTAATGTTTGAATTAAAAATTTTATTTTTTTTATTTTTTATTTTTTTTATCTTCATATATTTTTAAATTTTAAGCTTTTAAATGTTTTTATTTTTTAAATTTATTTTTTTTCTTAAATTTTAGGTTTTTTTTAATGTTTGAATTTTAAAAATTAAAAAATGTTACTTCTAGTTTTAAAAATGCCAAAAGTATGACACAATTTTTATTTTTTTTGTTATTCCAGCATCAACTGGTTTTGTTTGAGGGTGTTTTTTCAATCCTTTTTTCAAGAAACAATTTTGTTTTTGCCATAATTTTATAAAATG
Organism: Pinus albicaulis; assembly: GCA_034641835.2. NCBI lineage: Eukaryota > Viridiplantae > Streptophyta > Pinopsida > Pinales > Pinaceae > Pinus > Pinus albicaulis. The sequence continues at coordinate 525,668,740 of CM076580.1, forward strand.
TTGAAATTTGACCTTAAAAAAAACAAAGTGCGTTCTGGAATACACACTTTTTGTTTTTGGGGTGTTTTTTCAATCCTTTTTTCAAGAAACAATTTTTTTTTACCATAATTTTATAAAATGTTGAAATTTGACCTTAAAAAAAATGAAGTGCGTTCTGGAATACACACTTTTTGTTTTTGGGGTGTTTTTTCATGTTTTTTGAGTATATTTGGGCTAGAGTTCCTGTTTTGAGGTCAGGTTACCTATTTCATCGGTAACAATGTTTTTTGGGGAAAGAGCTCAGAAGAGCGAAATTAACTTTCAGAGCAGAGCCATGATGAAACTGCGAACAAACGAGCTTAGAGCGTGGTGATGGGGTGGAGTAGTTACCCTAATCCCACCCGCATCAACCTGCACCATTGGATCTAGGTTTTACCAGAACGACGATCGACACAACTTCCGATAATCATAGTGAGAGACAGTTGCCATGAAATTCCGAAGGGGCCAGTCCATTAAATTGTATAGGTTTCACATTTAGAACTTAAATCATAGATTCAGATCCAATTATAATGTATGTACTCATGGAGTAATTGTAAGTACTATAATGATATAAAACATAGAAAACCAATGATAAAAATAATGTGAAACTGTGATAGGATATATGTATAGCTACTAATTCATAATGTTATTATTGACCATGTTATTAGTACGTTATGCAATTATTAAAAGTGTTATTATCCTTAAGTATAGTATTTTTTTTTTTAAATGTGTGGTAAATACGTGATAGTGGTGACACATATATGCCTATTAGTTCCATGTCTTGTTTGGTACTATATTAATTAGTGGCAACCAAATCCTCTTATACCTGGAATTTATATTGATGGACTTGCCTTCACGCAAGTGATAAGAGATTTAATCACGACTTGATTTTCAAATTGAAATGCAACCACATGAATTGTCTTTTCCTATTTTGAAAATGTAGTGTAATGGTGATGTAGCATTTAAGATGATTAGATGACCACCGGTATTATTATGTATATATACCTATTGGTTCCATGTGTTGTTGTGTATTATTTTTATTACTAGTGATCAAATCCTCCTTTACCTTGCATATTTTATATCAGTGGATATGCCTTCAAGCAAGTGATATAAGATTTAGTCGTGGTTTTATTTTCAAATTGAAATGTGAGAACATGCATTTTTTCTTTCTATTTGGAAAATGGAGTGGTGTATTGGCGATGAAGCATTTATGCCTTGCATTGGCATACGTATGTGACTCATCCATTGAGATTACATATGGTTGTGATAAGTCCTTCATTATAGTGTTCATCATGGGTTAATTCCCATTGAGGGAGACATCTTTATAACCATGCTTATCATTAACAATGATTTCTTTGGATTTGGCTCAATAAATTTACAAGTCGGTATTTGAGTTGGGATCTTTATCTCTAATTTTATTTTATGTTCATAAAAGTGAAGTATAGTGAATATCTTATCTTGAGGCTCTCTATTAACAATATATAAATGCTATTTACAACAAAAATTAGGTGAATCAAAGTACCTTCCATTATATAGTAATATTCTTTATCAAGATTAGCAACTTACATCTCTCAAAGGGATTTCAAGCTCACAACCTTCAACATGAATCTCAACTCGTCATCTATCATGAAGTCCTTTTAATCCATAACAACAACTCTAACAATGGTAAATCCTTCTCTCAACTAGATTGAACACTCCTCTCAAAAGGAACGATTCTCCTAAATGACTCACTTTTCTTTTTTGAGATATTTTCCATTCAAAGCCTTACCATTTTCAGTATTTCAAATATTTCCTATCTTATTCTTTCTATCTTTCCTTTTTTCATCTCCACATTTCAAGTTTGTAAGATATACTTTTCTTTTTGTCATTTTTCTCAATTCTATTAATTGTCAATAATTCCCATTTTCCTCCCTTCCATTAATTATAAATTATGTGCATGCATACACATATCCAACCTTTACCGATTATTAAAAATAACTAAAATTGATGAAATTATTACGGTAAAGATTGTTATAAATGTCACTATTCTTCCCTCCCAACATTCTTTCAATTTTAATTTCACCTAACCTATTTAGGTATATTCATTCTGTTTGCATAGTTTTTAAGAGATGATGAAAAAAAGTAGGGAAGTGGATGAAAAATCAAAGGCCTTTGGAGATATGCAAACAAGGTAGAAAGGGAAATGGACATTATATGGAAGGATTTATTTATTATTCACGATGTGACATAATTATTTATTATGTGAGTGGCATAGGATCAGCTATGTGTTATTAGTCTACACCGTACATAAAAAAATATTTACTTATACTTATCTCTAGGCTGCTTCTAGTGAGCCCATACATTAGAGCTGCATGGCCCGAAGCAGTCAGGAAACACCTGTATGAAAGGTATTTCTCCATAAAAATGTGTGTATGTGGATCATAAAGTGGGTGGCATTGTAACTTTTTTTCATTTATCTGCATTCATCCATCCCATTAGAGAAATTTATAACGGAATTAATTACAATGAGTTGAAAATAATTAATATTATTTTGTATTAATGGAGAAATGGTTATATTGTTGTAACATAGCTCCTTAAGTTAGGATTATTTCCTAGGATATAGGAGTTTGTTTACAACTTCCTACTCCTTTGTGATGTACTTATAGTTGTATCATTTGATTAATGAATGTCAAGTGTACTCTCCATTTTGTGTGCAGTCTCTAGGTGCAGTAATCACCTGAGAGCTGCCTTTCTATTCAATTCTATTTTTATCATGGTATCAGAGCTCAAACCGGGTTATCCTGATTTACTTTAGAGCCCTAAGTGGCTACAGAGCCCTCATGGCTATAAAGCCTTCACGACTACATAGCCTTCGTGGCTACGGTGCACGTAGGAGCGTCAACGCTCATAGAGGAGTAGGTGGACTGCAGCAAACACCTCACTCACAGGAGGAACACAGTTCCTCACTAGGTTTCAGATTTTTTTCTCTAAGCATAAGGCGTGTCCGCATATTTTTTTGTGCTATAGTCATGCCGATTGGTGCACTCAATGCTTGACTTTGGGAAATCAGTGCAATTTTTTCGAAAATACCCGTGCTGATTGGGGTTTACTTAGAGAATTCTTTACCGGTGCATATTTTCTGCACAGAAGGCCGTTGACTCCTTTTGTTGGTTCTTCACATGGGATTTTCCCATTTGTGATGAATTTGAGTCGCAGACATATATTTATGTTGGTTCTGCACATGGGGTTTTCCCATTTGTGGTGGATCTAAGTCGAAGACAAAGAAAATCTTTAGATCAGTGGTGGATCTGAGTTGCAATCATAGAGATCGTGCAGGATCAATGTCAGATCTGTGATTAGGTTCTAGTATGTATTGAGTTTTTTTTAGTGTAGCTTGTAATTATTCAATTGGTAAGAATTAATCGGAGGATCAGAAATCCAATCAGTCCACTATGAATAAATTTACAGAAACATATCTCAATGATTCTAGCAAACTCGATGGGTCCAATTATACCAATTGGAAAATCAGGATAGATACACTTCTTGAGGGAGCGAATGCGTGGTCGATTGTCCGCGATGATGAGCAGAAACCAAATATTGTAACAGGGACAACTGCACTTATACAAGACTAGGATAAAAGGGAGAATAAGGCAAAAGTATTACTGAAGATGTCTGTTAAAGACAATACTGTCCCACACATTAGAGATGGAAAATCATCCACTGAGATCTAGACGATGGTCAAGAATTTATACCAGAGAAAAAACACAAATCACATCTTCTCCCTCAAGGGAATTTTTTTTTTGATGATGATGGAGGAGAATGAATCCATTTTTAGATTCATTGTAAGGGTTAAATATCTAAAGGATAGATTGGGTGACATCGGGGATAAGGTGTCCGATTTTGATCTATTCACAATCATCTTGAACAGAATGAAGGATAAATATCAAATGTTCATCACTGGCTTGGCAGCATGAGATAAAGCCCCTACATTTGAAGAACTGACAGGTATTTTATTACAAGAAGAAGAGTGGCGACAGAATTTGAGACCTCAGAGTGCCGATCTTGCGCTAATGGCGAAGAAAAGGTCATACAAAGGGAAAAAACCACAGTAAAAACAGAAAGGCGGACACACTTTTCAAAAGAGACCATTTAGAGATATGTCTGAAAATAATTTTTTTGGTATTAAATTCTTTTATTTTCGGAAAAATGGTCATCAACCTATGCTCTGCTTTAAGAGGCAGATAGATGAAGCGAGGAATAAGTAGAGTAAGCACACGAGATATTTTTCTAATGAGGGTTGCAGTCATGATCTTCAACTGTTTGCAGCTAATTGTGCTCTTTCATATTCCGAGGAGGATGAGGACAACATATGGTATGTTGATTCTGGCGCATCCTCACATATGATAGGTAAGAGAAATTGGTTTGTGATTTTTTTGAAGAAACCTCTGGTGGATTTAAAATTTATCTAAGAGATGATAGAGGTTATGAGATCAAAGGGAACAGTGATATTCCGGTAATGTTGCCTAGCAATAACATCAGACATATTAAGAATGCGATGTATGTGCCTGAGATTAAGAAGAACTCAATCTATGTATCAATGATAACTGATCGAGACCTGCAAGTTGAATCCTTCAACACGTACTATGTCATAAAGGACAACAAGATGGAACCATCCTCATTAGGACTGTGTGCGGGGAACCTGTAGAGATTGAATGTCAAGAGCATGCCACACCAAGCTCTGGTTTTAATAGGATTGACAGCTAAAAATCTCTGGCACTAGAGATTCGGTCACCTTAACTTACAAGACCTCATGCTACTTCAAAGAAAATTTATGGTCGATGGAATTCCTTCTTTTCATAGTGTTTAGTTAGATTGTGATGGATGTGCATTAAGAAAAATGCATAGAGAATCATTTCCCTTGCATGCTAGGAAGGAAAGAGATATTCTAGAGCTGGTGCATACAGACATATGCAGACCTATGCAGACTAGGTCACTAGGTGGTGAATATTCTTTTCTATTGTTTATTGATGACTACACTAGATTCTCTTAGATATAATTTTTAAGTAAAAAGAGTGAGACTTTTCAATGCTTTAAATAATTTAAGACTCTGGTGGAGAAGAAGACTTGGAAATTCATAAAAAATCTCTGCTCCGATCAAGGGGGATAATACAAGTTGGGTGAGTTCATGAATTTTTGTAGATATCATGGGATTGTTCAAAAGTTCACAGTGCCACGGACTTCGTAGAAAAATGGAGTTGCAGAACGAAAGAACAGAACCCTAGTGGAGTGCACATGAAGTATGCTTCAAGGTAAGGGTCTATCAAATGGATTTTGGGCTGAAGATATCAACATTGTTGTTTGTTTAAAGAATAGGAGTCCTAATAAATGTCTTAAATTTAAGACTCCATTTGAAGCACTTTATGGATTCAAACCAACAGTGAGTCATCTAAGAGTATTTGGCTCAAAATCCTTTGCCCATATACCCAAGGAGGATAGAAAGAAGTTAGATCCTAAGTCCATGCAATGTATCTTTGTAGGATATTGCACTGAGTTTAAAGCCTAAAAGTTGTTTAATCTTGTGACTCATAAAATATTTTCCAGTCTAAATGTTATATTTCATGAGTAGGTTGAGAAAGGAAATGAAGACAGTAATAAATAATGACACACTCCATTATTGATGGAAGAAAGAAATGAGGATAATCAGCAGCAGGAGCAGAAAGATGGAGAAACACGTGATGTAGTCAACAAGGCAAGCCCACACAGGTCTGAAGTAGTCAGATTGAGGTGAGTCCTCTAGCGAGAGAATTGGGTGGGCAGACTCAATTACCATCCATATTGAAAGACTATGCTTTAATGTGAAACATTTTAAATGCTATAGATCCCACAAACTATAAAGAAGCAAGCCAATCTGATGAATGGAGGACTGCAATGAATGAAGAAATAGAACCAATTATTAGAAACCATACTTGGGATCTAGTAGAACTACCTGAAGGAAAAACACCCATAGGTTGTATGTGTCCTTACAAACCTAAAGTTAATGCAGCTAGAAATATAGAAAATTTTAAAGCTAAACTGGTAGCAAAGAGTTATTCACAACAAGAGGGAACAAACTTTGAAGAAACCTTTGCTCTTGTAGCCAAACTGAATACCATTAGAATGTTAATTTCATTAGAAACAAAATATCAATGGAAGTTACACCATCTAGATGTTAAGTCTACATTTCTGAATGGTGATTTAAAGGAAGAAATATATTTAGTCCAGCCTGAAGGGTTTGTCAAATAAGGGCAGGAACATCCACTGTGTAGGTTGAAAAAGGCACTATATGGTTTAAAACAAGCACCCAGGTCTTGGTACGAGAAGATTGATTCATTCTTCTTACATCATAGTTTTCATAGGAGAATGAATGATCCAAATCTGTACACCATGTATAGTAAGTAGAGGAAAATTATTTTTATTTCTTTGTATGTGGATGATATGATTATAACATGTAATGCAGATGCTTTGATCAAAGAAGTAAAATTGTAGATGTCGCAAGTTTTTTAAATGAAAGATCTCGGAAGTCTACATTATTGCTTGGGTTTGGAATTATGGAGAGACTCTGGGAAAAATTTTCTCACTTAAGGGAAGTATGTCAGAGGTCTGCTCACAAGGTTTAGGATGGAGCAGTGTAAGACAACATCAACACCTTTGCAGCAGAATCTGAAGTTATGCAGTGATGATGGATCTAAGGAGGTGGATGCCACTTTGTATAGACAACTAGTTGGTAGTCTGATATATCTAACTACACTGTAAACCAGACTTAGCATACTCTGTTAGTGTGTTGAACCAATTCATGTCTAAACCACTCGAAAGTCATTGGACAACAGCAAAAGGTGTGTTGAGGTATCTTCGTGGTACTAGTAATTATGGCATTTTATACACTAACACATCTGATGTTATTTTAGCAGGTATCTCAGACTTTGATTGTGCAGGTAATCTAGATGATTGAAGGTCCATAACAGGTTATTCATTTAGTATTGGATCCGGGGTCATAGCGCGGAGCAATAAAAGTCAGAGTTACGTGGTGTGATCTTCAGCTGAAGACGAGTACCAAGCATTGTGTGCAGCTACATGTGAATATATCTGGTTGAGAACACTTCTCCATGATGTATGAGAAAAGTAGAAAGAAGAAACCATTATAAAATGTGACAACTAGAGTACCATCAAGTTATTGTACAATCCAATATTCCACAAGAATACGAAACACATAGATACTCAGTTTCACTTCATTGGAGAAAAATTCCAATCAAAAGAAATATTTATTGAATATTGTAAAAATGTGACAACATGGCAGACATTTTTACCAAGCCTCTTGGGAGAATTAAGTTTGAATTGTTTAGAAGGATGTTAGGAATTCAGGACAATCCTTTCTCCACTAAGTGGGAGAGCTATAAATAATTAATATTATTTTGTATTAATGGAGAAATGGTTATACTGTTGTAACATAACTCCTTAAGTTAGGATGAGTTCCTATGGTATAGGAGTTTGTTTACAACTTCCTACTCCTTTGTAATGTACTTATATTTGTATCACTTGATTAATGAATGTAGAGTGTACTCTCCATTTTGTGTGTAGGTGTAGTACTCACCTGAGAGCTTCCTTTCTATTAAATTCAGTTTTTATCACAATGTTCATTTCCTACTCAGGCTCAACACTTATTTTCATTTTATATTTTCTTTTTTCCATGACCATAAAACATAATGTCTGTGCCATGTTCATTTTTGGGATTCTCTAGTAGACGTTGGTAACAACGATTGCATGGAAAACACAACCTCCAAAGAAAAAAAAATCCTTACAGAAAGACCTTCTTCCATCACCCCACTGGTCATTTCTCTAATGGTCGAACTACATTCAATTTCATCGGTATTTTCTTCTCCTATTTGTTTGCCTCATCTCACCTACTCATAATTTATTGTTGATTCTTTCATGAGACTAATATACGTATGATATTTGTATCTAGAGCTACAAAGTTAGGGTTGTCATTCCCACCTCCATATTTGAAGCCACAACCTAACTTCTCTCAATGTATTAATTTCGCATCTAGATGAAGTGTACTACCGGATCCATTGGCCAATTACTTTATGAATGCCAAATAGATACGTCTTCAATGTAATTGATACACATGAATTTACATGTCCAATGTAAACAATTAAAGGTAGTTGGTGCTTTCGTTGTAGAATATCATCCCTATAAGCCTCCAAATACACCAATTCGCAAATTATTCTTCGAGTCCAGCACAAAAACTTGGGGGAATACACCAATTCGCAAATTATTCTTCGAGTCCAGCACAAAAACTTGGGGGAATTAAGTGTGCAAAAGAACTTAAGGAATTAAGGATGCAAAAGAATATCCATCTCTATCCTTGTATGCCATTAGCACCAAATGATATTGGCCTTAGCTATTTAGTAAATACCGCCTTCCCAAGGAATACAAATGCTCCAAATTTCGTTAAGCTATTGCTTAGTAAATATAACGAATACTTGGTATGTATAAAGCATTCATTTTATTTTTACCGGCTAATTATTGATCTGAATTCTCAATTATGATAGTTTCTTTTGGGTATCCTCCCTATGTTGATGTTGTTGAGCCTTAACAATAATGGGGCAAGGAACTTTCTTTTAATAGATATCTATCCTCTAGCATGTATCGCGATATCAAGGCTCGTAGGATTGAAGCGATATAACGGTGGATATATGAAAACTACAAATCAGTTGGCTATGGCATATAATCATGATCTCAGGAAACTCGTCAACTAACTGAAAAAAAGCTTAGACGGAGCAACGATCCTGCTCTCTAACGCTTATGATTTTGTATTAAATATAATTCATCACGACGAATCCTATTATAAAAATCAGTCATATTTGAAAAACCAGTATAAACTTCGCAAACACTATGTGGGTGTCTTCGGAATTCATGAAATGCAATATAGTACGTGGCTTTGATTGTAGGTTTTGAAAATACAACGTCTATGTGCTGTGGAGAGGGGAAATTTAACACTGTTGTGTCTTGTGGGTTGGAGATTCCCAAGGATAAGTGTAGAGAAACCTGAGCTTTTGTTTGAAAATGTCTAGAGAAATATGTCTTTTGGATGGACACCATCTCACTGAGAAAGTTTATTGGATGGTTTTTCGGTAGTTTTGGAAAGGTAATACTTCGTCATCACAACTTTCAATCTCAAAACACTGTTGGGAAAACATTGAAGAGAAGATCATTATTTTTCTTTGACTTTGTATTTGCACTGAATAAATTCAGATTTGTCACTTCGTCCATTTATTGTTATCGTTCATATATCCTTGTATCTAGATGCTGAAAATAAGTGGCTTGCCCAGTAAATGCGCATCGGGCTTGTATATGTTTATCGTTGATTATAAAATGAATAAGAAAAAAATTGCTATGTTGACAATTGATTCTAATTAGAACAAGTGAATAGTTAGAGATATTAATTGTCAAGGCAAATGAAAAGTAAGAGATATTAAATGTTATCACAAGTGAAAAGTAACCCATAGTAGTGCAGCACTGGTTCGGTCGATTCCATGTTATACGAGCTGTAAAGAATGAGGCATTTACATGATTTTCTGCATATGGAATTTATGGAGAATTATATTGTACTTTACTGTATGTAAATCTACATAAAATTTTGAAAACTTAGAAAATTTTATTTAAATTGTAAGATATTAATTTTTTCAACTAGTGGTAAATTATTGAGGAAGATTTAGTTTATTATATGTACATTTACATAATATTTTGATATTTTAGAAAATTTATTTCAAATTGTATTATCAAATTTTTAAGTGATGGTAAATTATTGATGATAATGATGTATTTTGTAGTTTAAATTTTATTGTATGCTAATTTTTATACCAATATGATATTTTCGAATAAATTATTTCAAATAGTAACATTAAATTTTAAATAATGGTAAATTATTGATATTAATCATGATGATGATGATAACAATGATAATGAAAATATTATGATGATGATGATGACCAAGGTAACTATGAAAACTTCAAAATGTTGATGATGATGATGAAATTTTTAGAAATTTGATGATGATGACCAGGACAAAGAGGACATGGTCATTCCACTTAGCTTTGAAAACTTAGTTGTCCTTATCTTTGTTAGTTTTGATTTCCTCCTTATTTCTTCGTCCCTCCTATACATTGATCTAGGATCATGCCACCTTTCCCCGACACCTTCTCAGACCATGGATTTTCACACTTTAATTTCCTTGCATAATTTTCATCCGTAGAGAATTTTGATATGTTGTAAACGAATGACAAATTTTTAATGTTTAAAAACTTCAAAAATTTAATGATGATGATGGCAACTACAACATGGTCATTTCACTTGGACTTGAAACCTGAGTTGTACTTATCTTTGATAGCTATGATTTCCTCCTTATTACTTTGTCTCTAATGTACATTGATATAGTATGGAACCACCCTTTCCCCAACACCTTCTCCGACCATTAATTTTCACACTTTAGACCTCTCGCATAGTTGTCACCATCCCAAGGTCAAATTTGCACCATCCAAGTTCATGAAATAACCTAGTGCAATCTGAGTGATCAAGCTTCGTCCTTCAACTTCCCATTTAAAATTATCATGAGCTCATTAGCCAATTCATTTGTGTGTAGCCATATCCTAGATTAATGGACTTATGGTTGACAATAATTAAAAAGTAATTATTCGAGGTAACTAATTAATAAATTCTATGGGAGTGACATATTTTTTTTTTTCAAAAGAAGGAATAAAAACATTTAATTTTTTTAATGTTCTAGATATCATGTGTCTTAGAGGGATGTGCTTGAAGTGGCAGTTTTCTCTATGGTTCCAATATGAGTTCGTTCACCTCATATTCATTTGCAACGCAAGGGAAGTGTAACACCCTAATTTTTAATCCAAAGCAGCTATGTATATCATAATTATGATGTACATCCATGTGTTAAGAAATGTGCCAAACAATGTAATATGTAAATTATATACATTAAAACAATAAAAATAAACTACATCACTAGCTACATGAATAAGGGACATGGAGTGTGCATTTCCACCAGAGAGGGGGGTAAAAGGAGGTTCAAGGGGAATCTATACGTGAATATTAATCCAAAGACACCTTTCTCAATTATTTTACATGAACCATATATTTTCCTTTTTAATATCCCAAAAACCCAATCATTGTATTTATCAGCCTTCCATTCTAAACAAATCAACAACTAGAGTAAGGGGAATCCTGTAAACTAAAACTACATGGAAAAAATACATCTATACAAAAGATAAATGGCATTAAAACCACGTGGATCTTGTTTATATTTATTCTTGGTGAATAGTTTAAAATGGATGAAGAATAAACTTAAGGAGATGGACGAAAACTGATGGTCCTTGAATATATGAAAACAAGGTAGAAAGAGAAATGGGACTTACATCGTGGACTTTATTTATTTTTAGTTATACTCATTCTAGTTGGCAAATTTAAAAGAGATGAATAATAAACATAAGGAGATGGACAAAAAATCAAAGGGCCTATAAATATGCAAACGAAGTAGAAAAATGGGTAGTATTCAAGGTTATGTATTTTATCTTTATATTCATTTGAATTTATTTCAGATTGAGTAAAGCAAGTATTTTTAATAATGTTTGTAATAATGTTTTAAGACCTACTTAATTTGTAACGGGAAACCTTGTTTAGACTATGTATTCCATAAATAACACTTTCATTTGCATGGATGTTCATCAAAGCTAAACCTTATGGAAAAAGATTAATAGTAATGTTTTGATTGCACATACATCAAAGAGTACTATCTTGTAAAAATTTGTGAGTATTGTGGGTTGTAATATAACACTCTACAACATTTATATTCGATTAAGAAACCAATGCAATGGACTCTAAGGCACAGTGTATATTACACAATCTTCAAGTCTATGTAAATTATGTAATTTTAATTTGTATATACTAAATTTGTATATTAGACTATTCATTACTTTTGTGTAGTGTGTTTGGTCTCCTATGAGTGCCAAAAACGCCTTCCTCATATTTGGTTGGTTCATACAAGGAGCATACAAACAAATGACATAGGTTAGTAAACGTAGATATAGTAACAAAGCATTGAAAGTAATGGAAACAATGCATGAACAAAACAAAACTAAAACTAAACTAAATAAATAAGAGAGAACAAGCTTGTGAAGAAAAACAAATAAACATAGGTATAGGAAAAGGATCCTCTTTATTGATCGATGGTGATATAAGAGTTACAATAAAAGTATAAAATATACTTGAAGAGAGTTTCTTGGGCAAATAGTGTGCAATAGCTTTCATCAAGAATTTCCCCTTTTCAATATCCTTTGCAAGTTCTTTCTCTCTAAAAGAAGCATGGAAAACTCTCTACAATAGTGGAATTCTCATCACAATGGTATTCTAGATTTCATTGGAGCATTTTTGGCAACATAACAATGCACAACTTCTTCCTTGTTTTGGCTCTCCATAAAATTGTATTTATATAATTTTTGAACACTCCTTCCCTCGTTTGGATCACCAATGTGGGGTTTTTCCACATAAATTAGATGATAGCTACCATTACCTTGCCATTAAGGCTTCTTGGGCCTCAGGTTTCGAATGGTCAACCCATAATGTCAAGAGTTGATCAAGAAATTTTGCATCCTAAGGTGTTTATTGGACTTCTCGCAAACCTCCCATCTATTGAAGGAAAAGTCATGAGGTTGTTAATTTCCAGCTATGGTGCACCCACAAGGGTTGATTTTTTAAACTCAGCCTTAGGAAAGATTTTTATTTTTGGGTTTTTATGATGTTAAAAACTAAAAATTTAACCTACGTACATGTTTTTCACTAACTCTGAGAGTCTTCTTTTACATACAAACAAGTGTACCATTTTTTCATAATAATAGTTTCCCCCTAATGTGTTATTTTTGGAGCACGCGTATAGCAGAAATAAATTTTTGCTGATATGAAAATGAGTATTAATAAATTATTGAGAGATAGAGAAAATTGTTGAGGAGATGATTAGGGATAGATCCTTAACGGAGAACTAAAATAAAACCATTCTCTGAATAAATATTGATACAAAGTGTCTATATGAGGTGCGAATGTCGCATGCTCATTATGATGACTATGAATAAGTATTACAATCATCCAGGAAGGGTCATGTCAAGTCAACAATGATGTTGCTAACATGTTCATAGCTAAATAAGATAAATTCTTTTACCCTCAACGATGTCTCTAAAAAATAATATGAACAATTTTCCCCCATGCATCCAATATGAAGGATTGTTGAATGGGGTGCAATGAATGCATGGGTATTTGACTAATGTGAGAGAATTGCAATGGTCAGAAAGAACAATACTACCTTGACATGAAAACTTATGTTTATGTCAAATTTCATGGAGATAGATGATATCAATAGGAAATAATGATTCCCATTGTGCCACATGAGATTGTCCCAAAAAGGACGGAGAAACCAAGGTACTACTTTGATTTTGGAAGATGAGTGTTGAGGTTGATAAAAAGAAGTTTAACCACCCAAAAATTTATTTCATGGAATATATGTGAAACTAAGGTAGATGTTTCTAATATGATGGGTGAAAAGGCATGATAGTGAGATTTTAGTATGCAAGGGATATGAAAATTTTTTCTGAGGTTGGAGTGATAATGTTGTTGGTAAGAGTCAAAACAATATTCTTGAGGTATAGGCCCCTAGATTCGATAGGAATTACAGGGGAGGTAAATGGTTGTTCTAAATTTCATGGTAAGATATGAGCACATGGTGGTCAAGGGTATGCATATGATATGTGTAAAAATAAGGCTCCAACCAAGGGCGAATAAGGAACCCCACCAGGTAATTGACACAAAAATATGGGTGAGAATCATTTTCCTGAAAAAAAATTGTACACTTTCCACAAGAATTTAAAAGTGGTTTTGGATATAAACACGAATATGGGTGCCCTAAAAAAATGGTGGAAATCCTAATTATCAAGGTGGGTTATTTGCAAGGGGTTGGGCCGCATTTGTTGGTCTCAGTGTGAGGTGTATGAAATGTATGTGATTATGAAGATGGTCTACTGCAACATCGAGAGATAGGCCAAGTGGAGAATGTGGTGGTGTATTTGTTATGATCTGAAAAACGAACATTGGCCTAGGAGGAAGGTATTAAGCAAAAGGTGAGAAAGAGAGATATGAGATTGATATTTAGGTCATGAAAATGAACTGGATCCTGGGCTTGGAAAAGTGATCATGGATACTAATAATTTCAAGGGGACTATAAACTAGGGTAATCCATATAGCTGAAGCTCTATCGACTATGTCATGGAATTTTAACATGTGCAGGTTAAAGGTGATAGTAAATGTGATTGAGATGGTGTATCTTATGGTTTATTTCATAGAATTGATTTCAAGATATGAAAATTTTCTGGGGAAACATATCATGCTAAGTGAAGAATGATACCTTATATGTCGATTATCATCAGGAAAATGAGTTTATTGTGAAGCTACTAATAACCTGCAACTTCAAAAGATGATACCCCAAGCGAAAAAATAAATATATAAACATATGCAAATTGGAAAGAAAGATGTAACAAAAATGCATGAATGCACACCTGACAGGTTCTCTGAAACGCAAAATGGGCCCGAAAAAGATAAATTTTGGTGAATTGAACATACGATACCATGAGGTAGATGAATATGTCATAATTTCAATGCCTCTCGTGGTTTTCTCAACGAAGCTCATTGGCTCCCATATGGGCCTCTCAAAAAATCACAGAAATGGTAATATATATAAGGGTCATGGGGCTCACATTTCCACCTCTTTTGTACTTTCTAACATGTACTCTAGTGTGGAGTCCAGGAACATTTCTTGTCATTTTGATCAGCCAGAGTACCTAGGTAACTGGGTTGCGCATGAGGAGATTCAAGATAGTCGTCGTCAAACCCTCTTCATCAATTGAGTAATATAGGGTAGGTGGGACATGGAGGGTGGGACATACTATCGTTTTTAGGTGGGGACCCCTAACCCTTTGTAGAAGACTGCATGAAAATGGCGCGTGGTCACATGGATAAGGAGAACTTAGCTGCAATGAAAACATGACGAAAGGAAAAATAGTCACACGAATGGTGAGTCTATAAAAAATGTAGGTGTGAGTCCCTTTGGATGGAGGCTTGGTGGGCTTGAGGTTAAAATTTGTGTGGTGTACGCAACTATGTAGAAAACAGGCATGAGTAACCCTCACACTTTTTAAGGAAACAAGCGTGAGATTCACATGACTGATTTAGAAAAAATCGCACGGGTTACCAATTTTTAGGGAATTTGGGAATTGTGCCAACTCTTTTGGTTTTTATATTTTGACTAACCTCATGGGGTTCATTGCAAGATGGTGTTGTGGCAAGAGAAATATTGTCTTGATCTCCAGAGAGATATGGTAGCTAATGAGTAGGAACAAGTGAAATTCATTTAGTGGGGCTTGCTCAAGTTCTTGCAGAATGACTTGTGGAGGTCACAGGAGGAGTTCTTAAAATTTGTGATCAGTTGGTGGCAACATGTGAGGAAGGTGTTTTATATCATAGGGACCAATCTAGAATTCACTGCAAAGGTGGATGTGTACTTTGTGACTGGTTTGGTGCCTCGTGGGGAGGTACTGCTAATAGAGTTTCCCTATGGAGGGCCTAGGTTACATGCCTTGACGAACTAACACTGTGGGGGGTTCCTCTAATGAAAGTGGTATCCGCATATCATCGATTATGGACTTGGATACATGGGCGATGACGATGATGATCATCTTCCTCATGGTGATGGTGGCCCCAGATCATATTATAGGCATATAAATAGCCGTTATTGGGAGGGTGTGAGTGAGCACCTTTTATGACTATGAAATATTCCTCAATCAGAGGATGATGTTGCAACTATTGTAGGTGGTGCAATGGGAGGTCCACGAATTCTGTTTTGGGGGAATTTTATGCAACATCCTCTACGAGAGGGAGGTGATGTTGCAACTAGTGATTTGAGGGGACCAAAGTCCACCAAGGGATCGATGGATCATGATATGGGCTCCACTGATGCCTCGAGGTGGAGGAGGAGAGTTGGGTTGGTATTGGACCAACGCTATTAATTGTTGGCTCATGTCCAACACCTAGTTGATAATAGAGTTCCCATATGTAGGAATGGATTTTAGGCGTGACCCAGACATGGGATTACCCCTAGGACATGCTTGGGGACCCTTAGATATGTATAAATTTTTTGTTTATCTACTCGTTGCATTTTTTCATGTTATGTGACACTCATGATGTTCCAACTACTAACTTTTGATATTTTTCCTGACAGATATGGGTCCTCATGGGTGCCCCCATGATAGATTGTTGGGTGTTGAAAATGATTGCCAGCCAGCTGGTGGGGGAGGCACAATAGTTGTGCAACATCACCAAAGAGAGGGAGGTGTGAAGGATCATCATGCGTAGAGACCGTGACTGGAGATAAGTTCTCCTTAAGATAGAGGAGAGGTGGCAATCCTCTGATCAGAGCTCTAGAGGCTGCAAGCCTGAGTTGAGGTTATCGAGCAGAGAGAGCTAGACATGTGCTAGTGGCTTTCAAACTTTCCAATTGATGTTCCTAAGGTAGGATGGGCCATGCTATATGATGACATCATCGAGCGGATTATGACTTGAGGCAAGACTTTATGCGCATTTCTCCATCGGTTGGTTGTTAGAGCAGCCATATCGCAACTTATTTTGTAGCCAGGGAAGGTGGAGGTAGGAGGGCCTCCAATGGGTGTTGTAGTGGGTGATGTGCCCATACCATAGATTTATTTTGGAAACATACCAAGGGAACCACCCATTATGAGGATGCTCGCTTTTTTCTGTAGATGACTCTTTTTTCTAGCGATGACCAGCCAATGTACATACACTCCTATTATATATATATATATATATATATATATATATATATATATATATATATATATATATATAGATACATATATATATATATATATGAGATCATATATTTGTGGTTTTCATGATGTGCCCTCTATGTGTGTAATTATTATATACATGTGATGTATATGCATTTTATTGATGTGACGGACTATATTTATTCTTTATATGTCTCCATGATTTCCTAAATGCAACACTTTTTAGTCTAGTATTTGATTAGCAATGCAGTCAACAACATGATTTTGACTTCTTGGTATATGTGAAAAAGTGATATGGTCAAAACCACATGCTAATTTTTGTGCATGCAGGTATTTTTGGAAAAGGAAAAGGTCGCGAATTTTGAAGGTCCTATTCAACTGCGATATGAAAATATGGGAATGAAGGAACACATGCAGGTGACTGATGCCTAAGTGAGAGGCACCAATAAACAGGTTAATGATAGGATTGTATTCGGCTTGATTGTGAGTGGCTGACCCAATACAGATACCATTGTATTCAAGAATCCTCTAATCAGGGGAGTATATGGCCCAAGCTACCACAACATTATTTTGTGACCATCGGTAAGCATCGTCAATGAACCCATGGTGGTAGGCTATTGGGTAATTCATATACAACACATGATGAGAGTGTTATTTAGAGTACATAAAATGATGAGGTGATCATCATAAGTAATAAATAATGGAACATATCTTTAAATAATAAGGCTAAAATTAATGTTATGGATGAAATCTTTTGAGGTAAACCCATTGACAGGGTGTTTGAGGCAGGTCCCATCAGGCTCTACTAACATGTAAGTGCCTTTGAGAAGGAAATGCTTAACAATATATGGGCCTTTCCACAAAGTTTTGAACTTTCTTGAGATTAATGCCTCTTTGAAAAAATCATAGGTAAGTACTACATCCCCCTCAATAAATGAGTGTGGGTCATGTTACAGTCAAATAAGTATTTCATCCTATTTTTATGGGCTTCTTTGTGCTGGATAAAATCTCGCCGAATCCATCCACATGCTCCAACTAAAGGAGCCTTTTTTTTAATGGTGAAGTTTCTAGGAGATGCTCAATGGGCATGCATATGCTAGGGATCCCACACTCAAGTATAAATTCGACCCTATAGACTAGGTGGAAAGGCATGAAGCATGTGTTTTTTTTGAAAAATGCGTCATATGCCCATAAGGCCGAGAATAACATGTTATGCTAGTTATTTTTTTTATTTTTCAGCATGCATTGTAAAATTATTTTTACGACTTCAATAACCACTTCTACATGTTCATTAGACTGGGGTAGTATGGAGAAGAAACTCATGTGAGAAGTCGAGTTGAGATATTTCTTGGAAAATATCATTCTCGAAGTGTTTTCCGTGATTTGAAACATGCTCCTTGGGGAAATTGAATCACGTAATGAAATGATTGATGAAACAATATGTGGCGATATAAGCAATGTTTTTATAGGTGGGAATGACTTCTTCCCACTTGGTGAAGTAGTAAACTATGAACACTATATATTTATGTTTGTTCTAGGATTATGGGCTGCAAGTCATGAATTTAAAGTCCCACATACAAAATGGACTTGTGACGATTACCAGGTGTAAAGGAGCTAGTGGTGCTCTGTATTTGTGGGCTTAATTTTGGCATCACTCAAAGTGCTTAATGGATACTATGTAGTTGTACAAGAGAGTGGGAAAATAATAAAATACGCAGAGTATATTTTGGGAAATGGCCATCCCTGATAGGTGGCCTCCATAGGCTCCGTAGTGGTTGTCATTTAAGATTTTCTTTGCTTAATTGCATGAAATGCATCATCATAGTATAGTATCCACATCGCAACGATAAAGGACATATCGTATGAGGAGGTAGAAAGGGGTTTGGTAATGGATGTGTCTGTGATCTTCACGCGTGAGGTGTGGGTTGAAATTTTGAGTTCAAAGGAAAAGGAGGATGTCACTATACCAAGGGTTGTCCATGGATATTATGAAAAATATTCGTTGGGGAATGCATCGATGATCGAAGATCCCTGCGAGTTAGAGGGTAGGTTTGTGATGAATTTTACAAGAATAAGAGATTTATTTCTTTAGAGGGAAGTAGATTGTAGATTGAATTATTAGAAAATTACTACCGAGTGGGAATATTTATGTTTCATCATATGGTGGGTGAGAAATTAGCAAATGGGGTTAATACTTGCGATTACAATGGTTGTATGCAGTATGATATGATATCAAAGTTTCTGCACAGAGTGTACGAGGGCTAATATTGTTTTTTTATTGGCTCACAATTTAAAGCAAGCCCCGAGAATTTATTTCTTATGTAATATATGAAATGTTGTTGGCGCAAAGGATACTGAAAAACCCAAGATTTGTGACATAATGGAAAAAAAAGACACACCTAGAATCATCCATGTTTGGAAACACCCACAAAGTGAGTGAAGACTCAGCCAAGACACTAAAGGTTGACTGTCGAAACTATATGTTGTGTAGCCAACTCCAAAAAGAGAAGAAAAGAGATATCAACGCCTTAGAAATAAGCCACTTCGAGGGGGCAACCTCCAATACATTACATTAATGAACAATTCTTGGATGATACAATTCACAAAACCTCCTTTCTATATATAGGAGTCCACGGGGCCATAATGTAATCCTAGTGGGCCACAATGTAATCCTAGCCGACCTAACAATAATAATTTAAGGGCACAATAATAACAAAATGGGGGTTACAAGGGTACAATAATAACAATAAGGGGGTTACACTAACAACAATAAGGGACTATACTAGTAATATAGGGACCTAACATGCCCCTCTCCTTCAAAAAAGTGTTTTCCTAAACACTTGAGTAGCTCTGGGTGCTTCTGTATAAAATTCTCATCCTCCCATGTAGAATCTTCAGTGGGTAAGTTCTTCCACTTGATGAGATACTCTGAAATTGATCGATTCCGTAGTTGTCGAGTTCTTTTTTCCATGACTGCTTCAGGCTCCAATATGATTTTCCCTTCCCCATCAAGTTCTGGCAATACTGTTTGAACTGGAAGATTTTCACCTATAACCTTCTTTAAGCATGAAACATGGAAAACTGGATGTACTCGCGAAGAAGCAGGAAGCTCCAATTTGTATGCCATAGTACCAATCTTTTGCAACACCTCGTAAGGACCATAGTACTTTGGCGATAATTTATTATCCTTCTTAGCTTGCTTGAGGGACATTTGTTTGTATGGTTGTAGCCGTAAAAATACCTAATCTCCTACATCAAAACTTCTCTCGCTGCGATGTTGATCTGCCTGTTGTTTCATTCGATTTTGTGCCAAATTCAGGTTATCCTTTAAGAGTTGGAGAACTTCGTGCTGATGCTCGATGTGATCTTCCACTGCTTGAACCTTCGAATTTTCCCTTAAAGATGATGTGATGGATGGTGGATGATATCCATAAAGTGCCATAAATGGGGTCATTTTTGCTGCAGTATGGAAGGAAGTGTTATACCACCATTCAGCAAGAGGTAACCACTTGACCCATTGTGTTTGTTTATCATATACAAAACAACAAAGATATCCTTCCAAACCTTTATTTACTATCTCAGTTTGACCATCAGATTGAGGATGATAAGATGAGCTATGAGCTAATTGAGTACCCAAACAAGAAAATAACTCCGTCTAAAAATTTCCTGTAAAAATGGGATCTCTATCACTCACAATAACCCTTGGGCTTCCATGTAGCTTTTGAATTCTGTCCATAAATGTAGTAGCAACTGTACTTGCTTTAAATGGATGAGATAAAGCACAAAAGTGTGCATACTTGGTAAGTCTATCAACTACCACCATGATGACACTCTTTCCTTCGGACTTAGGTAAACCTGTGATAAAATCCATTGAATTCTCCTCCCAACGTTGACTTGGAATGGATAAAGGTTGTAGAAGTCCTGGGGTCTTAATTGTTTCCACTTTATTCTGCTGGCAAACCAAACATTCCGCCACAAACTTTTGAATATCGGATTTAAGGCCATCCCAAAAAAATTCTTTCTTCACCCTGTGGTAAGTTTTTAAAAATCCCGAGTGTCCTCCTAAAGGAGAAGTGTGCAATTCCCGAAGAATCTTTTGTTTTAGTTGGGAATTCTTACAAAGATATAAGCGATCTTTGTACCATAAGGAATCATTTTTCCAACTAAATGTATCAGATGTACTAGGATCTTGCCGCAAATTTTGAATGAGTATCCATACATCTTTGTCCTTCTTCCATTCATCTCTTGCTTCAGTTATCCAATCTGGTTGGATAATAGAAATGGCACAAAGCAATGCTTCCACCTCTTCATTCTTTCTTGAGAGTGCATCTGCAACAACATTCAACTTTCCTTTTTGTAGATTATTTCAAAGTCATAACCCAACATCTTTGTGACCCATTTTTGTTGTTCTTCTGATGATAGTCTTTGTTCCAAAAAGTGTTTAAGACTATCATGATCAGTTTTCACCTTGAAGTGTCTTCCCATTAGGTAATTTCGCCATTTCTTTAGTGCATGTAGTATTGCTAACATTTCCTTCTCATAAATAGGTTTCTGTGAATACTTTCCTTTGATTGGACGACTTTCAAAAGCAATGGGTCTTCCTTCCTGCATTAAAACTGCACCAATTCCATTTCCTGAGGCATCACATTCCACAATAAAGGTTTTTGTGAAGTCTGGTGTAGCTAAGACCGGTGCTAGGCACATTGCCTCTTTAAGACGTTCAAAGGCCTTAGTTGCTTCAGGAGTCCATGAAAAAGCACTACCTTCCACAGATCCTATCTCCAAAAATATTGCGAACCAAGCTCTGAAATTTTTTGATGAATTTCCTCAGGATTTCAGCTTCACACCATATGAATTTCAGATTTTGAACCTTCGTAGAAAATTTTTTATAGCGCAAATGCCACGATGACCTGTTTAGGAGCCTGAAAAAAGGCCTAACTTCCACAGATGATATCTCCGAAAATATTGCGAACCAAGCTCTGAAATTTTTAGACAATCTTCCTCAGGATTTCAGCTTCGCACCCTAAAAATTTCAGCTTCTGAAACTTCGTAGAAAAAAAAGTTATAGCGAAAATACCACGATGACCTGTTTGGAGCAGCGAAACCCTAGAATCCAAAGCTCTGATACCAAATGTTGTGTAACCAGCTCCAAAAATAGAAGAAAAGAGATATCAACGCCTTATAAATAAGCCACTTCGAGGGGCCAACCTCCAATACATTACATAAATGAAAAATTCTTGGATGATACAATTTACAAAACCTCCTTTCTATATATAGGAGTCCATGGGGCCATAATGTAATCCTAGTGGGCCACAATGTAATCCTAGCCGACCTAACAATAATAATTTAAGGGCACAATAATAACAAAATGGGGGTTACAAGGGTACAACAATAACAATAATGGGTTTGCACTAACAATAATAAGGGGCTATACTAGTGATATAGGGACCTAACACTATATTTCCACAGTTTTATAATATTGTCTTGTGGTTGTGACATGTTGTTCCTAACTTACACGTACTAATATTTTTCATCATTACTGTGCACTATGAAAAATTCCAAACATGAGTTTTTCCATGTACAATGCAAGCTTCTAATGATCATGCACGGTTTTTGATCTTCACCATGGAATCAACATCTAATAGACCCAAAACTATTAAATAGTTTTAATTGACAAATAAGATAGAATGACACATCAAACTGTAACACTCGAGTAACGCTTATGCTCACTTGGCTAGTTTTAAGAAACATAAT
Source organism: Pinus albicaulis (assembly GCA_034641835.2). Classification (NCBI taxonomy): domain Eukaryota; kingdom Viridiplantae; phylum Streptophyta; class Pinopsida; order Pinales; family Pinaceae; genus Pinus; species Pinus albicaulis. Next base: position 525,691,443 of record CM076580.1, read on the forward strand.
ACTACGAATCCATACCAAACCATATTGTCACTATAAACCACCTCTCTGAAACATATCAACAATATGAACATCAAGATTAATTAACAAAAGTTCAAACTAGTAACACCATTATAAACCATCAACCAAAAACAAAGTAACCCATATTTTAATTCAATACATTCACATAAATGTGATATTATAACACATTTTTCACCCAAATATCCATAAAAAAAATCCCTAATAGTTTCTCTAAACAACGATTTATATTTACCAAATATTATAATAGTTTCTCAAACGACAGTTCACACACATATTAGAAGAAAAGGAAAAATGTCCATAGTTACATACACATGTTTACTAGGCTCTCCATCCGTGCATGATAAAATTAAACAACATAAAAAACCTAACCATAAACTATATATAACAAAATATTATAGTCAAAAACTAAATCCATTACAATAATTTTGTGAAGCAGTGACAGACTCAACTATGGTCCTAGATTACATCAAAAAAACACAGGTACAAATTCTGACTCTATACTTACCTTGTAAACACTTCTGATCAATCACCATCCCCCCCTTTGACATTTCTAGTCCATATTATACTTGTTTCAAAGCCTTTCAAATCTTCTTTCCTTCCTACCCATTCATCCCAATTGTGTTGGAAGCTATTGAGATATTTCCTTTGATTCCCCCTAATTTGTCCCATGTATAGCATGACTCTCCAAAATATTTCCTTCCCTGTTTTTCTCCACTCTCACTCATCTTCCCTTATCCAAAATATCTCCAATCATATAACAACCATAATCCCCCCTGGTCAGATCCTCTCCCTGTAATATCATATATCTGATATTGTGTACATGTTTCCATCTCTCCCACTTACCTATATCCTTCTAGCACGCAAAATTTATCTTCTTCACACCCCATTCTCTATGATGAACTCTTTTCCCTCTTCTATCCCTCTGCTGCACTCTACCTCGTCCTTTTTGTGATCCTCGTTCCTTCTATGTAGTCCCATTATGCAAAACATTTCCAAAAAAATTATGGGCTTCAACAAGCCCCCCAACACAAAAAAGTGGCTCATCCTCGAGCCACTCACTCATTTTTCAAAGCTACCTTCTCCTTCACAACATCTCACAAAATTTTCCATTTTCCCTCCTGTGCTTCGAACTTGGATTTTAGGTTCTTCATTTCAGTAGTTGGTTCCACAATGACACCACTGGCATCCTCACTATTTAAATTCTACACACTTTTCAACAGTTTGTTGAACTCATCGAAAATCACCATAACTTGGTCCTGGATCTCTATCTAGGGTTTTTTTTCCTCACGGAGCTTGCCTAAAAATACCCTGACCCATGCTTTATCATGAATTTCTTTTCCTTTTTCAGTGGGGAGATCATCTTCACCACAATTTGATCAATCTGATGGAATTTTTCATTCGCTTTCTGTGATTACTCACTAACTCTTTTCACCATCAGAACCTCAAACAACATGTCTCCCTCTTGACATTTCCTCTCATATATTCTAAGATTCTCTCTCCTCTACCGAGCTATATCGTCACACTGTTGGTCGTCTAAGGTCATATGTGGTTGTTTCCTCTCATATTAGATAATGAATAAAGACTTGTCAGAGAGTTTAATCCTAACAAATCAGTAGATAGTTAGAGAATAATGAGGAAATAAATAGTTTAATATGAGTCCTAGGATGAAATAAAGTATAAATATATAGTTTATGATTTCGAAAGAATAAATTTTCAAGGTTGCAAGCCTAAATGCACTTGCGAAAAGGAAGAAAAAAAGTTAGAGTAATGCTAGGTAGATAGAAAGAAGTGGGAAAAAGCATGTAATATTCATCACCAGGCAAAAAATCACTAATTTCCCATTCTCCTGTAAGTATTTATTGTTTTAGACTATCATTCAAACAGACTCAGAGAATTTATCTGACTTTTTTTGGGACCGGAGCCAAGGCTCAATGACTGGTTAGTTGAAAATATTAAATTCTTATGTTAAATCCCCATTCATCATTTTTTATCCCTTAGTCATACATTTTAACTCATTTTCATAAGTAAAGACTCATTTTTACTTAATGAAACATAAAAACCCATCTGATTAACTTCCTTCACTCATAAACATACAAAAACCCTAAAAAATGCTTAATCCTAAGTAAATTGGTGAAATGATGAAAATACAAGCTTTGCTTTACTTGTTCAATTTACTTAGTCATATTGTGTATTTTGTGTGCATTCCATTCCCCTTTTCATATTAAATTTTAACTTATTTTATTAAATCCTCAAATAAAACCTTATCCTATTTATCTAATTCCCTATATCTAAATACACCTAAAAACCCACTATTACAAAGATTTTGGACCAAAGTTATTATCCACATGTCAAAATAAAACCCAAATAAGGTGCCCTTTGGTCTAAAACTACCTTTAAAGAAATATCCCGCCCCCCATGGTTTATTAAACCATTCAGCAGGTTTAAAAACTATATAATATAATGAAAAATGTGAAAATATGTTTCTTTAGGTCTATCCTATGCCTTTTTGAAATAGAAAAATACATCACCGCCCCTCAATTTTGTATCTTAAGTCTTTTAATCTAATTAAACATAAGATTCGAAAGACTTAACCCATTGAAATCTTCCCCGAATAAATTCATAACCTATAGTTTTATTGAAATTTGACTAAGGTTTGTTTCAATTTAAATAACCCCGCACTTATACATATTCCACCATACAATATAAAGCCTCATGCTTTGTATGAATAATATAAGCCCCGCCCATATATATAAGCCTTGCCTATATGCACAACCCCCTTTTTTATATGAAAACTTTGATTAAAATACATATCTTATAAAGGTTTTTATTACATTTTCAATCGCTTGCTTATACATTAAAACCTGGTCCCAACATCCCTTTTGGCTACATCTTCCAAGTTAATACTGGCCCTTCGCTCCCATAATCCAAATTCGATGGTGCAAGATCAATATTGTGCCCAAAAAATGATCATCCACCCAAAGAAAAAATGGACGTGAAATGGGTTGTTTCACCCATTCTGCCGCCCACGACGTGTCAGTATTCTATTGGATCATGTTTGTTTGCGTCAAAACCTCTTACCACCTTAAATGGATGTGATTACCACTGTTCGGTTTTCAGTTTAAATCCTGAAACCACCTCCCTCCCTAATGTGACCTGCATTTAATTTCAGTTAATGTGATCAAATGAATATGGTTAAACCTTTGTAAAGCCATTTTATTGTTTAAAACTGCTCATTCAACCCTTTCGCATTATCTTACGACTGATATAAGCACTGTGTAAGCCTTTTCAAGCCTTTGATTTCCCTTTTATGCCCAGAACCTCTAAATTTGACCAGAATTTACCTATGAAGACTGTCAAAGTATTTTTCACCACTCCAGAAGATTTTCGAAGACCACATTTCAGCCTACAACCTGTAGAAAACCCTTTTTACAGTAAAAAACCTGCACTTAAAGGTATTTTTCAAAAAATTCAAGCCTGCAAACTGATTTTAAATAGTCTTTGAGAAAGCCTATCCTCTAAATTGTAAAATTGACCAAAGAAAAAGTGCCTAAAACCCCAAAAAATAGGCCAAACCCTGGCAAATTTTTCCCAAGAAACCCTGCTTTCCTCTGCGTGACTTTTCAAGCAAATTTTCTCAAATTTCACAGTTTAAGGATCAAATTTAAAGATCTGAAAGGCTAAAACCTTTGAATATACCTTGAAACCCTATTTATCAGTCAAACAACTCAAAAAACCCTTGTTTTTTGTTTTAGGCCAGTTTTCCATCCTCATCCTAAAGACTGCTCAATTTCCTCTCTGTTTGATATAAAAACTCCTGTAAACAATGTAATCTTGCAGTAATTATCCAAAATGACTAAGAAACAGAGCACAAGAAAACCTATTAGATCCAAAACACTTAAATCTGAGGGATCCAAAGCCCTTAAACTTACCCCAGTCATCACTGCCAAATATGCTACAACAGTGAATCCCCTCCAACCACCTGTGGTTACTGTAGAAAGCCTCCCTTTGATAGATGTTGACTACAAAATTATTGATCCTATTGTAGAATTCAACCTCTTGAATGTACACAATTGGTGTTATGAAAAGTACCTGGACAAGGATGAGATACCTATTTGGGAGACTCATTTTCCCAAATATATAGTTCCATTGACCCATCCTGGCCAAGATCTTATCAGATTATGTCAAAAATATTAAGAACCAGATCAAAGGGCCATAGTCACTGCTAATAGAGAACTCCTTTTCACAATCACAGCAGAGTTAGTAAACTAGATGCTTCAATTATAGTTTAATCCTCAATCAGTCCCCTTGTCTATAAAATATTTGACCCGGTTGTACTTAGGCCTAGACTTCCCTCGGAAGTTCATGATATTTCAAAACTTATGCCTTCCCATGTTGACATTCCTAAAATAAATCCTCCTTATTCCACTACTAAATTCCCTGAAGGGTCTAGACATATCATCTCTATGGTCTCCTTTATACTTGGATACTTTACAAATGGACACACTAATGAGTCCATTCTACGTTTTCGATCCACCTTGTCTCTAGGCCAACCTCCATAAGTCATCATTGACTTTTCTGGTTTCATAGCCAACACTATCCATCATCAGCTGATAAAATTACCCACTGAAGGAGATTTTAGATACTCATCATATCTGTTTTACTTATTATTATTCTTTCAAGCTGATAAGTTTCCTATTGCATTACAAAAGATGGACTTGGAGGGTAAGCCTTTATCCATTATCTTCTAGACTTCCTTGCTCAGGAAAGAGGGTAGTGATTTCACCTACACAGATTTTTTAGAACTCTTTCTAAATCTAGCAATGAACATTTTGAATAAAGCAGAACAACCCAGAATCAGTGAGGAAATGAAAAGAATCTTGCAACTTTCAGAACAGAGTAAAATGGGAGATTGGTATCTCTATGAGAAGCATACAGAGTTAAGAATTTTTTGATCCAACTTATTACCTTATAAGTTGCCTAGATATATGAGCATGAGAATTTTTTCACTAGATTATTTGAGACAGATACTCAAAAAGACTCAATTTAAGTTAAAGAATCAGGTTGGTCCCTTTATCATAAACCACAGAGATGCAGAAAAATAAATCACAAAGAGATTAGTAGAGTTTAACTTTCAAGAAATTTTTCCATGGAACTATGATCCTGAAGGGGTCCTGAGTAGTCTAAGGGTAAAATGAAAATTAACGCCCTTCATACACGAGATTAAGCCTAATCTTGAGAAATTTTCCAACCAAGTTGAATGGCTGGAAAATACACTGACAGATACAGCAAGTAATACAGAGACAACAGGTAAGATGGACACAGCACAAGCTCTAGAAATTGTAAAATAGTTAGAGATATCAGAAAAAAGAGTTAGAGAGGAAGGAGCCCATACAATAGATAAAACTACAGAAACAAAATTCAAATTGATCTATAATAAGAGGCTTAAACTTAGTTCAGTTGACAAGGAGAAAGTAACAATTGATGTTGATGAGATAGATGCTCTAGTAACCAATGATGATATAGCCACAACAATAATCAATGAAACATTTATGGAAATTTAAAAGGAATCAACAGGAAGTAAGAATGATACCCAGATGATTAAGAATAAGCATAATATGGAGGCCTCTTCCTCATGAATAGCTGAGGAAAAGGATTTAGACATCAAGGAGAAATACAAGCAGATAAAGCAGAAGAATGAGGAGATCAAAACATAGATATACTCTCAATTCCTAAAACAAAAGCCTGGAAATAAAAATAGGCTATTGCTAGCCTTTGATTATTCTAGTAACAAGATGATCATGTAATTTATATAACCTACTACCTCCACACCTAAAACTTCAGCAGACTATAAGAAGGTGGACCTTGAGGTTGATACAGAAATTGTCCATGAGCTAGATCAAATTGAATTTCATAGACAAAGCTCAGAGATGCTTTATTATACAGTAGAAACCAAGGAAATGAGTGCAAATAAGCTACAGAACACCATTATTAATATGTAGGATCAGATGAAGATAGACAAGGCATATTTATATGCCAAGGATCTATGGATTAAAGCCTTAGAGGAATTGGTTTTACAGGTGAGATATGATCCCTCAAACATTCAAGTAGAAAAACTATTGATAAATAAAAAGAATGATGACATAGAAGCTTTGAGGAAACAGCTCAAACTTCCTCAAAGTGAGCATCCAAAAACCAAGGAAATCCTTCAAGATTAGAGTAAGAAAGAAGAAATGATGAAGCTCATTCTTAAACTGACTGCTCAAATCAAAGATATGGAGACCCAAATGGACCACCTTGTGAACGAAAAAGAGATTGTAAAGGAACATGAAACTCCTATAATTCCTACATTTATTCCAGTAATAACTACATCAGTGCCCTATACTTTAGGAGAGAAATTAGCACCAAAGGGCCCATTGGCAACTGCAGTGCCAGTGTCTTCAACCACTACTTCAACTACAGACTCTTCCACTACAAATGTTCAGCAAACAGATGAGGCAAGCCAGATTGTTAAAGCTATGGAAGAAATGTCTTTAAAAACAAATGAAAGAAACAACCTTAAAATAAGATTCAAAATCTTGAAGCTACAAATAAGATAGCTCTGATAAATGCTAAAACCCATGAACAAAAAGCAATCAGATTGGGAGAATAGATCAATAATTTACAAAAAGAGCTAAGTTTCACTGAGTAGATTTCATTTGTAAAAAATCATCTCTGGACTAACATAATTGAAGCCATTCATTATCAATGGCCTTCAATTTAGGTTACATATGAGTAGAGAGATTTGTTGTTGGCGGCCCAGACATCGATACAAAGAACAAAAGATGAGTTGACTGATAAGCCTGCTCAGGATTTAAAACTCATCACATTTTTCAACAGTAAGAACAGGGCAGAACTGGAAGAATTACAAGTCATCGACAGGATGGAGACAATCTTACATATAAAAATAGTTGTAACTAAGAAGAACTTGATGAATAGTCTAGAAGAAAAATGTGAATCAATGAACATTTCCATAACAAAATTTATGGTAAAATACATAAACTTAAGAAAGAGGGGCCTACCAGACATCCATGTTTTTAATGAAAAACTTATGCCCCAGAAGGATTATGATAAAAATATCAGAGAATTTTCTAAAGAGCAAGTTAACAAGCTACTAGCACAAGGCACTCCCACAGGGAAAGTCCTCCTTAAGCATTTTGAAGACGTCTTATTTTTACAACATGAGATTAAACATCTCTTTGTCATCAAGCCCACATTTTCCAGGTATAAAGAGGCTGATGAGAATTTTAGGAAGTTGAAGAATGTCAAAATTCCCAAGGAAGAAGAATGGAAAAATTTTACTGATTTGATGTAAAGATAAGAGGTAAAAAAGTCAAATGAACAGTTAAAATAAAAAGACATTTTGCTGATTGTACTATTAAAAGATAAATTTACAGCAGTAAGTTAGTTAATCTAATTAGGTAAAGAGTATCATATGAAAGAGTATCGGTGAAGGCAAGTCAAAAGCCAGATATTTTCTAGCAGCCAGCAAGCATAACACCTTCACAGATAAATTATCCTTGTTAGATGAAGCAGTTCTATTTATTTTGGATAAAAGAGGACAACTTGATGTTTGTTAAGTAGCTTTCCCTTTTATTATTTAATGACATTTCCATTTTCCTAAAGATATTCCTACAATACTCCTAGGATATTTGTAATTATTATTTTTATAAATACTTCAACATTAGAAGTATTCAGTGTGGAATAAAATTGTTGGACTTTACTATAGACATTTTTGCTCAACATTGGAGGCTATTGTGTGTTTGATTTCAAAGTAGCAGACTGGACAAGCTGACTGGCATCATAATTCAGGATCCCTGTTATAAGCCGATGAGTGAAGTACTTCCTACTTGTCACTGTTTCCTTTCTAAGTTTCATGCATTCATTTTATGTTTGTTCTGTCTAAATGTGTAACTAGAAGTATTACTATAGGATTAGTCAAGTGCTCCCTGTCTTTAGCTAGTTGTCGTTTTAATGTTTTCTTCTGATTTCTGGTGCAAGGAATCCTTAACTTCTCCTCATCCCAATTGACCTCTACCTTCTACCTCCATTTTTCGGATCAAAGGATCCTTAATTCCCTTTATGCTAATCATACCATTTCACCAAAAAACACTTTCCCAAATCTCTGAGGGTTATCTATCTTGCCCTGAATAAATTTGTACCTTTTAGTCTTGATTTCTAGTGCTTCTAGCTTGATTTAGACTCCATAGCCCAATGGAAAAGTAGATGTCTCTCTATTCTACCTCTGAGTGATTTTTTCCCACCAAACCATTTAAAACAAAACCAATTGTTTGTCCATAACTAGCCTAATATTCACAAATTTAAAAAAAGAGAAATCTTAAAGAGAGAGCCCTCTGTGAACCCTAGGAAGGCTAGATCCTAGAGTTACAAGTAGGTTTGTGGTTATCTCTAGTGTTTTTTGACTAAAAAATCAAAATTCCATAACTTAAGAATTTACAAGAGTGATAACATGTTGGCGACCATACTGGGGAAATTAAGAAATCTCCAGTCTTAAACTTAGTCTTAAAGGAAAATCTTTCAATTATCCTTTCACTTTAAGATTACTTTTATAGGTTGTGGGTATTCAAAAAACAATTATTCTGGCTTCTAGGAAAGCCTACTATACCAGGTCTAATTCGGATCCTAGCCCTGTAGTTATAGTAGATAGCCCAGATGAGATTGGTAAAAAGAAAAAACAAACTATCAGTTTAGAAACTGTAGTACCATTAAGAAAAGTCAATTCTTTACCCAAAGAGTTAGTAAGTCTAACTAATGTTGATTTTGATCTGAATTTTGAATATTCATTGTTTAAAACTAAATTTGAAACTGATTTGAAAAATAATGTTATAGATTCTATTTTTATTTCATTTCTGAATGCAAAACAAAAAATTATTTTAGTAATAACAAAATCAAATAAATTTGAATATCAAAATACAGTTGAAAATATTAATGTTTCATTGATTAAAGATATTAATGAAGCTATTGAATTAGCTCATTTTTTGTCTTACATAAAACCTCCAGTTTCCTAATTGCATACAACAATAATACCAACAGAAAATTCACCTTTGTATGCTGTTACTTCATTTATAGATACTACCGCAAGTTCATCTACAGATCATTTCATTCCTAGATTGCCTTTGTAGCCTAATATATTATTTCCTTCATCGACTCCATCCACTGCATCCACTATTTTACATTCAGATTTTATAAGCACTACATATTTATTTCCCAGCAATTCCATTTACATACCATATTCATTTCCCAACTCTTCAACTACGGTTTTCAGTTCATCGGATACCATATCCAGCACTGCACCTATCACTACTGTTATACCTCCCAGCTAAGAAAAACTTCAAGCCATGGCTGCTAGGTATGCTCCCCTTGTCTTACCCCAAAACCTCCATGACATGCCTCAAGATTATCAAAAAAATGTACCATTTTTTAATGGCATTTCACAATATACTGCTCAACAACATGTAACTAAAAGGACATATTTCTGTGAAATTTATGAAATTGATGAGTCAGATGTCCAGATGAGGTTATTTGCCCAGATTTTGACAGGAGAAGTTAAAAAATGGTTCGAAAATTTAGCTGCTAGTAGCATAACTGATTTAGCGGTATTTCATAGAACATTTTTGAATAAATGGGAAAAGAAAAAGAAACCCCTTCAAATTTTTTCTAAGTTTGATGCCATGAAAATATCTCCCCCTGAGTCTGTCCAAGACTACTGCACTAGGTAAAATAGTTTCTACAATACAATACTTGCAAATATTAAACCTACACCTTACTCTGTTATGCTCAAATTACCTGATGGATTTGATGTAGATATGGCCTATCAATTAAGGGAAAGAGATGCCCAAACCTTAGAACAGATGCAATTAGATGTTGTCAGTGTAGAAATCAATATTTTAGTTAAGAAATCCAGACTTAGAAATGAAAGAAGAGTTACAATTAAAGAAGAAAGTTCAAACTCGGATGTTAAAATATATTTAATTGCTAAAAATTTAGAAAGGGTGGTATATAGATTAGATAATATGGAAAGAAAACCTCAATGGGATAATCAACCTCAGATCAGAAATCCCAATTTTAGAAAAAACAATAATTCTGGAAAATCTAAAGAAGCAGCTCCAGACCAAAACATTAGGCCCCCATTTCAGGAGAACTATGCTAAAATTTCTCAGAATAATGATAAAGATGAGGATTACATCAATCATCTAATGGGAATAGATGAAAACAATGCCATTTTCCTCACTGAGGAAGATGAGGAACTATTTGAGCTTCAACAACTCAAATTAGAATCCAGTGAATCCTTTGACTATAAACAGGGTTATGACTTCGCCATAAATGAAATACATAGTCAATATAACCTTAGACACAAGAAAAAAAATGAGTTGTCTACCAAAAACAATTCCCAAAATCAAAATAAGAAAAATGTAGAAGCACCCAAAAAAAAAGTTTTGCAAATTCTCCCAAGGGAAAATAACCAAAATTCCAATCCTTCTAGTCCTAAAAAATCAGCAAGTCCCAAAATTGTTGATATTACTAATGAAGTAGCTCAATCTTCCAAAGATGCACAGAAATCTGATACTGCTAAAGATTCTACTTCAGTAAAATCAGCAAATTCTGATCCTAAAAAGCCTTCTTCTGATCCTAAATTAGTAGATCAAAAAATTGATAATTCAAAAACACCTGCTGATATTTCTAAGTCTGATAAAACTTCTACTGCTACACAAACAGTCCCTGAAAAGAAGGTTAAAAGTAGTAAAACTCAGGAAACACAGACAGAAAATGTCAAAACAATTGAAGATAGAAATACAACTGTAGAAACTCAAGAAAAACAAAGTCAAATTACAGTTACTAAAGATGAATTAGTTCAAATTAGTAAATCTCAACCCTCATTTAATATTCAGAATGAAATTTCTAAGTTAAAAATACCCATTCCTTTAACATAATTGGTAAAAAATTACTTATACAAATCAACCATAACTAAAACACTGAATATGAATGATGGTGAAGATGTAATTAATTTGAATGATGATCAACCCGAGTTAATTTTTGGCTCTGATGTGAATGGAAAGCACTCATATGGATAAGTCCCTCCTTTATATATCAGTCTTACCATTCATGATCTATTTTTACATAACACTATGTTAGATTTAGGAGCTTCACATAATTTAATGCCCAAAGCTATCATGGAAACTCTTAATCTAGAAATAACCAGGCCTTATAAATATTTGTTTTCATTTGACTCTACCAAAGTTAAGTGCTTAGGATTAATTAAAGACTTATGTGTTACTTTAGTTCAGTACCCTGGTAAAAGTATATTAATGGACATTTTAGTAGCTGATATCCCACTAAAATATGGTATGATTCTTTCTCGCTCATGGGGAGCAAAGTTGCAGGGATTTCTACAACTGGACATGAGTTATGCTACCATATCAGTGTTTGGTCAACCTAAAAAACTTTATAGGGAAAAATTAATGAAGTTCGTGGTCAATAGTGCTGAAAGATCCTTAAATTATCCTATTTATTCTACATCAACTGCCCTCAACTCTTTTATTTTTTGTAACTCTAGTAATAATGAAATCCAAACTAAACTTATTGATAAAAAGCCAACACCTAATAATGATAAAATCTTTCATGAGTCCCTTTGGCACTTAGACTTTGATGGCTCTGTAAACAATTTAGGAGCAGGAGCGGGAGTATGGATTACAAATATGGAGACTAATCACTCAGAAGGACATGCATTCAGACTCAACTTCAAATGCACCAACAATATGGCTGAGTATGAGGTACTCATTCTAGGCCTCCAAATCATTAGAAACTTAGGAGAAAAAATAATACTAATCATTGGAGATTCAGAATTAATTATAAAGAAAATAAATGGAGATTATTTTGTTTATAATCCTAGACTAGCTAGATACAGAGATGCAATTTTAGATTTAACTAATGATTTATTGGAATGCAAGTTTGCTACTATATCCAGAGAAAAAAATATTCAAGCACATTGTCTGTCAACTTTTGCTAGTACATGTAACTTACCATTCCAACCAACTCATAGGTATACTGCTCAGGTTAAACATAGCCCAATTATCCCAGACAACCTCAAGTACTGGCAAATTTTCTCTCACGATGAACAGATTTACCATTTCTTAAATAATGAGGAATAATTTCAAAATTGTAAAATAGATACAGACTATAAAATAGATTCAGATATTGATTGTGAAATAGATAACAAAAATGTACATAAGTTTGATAAACCTATTGTATTTACTCAATCTGACATAGACAACTTAGAGAAGGTACATATTGAGGAAATCATTGAAGAAGAAGTTGACATGTTAGATCTAAAAGATAATTTTTTTCCAAAAGGTTTAACTCCTTTGGAAGACCTTTTTGATTCCAATCATGTGCCTAAAAAGCCAAAAATGGAACTAGTTAGGTCTGACATTGAGGAATGTAACATTGTGACAGAATTAAAACAAAAAATGATTAAACTGACAAAATCTTTACCTCCACAAGAAAATGAAAAATACATTGATCTCTTAAAGGAATATCAAGATGTGTTTGCTTGGAGTTATGAAGATCTTAAAGCTTATGACACAAACATAATCCAACACAAAATTCCCATAAAATATGATAAAAAACCATTCAAACAAAAAATAAGGATAATTAATCCTATTCTATTACCTTTGATAGAAAAGGAAGTAAAACGCATGTATGATGCTCAGATCATTTCACCAATCAAATATTCTGATTGGGTTTCAAACCTAGTACCAAAAATAAAGAAAACAGGTGAAATTAGATTATGTGTTGACTTTAGAAATATTAACAAAGTATCTTTGAAGGATAATTACCCTTTACCCAAGATGGATCATATATTACAAAGGTTAGTTGGTTCCTCTAGAATTTCTTTGTTAGATGGTTTTTCAGGATACAACCAGATTCTTGTCCAAAAGGAAGATCAGGCTAAAACAACTTTTACCACTCCTTGGGGCACTTTCATGTATGTGAAAATGCCCTTTGGTCTGATGAATGCAGGAGAAACCTTTCATAGTATTTGGACATAGCCTTTGCAAAGGAAATAGATGACTTCTTGGTTATTTATTTAGATGATATTACTGTATTTTCTCAATCAGATAATGAACACTTGGATCATTTGAGACACTTATTTATTAAATGTAGAAAATTTGGCATATCTTTAAACCCCAGGAAAAGACTTTTTGGATTAGAGGAAGGTAAGTTACTAGGACATATAATTTCAAAAGAAGGAATTAGAATAGATCCTACTAGGATAGAAGCAATTTTGAACATTCATCCACCTAGAAATATCAAATAATTACAAGCATTCTTAGGTAAGATTAATTTTTTGAGAATATTTATTTCTGACTTGGCTGAAATCATTACAGAACGGAACAACATGCTCAAAAAAGGCTCAATTCTAAAATGCACTGTTGAAGCCAAACAATCATTTGAATCCATAAAACAGGATTTAACTAAAACACCAGTCTTAATCAGTCTATATTTCAAAAAAGACTTTATAATTTTTTCTTTTGCATCAGAGCATACCATTGCTGCAGAAGAATGATCAAGGTTTTGAACAGCCTATAGATTTTTTCAGTAAGACCCTTAGAGACGCACCTTTGAAATATAACATAATGGAGAAACAAGCCTTAGCCTTGGTTAAGGCCATAAATTATTTCATAGTTTACATTCTCTATTCCCACATAATTGCCTATGTCCCTAATTTTCTAGTTAAAGACATTCTTACTCAGGATGGCCCTGATGGAAGAAGAGGTAAGTGGATTGCCACTATCCTAGAATATGACATAGAAATCAAACCAATAAAACTCGTCAAAGGACAAGGATTAACCAAATTAATGGTTGAATCTAACTGCAATGCATTAGACATAAATTTTATTGCTCAGGTTGATGACCAGGAAGAGATGGTGACTCCAACGATCAGTGAAGCCTTTATAGATTCACCTTGGTACTTAGATATTATCTTTGTACTTAAGAACTTACAAGCTCCTCCTGGATTGTCTAGAACTAAAGCTAGATTTCTTAAACTTAAAGAAATGAGATTTTATATTTTAGATAATGTGCTTTTTTGGAAAGAACAAAGTGGGATATTATTAAATTATCTACTAAAAGCAGAAGCTGACAAAACACTTGAAGAATTCCATGCAAGTGACTGTGGAGGGAATTTATATTGGAAAAGTACTGTAGATAAGATCCTTAGAGCTGGTTTTTACTCACCTACGTTATTTTCTGATGTTAAAAAAATTGTTACTTCATGTCATAAATGTTAAGTCTTTGAAGGCAAGAATAAATTTTTACCATTACCCTTGAAGCCTATTTCAACTGAGATACCATTTCAAAAATGGGGTTTAGACTTCATTGGAGAGATTCACCGCCATTCCTCTGGCCAACATAAGTGGATCTTGACTACCACTGATTACTTTACAAAGCGGATTGAAGCCATTCCTACTAGACAAGCCATTGATACAGTCATAATTTATTTCATAGAAAGTAACATTTTGTCTAGATTTGGATGCCCTCATAAAATAATCACTGATAATGCAGCAACATTTAAGTCTAAAAAGATGATTGCCTTTTGTCATAAATATCATATTACCCTGGGTCACTCTACTGCATATTATCCTCAAGGTAATGACCTAGCTGAATCCTCGAATAAAAGTCTTGTAAATATCATTAAAAAAATACTTGAAGATAACAAAAAGACTTGGAATAAAAAGTTAGTCTATGCCTTATGGGCAAATAGACTTACTACCAAAAATTCCATTGGCACTTCCCATTACTAGATTGTATATGGGATGGATGCTGTTTTTCCATCATCCTTAGGTGTTCCAGTAATGAAAATCATTCAATAATCAAAAGTGGAAATTAATGATATACAAAGGAGGATTAATCAAATTATTCATCTACAAATAATAAGGGAAGAAGTCTATGAGAGATCTCAAGTCATTCAGGATAAAATCAAGAAATTTTTTGATAAAATAAGTAAAGAAGATGACCTTTACATTGGAGACCAAGTGTTAAAATGGGATTCTAGGAGAGAAGACAAATGAAAACATGGGAAGTTTGATTTTTTGTGGAGAGGACCTTATGTAATTTATGGATTGTCACACCTCCAATTTCACCCAGAAAAAAAAAAATTTCCTTTGCGAATGCAAGCTTGTGAGCCTAGGGTTATTATGACATTTCAATATTTTCACTATGATATTTTTCATTTCATCATGTTGCAATAACACCCTCTGCCACTATCTCTCATCTTATGTTATTTTTATTACAATTAGGGAGATGGTTTATACGAACCTATTCTTTACACAGGTCTCGTATAGCCACTCTCCTTTAGCTTAATGGTCATATATCCCATTTATGAAATTATTGAATTCACACGTAAACCATATGGACTATGAACATATATTATATAAAATGAGTTGTATGAGTCGTTGCCCAAGGCACTTTCGACCCTTCTAATAGCCATCGTTACGATGTTTGCGTTATATATATGGTTATAGCCTTTGGGGTTATCGATTTTTCATATAATTCGAAGTGCATATTATTATGAATGGACTTTTTCCATGCGTTTGGCATCAACATGTATATACGCCTGGGTTGATATGATCACCCATCATGGTACCTCAGAATTTAAATCGATTTAATATATGGTACTGGCATTGGGATTATTCTGCACGTAGAGCGTATCATAACTCCAGATTTGGGTTTCTCTGTGCATCGTCGCGGTGAGATTTTTATCCACGTCAGGCGTTGTGATAATTAACTGAGTGTTGTATGGTTTTTATGCCCTTTCGTTTGCTTACATGGTGAGTCCACGTCACTGGCATACTCAGCCTACGTGGTGTACCACTCCCATGCCGATACTTGCACAGGACATATGGAATTCAATTCGCATCTTCACTCATAAATTTTACCCGACGGTATTAACTCTCCATGGCTACCCATCAATCCGTGGCTTAACTTCTTTGATTCTGCCAAGTGGACTATGGCGATCGCTTTCAGTTAGGGTTCAGGTGGTTTAGCGAAGGCTTATATAAGTTCTGAGTGTAGAGTTAAGTCGGTTTTCCACGTTCATCAGTTGCAGGCCTCCTCTGCGTCGGAACCATTCCACTTCTACCGAGGGTTTCGACTCTCCGTTGCAGAGAAGAAGTATGGCGCCTCTCGTTCCTCAACACGCAGTCAGGTAATTCCTCCACGCACATTTTAATTCTATTGTAGGTTTGAATGATTCATAATTAGTTTGTAAAGGCCATACGCCTGCTCTGAATATATATATTGAATCATCAGTAAGGTGAATGCGTCCGGTTTGTTTTTCGATGTTCAAGGTATCCGTTCAGCAGAAGGTGTGGTTGGTTTCTATTTTCAGGGTTATCGTCGACCCTTCTCTGGTTATATTTAAATTGTGACTGATTTTTTCTATACCTCTTGTGTAGCATGAGTCGCCTCTCCTCAGGCGGACGTCTCTTGTTCCATGGAGCTTTATGAGGTGTGTTCTTATTCATGCCATCTCCGCGTATAATTGTTGATTTCGTCGTGTTATACTCGAGGGTAATTTGTATTAATCCCTCTCTGTTCAATGTTCGATTGCAGGGCTCGACGCATCTGAGATTTTCATTCCACAGGTAATGGTTTTAATATCGAACTTATTTTATTCATTCGCTTATTTCTCCACGATGGCGCAGTGACTAACTCGCAGTTTGGGTCGAATTTGTCTTCTACAGGTAAATCCGGAGGACTCTTGCGTACTTATGACAGTAGATAGTGACCCTTTCAATCGTATGGATGCTAACATCGGTCTCTTGGCCGTCCAGGTCGGTACACTTATGGGGTTACTTCCCCTATCCTGATGCATTGTCTCGTGGGCGTCGAAACATTGCTTTTCTTGTGATGTTTCGTGGTATTGCTTGAGGAACGAGACTATCTCTCCGAGTCGGGTTTTTTTTTTCTTCTTATTATCGTTTTCATTCTTGGATGGCGCTCGGTGAAATTTGTTCTGTTGAGATAGGGGTTGTGAGTTATATACCCCAGCCTGATAGGCTTAGCATGTAATTTGAAAATTTTGGACAGATATGTACTCCCTATTGTCTTAGGTCGATTTTAATATACTCTGCCACAGTTTAAATGTACATGGACTATATGAATAGTGCATATGATTTCATACCTTGGCATATGGCTTTGTTTAATTTGCTAGTCTGAACCATATTTGTTTCCGGTAATGCTAAGGACATTCCAGATTTCTTCATTGCATCCATCAGAATTTACAGATAGTTATATATATGTTTATCTATTCCTCGAATGCACTTCATTCACTCTTTTCTGTGGTTAGAAATCTCCACTTTGGTACTTGTATCATTATTACAGTTGCCTCTGCTCCTGGTTACATTGAACTTGTTTTATACCTATCTGTCTAGACATAGGGAAAGCTTGCTGGAAATTTATGAGACAATTCTCCTTTATAAACAGATGGTTAATATGTATGAAAGTCTAGAGATTATGTTTTCCTATTTTCCAAAGTTATACAGGCATAATTCTATTCTCCAGTTTCTTCTCACTTTCTTGTATCTAGTTACAGCTCTTATCTACCTATGTGTCTGATGGTAGCTGGTTCTGAAGAGCTGGTAATGGGATTTGAACTCTCTTCATTTTCCCTCATAGTCAAGGGAATTAGTGGTTACATAAATTCTACTGTGTATAATGTTGAAATTTATTTACTCTTTGCTCCTAAGCTTCTCAACTGCTTACTCATAATTTCTGCACTCTATGTATTCATTCTGCCTCTGTTATTTCATAGACAGTATAAGTTTTAACTCATATCCTGCTATTGTTCTGGTGTACTATAGTGAATTCTATTTCTCTCTATGATAGCTGTAATAAAAATTATGCTACGAAACAGAAGCAGATTAAAAACAATTTCACAATGTTTCCTGAAAGAACAATGTTTCCTCAGATTTAAACCCACCCTGGGTTTAAACATTCTGTGGAATTCAACTTTACAGGATTTTCCCCTACAACTATACAGAGTGATCAGGTTACTGCCTGGTGATTACATTCTGTTAAATTTATACTAATAAAATGTAATATCCTAGAGACAAATTTTATTTTTATATGTAGCCAATTCATACCATAATAAACAAGAAGACAATTTTCTCAGAGACATACCACTCGTGTAGTAGACCAACCTCCCAACCTTAGAGTTCTTCTGTCTCCCAGAACTCACCCCCGAGCTAAGATCACCTCCTGTAACAGATTAACCCCTAATCTGTACAAGATCAGCTTATTTAAGCTATTGTTCCCCAAAGCATGTTTCTAATTCTGCGTCCAGAATCTCAGGATGTTTTTCTTCCTGTTTGCCTAGGCTTCCCAATTTAGGGATTATTTAAAGCTGTTTTATGCTTTTCCTCAACTTTTCCAGCTTTTTACCTCTTCCCAACTACTTTCCTCATCATTGGGGAAATTCAGATTTTTCCACAAAAATCTAAATTTAAAACTTACTGTCTTTCAAGGATTTTTGAAAGGTTGTGGGGAAATATTTTCCTCATCCATCCTCACAGATTTAGCAAGTGATCTCATTATCTCATTTTTTTGGTCAATCTGCACCACAATAATTTATTCATTGCCTTAATTAAATGTTTAATTACATTCATAAAATAATTATCCTTTGGGGTCCACTCCCCTTCGGATGTAAAGTTCAAGTATCTAACTTTAAAATGCAATCACATGAATTGGGGGTGTTACATGGATATAGGGGTAAAAATGCTTTCTTTATCAAAGATTTGGATGGAAGAGATATACAAGAAGGACCGGTAAATGGTAGAATTCTCAAACACTACTATTCCTCTGAGTTAACCAATAGTTAGTCCCATTTACTTTTACATCATTGTAAATATCCATTGAATTTTTAGATTGGATTGGATATTTTCTTTACAAAGTTGAAGCCCGGAGAGAAGGCCCTAAGCTTTGCAGGGTAAAATATCATAAATATGAATTATTGTAGAAAACAAAAGACAATTACTGGATCATCATGGTAAAAAGTGAAGGCTACTAGTATTAGAGTTCTTGACATTTCACCAGGAAATGCCATCCCCATGTGAAACCGCTGTTAGGGTCCTATAAATATAGGATTCAAAATTTTGAATTGATGTTGTGAAACCTGCTCCAAAAATAGAAGAAAATAGATATCAACGCCTTAGAAATAAGCCACTTCGAGGGAGAAACCTCCAATACATTACATAAATGAACAATTCTTCGATGATACAAATTACAAAACCTCGTTTCTATATATAGGATTCCATGGGGCCACAATATAATCCTAGTGGGGCCACAATGTAATCCTAGCTGACCTAAAATTAATAATTTAAGGGCACAATAATAACAATGTGCAGGTTACAAGGGTACAATAATAAAAATAAGGGGGTTACACTAACAATAATAATGGACTATACTAGTAATTCAGGGGCCTAACATGCCCCTCTCCTTCAAAAAAGTGTTGTCCTCAATGCTTGAGTAGCTCTGGGTGATTCTGTATAAAGTTCTCATCCTCCCATGTAGAATATTCAGTGGGCAAGTTCTTCCACTTGATGAGATACTCTGAAATTGATCAATTTTGTAGCTGTCAAGTTCTAGTTTCCGTGACCGCTTCAGGTTCCAATATGATTTTTCCTTCCGCATCAAGTTCCAGCAATATTGTTTGAACTAGAATATTTTCACCTATAACCTTCTTTAAGCATGAAAAATGGAAAATTTGATGCACTCGTGAAGAAGCAGGAAGCTCCAATTTGTATGCCACAGTACCAATATTTTGCAACACCTTGTAAGGACCATAGTACTTTGGTGATAATTTATTATCCTTCTTAGCTTGCTTGAGTTACATTTGTTTGTATGGTTGTAGTCGTATAAATACCCATTCTCCTACATCAAAAATTCTTTCGTTGCGATGTTGATTTGCCTATTGTTTCATTCTATTTTGTGCCAAATTCAGGTTGTCCTTTAATATTTGGAGAACTTCTTGTTGATGATCGATGTGATCTTCCACTACTTGAACCTTCGAATTTTCTCTTAAATATTATGTGATGGATGGTGGATGATATCCATAAAGTTCCATAAAAGGGGTCATTTTTGCTACAGTATGGAAGGAAGTGTTATGCCACCATTCAATGAGAGGTAACCACTTGACCCATTGTGTTTGTTTATCAGATACCAAAAAACGA
Organism: Pinus albicaulis; assembly: GCA_034641835.2. NCBI lineage: Eukaryota > Viridiplantae > Streptophyta > Pinopsida > Pinales > Pinaceae > Pinus > Pinus albicaulis. Next base: position 525,711,749 of record CM076580.1, read on the forward strand.
AGATATCCTTCCAAACATTTATTTACTATCTCAGTTTGACCATCGGATTGAGGACGATAAGATGAGATATGAGCTAATTGAGTACCCAAACAAGAAAATAAATCTGTCCAAAAATTTCCAGTAAAAATGGGATCTTTGTCGCTCACAATAACCCTTGGGTATCCATGTAGCTTTTGAATTGTGTCCATAAATGTAGTAGCAACTGTACTTGATTTAAATGGATGAGATAATACAAAAAAGTGTCCATACTTGGTAAGGCTATCAACTACCACCATGATGACACTCCTTCCTTCGGACTTAGGTAAACCTATGAGAAAATCCATTGGAATCTCCTCCCAACGTTGACTTGGAATAGATAAAGGTTGTAGAAGACCGAGGGACTTAATCGTCTCAACTTTATTTTGCTGGAAAACCAAAAATTCCACCACAAACTTTTGAATATTAGATTTAAGGCCATCCCAATAAAATTCTTTCTTCATCCTGTGGTAAGTTTTTAAAAATCCTGAATGTCCTCCTAAAGGAGAAGTGTGCAATTCCAAAAGAATATTTTGTTTTAGTTGGGAATTCTTACAAAGATATAAGCGATATTTGTACCATAAGGAATCGTTTTTCAAAATAAATGTATCAGATGTACCAGGATATTGCTGCAAATTTTGAATGAGTTTCCGCACTTTGTCATAATTCTTCCATTCATCTCTTGCTTCCACCTCTTCACTCTTTCTTGAGAGTGCATCTGCAACAACATCTAGCTTTCCTTCTTTGTAGATTATTTCAAAGTCATAACCCAACATCTTTGTGACCCTTTTTTGCTACTCTTCTAAAGATAGTCTTTGTTCCAAAAAGTGTTTAAGACTATCATGATCAAATTTTCCCTGGAAGTGTCTTCCCATTAGGTAAGTTCTCCATTTCTTTAGTGCATGCAGTATTGCTAACATTTCCTTCTCATAAATAGGTTTCTATAAATACTTTCCTTTGATTGGCTAACTTTCACAAGAAACTTCCTTCTTGCATTAAGACAACACCAATTCCATTTCCTGAGGCATCAGATTCCACAATAAAGGTTTTTTTGAAGTCCAACGTAGTTAAGACCGATGCTAGGCACATTGCCTCTTTAAGATGTTCAAAGGCCTTAGTTGCTTTAGGAGTCCATGAAAATGCATCCTTCTTCAATAATGTTGTTAGAGGTGCTGCTATTCTCCCATAATTCTTAACAAACTTTCGATAATACCCTGTTAACCCGAGAAATCCTCGCAACTACTTTATGGTTGTGGGGAATTTCCATTCCTTACTGGCTTTAATTTTGTTAGGGTCTACCTTAACACCCTCGTGAGATAAAATATGACCCAGATATTCCACCTCTTGTACTCCAAAGAAACATTTGGATTTTTTTGCATATAATTATTTCTCTTGCGATAGTTTGAGCACCCTGTCAACATGTTGAACATGATCCTTCCAAGACTTACTGTAGATTAGTATATCATCAAAAAATACTAGCACAAATTTTCTAAGGAAGGGTTTGAAAATGGAATTCATCAACCCTTGAAATGTAGAAGGTGCATTGGTAAAGCCAAAAGGCATGACCAAAAATTCATAATGACCCTCATGAGTTCGAAATTCTATTTTTGGAATATCTTCAGTCTTCATTCTAATTTGATGATATCCTGAATGAAGATCCAACTTGGTAAAATAAATTCCTCCATGTAATTCATCCAATAATTCATCAATCACAGGAATGGGAAATTTATCTTTAATGGTGAGCTTATTGAGCTCCCTATAATCCGGACACATTCGCCATGATCCATCCTTCTTGTGTACCAATACTACGAGAGCAGAGAAAGAACTTTGACTAGGTTGAATTATACCTGCCTCTAACATTTCTGCAATCATACGTTCAATTTCTCTCTTTTGGAAGTAAGGATATCTATAAGGCCTGATGTTTGGAGGAACACTTCCTGGAATCAAATGAATAGCATGATCATGATCACGAATAGGTGGGAGTCCTTTGGGAGTTTCAAACACCTTGGAATGATTGTCCAAGACTTGTTGGAGATCTGCAGAAATAGATGATTTTGATGTTGGAACTTCTAGTGAGCATAATTGTGCAATTACGCCTCGCTGTTCTTTCTTTAGAAGCTTTGTCATGACATTAGAGCTTATTATTCTTCCTGGCTTCCCTGCAATACCTCGTAATTCAACTTCCTTTCCTTCTGAAAAAAATTTCAAGAAAAGTTCTTGAAAATTAAAAGCTACCGTCCCCAAAGATTGTAACCATTGTACTCCTAGTACAACATTAGCACCTCCCATTGGGATGGAAAGCATTGGACTATTCAATACATATTCCCCCATGGCTAGCTTGATATTATGGCATTTTCCAGAGAAATTTATAGTTCCTCCATTTGCAACCATCACTTGACATTCTGGTGCTAGGTATAGGAAACAATTCAATTCCTTGGCTACCTTACAATGAATAAAATTATGGGTATTACCTTAATCAATCAACACTATTACCTTTTTCTTCTTGATATGTCCTTCTATCTTGAGAGTTTGAGGAGTGGTAATTCCTGCCAATGCATTACACGATATGGTCAGACTCATTTCTTCCTCTTCTTGGGTTGGTTCATGGTGTATATCCTCTTCTTGTTCATTTTCTTCTTCCTCTTCACAATCTATGTAAAATAATTTCTTCTCAGCACACTTATGACCTTTAGTGTATTTGCTATCACAACTGTAGCAAAGCCCTTTTGCTCTTTTTTCTTCCAATCGTTGTGGTGTCAACCTTGTAGGTTGTGGAAATCTAGGAGTAGCAACACTTCCATATTTATAGAAGTGAGTGGTAGGCTTCCTTGTCGCCATAATTTTACATTCAATTTTTCTTGCCAACCTGAATGCCTTCTCCAATGAATCAGGTTCCAAAACACGAACTTCATGTTGGATGTTATCCTTTAAAGTACCCATGAAGAGATCAATCCTGTGTTCCTCTGGAATATCAGTTACCCTTATATTCAATTTTTGGAAGTCCTCAATGTGCTCCCCCACTAAACCCTTTTGTTTGAGATTTATCAATTGACTAAAGAAGGTGTTGCTCTTTGTATCCTCATAATGTGCTATCATTTCCTCTGTAAAAATTGACCAAGTGACAATTTTTTTACGAGAGCAAAGCCATCGATACCATACAAATGTATTTTGTTCTAGATGTAAAGTTGCAATGTGTACCTTTTGTGTTTTTTTCATATTATTGAGATCAAAATATTGCTCCATCTGTAGTATCCATGTTACAGGATCCTTGCCATTAAACTTCCTCATATCCATCTTTGGAATATGGTGGTTCTTCCTGCCAACATTAGAGTTTATTAAATCACAATTAGAATTTATTTTGTTCTCATCATGAGTTTCCTCTACTATCTTTTCACCGTTAGGAAACATTTGTTGTATCAAATTGGTCAAACCTTCCATGTCTGCTTTTAGATCATTCTTCATGTCTTCCATCTTTTCATCGATCTTAGCTTCCATGCTAGCTTCCATGCCATCTATCTTAGATTCCACACCTTTCTTCAAACCATCCATCTTCGCTTCCATGCCTTTCTTCAAAAATTCCATTTCATTTTTTTCTGCTCTTTGTGAGAGCAAAATTTGGTGCACTTGCTCTTGTAATTTTGAGACATCATGTTGCAATTATTCATCTTCATGAGTCATAGTAGAGCCTTATGAAGGCTTAATGGGTGTTGAATTATTTTTACGGGGAAATTTTTAGAACCCAATACTGATATATATTCTACAATATGCCTTTGTAATCAATTCAAATTGATTCTTCAAACAAGACTTATGCAATTTGGAAAAAAAAATAAACACCTTTTTCTTGCTTTTGAGGAGCTCGATATTGAAATTGGATTATCTCTATGATTGTGGCTCTTCAATATTTGAAATTCGACACTGAGGTAGCCCTTTAAATTCTATTTCTAATGCCACAGGTCTGACCTGATTTGGATTATCCAAGGCAAAGTTATGTCCAATCTCACACAATGACCTAATTATGGACTGGTTCAGTACAGTGAACTTGTACAACTTGCCACGTATCCACTTTTTCCTCCTTCTGCTCTGAAATTGATAGCAAAGAAACTAAAGTCCGTTTACTTGTGACCAATTTTATGGCACTCTAAGCCGATTCTGAGAGAGAGAGTTATGAATCGTTTCCCACGATCACTTCTTTGAGATGAAATTCGGGAGCTTGAAAAGGCACTACCTTCCACAGATCATATCTATGAAAATATTGCAAACCAAGATCTGAAATTTTGCCATGGGTTTCCTCAGGATTTCGGCTTCGCACCCTAAAAATTTTAGATTCTGAACCTTTGTATAAAAAAATTTATAGCGAAAATTCCATGATGACCTGTTTAGAGAAGCGAAACCCTAGAAACCAAAGCTCTAATACCAAATGTTGTGAAAACAGCTCCAAAAATAGAAGAAAATAGATATCAATGCCTTATAAATAAGCCACTTCAAGGGGGAAACCTCCAATACATTACATAAATGAACAATTCTTGGATGATACAAATTACAAAACCTCCTTTCTATATATAGGAGTCCATGGGGCCACAATGTAATCCTAGTGGGGCCACAATGTAATCCTAGCTGGCCTAACATTAATAATTTAAGGGCACAATAATAAAAATTTGGGGGTTACAAGGGTACAATAATAACAATAAGGGGGTTACACTAACAATAATAAGGGACTATACTAGTAATATAGGGACATAACAATTGACTTTTGATAGTCTTGTAAAATATGTACATACCTTTCTTTCTGCAAGTTGTTTTCCCATATTTTGAAAAAATAAAAAAATAATAAAAGAGGGTAAAGGTCCTAAAAGAAAGATCAAAGGACTTAAAAATATATAGACCCGAAAAGAAAAAGATGAAAATAAGACATGAAAGTGTGCAAGTCCAAATGCAACTACTTTTTACTTTTTGCAAATAATTATGGCAAAGTGTCAATAAATTCCATAATTCATGATGAGTTAAACTTTTTAAACTTGACTTGTCATGTTTTCAATTTCATGTTTTAGATAGTGAATAAAGACTTGTCAGACAGTTCAATCCTAACAAATCAGTAGATAGGTAGAGAATAATGAGGAAATCAACAGTTTAATTTGAGTCCTCGGATGAAATAAGGTAGAAATAGATAGTTTATGCTTTCAAAAGAATAAATGTTTCAAGGTTGCAAGCCTAAATTCACTTGCGAAAAGGAAGAAAAAATGTTAGAGTAATGTTGGGTAGATATAAAGAAGTGGGAAAAAGCATGTAATATTCATCACCGGGAAAAAAATCAGTCATTTCCCATTCCCCTATAAGTATTTAGTGTTTTAGACTATCAGTCAAACAAGCTCAGAGCATTTTTATGACTTTTGTTGGGACCAGACCCAAGGCTCAATGACTGGTTAGTTGAAAATATTAAATTCTTATGTTAAATCCCCATTCATCATTATTTATCCCTTAGTCATACATTTTAACTCATTTTCATAAGTAAAGACTCATTCTTTATTAATGAAACATAAAACCCCATCTGATTAACTTCCTTCACTCAGAAACATACAAAAACCCTAAAAAATGCTTTATCCTAAGTAAATTGGTGAAATGATGAAAATACAAGCTTTGCTTTACTTATTCACTTTACTTAGTCATATTGTGTATTTTGTGTCCATTCCATTCCCCTTTTAATATTAACTTTTAACTTATTTTATTAAATCCTTAAATAAAACCTTTTCCTATTTATCTAATTCCCTCTATCTAAATACCCCTAAAAATCCACTATTACAAAGATTTTTGACCGAAGTTATTATCCACATGTCAAAATAAAACCCAAATAAGGCGCCCTTTGGTCTAAAACTACCTTTGAAGAAATATCCCACCCCCTATGGTTTATTAAAACATTCAACATGTTTAAAAACTATAAAATATAATGAAAAATGTGAAAATATGTTTCTATGGGCCTATCCTATGCATTTTTGAAATAGAAAAATACATCACCACCCCTCAATTTTTTATCTTAACATAACATTCAAAAGACTTAACCCATTGCAATCTTCCCTGCATACATTCATAACCTATAGTTTTATTGAAATTTGACTAAGGTTTGTTTCAATTTAAATAACCCCACACTTATACATATTCCCCCATACCATATAAAGCCTCACGCTTGGTATGAATAATATAAGCCCCACCCGTATATATAAGCCTCGCCTATATGCACAACCCCCTTTTTTATATGAAAACCTTGATTAAAATACATATCTTATAAAGGTTTTTATTACATTTTTAGTTGCCCACTTATACATTCAAACCCAGTCCCACCATCCATTTTGGCCGCATTTTCCATGTTAATATTGGCCCTTCACTCCCATACTCCAAATCTGACGGCACAAGATCAATATCGCGTCCAAAAAATGATCGTCCACCCAAAGACAAAATGGACGCGAAATGGGTTGTTTCACCCATTCCACCCCCATGACGTGTCAGTATTCTATTGGATCACGTTTGTTTGCGTCAAAACCTCTTACCACTGTCCGGTTTTCGGTTTAAATCCCAAAACCACCTCCCGCCCTGACGCGACCTGAATTGAATGTGAGTTAATGTGATGAAATGAATATGATTAAACCTTTGTAAAGCCATTTTATTGTTTAAAACTACTCATTCAACCCTTTCGAATTATCTTATGACTGATATAAGCATTATGTAAGCCTTTTCCAGTCTCTGATTGCCCTTTTATTCACAAAACCTCTGAATTCGACCATAATTTACCTGTGAAGACTATCAAAGAAATTTTCACCACTCCAGAATATTGTCGAAGACCACATTTCAGCCTACAACCTGTAGAAAACCCTTTTTATAGTCAAAAACCTACACTTAAAGGTATTTCTTCGAAAAATTTAAGCCCGCAAACTGATTTTAAACAGTCTTTGAGAAATCCTATCCTCTAAATTGTAAAATTGACCAAAGAAAAAGTTCCTAAAATCACAAAAAATAGGCCAAACCCTGGCAAAATTTCCCAGGAAACCCTGCTTTCCTCTAGGCCCTTTTTCAAGCAAGTTTGCTGAAATTTCATAGTTTAAGGATCAAATTTGTAGATCTGAAAGGATAAAACCTATAAATATATCTTGAAACCCTATTTATCATTCAAACCAACTCAAAAAACCCCTGTTTTCTATTTTAGGCCAGCTTTCCATCCTCAGCCTAAAGACTACTCAATTTCCTCTCTGTTTGATATAAAAACTCCTGCAAAAAATCTAATCTTGCAGTATTTATCCAAAATGAATAAGAAACAGAGCACAAGAAAACATGTTAGATCCAAAACACTTAAATATGAGGGATCCAAAGCCCCTAAACCTACCCCAGTCATCACTGCCAAATCTGCTGCAACAGTGAATCCCCTCCAACCACCTGTAGTTACTGTAGAAAGCCTCCCTTTGGCTGATGTTGACTACAAAATTATTGATCCTGTTGTACAATTCAACCTCTTAGATGTACACAATTGGTGTTATGAAAAGTACCTGGACAAGGATGAGATACCTATTTAAGAGACTCATTTTCCAAAATATATAGTTCCATTGACCCATCCTGGCCAAGATATTATCATATTATGTTAAAATATTAAGAACGAGATCAAAGGGCCATAATCAATTCTAATAGAGAACTCCTTTTCACCATAACAGCAGAGTCAGTAAACCAGATGCTTCAATTATAGTTTTATCCTCAATCATTCCCATTGTCTATAGAAGCTTTGACCCACTTGTACTTAGGCCTAGAATTCCCTGGGAAGTTCATGATATTTCAAAACTTTATGCCCTCCCATGTTGACATTCCTAAAATAAATCCTCCTTATTCCACTGCTAAATTCCTTGAAGGGTCTAGACATATCATATGTATGCTCTCCTTTATAATTGGATACTTTATAGATGGACACACTAATGAGTCCATTCTAGGTTTCCTATCCACGTTGTCTCCAGGCGAACCTCCATCAGTCATATTTGACTTGGTTGTTTTCATAGCCAACACTATCTATCATCAGCTGATAAAATTACCCACTGAAGGAGTTTTTAGATACTCATCCTATCTGTTTTACTTATTCTTATTCTTTCAAGCTGATAAATTTCCTATTGCATTACAAAAGATGGACTTGGAGGGTAAGCCTTTATCCATTATCTTCTGGAATTCCTTGCTCAGGAAAGAGGGTAGTGGTTTCACCTACACATATTTTTCAAACCTCTTTCTACATCCAGCAATGAATATTTTAAATAAAGCAGAACAACCCAGAATTAGTGAGGAAATGAAAAGAATCCTGCAACTTTCAGAACAGAGTAAAATGGGAGATTGGTATCTCTATGAGAAGCATACAGAGTTAAGAATTTTTGGATCCAACTTATTACCTCATAAGTTTCCTAGATATATGAGCATGAGAATTTTTGCACTAGACTATTTGAGACAAATACTCAATTCTGATTCTATTAAATTCATGGCTGCCAGAAAAAAGACTCAATTTAAGTTAAAGAATCAGGTTGGTCCCTTTATCATAAACCACAGAGATGCAGAAAAAGAAATCACAAAGAGATTAGCAGAGTTTAAATTTCAAGAAAGTTTTCCATGGAACTATGATCCTCAAGGGATCCTGAGCAGTCTAAGGGTAAAATTCAAATTAACACCCTTCATACATGAGCTTAAGCCTGAGATTGAGAAAATTTCCAACCAAGTTGAATGGCTGGAAAATACATTGACAGATACAACAAGTAATATAGAGACAACAGGTAATATGGGCACAACACAAACTCTAGAACTTGTAAAACAACGAGATACATTAGTAAAAAGAGTTATAGAGGAAGGATAATATACAACATAAACAACTACATAAGAAAAATTCAAATTGATCTATAATAAGAGGCTTAAACTTAGTTCAGTTGACAAGGAGAAAGTAACAATTGATGTTGATGAGACAAATGATCCAGTAACCAATGATGATATAGCCACAACCATAATCAATGAAACACTTATGGAAATAGAAAAGGAATCAATAGGAAATCAAAATGATACCTAGATGATGAGAAAGAGCATAATATGCATGCGTCTTCCTCACAAACAGCTGAGGAAAAGGATTTAGACATCAAGGAGAAATACAAGCAGATAAAGCAAAAGAATGAGGAGATCAAAACGAAGATATACTCTCAATTCCTCAAACAGAAGCATGGAAATAAAAATAGGCTATTGTTGGCCTTTGATTATTCTAGTAACAATATGATCATGTCATTTCTACAACCTACTACCTCCACACCTAAAACAGTAGCAGACTATAAGAAGGTGGACCTTGAGGTTGATACATAAATTTTCCATGAGCTAGATAAAATTGAATTTCATAGAAAAAGCTCAGAGATGCTTTATTCTACAGTATAAAACAAGGCAATGAGTGCAAATAAGCTATAGAACACCATCATTAATATGCAGGATCAGATGAAGATAGACAAGGCATCTTTATATGCCAAGGATCTAAGGATTAAAGCCTTAGAGGAATTAGTTTTACAGGTGGGATATGATCCCTCAAACATTCAAGCAGCGTAACTATTGATAAAGGAAAAGAATGATGACAAAGCATATTTTAGGGAACAACTCAAACTTCCTCAAAGTGAGCATCCACAAACCAAGGAAATCCTTTAAGATAAGAGTGAGAAAGAACAAATGATGAAGCTCATTCTGAAACTGACTACTCAAATCAAAGATATGGAGACCCAAATGGACCACCTTGTCCAAGAAAAAGAGATTGTAAAGGAAAATGAAACTCCTATAATTCCTACAGTTAATCCAGTAATAACTACAACAGTGCCATGTACTTTAGGAGAGAAATTATCACCAAAGGGACCACTGGAAACTGCAGTGCCAATGACTTCAACCACTACTTCATCTACAGACTATTCCACTACAAATGTTCAGCAAACAGACGAGGCAAGCCAGATTGTTAAAGATATGGAAGAAATTCCTTTAAAAACAATTGAAATCAACAGCCTGAAAAAGATGATTGAAAATATTGAAGCTACAAATAAGATAGCTTTGATAAATTCTAAAACCCATGAAAATAAAGTAATCAGATTGGGAGAACAGATCAAGAATTTACAGAAAGAGATAAGTTTCACTGAGCAGATGTCACTTGTAAAAAATCATCTCCGAACTAACATAATTGAAGCCATTCATAATCAATGGCCTTCAATTCAGGTTATATATGAGCAGAGAGATTTGTTGTTGGTAGCCAAGACAGAGATAAAAAGAACAAAAGATGAGTTGACTGATAAGCCTGCTCAGGCTTTAAAACTCATCACATTTTTGAACAGTAAGAACAGGGCAGAACTAGAAGAATTAAAAGTCATGTACAGGACATAGACAATCTTACAGATAAAAAAGGTTGTCACTAAGAATAAATTGATGAATAATATGGAAGAAAAATGTGAATCAATGAACATCGCCATAACAAAATTTATGGTAAAATACACAAACTTAAGAAAGAGGGGCCTACCAGACATCCATTTTTTTAATGAAAAAATTATGCCCTAGAAGGATTATGATAAAAATATCAAAGAATTTCCTAAAGAGCAAGTTAGCAAGCTACTAGCACAAGGCACTCCCACAGGGAAAGTCCTCCTTCAGCATTTTGAGACCTCTTCTTTTTACGGCATAAGATTAAACATCTCTTTGTCATCAAGCCCACTTTTTCCAGATATACAGAGGCTGATGAGAATTTCAAGAAGTTGAAGAATGTCAAAATTCCCAAGGAAGAAGAATGGCAAACTTTTACTAATTTGATGTAAAGATAAGAGGTAAAATAGTCAAATGAACAGTGAAAATAAAAAGATAGTTTGTTGATTGTACTGTTAAAGATAAATTTACAGCAATAAATTAGTTAAGATAATTAGGTAAAGAGTATTAGATGAAAGAGTATTGGTGAAGGCAAGTCAAAAGCCAGATATTTTCTAGCAGCCAGCAAACATGACACCTTGACAGATAAAAGCTTCTTGTTAGATGAAGCAGTTCTATTTATTTTGGATAAAAGAGGACATCTTGCTGTTTTTTAAGCAGATGTCCCTATTATTATGTAATGATATTTCCATTTTCCTAAAGATATTCCTAGAATACTCCTAGGATATTTGTAATAACATTTTGTATAAATACTTCAACATTAGAAGTATTCAGCGTGGAATAAAATTGCTGGAATTTACTATAGAAATTTTTGCTGAACATTGGAGGCTATTGTGTGTTTGATTTCAAAGTAGCAATCTGGACAAGCTAACTAGCATCATAATTCAGGATCCCTGTGATATGCTGATGAGTGAAGTACTTCCTACTTGTCACTGTTTCCCTTCTAAGTTTCATGCATTCATTTTATGTTTGTTCTGTATAAATGTGTAACTAGGAGTATTACTACATGATTAGTCAAGTGCTCCCTATATTTAACTAGTTGCCATTTTAATGTTTTCTTCTAATTTCTGGTGCAAGGAATCCTTAACTTCTCCTTCTCCCATTTGACCTCTACCTTCTACCTCCATTTTCCGGATCAAAGGATCCTTAATTTCCATTTATCCCGATCATACCATTTCACTAAAAAACACTTTCCCAAATCTGTGAGGGTTATCTATCTTGCCCTGAATACATTTGTGCCTTTTATTCTTGATTTCTAGTGCTGCTAGCTAGATTTAGACTCCATAGCCCAATGGAAAAGTAGATTTCTCTCTATTCTACCTCTGAGTGATTTTTAATTCGCACCAAACCATTTAAAACAATTCCAATTGTTCTTCCATAACTAGCCTAATATTCACAAATTTAAACAAAGATAAATCTTAAAGAGAGAGCCCTCTCTGAACCCTAGGAAGGCTAGATCCTAGAGTTCCAAGTAGGTTTGTGGTTACCTCTAGTGTTCTTTGACTAAAAACTCAAAATCCCACAACTCAAGAATTTACTAGAGTGATAACATAAAAAATGAAGACTCCACTATTTTAGTAATCCAGATCCTTGGTGACTATCATTTGAGTGGTTTTAAATATTTTCTCGAGCTATTTTAGACTCTCAATTTATATTTTTACATCTCCTTTATTTTTCTGGAAATTTTTTTGGATTCTCTTGTTTTTTCGGTTCTTTGCACAGGTTACAGGCATCATCCAAAAAGGAGATGACATATTATGGGCACAATATAACGACTGAGAGTCCCATGAGAAAAAATCACTTTTTGGCCCATTATCAGTGTTTAGGAGTGCACTTTTTTGCCATTTTTATGCATTCCAATGCACTTTTTCATGTCAGAATCCGCATTCTGCATTTTTTAGATTTGTTTTTTTTTTTTCAGAATTTTATGATTTTTTAATTGTGTTAGTTTGTACTGGGAATGGTTTTTTTTCTTTCTAAAGTCACCCCCAGGCATATATTCTCTTAGTTTTTTCCCTTTTAGGAAGGAAAAATTCCCCCTAGGGCTTAGAGTACACCTTCACCTTTTACGAAGAGATTTTCTGAGTTGAGGAGTCTAGGGTACAGCATTTTCAACCACTGATTTTCAGCACCTGGTCCACTATTTGACGTCCCTCTAGGATATATTTCTCCATCATTATACTCCCATTCTCTTTTAGTGTTGCCTCCCCCCATTAGGATCCCCTTATTTTTCCTAGTTTTAGAGCTTCTTTCCTATCCTTTGCAACATTTTTCACCTCTGATTTTCGTTGTTTGTCCACCATTTACAGCATATTAGTTCCTTTATATTATGGTCCCTTTGATATTAGATATTTTGGCTATAGTGTGTTGTTCTGTAGCTTATTTTCCACGTTGTTGTTTTTAGTTGTTAATAGCCTTTTTGGGTGGGGTTTGTTTGCCTCAATTGGTTGTTTATTTTATTGTCCATTTACAAAATTATTTATAGTTTTTCAGCACTTTATTTTCAGCAACACATGGCATAATAAAACATTGTGAATCAATTTATACACTAAACACACTTTTCACACATGTTCACACCCTAATTGAATGTGAGCTTGGTTAAAACCTCCAAGCCAAGACTTGAAACAACCCACATATAATAAATATAACGCACATAGATTAAGCCCACTTAGGCACCAAGGTGAAACAATATGTGTAGTTAGGTGTAGGATCGGTGGGATAGGATTTCAATAACACCCCTCGATCACTTACATTGAAACATAAATGTCGACTTATTAGGGAGCTTAAAATCCTACACCATCCCACGGTCAAATGTCAAAGTGTCTTAAAAACCCGATTCAGAGGGGGTTATTCTACATCATTCAGCGAGTGTTTCTCCTCGGAGCTACCCAACCCCTGGCAGAGAATATCGTATGGGGTTTTATCACCAAGAACCTCTATAATCTACCACCCCTCTGGGACAAAGGTAAATTTAGTGACCATTCATAGGAGAACACCCTATAGGATTAGCTCTGGGCATTAGTTGGTTCTTTACCCCATCTTTCTCTGCGAAACTCTTCTTGCGGGGATCAGATTATGTCAGGTAAGAGGTCTTTTAGAAGGCTATTTGAAACAATAGATTTAGGAATTGTTTGAGGATTTAGACCACCTACAGTCTAGAGTCCATTTTTATTTGATAGAACGTTTTTTCTTGAATTAGAGTAACATCGTAATATAGTTAGTTTTACACTTGGAACCACTGCACTAGGTAATTTCTTGATGTTTTTTTCTCTTTTTCCCCTATCATTCTTTATTTATTTGAGTAATCATTGTATTGAGCTCATAATGTCCCTAGGAATTTTTCGTGGATACTTCATGGATTTCTCCCCCAATTTCCTTTAGGACATTTTAATCCTCCCCGTCAAGTTAGATTTCATCCTCCTAGTCCTCCATCGAGTCCCCATTCCGACTCTGGTTCTGCTCATTCTTCTAGTTCTTCCTTTGATTCCATCTCTTCCCAACCTCGTACCACCACCATGTCAGGAACCAACGTGGGTGTAAGAAACCAAGTTGGTAACCAAGGTAACCCCACGAGTAGAACATATTTTGGTATGGTCACTAACCTCCCATTTCTCCCTTATATATGGGTGGCTTGAGTCTCCCTGATTTTATCTACCTTATCAACGACCCTCTTCTCCAAAACCCCACTTGGCCTGCTATGCCTATCATAATTCCTTCTGACATACCCAAGGTCAAAGGAAATCCGAGAGAATACCCCAAAAATCATTTTCACTCATTTTATATATGGTGTTCATCCAATTTTTTCACTGAAGACTTCATCTGTCTTCACCTTTTCCAGTGCACCCTTACTAGAGTTGTTGCAAAGTGATATCTGTACCAACCACGGGCATCCCATTCCACTTTCATGACTCTCACCAAAGAATTTCTATCCTAATTTTAGTTACCTCTATTTTATGACATCGATACTGAACTCTTAACTTCTTTTCATCAAACGTTTTCCAATTTCCTATATATCCATCTTCAAGAATGGTGCAGAAGGAGGCTCATGCATAGGGCCGCTCAATTTGAAGACAATGTTTATATGGATTTGTTCCTTAGATTGATTCCCCCCCCCAATAGGTATATATGTCACCTCCCACTTCCCCAAGCCTAAGGAATAAGTTCTCCAAGTAGCTTTGAAATATGATATGATCTATGCACAATCATGATTTTTTTGTATCATTCTTCTCGATCTACCTCAACTTGGTGTTTCTAATGCACCAGAAGAATATCATGTCGTGGATGGTATCATTGGATACATTTCACACCATCAACCTCCCCCATTTACTCTACCTTTGATGAGTTATGGTCCACCCCAGGGGGGAACCAGTTCCTCTTACACTTACCCCCCTCCCAATCCTTCACATATCAACACTTGTACAAGTCCAAGAAAGTCAAATGAATATTTCCATCCACATCAATAGATGTCAGGGCTATTTATTGCCTCACCTTTTTATCCAAATTTTGCACCATCTCCTTAATATTCATATGCAATTCAAAATTCTCAAGCCCCTCCAGCACTAGCACCTCAACCTCCCATGCCTCCTCCACCAATGAGAGAATAGAAACCACCTCCAAAAGGTCAAGTGTATGCTCAAAATATCACAACCAGTCACCCTAACCCCAAGAGACAAAAAAAGGGGAAAGGTAACCAAATCTAACCATATCAAGGTAACCAAGGAAATGAGGGTCCACCACCTATTCCCCTTAGGAAAACTAGCCTAATCCCTCAACCTAGAAATAGGGTAGAAAACCCAAGCAAAACAAGGATCTTTGTATGAATAAACCTTGTTCCTATTGTGGAGTATTTGGCCATTATACTAATGAGTTTCCCCTTTTACCTCAGATGCTCCAAGTATAGGAAGCTCAAGAATATTCTTCTGAAGGATCTCAACCCACTTCTCCACCTCCTCCTACTCCTTCTTCATCTCAAATTATTGTGCTTACCAATCCTTTTCCCCATCAAGGAAATATAGTTTCTCAATCGACATAGGGTAATGAAACCCCCCAACCTTCACAATATGGCCACAATAACTAGCATATCCTTATGATGAATTCTGATAAAGTCCATACCGAACAAGTCAACCTCTAGACTCGGTTGCACCAATATGAAAATCCCTCTGCAAATTCAACGACTAATTCCCAACCTAAAGTTTCCACTGAGCCTCTCTTGTCACCAAATGGTGCCTTATAGATCCCTCCCCATAAGGCATAGGTTATCGCTAAGATCCCTAAAGGTCCATTACATCTAAATGCTTCTTCTTCTAAGGTCGTCCATACCTATAGCATAGTAGATGATGTAGCACAGTGTCCTGATGCCATGTCAATGATGAAAGTTCTCCTGATGTGCCCATCTAAACATAAATATCTACTATCTTCTTTAGGCATTATGGATCCTTCTGATGATCGCATGATTATATTTGATGTTGAGAAATTGTAACATACCCCCTTCTTTCATATGTTTCCTTTCAAATACAAGTCTCCATAAGAAATTCCATTGTTCAGCAGTGTATCATAGAAAAAGGAACCCACACCTATGTGATCGTTGCTAGTGTTTGGAAGAAACAAAGTTCCCTTCACCTGTCCCCATCCACCATCACTCTTCTTTCTTGGGATAGTCATCCCTCGTAGCCCCTTGGCTTGTATCACAAATTTCCAATTATTGTTGTGGGCAAGACAGTCTTAATTAATATAGAAGTTATTGATGCCCCATTAGATTATAACACCATCTTGGTTCATAGTTACACCTATTCCATGTTTGTTGTCGGATATGTCGTATTTCACAATATGTTCATTCGACACAATGGAAATATCATCACTATCTATCAATTTACTTATTAAGATACTTTGTATCAAACTTCTCCTCAGACCACTATCTCATCGATGATTGAAAATAAGATTTTCCCATCCCTAACCAATGTTTCTCTTGAAATACAAAAATATTTTGTGTTTCTTAGTGCTTATAATGACCCATCGACTCCCCCTTATTAGCATATATTGTTGAGTGTTTTCATGCTTCAAGTGTCATGAGATACCAGCAAGTACTCTGGTATGTCTGCACATCATCCATCTCCTCTGCAACCTGCTACTCCCAACTCAACTGAGCCTTTAGGTACAATTCCTCCAGGCCTGTTTCCTTATTTCGGTATCTCTCGTGGTCCTTTCTAGCCTTGAACCATTCCCCCATGTATTAACCACCCAAAGAGAAATTGTCCCAGGCCATTACCGCTCTGGTCAGATACCTTTCTTGTTACTTGCACCTGGAATATTTTCTACCCCCTGTTATGGATACGTTCAGTCTACATAACATCACCCAAGGGATCCCTGTTCGGTACAGTTATCATCTCGCAAACACTCCTCCTAATCAACTGAAACCTTACACTAATTTGACCCTAATTCAACCTATTATTCATACCCCTTCCTTTACTTCTGTTCCAAAAAAACCACAATAGGAAGAAAATATTATTGGGAAAGCACCTGGCGAGGGTGGTAAATACAAGAAAAAGGGGACCAAAGACAAGGAACCACAAACAACTCCAACTCCTCCTAATCCTCCAAAGCCTAATCCTCCATGCGCTTTATGTGATATTGTTGTACATGCCACCAATAATTGTCCTATCCTCCCTCATATAAATAATGTGGTCTCTGATACCTTTTTATGACTCTAACATTCCTGTGGTCCATGTCACCTTACCCGAGTCATCTAAGAAGAACGGATCCTTACGCACGAATCACCCTTGTGCTTTGTATGATCATTATGGCCATTAATCCTATCATTGTCCCTATATCAAAGAATTTTGTGATACAGATCAAGTCCTTCATGAGTTAAATGCATCTCATAGTGATTCCACTTCTCCTCTACCTATGGTTTTTGGTTTCATTGTTATGCCAGAAGAGGAGGTCTCTCAACCACCCATTGTGATCCCTCCTCCTGATGTCGAGATAAAGAATAGCTCCACCCCTATTCTCTATCTATTGTCATCAATGAGATCCATGTATTGGGACTCTCTTGGGATTTCCTATTATGATTTTATTGAACCTTCTTCAAAGAACACTTCGGTCTCAACGTCAGTAGTTGTTTCATCTATTATTCATCTTCCCACTCCTTTTGACAATGCGTATGTGAACCTTGTCTCTCATGAACATGCTTTAGGTAGCTCATGTTCATAATATGGTCCCTCTTCCTCTCATGCTCCCATATGTCATTATGATGAAGACATCATGGAAGCCATGACCATCCCTTATTATCCTTGGATTGATATACACCATCATGCGTACTTCCTTCCATAACAAACCCATGATCGGTATGTTGTCGCATCCAATGAATTCATCCATGGTAACTTCAATTGCTTCAATCACCCCTTAATTTGAACCCATGCATTCGAACCATATCCACCTTGTGGCCCTTACATTTCCACATAATGTTTGGGTAAGGGTGCATCCATTCTTGAGAGTCCAAGAGCAACATTTCTCCCCAAACCTCCTAGTGCATATGTTAGTGTCGAAACTAGTACCATTATTATTCCCTATTTATAAGAACCTATAGAGTCTCATATCACTTTATTTCACTTTGGGGATGACCCACTTAATCATTCCTCCATCTTACATCAAAAACCCAGTCCCTTATACATTGTTGTTGTTCAACAACTATGTTGTCTAGATGAGCATCAGTTCATTATATCTTAAGCCACTTTATGGTATAGTGAAACCTAGTGACACCATGTATGTGAACCCATAAATTCAGTCCTATTTTTTCATGTATGCATTTCCAAATTAGATTGGTAATCCACCATTTCCTTTATCTTACTACATCCTTTATCCATTCTTACCGCAATAAGACGTCCATAACATAAACAAATGGTGAACCACATCATAGAAATGTGTTTAGAGTCCCCTATTATAAATACATTCAGCATGTCCATAGCATGATCTGGAGGATTTGTGTCAGTAAGCCTCAATTCTTGAGTCCCTTATTTGATAACTTGGAACACAATGGCACATAACAACCTCATCTACCTAGGGGCATCATTCTCACCTTTTCCTACTAGATTAACCACACCCCCATCACATATTCTTGGGGGCAGTATCTCATGATTTGGGGCATGATGGAACCCCTAGAAAACATCTCACTTACTTAACATAAGTCTCAGCCTAGACCCCAATGATTTAGGTATGGTTGATTCTCCTTACTTTCCTTGGATATTTTTTCCTACCATTCTCTTTGATGATCCATATACACATCACATATCATATATGTGTGATACCATATATTAAAATATTCTACTCTATGTAATTTAAAACTTACCAACCAGTCCCCATGTTTTACTTGGTGGGTGTGGATGATCTTAGACCTTATCTAGTAGTTCATTCATGTATTCATTTCTTAACTTGATTATTCATAAGGAACCATTCTTCCAAGAAGCATTAAGGCAATTTTAGACAATTAAGGTCACCTACTTGAAAGTCACATATATGAATTTTTATGGTTAGTTTATCTGCTAAGATATCCTCAATATTTAGGTTCATATCCTCCTCTCCAAATTATCCAATAGCTCACTATGAAAATGAATTGGATTTGGGGGCAAGAAGATCTTTTATAGAAAAAACCTGGCTTTTATGTCACCCATTGCGACCAAATCGTAGTTCGGATTGATGAACTTTAAACATAATTATAAATATAACACCTAGTTCTATAATGGACCTCCCTTTGTCTTTGGTAATTTAACACTTCACCAAGAAGCCATTTTTTCCATGAGGCTTCACTTTGAAGCCAATTAAAATCAAATTTCTTCATATGAGTTGCCTCTACTCTAGTACCACTTTACCTTTTCACTTTTCTACTCATGTATTGATCTTTTTCATGATTAAAAATTGTTTACTCATGCTTTTATGGTCTTTTCATGGCCTCCCCCATGTGGCAACATCATCGAGTCACCCTTGTTTATAACATTTGGAATGATTCACCCTTGTTCATAGCATATGAGATGAGTCACCCTTGCATTCCTGGCATCTGTTATGAATCTCATTGTGTCCATTTGTAGTATTCCATCAATATCTACATCGCATTCATCCCATTTTTTCTCATATTTTGCATCCAACTATATTTCTTTGTCTTTCAAAAGCCTCTGTCTGAGTAATTGACCATCCCCTCTGGAATCAATTCAGTTGCTTCCAGCTCAACCATGGATGTCATGCTATAAAAAGGGAAGTCATATATATGCCCCTCATCTTGTATCATTCCATTATATCCCTGGTGTCATTCCATTAGTCACTTTACTATGATCCCTCGTGTGTTTCTTGACAATTCCTCATTTCCCAAACTTTGGTGGGCCTGCTTCTGTCGACTTCATCAAATTTATTCCAGGAGAGTGGTCTAGAGGGAAGTATACCTTGGTTCCAACCTTAATCATTATCTAGTACCTTGGATCAATCAAAGGGAACCATTATTTCCCTTTGACTTGGTTTTTTCTCGTGTGCTCGACTCCAACTCATTATCGCACGATCAAGAATCGTACACTTGATGGTCTAGTGATCCAATAGATTGTCCCCACAATTCCTGGGTGTATGTGAGATTTTCTAGACCTTGTGATGGTGTGGACCTTTAGCTAGCCTCTGACATGCGTGGATGACAACATATTATGATCCAGCCTCAGATGCAGTGCCACATATTTGATGGGTTTGGTTTTGGTTGCTTCCACCACCCATAACATGCATGTCTCCTTTAGATGATCCATCAATATCTTCATATCTCTTTCTTATTTAATCGAGCTTCTTTAATTGTGATTCCCATTCGCCATGTCAGCCTAAGGCACATTATGTCTCATGTACTCAGATGTTATTGTATTAATTCCTGGCCTATGTTTTCGACGTGCATTATGTATATGGGACTCATTGTATTATTTTATCACATTCTGGCCCATTGATGCTATTATATCATGTATCATGTAATTTTTTTCCCAGACCCACATTACTCAGCGCACCATTGTTATTTTTACTCAGTTTATTCAGCGGGTATCGGTATGCCTCCCTCGCCCCATTTTAGATCATATACTACAAAATAAAAGGAGAGTTATATCAACTTAGTAGGTCTCACACCCTCCATTTATTTGTCCTCCCTTGTCTCACATCAACTCTCTCTCTCTCTCTCTCTCTCTCTCTCTCTCTCTCTCTCTCTCTCTCTGAATCCTATTTGGTGTCTCGTGGAAGTATAACCTACAACATATTTCGGTCATATTATATTCTCCTAACACTCATATGTTGCGTGAAAATATCTTATCAGTAAAAAATGATCATCTAGCCATTTATAACTAGGTGGATGGAAATGCACCATGTAGGGTTAATTTTACCATAGTAAAATCACTTTCACGATAGGAAATGATTTAGTAAACCATTTTTATAATATTATTTATGATTAAAATAAAAATACCCATGAGAATAACTGAATAAACCATTATTTATTTATTTTTCTCTAGGAATAATTTTTAAGTCATTATTTGATAACTATTTCATTTAGCATTTAACTAAATCACCTACCAATAATGAAATAAATAACTATTTATTTATTATTCCTTAATTATATTTTTTCAATGATTGTTAAACCATTATTTAATAGTTATTTCAAATTCACACCTTTCTTGATCCTCGCAAAGTGATTGATAAACCATTTTATTTCTTAATTACTTCCAAATAAAGATATTTGACCATTTTGAATATACTTTCCTTCTCCAAAAGATATAATAAGATATTCCTAATTGTTAGATCTTGATTTGGTCAATAATATTTTATTATTTTCCATTTCCTAGTTCAACCCAATACTTTGTTATATATATGAGGGTTTTCCATTCATTCTTCATCGTGATCACTATCATCATCACCTCTATCGTCTTCTCACATTTGAACTCCCACTTTAGTTCCAATTTTTTTTTCGGTTTTCTACATATTGAGAGAGAATAAATCTCACTGAATCAGAAGGACATCAAATGACCCATTCAATGGAGGGAGATTTGTAGATCCATATTATAAACCTCTTGCACTAATTCCTTTCTAATAAAAATATTATTCATTTAAAGCCTTCTTCTATTGGGTTATTGCATCATTCATTTCTTGTTGTTCTATGTTTTGGATCACATATGGTCCTTTTTCCACAGGGTTTTCTTAATTTTTCATTGCATATATGAAGCATAAACAAACATATATTTTTGTTAAGGTAGCTTGTCACTAGTGACTTAAGTGAAGCATTTTTGGTACACCTTCTCGAAATATTTACAATAACATTGGCCTTGGTGGTGGAGGCACTCCCCGCACTACTCCTCAACACTCTTTTCTTTCCTGACTATCGTTGTCCCCTTGGAGTAGCAGGTTCCTCCTCAAGTTTTTTCTTTGGAATAATCACCGAATGGGTTTCGTGCTGGTCTTGGTCCAAGGGGGTGTCATTCATGTCTTCCCCGCTCGATATCATCACAATTTTAGAATATTATTCCTTTCAAATCTTCCACACAGGGTCCCATGCATCCACTATACCTTTGATCTTGTCCGCGGTTAATCTACAGGGTTTGTTCTACCAATAATTAGTGGGTTATTTTCATTCCATAAACGAGATATGGTGGGGTTAAGCCATAAAAAATTTATGCCTCTATACTTTTCCACTGTTTCAGCTGGTAGATGTGGTGTTTCTTCAACCATCTTCCATATCACATCCCCATATAGGATAAACACAATAGAATTTATTTTTTTATGCTCAGGTTTTTTGGAGGTCCACAAATTTTGAAACTCGGCCACTGCAATGGGTTTTGTTGTATTTGGCATTGACTAAAAATATTTTGGTGTTTCCCACCCAACCAATGTTATCAAAATGAACAAACAAGTGTAAAAAAACTCTTTGTAAATGTCTTGACTATCCAATAAATATTTCTTGAATTATTCAATAGAAATAGAGACCAGGAAAACCATTTCCCCTTGGCATGTCGATATACTACTACAATAAATTGAGCTGTCACTTCATTCACTAGACATTTTCTCAAAATATTACTAGTGATAGCATGTACCGCTAATCTCATGCCTTGGTCTGGTGCCTCCAAAATAAAAAAATCCTTAGTTTCCCCTCTTTTCGTTGTACTTTTTTACCATAGCTACATTGAGAGTATTATCATTAATAAGTAGCCAAAAATATTCTCCTTCCATAGACAGACTAGTGATCGTATGCATAAACTCAATAATAACTAGTATGGGGTGGTCAAGCCATAAGTATCCATTATGTAGATAGGCTAATAAGAATTTGGTAACAAAGGTTACCTCATCCCCTCACCCAAAATGTGGAATAAGAAATAAATTAAAAATAACTATGGTCTCCATCTCCTCAACCTACTTTTGTGGTTTTAGCTCCATTACCTTGTGCTCATTCGACACTAACTACATGTAGTCCCAAATGTCTCAATGTTGAGAAGGATTGTAGAGATCATGTTTATAATACTTAATTCACTGCATAATATTTTTTATTCTTCCTTGCTGGAACAATCCTGGTGGTAGCGACAAAAATTTCAATCTATATTTACTTCATATCTGTGTCATCATTTGGGCTAGAGGTCCTAACCATGGTGGCATATACCCTAGATCGTTTCTACAACTCATCATTACCAATGAACTCACTACTTCTCCACTTGGCTCTAGGCTTGTATCTTCAATTATAAGATCATAGGTGTAACACCCCTAGTTTCTATGATTTTTCTAGTTAGACATGGAACATAAGTCAAAAGGGGAGTGGACCCAAATGGATAATTATTGTGTGGATTTATTTTATTTTAATTATTAATGAAAAATAAATAAAATGGTTGTCTGCATTATGACCAAATGAGAAATTAAGATCACATGCCTAATCCATGAGGTATGGAAAAATGTTAAGTCTTTCCCCAAAACCTTTCAAAAAGACTTGAAAGGAATTATTTCTAATTTAGATTTTTGGGGAAAAATATAAAAAAATACCCCAATGATGAGGAAAGTAGTTGGGAAGAGGTAAAAAGCTGGAAAAGCAAAAAGAAGCTTTAAAGTCCCTAAATAAGGGAAGCCTAGGCAAACAGGAATAAAATCATCCTGAAATTCTGGACGTAGAATTGGAAAGAGGCTTTGGGGAGAGCATAGCTTAAATAAGCTTCTTCAGAACAAATTGAGGTTGGTCTATTCTAGGAGAGGATCTCATCTCGGGGGTGAATTCTGGAGATAGACGAATTCTAAGGTTGGGTGGACTGGTCATAGAAATAAGTGGTATGCATAGATAATCTAAAGTTTTCTGTTATAATGTTGATTCAGAAAATTTACCTTGTATTGATATTGCAAGTACTTTACATTTTCATAATATGGATTTTACATTCCATACATTTAACAGAATATTTTAGAAGGAATAATCTTCCAAATATTGTAGTGTAGTAGGAATAGATATTGGGAAGTATCTATCAGAATCTCTAAAGTCTTAGGAGTTTAAATCTGAAGATACATAGTACTCCCAATTATCATGTATAACTTGAAACCTAAATATTCTGTCATAATAATTGATATATATACATATGAAAAAATAAATAGTTAAAAATCTGAGATTCTAGTTGAGTAACTAGTATCTGAGAAATCTCAGAGTATAATATATATATATATATATATATATATATATATATATATATATATATATATATATTGACTTCTAACAAGACTATATAAATTCTGTCGTAAGTGAGTTAAACTAAGATAATCCAAAATTATAAAAAGTTAACTAAAGTTAACAATAATATAAATTACTGTATATTCTGCCTAAGAGAGAGAAAGATCTGCCTCTCTGTATGGATTAAAATAAATTGAGGGAAGCTGAAATATTTAATCTGTATAAACAAAATTTGTAGAAATTACATATGTGCAAAAGTACAGGTAATTTTTAAAAAAATTTAATAAAAGGAATATATTGTATTCCATCAACAAATGGTATTACTACAACTACAGGAAGCAAGGATATACTACATCATAAAATGGGAACAGATCAACTGAAATAAATAAACAACTATATAGTATAGAGGTTATTGTTTAAACTAAAACCCATTTATGAAAATTAATTCTGGTTACAATAGACAAAATTATAATAACTAGTGCATAGAAATAGAAGTGAAATACTTTAATTAAATTAACTTCCGTTATATAAAGGGACAATACTTTCTGAATAATTAAAATAAAATAAATTTGATTATCCTTCTATAAAATAAATTGAATTTAATATTCAGCTAAAGGTATTCATAAAGATATATCAAGTGTATATTAGAAAAATAATTATTCAAAACAATTACAAAGAAAAAAGTTTTGAATTTCATATATATATATATATATATATACTCTAATAAGATTGGTAGAGAAATATTTCATCAATGCGGAAATAAGATATTTCAGAAATAAATTTTTGGACAAATATCAATAATTAAATTCAATTCTGAGACGATATTATACAAATATCCCATAGATTTGTCTATATAAATTACAAAATAAACAGCTTAAATATTCCCAATGAAATCAGCTAGGGTTATTGTTATTATTCATAATAATATGAATACAAAAAATATTAAACAAATAATTTGGAAAATATTTTCCCCAATATGAATTTAGAGGCTGACCTGTGGCAAACGAGAAGAGTAGAATTATCGTTCGGTACATGTAAGAAGTATACATGTGTTTTTCTTCTCAAAATGAAAACCATTGAAGGGAGAAACTTACCTGCAAGTATACGAAGGGAAATAAGTTTTCATGCATAGATATAAACAAGTATATAAATGAAAATAAAAAAAATTAAAATCGAATATGGATTGACAGGAACGGAATGAGTATAAACATACCCCATTGCCAATGGTGGAAGAGTTAAAATTCTCTGGTAGAAGAAAAAAAAAATTAGAATATAAAACGAATTTTTCCATTTGTAAACCCTAATACAAATATAATTTCGATTTGGAATAGAAACGAAGGCATTGAGTAAAATTCAAAAATATCTACAATGAATGTATGTAAAGAAAAACAAAAACCTTCATACTAGAGATATGGAAAAATAAAAGTCGTTTATGACTCATAGAGAAAGCAAAGAAGAGCATATGCTAAACGCGTTCATTACCTGAGAACATCTGAGCTTGCATAGGGGATAAAATCAAAAAGCATGAGCCAAAGAAATGGTAGAATTCGACATAGGGTTTGATATACTCCTGAGACGAAGAATTTTTAAGAGTTCGGAAAATGTATGGCAAAGAATGAACTCTGTCTTCAATTCAACCTCTCGGTTTTAAACCCTTGAATTAAATAAAACCCTAACTCAGATCTACCATACAGATGGTAGGATCTGAGCGATGACATGCTCAGCTGGGGAAAACAAACAAAGCTCTCGAGAAAATGTACAACTGAACTGATAACAGTACCATCAAACTTAATGACAGTTAAAATTTATATCGTATGGAGTACCACATAAATTGTTATGAATTGAAACTCTTAAAACCATGGCGTAAAAAAAAATCTCTTACAATTAAGATACAACTATTACACCTTACGGAAGAGAATTTTATTCATAAAATAATGTAAGTCGAAATTTGTGATGAAAAGAAGTCACAATCATATGTCAGATTCATCAAAAATTGTTACGGTTCCAGCGTAACCAAACAAACTCTCATTGCAATCAAATTAAAATCCAACTCCAATATAATACGTGAATCCTAATGTAAACACATGGAGAGTAAGAGAATCACTATTAAAGTTATATTTTAATATAACTATTATTCGTAATGATGGACAAAATTCATAATGGACATGATATAATTATATCGAGGGCCTGTAAAGTATATATATATTGAATTAATAATACCCTATTAAAAATATGGGTAAGTCGAAACGAGGCCATTAGCAAATATAAAAATGTGTAGGAGAAATAATTTTATAATCCTCACATACATGTATTCAATAATATATGAATACGAATGTTAGGAACAAGGAATTAGAGCTTGAGATATTATTATAGACAATAAAATTTAATGGTTGAGATATATAAACGTTATAAAAACACAATTATATGCCAAAGGAAAATTATAAAGAGAAAAATATATCCATCTCCATATTTTATGAAAGGATGCAAAGTTGAGATTAATACACAAACATATACATCTTATACATGACTAATAGAAAATAATAATAGAGATATAAGGAATTAAAAATCTATTGTAAGAAATAGTGAGTATGAGATAGAATAGCTTATTAAACTCAACAAGACCTGTCAAGAATACACTTCTGGAAAAAAAAAAGATTGTGGTATAAAGGAGAGACATTACAAATGGTATCAAAGCAAGGTTGGAAAAATTGGGTTGTTTTCCTGTGCTCACTGTTATGAAATTATTAAAAAATTTGTTACTAATGTTGTTTGTTTTAGTGTACAGTGGTACTGAAACTGAAAATCAAATGGCTGAAGGAGATGAACTCTATGTTGATCTGGGTGGTGATGATAACATGCCAGATCCCAGTGCTCCTATGATGGCTATGTTTTACAGGATGCAACGAGAGATGGCCCAGCTAAAAAGGAAAAATGATAGGCTATCTTTAGCGAGTGAGGAGGAGGAAAAATTGATTAGAGAACTGACTTCATGGAACAACCAAGAGGGTGAAGGTTCTGGAAGGAAGAGAAAGAGTAAGACAAATCTCTCAAATGAATCTTAAGAAGATGATGGTTCTAGACATCATCAAGGCAAAAGAAGGAATTACAGGGTGAATTCCGGAAAATAAAACCTCCCTCCTTTGATGGAGAGATGGAGGAAGATGCTAAGGCATGGTTGTTAAACATGATTAAATATTTTCAATTTTATGAGTATGAAAGCAATCTGAAGGCCAGATTAGCTATTTATCAACTACAACGTAAGGCTACCTTGTGGTGGGAGGAAACCAAGATGGTTCACACAATTGATGAGAAGACAGTGACCTGGGAAGATTTTCAAATCAAGTTTAAGAACCGATATTTAAATGAATGATATTATGATGAAGAAGCAAAAGAGTTTCATGAACTCAAATTGGGACCGCTCACCATAGATGAGTTGGTCACCAAGTTTACAAATCTACCAAGGTATGTGCCATACATTAGAGAAGAGAAGGAAACAGTGCAGAGATTTTTAAACTATTTGCCTATTTCTTATAAAGAGAAAATAGAGTTCAATAATCCAAAAACAATGGATAAAGTAGTAAGAAAGGAAAGATTATGTTATCAGCAGTATGGTAAGATGGATCAAGGAAAGAAATGGTCCAATAATGGTGAATTCAGTGGAAGGAAATAGAAACCATCTTACTTGAAAATTTTTGGTAAGAACCATCAGAGAAATAAGTTTAATAAATCAAATGATAACCAAACTGTGCAATCTCAAACTGGTTCTAAAAATACGAATGAAAACAATAAGAAAGAAGGGACAGTTAAAATGCGGGAGCCTTTGAAATTTTGGGGTTGCGGAGAACCTCATCTGTTGAGGGACTATCCACGCAGAAATATTCAGATGGTTCTAAGAGATAGAGAAGCTACCATAGTGAATGATATAGCAAGGAAAATCCCCACTATCAGTGCAGCCTTAGAGAACCAACAAGCAGAACATCTTTCTACTATGGTCGAGATGGAAGGTAAAATTTCTTATCAATATATTACTATCTTAATTGATCTGGGTGCTTCTTTGAGTTATATTAGTCCACAAGTTGTAGAAAAATGTAAACTCAGAACAGAAAAGTTTCAACAACCTTGGTTGGTACAATTAGCTACTGGAACTAAATGCAAAGTAACTCATAAGATACCTAAAATAGCTATTAAATTGAATGAATATCAGACGGAGGTAGATTTGAACATTCTTCCATTAGGCTCTTATGATTTATTGATAGGAATGGATTAGTTAGAAAAGAAAAAGACAATGCTGAATTGCTAGGATAAAACTATGCACTGCATAGATGATGAAGGAAAGCCATTCATATTAAAAGGGAAACCAAAACCTATTTCTATAAGGAAAATCTATTCCCTTCAGCTGAAAAGAACAGATAGAAAAGGATATCAAGTATATGTTGTACATGTTGAAGAATTAGGACAACAACCTAAAGAAAACCTGCTAGACACTTTACCAGTGGTAAGAGAATTTAAGGAAGTTTTTCCAGATGAGATTCCTTATCTTCCCCCCCCAAAAGAGAGATTTATTTTTCAATCGATTGGGTGCTAGGAGCAACACCAGTTTCTAGAGCCCCATACCGGATGAGCCCCCCTGAACTCATGGAGTTAAAAATGCAATTACAAGAATTGTTGGATAAAGGTTATATCAGACCGAGTGTGTCTCCTTGAGGAGCACCGATGCTGTTCATGAAAAAGAAGGATGGAACCTTCAGAATATGCATCGATCATCGTCAACTGAATAAGTTGACAATCAAAAACAGGAGATGACCTTTTTGATTAGGTGAGTGGAGCTTCAATATTATCTAAGATTGACTTGAGGACTGGTTATCACCAACTCAGAATTAAGGAGGAAGATATCAGTAAAATAGCTTTTCGAACCAGCTATGGTCACTACAAATTTGTAGTCCTAGCTTTTGGTTTGACAGATACCCTTGCCACTTTTATGTGCTTAATGAATAGTGTTTTTAACAAGTACTTAGATAAATTCATACTAGTGTTCATAGACGATATTCTAGTCTATTCAAAAAGTGAGGCAAAACATAAGGAACACCTTAGAATTGTGCTACAGACTCTCAAAGAGAATCAAGTATATGCCAAGTTTAGCAAATGTGAATTTTATAAGGATAAAATTCAATATTTGGGACATATCATTTATGAACAAGGATTGGTTGTTGACCCTGAGAAAATAAAGGCTATTAAAGAATGGCCAGTGCCGACTGATGTTTTAGCAGTGAGATTATTTATGGGGATTGCAGGATATTATCGACAATTTGTAGAAATATTTTCTGCAATAGCATATCCCATAACTTCACTACAGAGGAAAGGCACCAAATTTGAGTGGACTAAAAAATGCCAACATAGCTTTGAACAACTGAAATTAAAACTTACCACAGCGCCTATACTGAAGATTGCAGATCCTGATAAAGAGTTTGTCGTGTGTACAGATGCATGTAGAGAAGGGTTGGGAGGAGTTCTACTGCAAGAGAATTCTGTCATTGCATATGAATCTAGAAAACTTAAGAAACATGAGCAGAATTACAGTGTATATGATATGGAATTGGTTGCTGTAATTCATGACTTGAAGATGTGGCGACACTATCTTCTTGGAAAAAAATTTACATTGATGTCGGATCATATCAGTCTCAAGTATTTCTTCTCTCAAACAGATTTGAATGCTCGACAAGCCAGATGGATGTATTTTTCTAAGAAAATTTTATATGGATATAAAACATATCAAAGGGAAAGAAAACAAAATTTTTGATGCCCTAAGAAGAAATGTCTGCCAAAACATAAGTCACATTGGGAGTAGTGCCAGTTTTGATTTAGAAGAATTAGTAAAAAAGGTAGCAGATCAAGATCCCAACTATGAAAACCTACAAGTGAAAATGTTGAAAAAGGAAATGGATGGATACATGCAGAATCAGAAAGGGCTAATTTGTTATAGAAACAGATTGTACATCCCCAATGTGGATTATTTGAAAAAAGAAATCCTAGATGAATACCATCACCAGCCATATTCATGACATCTTGGATATCAGAAAATACTTACAGCCTTGAAAAAGAATTTGTTTTGGCCAGGAATGAAAAAATACGTAGCCAACTACTTAGCCAGATGCATGGAGTGTCAACTACTCAAAGTTGAACATCATCATCCAGCTGGTCTTTTAAACCCCTTACCAATTGCATAATGGAAATGGGACAATGTTTCTATAGATTTTATAACCGGGTTACCCAGAACAAAGTACCAGAATGACTCAGTGATGGTAGTGGTAGATACCTTAACAAAGGCTACACATTTCATACCTGTAAAATCTACTTTTGGGATAGCCCAAGTAGCAAATGTGTTCCTAAAAGAAATATTAAGGCTACACGGGGTCCCAAAGATGATTATTTTAGATAGAGACGCTAAGTTCACAACAACCTTCTGGAAAGGTCTGTTTGGCGGCATGGGCACTAAATTGAATTTTAGCACTACTTATCACCCTCAGAAGGATGGTCAAACAGAGAGAACAAATCAGATTTTGGAGGATATGCTGAGAATGTATGTGATGTATAGGCCATCAAAACAGGAAGACTACTTACATTTAGTCAAATTTTCTTATAACAATAGCTACCAATCCTCCATCAAAATGAGTCCATTTGAAGCACTCTATGGAAGAAAGTGGTGTACTCCTTTAAGTTGGAGACAGATTGAAGATACGATAGTACTTGGGACAGATACTCTACAATAAATGGAAAGGATTGTCAAACAAATACAGAGAAAAATCAAGACAACACAAGATCGACAGAAAAGTTATGCTGATAATAAAAGAGTGCACCGAGAGTTCAAAGTGGGTGATCATCTGTATCTCCATATTAAACCCAAAAAGATCACTCTTTACGATGGAAGCTATGCAAAATTGGCTCCTAGATACTGTGGGCCTTTTGAGGTGTTAGAAAGGGTGGGACCAATGGCTTATAAACTGGTCTTAACTCACCATGTTAAATTTCATGATGTGTTTCATGTTTCGTTATTAAAAATATATGTACATGATGCTTCTCATATTGTTAATTGGAATGTGATACAGGTGGAACCAGAAGTGGAGTTCCTTCCAGATCCACTTCAAATATTGGAGCGGGAAGAAATTGAATTGAGAAATCGAACAGTAGCCAAAGTAAAGGTGCAGTGGAAGCACTTTACTACGAAAGAGGCTACATGGGAAAGAGAGGCTGAGATGATGCAAAAATATCCATATTTGTTTTCAAAATGAACTATAGTAGATAGTCTGCAACACCGAGGACAGTGTTTGTTTTCAGAGGGGGAATGTGTAACACCCCTAGTTCCTATGCTTTTTCTAGTTAGACATCGAACATAAGTCCAAAGGGGAGTGGATCCCAATGGACAATTATTTTGTGGATTTATTTGATTTTAATTATTAATGAAAAATAAGTAAAATGGTTGTGTGCATTATGACCAAATGAGAAATTGAGATCACATGCCTAATCCATGAGGTATGGAAAAATGTTAAGTCTTTCCCCAAAACCTTTAAAAAATCCTTGAAAGGAATTATTTCTAATTTAGATTTTTGAGGAAAAATCTAAAAAATACCCCAATGACGAGGAAAGTAGTTGGGAAGAGGTAAAAATCTGGAAAAGAAGAAAGCAGCTTTAAAGTCCCTAAATAAGGGAAGCCTAGGCAAACAGGAATAAAAGCATCTTGAAATTCTGGACGCAGAATTGGAAGTAGGCTTTGGGGAGAGCATAGCTTAAATAAGCTGCTCCAGAACAGATTGAGGTTTGTCTGTTCTAGGAGATGATCGCAGCTCGGGGGTGAATTCTAGAGATAGATGAATTCTAAGGTTGGGTGGACTGGTCATAGAAATAAGTGGTATGCATAGATAATATAAAGTTTTCTATTATAATGTTGATTTAGAAAATTTACCTTGTATTGATATTCCAAGTACTTTATGTTTTCATAATGTGGATTTTACATTCCATAGATTTAACAGAATATTTTAGAAGAAATAATCTTCCAAATACTGTAGTGTAGTAGGAATAGATATTGGGAAGTATCTATCAGAATCTCTAAACTCTTAGGAGTTTAAATCTGAAGATACATAGTACTCCCAATTATCATGTATAACTTGAAACTTAAATATTTTGTCATAATAATTGATATATATACATATGAAGAAATAAATAGTTAAAAATATGAGATTCTAGTTGAGTAACTAGTATTTGAGAAATCTCAGAGTATAAATATAAATATAAATATATATATATATATATATATATATATATATATATATATTGACTTCTAACAAGAGTCTATAAATTCCGTCATAAGTGAGTTAAACTAAGATAATCCAAAATTATAACAAGTTAACTAAAGTTAACAATAATATAAATTACTATATATTCTCCCTAAGAGAGAGAAAGATCTGCCTCTCTGTATGGATTAAAATAAATTGAGGGAAGCTGAAATATTTAATCTCTATAAAAAAAAATTGTAGAAATTACATATGTGCAAAATTACAGGTAATTTTTAACAAATTTTAATAAAATTAATATATTGTATTCCATCAATAAATCGTATTACTACAACTACAGGAAGCAAGGATATACTATATCATAAAATGGGAACATATCAACTGAAATAAATAAAAAAATATATAGTATAGAGGTTATTGTTTAAACTAAAACCCATTTATGAAAATTAATTGTGGTTACAACAGACAAAATTATAATAACTAGTGCAGAGAAATAGAAGTGAAATATTTTAATTAAATTAACTTCTGTTATACAAAGGGACAAGACTTTTTGAATAATTAAAATAAAATACATTTGATTATCCTTCTATAAAAATAAATTGAATTTAATATTCTACTGAAGGTATTCATAAAGATATATCAAGTGTATATTAGAAAAATAATTATTCAAAACAATTACAAAAAAAAAAAAATTATGAATCTCCATATATATATATATATATATATATATATATATATATATATCTATATCTATATCTATATCTATATCTATATCTATATCTATATCTATATCTATATATATATATATATATATATATATATATATATATATACTCTAATAAGCTTGGTAGAGAAATATTTCATCCATGCAGAAATAAGAAATCACAGAAATAAATTACTGGACAAATATCAGTAATTAAATTAAGTTCTAAGACGATATTATACAAATCTCCCATAGTTTTGTCTATATAAATGACAAAATAAACAGTATAAATATTCCCAAAGAAATCAGCTGGGGTTATTGTTATTATTCATAATAATATTAATACAGAAAATATTAAACAAATAATTTGGAAAAGATTTTCCCCAATATGAATTTAGAGGCCGACCTGTGGCAAACGAGAAGAGTAGCGTTATCATTCGGTACATGTAAGAAGTGTACATGTGTTTTTCTTCTCAAAATGAAAACCATTGAAAGCAGAAACTTACCTGCAATTATACGAAGGGAAATAAGTATTCATGCATAGATATAAACAAGTATGTAAATCAAAATAAACAAAATTTAAAATCAATTATAGATCTTGAGGAAAGGAATGAGTATAAACGTACCCCATTGCCAACGGTGGAAGAGTAGAAATTATCTGGTAGAAAAAAAAATATTAGAACATAAAACGATTTTTTCCATTTGTAAACCCTAATACAAATATAATTTTGATTTGGAATAGAAACGAAGGCATTGATTAAAATACAAAAAGATCTACAATGAATGTATGTAAAGAAAAACAAAAACCTTCGCACCAGAGATATGGCGAAATAAAAGTCATTTATGAGTGATAGAGAAAACAAAGACCAACATATGCTAAACGAGTTCATTACCTAAGAACATCCAAGCTCGCACAGGGGATAAAATCGAAAAGCATGAGCCAAAGAAATGGTAGAATTCGGCATAGGGTTCGATATACTCTTGAGAGGAAGAATTGTTAAGAGTTCGGCAAATGTATGGAAAAGAATGAACTCTGTCTTCAATTGAACCTCTCGATTTTAATCCCTTGAATGAAATAAAACCCTAACTTAGATCTACCATACATATGGTAGGATCTGAGCGATGACATGCTCAGCTAGGGGAAACAAACGAAGCTCTCGAGAAAATGTACAACTGTACTGATAACAATACCATCAAACTTAATGAAAATTAAAAGTTATATCGTATGGAGTACCACATAAATCGTTACAAATCGAAACTCTTAAAACCATGGCGTAAAACAAAATATCTTACAATTAAGATACAACTGTTACACATTACGGAAGAGAATTTTATTCATAAAATAATGTAAGTGGAAATTCGTGATGAAAAGAAGTCACAATCATATGTCAGATGCATCGAAAATTGTTATGGTTCCAACGTAACCAAACAAACTCTCATCGCAATCAAATTAAAATCCAACTCCAATATAATACGTGAATCCTAATGTAAACACATGGAGAGTATAAGAATCGCTATTAAAGTTATATTTTAATATAACTATTGTTTGTAATGATGGAAGAAATTCATAATGGACATGATATAATTATATCGAGGGCCTGTAAAGTATATATATATTGAATTAATAATACCATGTTAAAAATATGAGTAAGTCGAAAGGAGGCCATGAGCAAATATAAAAATGTGTAGGAGAAATATTTTTATAATCCTCACATACATGTATTCAATAATATATGAATACGAATGTTAGGAACAAGGAATTAGAACTTGAGGTATTATTATAGACAATAAAATTTAATGGTTGAGATATATAAACATTATAGAAACATAATTATGTGCCAAAGGAAAATTATAAAGAGAAAAATATATCCATCTCCATATTTTATGAAAGGATGCAAAGTTGAGATTAATACACAAAAGTATACATCTTATACATGACTAATAGAAAATAATAATAGACATATAAGGATTTAAAAATGTATTGAAAGAAATAGTTGAGTATGAGATAGAATGGCTTATTAAACTTAGTAGGCCCTCTCAAGAATACACTTCTGAAATTAAAAAAAATAAAAAATTAAAAGAAATAATAATAAAAAAATAAAAAATTTAAAAAAATTGTGGTATAAAGGAGAGACATTACAATAGGTTTCCTTCTTTGGGGTTGCCCTACTTTTTACTGCCTTATTTTCCTGATCTTCTAGTGGAGATAGAAGGTGTTCTAGGCACATTTTCCACTCCTTTGTCATTAATATGTATTCCTTCATCTTGGTCTTCTTGATTTATTTTCTTATTTTTCTCCATTTTCCTAGCTCTCTTCTTCTCCTTATATTTTTTTGCAATGTGGATATTCCTTTTTGACTCTTGGTTTATGGCTATGTCAATGTGTGTTGGTACTATTGGCTCCTACACACTTCACCCACTTGTCCATATTCTCACTCCAAGGCATCACATCCCTCCGATGTCATTAAATGACATGCTTTGTCACCATAACAATTATTCACCCATGGTAGATGAACATGACAACCATCTTTCACTACACTAATTGAAATTATTTGATAATAAATTTCTCATATGCCTCTGATTTCTTTTGTAATTATCATCCACTTACCCCAAAATATGTTTATTAAATGGTCCTCATGTCTTCTTGTCTATTATATCTTTGTTCATCATTTCCCATCGATGATAACTAAATCAATGTGATTGGGACCCTTTTTATCAGTTATTATTATTCCATTTGTCTAGCGACATCCTCACCTTGAGAAATTTGGTCCAGGACATGCACACCCCCAACAGTGTGTGCTACCTAATTTTACTCACCACCTGCATGGTGATATGTTCATGCAAAACTAAACATAACCAAGTACTTTTATTCCCAATTTCTTTCTTTTTCTAGATTTCCTACTCCTACTCCATTCTACATTATTTATATACACTGGTAGATTGTGTCCCTGACCCTCTATCCACAATGTGTGGGAACCAGGATGTCCTTGTAAATTTTCAACCTATTTCCATTAGCAAATACCTCGTGCAGCGTGCCATATATATCGATCACTTGCACTATGCCAACATCTTTCATGTGCTGAATCACATATGGTCCAAACCAGTGCATCCAGAATTCACCTGGATGGTTCAAGAGCTTACTATCATAAAGAAACACCAAGTTTCCCTCATGGAATGTTCTATTCTTAATCATCCAGTCATTTCATGCCTTATCTCATGCTTTTTTCACTTCTTGGTTGAAACTTGCAAATGCATGATCTTCCTCCAATTGCAAATCTTGTAACCTATTTTCTACATCTTCATATTTTGGCATATCAGTGGTTAGCGCAATGCACAGATTAAACACCAAAACTACATTGACATGAAAACTTCCATTCCATATATCAACTAGAATGGGGTTTTTCTAATTAATCTCTTTCATGTAGTGCGATAGAACCATAAAATTGTTAGGATTCTTAAGTCCCATTAATCACACTATACATTTCATACCTTGGTAATCATTGTTTCAAAATTTTTGTTGAAATGCTCTGTTGTCCCATTATCTTAGGGATGATTTGGGGTACTATTTTGATGATAAATCTAAAATATTATGTTAATTGTGGTATAGTCTGATTTAGAAAATGTGTCACTTGATTGCCCATTAAAATTTTGGGGCACCCAAATCTAGTCACCACTTGATAAAAAAAGAACCGCGAAGTGGTCTCCATGCTAAAGTCCTTCACTGATGTAGCTTTAACCCACCTAGTTAGATAATATGTAGTAGTGATAATATAATGCGCATCAGTCCTCCTATCCATTGGGTCAATTGGTACGATAAATTCAATTTCCCACTTATCAGATGGTTTTAAAGTGAGTTTGGGGTTTAGAGGGATCTCATCTCGCTGAGATAGTATTCCTACCCTTTGACATACATTGTAGGTCATGTAGTACTCCTTAACATCAACATGTATAGTGGACCACCATAACCAGACTCACCATAACTTTGGCGTATGCCTCCACGAAAATCATAGGACGCTCTTGCTCCATGAAACACCTGCTTAATATTTTTTCGGCCCCGAGGTTATATAGTTCCTCTGGGATCAATTCATAGTCTTCCACCTTAAACACAAGCCTTTTTTGTGTTCCATTGTATATCCTTTCAGTGCCACTTTGGTAATGAGAAACTACACAATATCTACAAAGTAGTCATCGACCATAGTTACTTCAAACAACAACAAATATCAAAAAATTTCTTCCAAGTTTTATGGTTCCTCGGTTGAAGTCAAATTTTGTAGGTGATCAGGTCCCATATTCAGTCTCCCTAGTTTAACTACCACTTTTAAATTGTACTCCTGGAAGCATAAAAAACATTGACAAATCCTCCCCCCTAACACATGCATGTTAACCGGGTACTTTAATGCTCAGTGGTATGTGTATAGCTTAAATTTTCTTCCCATAAGGTAATGTATGAAATTGTTGAGGGTTTTCGAAATAATGGAAACCATGACAATACTGAGAGCAGGGGTTAATCAATAGTGTGACCAAAATATTAAATTATTCACAAATTATGCTTTTCAATCACTTCAACAATTATTCATGGATCAAAAACACTAATTAATCATGTAAAAATAACATCATAAACATATGAGCAACATATACACAAGACACCAATCTTTAATTTATTACAAGCTTTAACTTGATTACATCAATGCCCCATAATACAGGTTTTAACCATGTACATAAATTACTTGCAAATGAATTCTTAACACAAAAAATATGCAATGGCAAGAAGATTAAACATAAAATAAATATACATAGGTATTTTTCCATGGATCCCAAAATCGAAACTACTAGATTGATTTTTCATTATATCCTTTTCAATGTTACAATAAATATACATACATGTTGAAGCATTCATAAAACCCAATCCATTAACCTTGGATTAGAACATAGTCATAGTTCCGTTGACTAGATCTATAAAATTCCATGGACAGAAAACTATCATGCCCAAAACCATGTGTAAAACCCATGCACAAAACCATAGGTAGGTCTTCCCACCTAATATAGGGTCCAAAAACAATTCTCGGGGCGCTACCCTAGACCCTCTGCAGGGGGGCTACCACCCCCGACAAGGGAGGATGTGCCTGATGCAACAGAAAAAGCGGGCTTTCACCCAACCTATGACCCTCCCACATGTTAAACTAGTCGTGGAAATAATATGACACTAAAGCTACTACTTGTAGGTTTATCAGCTACTACTGAAAAGGAACATATATCCATGCTCGTTTAATAGTGTTAATTGAAAGGGACTGCTACCCCTCCTCATTTATCAGGATCTATTGAAATGGACTCTTTCTCCTTCTCATTTATCAGTATTTTTTGGAAGGGACTCTTTCCCCTGCTCGTTTATCAGTCTCTACTGAAAGTGAATCTTACACCTGATCATTTACTAGTCACTTTTGAAATGGACTATGATCCATACAACTAGAACCAGTAGGGAAATTATGTCACAAATAAATAAATATATCTCACTACAACTTCTCACCAAAGCCACCATACAAGGAGCTTCACCGCTCTATGATAACTGATAAAATACACAATCAATATCACCTTCAACAATTTCACATTTTTGAACAAATAGCCCAACTATTTGCACCAATAACATCAACAACAATCATCAATGAGCTTCTTTACATCTCTAAAACACCTTTCATATACCAATATTGGTCTATGATTCACCCTTGATGCATTCCACCACTATGCATCATGCTGCATCAACAACCTCTAATCCTCACATTCTACTCTCTTGCAACCTTTAAACTTTGTTGCTCGAATTATGCTTATAAGTATTTGTGGACTGATATTTTTGGCTTTAATATTTGGCTAACTTTCTCTTTGATCATCCTATTCAATTTAGTTTTCTAATTATTGTCTTCAAATATTTAATATTTGATCTCGAGTTTAAATTCAAACTCTAAGATCTTTGTCTTAATTTTTGTATTTTGGATTTCTAACAGAATTTAACTAGGACTTTCTATTTCTGGTGAATCTTCAGATTTTACATACTTCCAAATTTGTCTCTTAATTTTTCCATTTTCCTATCAAAAGTATAACTCATTCCTGTCTTCCTTTTTAACTCCCAAATAATTCGTAAACTCATTCATCTGTTAGCCCAAAGGCTTCGCTAATCATAATGCACTGAAAAAATAGTTTTCAACTCATCCATCCATGATTAAGAACTTTACTCTAGGCCAAAAGGCCTTCAGAACCCTTTTTAAACTAACATAACAAATACTGCCAAATCCATCGATTTTGGCCTTAAGATCCTTATGCTTCTTCCTATGAGCCTCTTGTTTTTTTTTGCCAGATAATCAGGGGTTGTGACCTTCTCCTAAGCCTCGAGGCGCTTAGCTGATTTAAGAGCCTCCACAACTCATTTTCTTTATAACCTTAATGCCCATGGATCTCTAACTACTGCATGGAACCTTTTGTGGGATCTTAGCCCATATCTCTCCATATCTGACGCTTTTTTTTATGTGCCCTTTATAAAACCTCTGAGATAAGCTGTCGTATGGGGTCCTTCGAGCCTCAATCTCATTTTTTTCTTCTTTGCAAACCTATCAATTTTCTGATGTGTCCAAGTTCTCACTTCGTGACACTACCTCTTTCTTTATTATTAGCAAGTTTTTATTCTCCACCCAGCGAGATGACGACATTTTGACATCGCTTGAACCAGGTGTTAATCAATTATTTGTGACACATGTCACCTAGAAATGGGCCTTTTAGGTGCCTGAAAATGCCAAATATTACTACCACATGTCCATTACTGATTGGCCTATGTTGATGTCACATATGACCAATTAATTACTACCACCTAGATGGTCAGAGGAGGGAGAAAGGGTCCCTGAGACCTTTTTTTGCTACCATTTTCTTTTTTAAATTATTTTATCAAAAACGACAGGGTTAGAAACCACTCCATTATGGTTTTTGGTATTAGGAGGAGTAGTATCGAGGTGGATCTATATCATTTATCTACCTCATTGGCGGTATAAGAAACCACCTCCTTTGGGCTCCAAGACTGACAAGGCTGTCTTCTAAAGTGTTGTAGAAATATCACCGCATGTATCGATGCCTATCTCCCTTGCTAGATTCGACCTCAACAAGATGATATGTTAGAGTGAGCACCTCTCACTCATATCCTCATCAATGATCTCTCTTTTGTTGTGTCCCATCACCTTCTGTCTTAGTTCTTTCACTTTGTAAGACTTGATGATTTTTCATGGCTATGCCTTTGGGATACGTCTACTAGGATGACATCATATGTTGGTTTCATCTCGCTCCATTCATCTCGACGCTAAGACTTGTGCATCATAACCATATCACCAGGGTAACTCCGTTGGGTAGGATCCACCAACACCCAATAAAAATGCTTCACACTACCACGTATACTTGGTCCACATTTTCTCTACTCCACTAACCTTTTCATTTGGTTTGGATGCTTTTCCAAACTTGGAAAGGTGTCTCCAACCACCTCTTTGACAATGCTAACTTTGAGTTGGGGTCACGAAAATTTGACCGACTCTATATTTGGATCCAGGACGCCATTTTCATACTTCCTCATATCACTGGAAACTATTTTCTATGCTCTTTCAATATTATTTTGTTTGATATGTATGTAAGGTTATTTTCTATTGTATAAAAAGCTCCAAAACTCAGCACCATTTTTCTTCCATGCTTCTCCTTAAGTTTTCTTCCTAAGGCCTTATTTGACACTTAGGCCACCTATTGACATCAATGGACACTTTGTTTTAATCACCTTATTTCCATAAATTACAACATATTTCAACAGAGGGTGTATACCGTCACTAGCCATTCTCTTTT
Source organism: Pinus albicaulis (assembly GCA_034641835.2). NCBI lineage: Eukaryota > Viridiplantae > Streptophyta > Pinopsida > Pinales > Pinaceae > Pinus > Pinus albicaulis. Next base: position 525,752,727 of record CM076580.1, read on the forward strand.
GATCATAGTGTAATTTTGTGCAGTTGTCAATAACTTGCGACTAGAAAAGGAAATATGGTGGTTGAGTTCTCCTTCTCCTAACTATGCAAAAATTGGCCCTAGTGTGATTGAAGAAGAATTAATGTGCACATGGAACTCCTTGGTCCAGTCTGGGAAGACTAGAATAGGTTTCAAAACCATTCCTTCTTTTAGAGTATCCAAGGTTCACTAACACTCCTTGGACCATTGAAACTCTAATGCGTTTTTCAATAGCCTCTCCATAGGCATTGTGATCTTTGCATATCCTTTTATAAACTTCTGGTAGTACATTTTGTAGCCTTAGGTGAATCTCAACTATCGTACTATAGTACGAGGTATCATATCAACAATAACAACAATACTAATTGGGTCTAATAGTAACCCCTATTTACATACGACATGTCCTAGCAGGATACCAAAAGAGTACAAAATCCACATTTCTTAATATTTGGGGAAATTTGTAATTGCGTACACCTATCTAACATCAAATGCAGTAGCTCTATATTATTTTTAGTCATCTAAAAATACTTCCAAAAATTTATGCATGAATTCCTTAAATGTTCATACAACTATCCTTGAGAAAATGGTTGGTTCATTTTTTACTCCAAACAACATCATTGTGTACTAAAAACAACCCCACTCATTTGTGAAAGTGGATTTATGTTGATCCTATTTGGCAACCTGCACTTGGTGATACCTCAAGAATCCATCAGTGAAAGGGTACGCCTCTTATCATATTACATTCTCCAGAATCTCATTTGTGAATAGAGTAGGAAAGGGGTCATGCGCATAGTCATTGTTCATCTTCTGCAGTTCTACACAAATCCTGATTTCCACTATCTTCTTATTCTAAACCACCATTGGACTAACCCACTCTTATTCTTCCATTAGTTCAATCATGCCTGCCTTCAACATCTTCTCCAATTCTTGCTTTACCTTATCCTTATAGATTGGATTCAGTCAATACGATATTTTCTTTACTATTTTTGCATGTCAAGCTTGAGAGGGACCCTCATTTTCCCTTATTCTCCCACAATCCCCTTAATTTATTCAAAATAATTTTGGAAAATATCATGATACTCTCGTAAATAATACACTACCTTTTCCATAGTATCCTCACCCCAATAATACTCGATGGTAGACATATTGGGATGTTATTAAGTCCTAATATTAACCTTATTTGGCTTAATCGGCTGGGCATATTCCATAAATCATAATGGTGGTCCCTCCACCACATGATCACCTTAAACTTTCAAAATTTGGATATTCCATGGATCCTCATCATCATCTCCTCCATTTTCTACCATAGTGTAACATTCCAAGAACCCATGTACCCATTGCAAGTGATGATGGGCTTCACACAATGGTCGATCTCTAATCATAATTGGATCATTCTCCACAAAATATTTCCATCACAACACCCTTAGAGCTTCCTCCAGTGTTGGTTCCTCTTATTGATATATGAATGTCACCCTGAAGTTGAGTTCCACCTAATCCCAATATTGGGTTCCTCTTCATACCTCCAATTCAATATACCAATTAGCTAAGATCACATCTACGGTGTGAATAAATAGTTTTATACACTCCTGCTTAGGTACTTGTCCTCTTGTCCATGTTATAGCACACTTCTTTAAGTGAGTTATGGGGCATTCCGTTCCTAAGTATTTCTCTCTCGAGACCCCAAAACTAGTTTTGAACCTAACCTTCAATAATTATTTAAATTATTGCCAACCCACTGCATGCTCCTTGTGCGTGTCCCACCATCTAGCTAGTGTAGCACTCAATGAAAAATCCACCACAGGAATCCTATGATATTCATACCCCCAAAAAAAAATATCTGTCTCTCACATCCCATAAAATTGAGGTGGATTTGGAACTTTTGTCCCTATCCAACGCACCATCCTTGTAATATGTGCACATCTTATAGTGCTAACTTCATGAAACAAATTCTCCAAGGTTTCTTCTATATTGGATGAATATGACATAATGTTTCATAACTCAGCACTCCATTGATTTTTGGTTATAAATAGTCCTCCTCGCGATAGGTGAAATTAGAAATATTATCTAGGTCCTCCTGACTATGATCACCCTTCATAGGTTCCACATATTGATCCCCTTCCCATGGTTCCAATGGTGCTATGAATTCAATGTATCCTCCCTCACAGATCACCTGCCTTATATTTAAATTGATAATTAAATGGTTATCAAAGGCCTAGTTGATCCTTAGAAGAGTTGGGTATGGATTGGTATCATCCAGAATTTTGATTACCGCAAAATAGATCATGCTTGATACTCCATCGATATCCACAAGAACCCTTGAAAACCATTCAATGGGAAAAATATCATGTTGATTGGTTAATTTGAATTGAATTGGGGACCACGTAAGCTTCAGCCTCCCCATCATTTCCCAAGTACTTTTTAGTAAAATATTTACTTTTGATCCCAAATATAGAATAATATTATCCATATCATACTCACCAATTTATGCATCGAACCAGAATTCTTTGTTGGTCCTCTTCCTGCGACTGACTTGATTGATGACCTTTGGTGAGGTATTTATATTAGTATCCTTTGTTCCACTGGTACATTTTTCCATCATTATCATAAAATTATACAAGTCATGGAAATATTTTACTAAATCAAAGAAGCTTTGGAACAAACTCTAGATTGGGTCCACTATAGTTCTTTTCTCCCTGCCTATGGTGGTATCAAATATCTATGACATATCTACTTGACATGTGCCAGTATTATATGATTATTTCTCGTCGAGCTTCCTTGTATGTGGTATTCTCTTTAACTGGGTCAAACTTAAGAGGTGGTTTTAGAGTTGTTCTTACCCACTAAGGTTGTAGCTTCTAGGGTCTCACAACAAAAACACATGTCCTAGCACCTCCCAGTGTTATCGCTCCCACACTCTATTGTGTTTTGTGTGACTTGACAACTATTAGTTGGATATTGGGCCCCTTTTTTCCTACCATTTGGAGATCAACTAAGGAAATTTTTGTATTGGATGATATAATTATTTACAATATATACACATGCAACATGGGTTATTGAAATCCCAAGAAAAGTGTTTCTACAGTCCGTGTTTAACATATTATGGTGTTCTAGACTCAACCAAATACTCCTCTTCCCCTACGAAGTCGTTTAGGCCCTGTAGCTTCCATCCCTCATCAATTTTTTTGATGATTATATTGTCTACCTTGATTGTACCTGGGTTGATTAAATCCATTGGTCATGGCTTCCATCCATTTAGGCCACTACACTCAAAAGGAGTTAAAAGTATGTTCGTGCAATAATTCCAATGCGTGACGGTGATGCATATCGTGCCCCATTGACTTACATAAGTCACATAATAACATATGGGATGTGGCCTCATATATATGCATCATCGAGCAAATGGATGGTATATGGCTCCATACCTTACAGATCTCACACCACATTTCCCTGCCTTACACAAGGGATTTTGTTGCGCTTGTCCCCATATAATTAGTCAAGAGTTTGAATTCATTCCTACGATGAACCTATGTTTAACAGATGGTACACCACACTTCTTCTAAATTTTTCTTCCCCTTTGATAGATCTTGGAGTTGAGAAGCTAATGTAATTAGTAAGGACTACACCTACACCATCTTGTTGTTCTCATGATTTCCAATCGACGAGGCTTCTAACTTCAATGCCAGCTCTAAATCCTATAACTATGGACCAATACTCTATTGCATCAAATTTATTCTGATGTGTGGTAGAAGCACAAAAATGAACCATTACTTGTGTTTTTAATCCACGATTTCCAATGTGAGCCTATCCTTCAACACATTGAACCACTAGTCAAAGTCCCATACAGATTTTCCTGGACTCTGCTTGATCTCCTTGATTTTTGTGATGCATTGGAGCTAAAAAAAGGGCCTCTAAAATTCTCTGATTAGCGCCTACTTAATATCCACCAAAGTCTTGTTATCTTTTGTTGACTTTGTGCTTTTTAACTTCATGTATCATGTTAGTGTGAAATCCCTCAACATGGCCTTTAGCTACACAATATTTGTGTCCTCATCTTGGACGTGCTTAGCTATCCAAATATCCTCGCACACAAACATATGTTGTTATGGGTCTTCATTATCAACAATATTAAACATGGGAATCCTCAAATATAAGCCTTCCATGGTATTATCTGTGGTGCTTCCTAATGAAGTACTTCATCTCGCGCTCGTTGTAATACTAGAAGATTATGTGCTTTTTTTTGCACCACTCCGAGTCTGAATATTTTGTGTTGCCCCCCCCTTCCAATAGACTAGCTCTAATATAATTTTATTTCCTCTCCCCCAACTATGATTACCTCCTATGATATTTGAATCTATGCAGTGAGTCCTTACCTACTATTTTGTAGATGTGCACGAGGTAGTGGGTTCAACCCCAAGTATTATCTGATCCTAGTGTTTTGATTCTGAATATTTTTTAGGGTGTATAATCAATTGTTCTGTTTCTTTGGAGTCTATACATGGTGTACCTAACTACATCCCTTCATAAATATGGTTGTTGGCACTACTCTACATCCTAGATGACCTCTCCTACTCCCTCCATTTGGGCTCCTTTCGGAAAGTACCGATGTTTACCAACCCCCTTCCACATCACCCTAATAAAATCTTCTAACCCTCCTCAGTGTTCCATCCGTGTAGTTATCTTTCTCCATCCTTTTCCTCTATCATTTTATGTGCAATTCCGTACCCACTGGCAGCTTCTACATCAATCTATTTTTTCATTGCCATTTTTTTGCTCCTTAGACCATCTCCATTTCTCCCCCACTTCCCTATCCACGTGAGTTGTATAGCCATTCAAGGTATCAGATTCTCGAGGAAAAACACCATGGTCACTCAATAACATTTTTATCAACAATAGTAACAACCTTATAAATATTCGTCTTGGTCGCTTCTGAAATTTTCGCTTTATTGTAATATAGGATATTGTCGATTCCACTCCAAACTCCACAATATATCCTTCTAACACACTTTCAAAAAAAAAATCCACATCATCTGAAGTCTTATTTCTTACCACTTGTAGATGGCCTACCTCTTCTGGCGTCGACCTCCTTGGCCCTTTTTGCTGATATATGAGGTTATTGTCCTTCAACTTTTGGGCCCACTCCGTTAAAATGTTAAGGAAGTATACAAATAATATCTCATGAATATCAGTATGCATATATTTCTACAACCATTTCTCCATGCTCTGACACTTGTTCCTTATTTCTTTCACAGGAAATTGATCTCCTTTCACGTAATACAATGGGTGATCTCCTTTTTGGTAGGATTCCACAGTTTCCACATCCATAAGAGAGAATCCCATCATAAATCCATCCCAATATCGACAACGGAACCATTTGTGGGTGCGTGAGATACCGACAGACCTAAGATTTGCAACAAAATAAAAAAAAAGACTCGCTTAGAATTAGCCCTTTTGGAAATACCCATGAAGTGAGTGAAGTCTCACCTTAGACGCTAATGGAAACTATAGGAACCAAGTTTCTAAAATTCGATAGGATTATCTTGTGTCTATGATGTGTTTTTTCTGAATAACACATACTACGATGTTATATCGTTATTTCACACTGCATAGAGTGCCAAACATCATTTATTCTTTCTATAACGTGCTCAATTTTGAAATTGTTTCCTTTTTTACTATCCTTTTACCATCTCCTTTCACCTTTTTTCACCACTTTATAGCAATATCAGCATGCTCAAGGTCAAATTAAACATATAAAAAGGTATTTATGATCCATGTTTAGAATCTATGCTTATTTATGAATTATAACGAAAACATTCTTGCAGTAGCATGACCATAAAAATTTTGTAGCTAATATTGAATTCCACAGTGATATTCATGGTTAGACAGGTTGCAGTACTTCAACAAGAGGATGAAGAATATTTGGAGATAAATTTCCACCATATGGATGACCACCTATCAACATGACTTGACAGGCTATGGGGATTGATAAATCTAAGATTCAAACTCTGAGAGTGACGTGCAGTGGTTAAGCAAAGGTAACAAAAAAGTAGAATGACATCAAGTGAGCATGTTGAAGACCTTAATAGTTGTTAGGATATGGATAGAGATTAATCTTCTATGAATTGATATTTCATTAGAAATTCATAAAGAGATCGAGCTCTAAATTAAATCTATTTCGTAGATGTCTAACTAGCTCATTTCTTGTTGGCAAAGGACTCTTAATTTATTTTTTATGAAATTTGTATAAAGGTTGTAAATTGAGACTTGAAATATAGTTTGAATATTAAGTTCATAATCATTTTTTCGCTGGTGATTCTTTGTTCTAGATTAATATAATTTTTATGTTCTCAATGTGTGCGTGACATATTTTTTGATTGATAGCTAATTTTCCCTCACGACAGGGCCTGCTATCGAGCTATGAGGTTTTGTTTTTTCTGATTCGTGAATGCATTTTATTTCTAGTACTTAAAGATTTCATATCTTTATTTGATTTCTTAGGTGGTGATAGAAATACTCTTTATGGGTTAAATGTGCATACAAGTAATCACTCTAAATTTATAAGTTTTTAATTTTATCTTTCTTTTGCAAATAGAAATTAGATCCTTTTTATTTCCATTTGTATTTCATGCAACTAGTATAGAATTTCCCTATTGCAATTTTTTGTAGCCGTTTATTTTTGTAGAATAGTGTGGAATGCATTCAATTCCGCAAAATGGAATTATACTATTTTTCTTGAAATTAGGTTTCTAGAATTTCCTAATTTCATGCAATTAAAAGTAAGTTTGAATTCTTAAATTTAGATAGATTTTCAAATTTGAAAAAGTAGTGAATTTAAATTCATTTAATTAATATTTGATATAAATCTAAATTGAAATAGCAAGTGTGTACTTATTCTCTAAACTGCATTTTAAAACATTATTGCATACTTAGGATTAATTTAATCAATCAATTCATGGATAGAATCCTAGCATATATAGTGCACATACACTTCATAAGTACACGAATCATGGCTAACAGTTAATGAACTAATTTAAGAACAATTAAATTAATCAAGAGTTTGGTGTTGTTGCCGAGAGACTATATATAGGGTTCCATTCTTGATTTTCGTATCATTTTAGGTGCATTCAATCTTGATAATTGGAAAATGATAAAAAAAACATTTATAAATAGATAAAGGGATTCGAGGGGTAGATTTTTAAGTAGAGGTAGAATTTCAATTCCAACATCACCATTCACTGCATCTAGACCTTGTAATGGCAAACCATCCACTGAAACTCACATTCCATCATTTGCAAGCAGATATAGGATCCCTTAGGTGCATAGATCTAAAATCCAACCTAGATATTCACCAAATTCCTCTACTGAAGTTGTATTTGAAGAAAATACATCGCCAACATAAGAAGTCATATTTCTTTCCTCTACTGGAGAAATACTTCTAGGAAAAGAACTAGAATTTCCTAAAGAAGAAGAAGAAGAAAATTATTATAATATTCCACTAGTAGAAGAACCAAAAAAAGAGATAGATAATCCCATATTAGAATCTTATATTAGATCTGAGGAATCTACAATGGTAGGGGAAGGAAAAGTGCATATTGAAAATGATGAAGTTAGGATTGGAGGTGGAAGAGGTGGAGGTAGAGGTTGTAGAGGTGGTAGAGAAGAACCGTATTATTTTTTATTTTCAATATTTGATGAATATGCCATAACCACAATGGAAAAAATATCACCCTCCATCCTCCCTAATTTTGATGGTTTAAGACATGAGGACCCTGAAACATTTCTTTTTAAGTTTGAAGTTCTATGTAGATATTATGACTACTTACTTGATCCTCAAAAAATAAAATTTTTTCCAACTACACTTAAATATGGAGAACTTAAATATTTCATGGGATTAGTGTTAGCATGAAATTTCTTAGAATGTGTGCCAAAAATATCTCACTTAAGTCACAGGCGACTAGTGACCCTAAAAATAATTTAGTTTTCTTATACTTCATAACTGCAGTAAAAATGTGAGAAACAATTGCATAAAAATAGATGTATGCGATCTAAAATTATAGATAATAAAATAAATCTGATGTAATAACCCAATTATGGAAAACCATTTGAAAGAATACATATTTTATTAATAACACCTAGTGAAGTAGATTTACAAAAGGGTCATCAATACCCCTTCGTGGGATGGGTCCTTTGATGTCCTTGATGCTTCATTATTAGATCATCCTCTCTCAATATGTAAAAACCAAAACAATATGTAGAACTCTAGTGGGACCTCAAAATTATGGAGATGATAATGGTGATGATGATAATGATCATGGTGAAGAAAGAATGAAAAACCCTCTTATTGATAGAAAAGTATTGGTTTGATCTGGAAAATGGAGAATAGTAAAACAATATTGACCAAAATCTATATCTAACCATTTGGAATAATTTATTAAATTTTTGGAGAGGGAAAAGATATTCAAAATAGTCAAATATCTTTATTTAGAAATAATTAACAAATAAAATGATTTATTAATTATTTCACGAATAATAAGAAAGGTGTGAAAATGAAAAAATTCTTAAATAATGATTTACAATTATTCCAAGAATAGAGTTAAGAAAAAATAAATAAAAAGTGATTTTTTTCATTATTCCTAGGTGATTTAGTCAAATGTGACAAGGAATAATTATAAAACAATGATTTAATAATTATTCCTAGAAAAAATTAAATAAAGAATAGTTTATTTAATTATTCTCATGTTTTTGTTTTTAATTTTAATCAGAAATAACTTAATAGAATTTGTTTATTAGATTATTCCCTACAATGAAATTGATTTTACTATGGTAAAATTAAACATACATGACGTATTTCAATTTTCCTAGTTAGAAATACCTAGGTGATAATTTTTTGGTGATAACATATTTCCCCCCAAAATATCAGTGTTAGGAGAAAATCGTATGACCGAAATACATTTTAAGTTACACTTCCACAAGACACCAAAGGGCAGTAAGAGAGACAGAGAGATACAAATGAAGAAATGCAAGGAAGGAAAAAAATGTAGGATGCGAGACCTACTAAACTGATATAAGTCTCCTTTTATTTTGGAGTACATGATCCCAAATGAGGTGGGGGAGGCATACCCATACACGCCAAGATGGATGAGTACAAATAATAAAGGTGAGCCCAAAAATGTGGGACTAAGCTACAATGTACGTCATACATGATACAGTGGCATCAATGGGACAGGATATAATATCATGAGTCCCATATAAAAAATGAGCTTGGAAAACATAGTTCAGGACTGACTACAATAAAATTTGAGTACATGAGAAATAATGCCCCTAAAGTTTACATGGGGATGGGTAATTGCAAAAAAATAATATTTTTTTAATAATAAAGGACTCTGAAGATCTGAATGTATCATCTGAAGGAGACATGCATGTTGTGGGCGTGGCAAGCAGCTAAAAATAAACCCATCAAAATGGCAGACCTACATCTCATGCAAGATCATACTCTAAGAAAATATGGGCATGTGGGGGGCTACCTGAAGGGACACCCCCTCATGAGGTCTGGAATATACCACACACACCTGGGAATCAATGGTGATGAGCATGAGCATTGAAACAAGAATGTTGTAACTTGCGAGGCCACCAACTTTAATTATCAACCTTAGGTTTGTACAAACTTAAGAGGTATCAACATTATTTTTGCAACATAAAATGTGTCCTTATTTGGTTTATCTGATGTAATGGAGTGAATTTTACAAAATAAAATCCTAAAATAATATCAAAAATGGAAGTTTTTCTTTGAAAAGGAGTTAATCTTAGGAAAGAACAACAATTTGTAATTGAAATCCTAAGAGCATGAATTAAAATAAAAGACCTAATCTAATTTGAGATAATTAAGGTCCTAAGTGGTGTTTATTCTTCCCCAATAATGTATTTATATCCTATGGGTCATTATTTAAGCTGAAGATACAAAAACCAACCTTTGGGAGAAAATATGGTTGAGTTTACACATGATACAAGAGTGCTACATGCAACTCTGTTTTTGCTATAGGCAAGCCTGTTTTGGAAATAAATCACCGAATGGATATGTAAATTGATTGAGAATGGGATGGGACAAATTTTTTTATTAACTATGATTTCTTAGGTATCCATTCCAAGTGGAATCACTTCAAAATACCTATGTTCACACGTGCTAAAAAATAACAGAAAATTACTACTCTAAAATCTTGAAATTCAAGAACTATTGAGCTAGTTAATCTATCAAATGCCTAAGCTAATCAAGTGAAAATGGGATGGGGTGAATTTTGTTATCCAATTTAACATTATTATGAAATAATACAATTTGAATCAATTCAAATGGATCTTATTAACCCCTTCTAAAAAATATCATAAATTTATTACTATTTCGCTACAAGGCATTTCCAAAAATATTTTATTCGTGAACTAGTAACCAAATCCAAGTAGCTTAATGATTCATATGACCTTACAAAGTTATTGTAAGGATGAATAATACTTTTAAATATGTAAAAAACCTATAAAATAAATCACTTAAATCATATAACTCAATCCTACAGTAAGAAAAAGAAACAATACTAAATATAGAAATATGCAAAACATAAATAAGAGATGCATGTGAATAAGAAGTGAAAATAACATAAAGAAATTGTGAAAGAGGGCTCTGAGGCTCCTGGGATGGCCAAGAACAAGGAGGAATCAGAGTCCTATTGAAGAAAAAAAGCAATAGAAGCTAAAAATGGCACCAATATTCATTATTGAATCGGTCCAAGTACATCCCTACAAGAAAATAAAGTGGAGCTGCCAGAAAACAAGTTTTCTCCACAATAGTACTAAACAATACAATCCCCTAGAGGCCAATTCGAATTTGTACTTATAAAAAATGATGAGGAAGCATTCTCCTTGAAATGAGGAATATTTTCCCTCCAAAATCCCTCAAATAGTGGATCTGGTTCCCAACACTAGGAGTTTGTAGTAAATGGCAGGGAACACATTCCTAGATTTTCTCAATCATCAATGTTTCAGAATATCTCCAGAATTTATCAACAATTTCGTGATATTTTACTCATTTTTTTCCCAATCTTGATCCTCCAGTACTAGGGTGCAAGTCCCTAAATTATCTCCTCCAAATCTTCATAATATGTCCAATATTCTAACAATATTATGCAAAAATAAATAATATTAGGCACAAATATGCGATTATCTCTAAACCTTCCTAAGAACATATTAAAGCATAAAAAAATATTATTAAGTGTAGAAGTAGATATTTAATATATCTTTTATGTGCCTAAGAAATTTTATATGGGCCTTAACTTATGTCTAATTTAGAGGCCCATCATGACCCCCTACCGAAAATTTTTCTCATCCTTTAAGCAACCTATTCATCCTCCTTGCCTTGTGGTTCTTCATGTATGCTAACATAATTCATTCTCTTTTTATTGCTCCATGTCTTTCTCCTCCTATTGATCTTCTTGCAGGTGCTTCATGGAGGTCCTCAGGTTCCTTTGCTGGTGTGTTCATCCTCCTAGAGCTTGTTGGTGGTCCTTTTAAGCCATCTTCATCAACATATCCTCATATTCTGGCCTTGTTGTGCCATATATATAATTTCTATAGGAAAATTTTAAACTTCATGTAGCAGTCTTCTCTCTACTTCTTAGGGCTCATGGTTGCTTAGAGATGAAGGAAAATGGTTTATGGAAGTTAGGTATTGAGTGATGGAATGTTTAGAGGATGGAGAGGTATGGGGTGAGGTTACATGCCAAGGTATATGTGATCTAACTACTATTGGCACAACATAAGGTTTAGCGAGTGAATCCTTGTGCATGGAGTGAAGTGAGGGTTAGGTGTGGTAGGTATAAGAAAAAAAAAATATCATGCTCTTTTTGAAGTTTAGAAACTTTGAGAGAGCTACTTTCCTTGTAAATAAGTTTCATGTAGCATTTACAGGGTTTCTTGTAGTGCAACAAGAATCCTATAGCTGCTAGGACTTTAGTGTAGCAATTACAGTCAAGAGTAAAAATGGAGTTTTCTACCTACTTGAAAGGTGAAATGAGTGCATGGGTGCATGTTACAGTTGTTCATGGAGTGTGTAAGCACAGGAGAGAGGGAAGATAGGAAGAAAATTTTTCCTCTGGCTCTAAAACCACCTTTGATCAACAAAAATTATCCTGGTTAAGTTCCTTTAGCAAATTTTGTGCCTGTAGCAGCCCTATTTTGCCTGTAGCAACTCTAGTTCACATGCCAAGAGGTGGCGGGTCCACATTTTATTTTATTTTATTTTCTCTTTTCTCTTTTTTTTTCTTTTCTTTTTTCTCTTTTGTTTTCAATTTTCTTCTCTTTTTTCATTTCATGCAAAATAAACTCAGAGTTATTTTTTTGTTAACTGAGTTCGCCCTCAGTTACCCCTTGGCACTCCTTGTATTCAGTCACAAATGATTGCCTACTAACCACTTTCTCAAGTCTTCTTTACTTTTTTCTTCTTCCTCTATCCCATTTGTTTGTTTCTTGGTGGAAAAGTAAAGCTAATTGTTAGATAAGGCCGAGGTTGCTCTGCTACTGATTTTTTCTATAAAAAAACTTTCCTTCTCACAATTTGAATGTTTTCTTAAGCTACAATAGATTTCAAGAAAGGTTTAGATGATTACATACCTGAGTCTTACCCTTGATCTATTTTTTCAGGTGATATCGAAGTTGTCCTTGGTGGTTTTTAAGTTGCTACTGAAGCTGCACGTGATAATCTGTTGGAGGTCCTATTGCTGACAACCTTGAATCTAGGGTTTATTTTTTTGTTTTTTCTACTTCACATCCCTCACTTAAATGTTGCTGCTGAGATGCTCAAGATGTGAGTGTTGAAGCTGATGATTGACTTGATGCTTGGATGTTTTACTAATACCTTTTTTGTATACTTGTAGGTGCCTATCTGATGTCTAGCTTGTTGATCCTAGAGAAATTTCTCCTTGGAGTTCCATAGGCTCTTCATATTAACCTCACAAATTTTCATGTCTTCTTAGATGATTGATAAAGCAAATTATAATGCTTTCTAGTGATTACACATGTTTTCTATAGGAACATGTTTCCTTCTTATAAAAGGCCTTCTTTGTATTTGATTGAATTCAAATATGAATGGGGTGATGAGGGAGAGTGTGGTAAGTATAAGATTGAGTAGTGTGGTATTGGAAGAAATATGTGAATGAAATTGTGTTTTTGCAGACTTTTTGTTGTTACAAAAGTGACAAAGTATAGGGTTTGCGTGAAAAATCATTGTTCTTGAGATGAAGGAGTGATGAGAAGGTGGAAATAAATGATGGAAAGACTCTCCTAATTTAATTTTTACACATCAAGACCCCTTGTGATTAGTTTTTTTTCTCAATCCACCTGCATGTAGCTTTTTGTAACTTCCTGTAGTAGTTTAGGACAACCCCTTGTAGCATACTTGTTTTATCCATAGCTCTCAAATAGTAGATCAGATTTACCTTACATTTTTTTAACATATCAATATCATCCTTATTAACCTCCCCATAAAAAATCTCAACCATTGGATGTACAAATTGTGAGAAAAATAAAAAATGGTTTCAGGTGATGGAGGTCGATTTCTCACAAACCATGCATCGGAATGTGCTGAAATTTCTTGATAATGTTACCATAGTATATATTGATCTCCCCATGAAACAAGAAAGAAAATTTATGCAAGGTTTATGATATCTAATAAAAAAAAATCAGCTAAAAACTAGGAGTTTTCTGTGGCAAAAATAAGGTTTCATGTAGCATTTTAGGACAGAGAGGAAAATGAATGAGAAAAGATTGGAAATGATGGTGGATGTTGGAAATGGATGAGGGTGATGGATTTACATGACCCAGGTCCTTTTGGAGCATCTGAACAAAGGAGAAGGAAGTCCAAGTTTGACTTCCTTTGACTAGGGTTTTGACGAACTTTTTCTTTTGGTGTCAATTTTTTTTTTTTATGCTTTCAAAGGTTGGAGAGCAAATAAATTCATTAGAGAGAGATACATGGATCAAACACATTTTTTTTCATTTCATTTTTTCACTTTTTTCCTTTTCCTTTATTTAGGACTACTAGCTGCCTCAATGAGGTCTTCAACTAGTAGGTCTGCCTAGGTGCCTCAAAGGAGGTTTTCACCTAGGATCTTTTATTTTTCTCTTATTTTGTATTTTATCCAACCCATTGACTGCCTCATGGAGGTTTTCAATCAATGAGCCAACATTAGGTGCCTCAAAAGAAGTTTTCACCTAAGATTTTACTCTTTTTTTTTCTCTCCTTTTCTATTTTTTTAGTTTTTTCTATCCTACTCTACTTGAAAAAAATATATATCTCAAGTATAGGAATACTTCCAATGGATCCATGTGCACATTAATATGACAGATAAAATCATGTGTAAACTTTAAATACATGCTTTGACATGTACCTGAATATGAGAGATGAATTTCTTTGACTGAAAATGTACCTAAAATCATGTGTACACTTTAAATACATGCTTTGACATGTACCTGAAGAAGAGTGTGTTTTTGCAACTTAATCATTGTCTGGAACCATATTTCAATGTGGCTTTGATGCCCTTGGTTTTCTTGCTCATTGGGAACATTCTTCATGTCTTCTTCTACCATGAAATTTAAATCTTCCTCTTTTTTTCGCTTATTCTGTTGAACACATGGAGGAAATGATGGTAAACATGATAGAACTTTCACAATATATTATTTTGATATCTTCTCTCCACCAAGTGCATCCCATGAATCTTCGATCTCCTCATTTGAATCTTCTTCTTCAGGATGATTCGCTTAATGACATCAATAAAATATCTTCTTTTCAATACCTTTCTTGAGCTAAGATGAATACCATTTATATCAAGAGGATATGTTTGGTAGTATGTTACCTCAGCATTGTAAGTGGGATGAGATATTTCATTGTGTGGGTGTGGAAATGGTGGCACATGTACTTTAGCAAGAGTGGATCTATGATATGGATGTGGTTGAGGTTGTGGTGTAGGTGTAGGTGGATGGTAGGTATAGCATGGAGATGGGTGTGGAGGATATCGGGGGAAATAATGAGGATATTGTGAATTTTTCCTGTAAGGTCATTTCCAACCTTTTTGCCAAGATTGGTTTTGGGGTTGAGATGGCCAAGGTTGTAAGGAGGAAGTGTGTCCCAATTATTTTTAGATGGATGTGAATAATCTTGAAATTGTGAAGTAGGTCCTTTCATCATATCAAGTTGATTATGCATGGTCTTCTTGGAGCTACATTACATAGCTTATGTGGTGATTGACTTGCTCCATTGTCTTCTTCGTAAACTTCCTTAAACCTTGGTAGTGATGGACAATATTTATTAGCATGTGATTATTCATGGATAAAAAAAATATAAACATATTCGTTTTTCTCATTTTTCATTCTTATTTAGTATACATCTCCTTTACTCATGAGATCAGGGAGATTGATCCACTCATCCCTAATTGTTCTAAGTAAGAGGGTTTTTAGTGTGTCAAATCCTAAATGTTGTAATTTTTCCCTCTTAACATTAAACATGAACCTATCTATTAGATCTTCAAGGCTCTCATCTTATTTTTTATTCATTTTAAATATTTCTTCCTTAAGATCATGGTCTTTATACTTTTCTAGAAATATATTTTGAATATCATTCCATGACCTTATTGAATTAGTACCTAAACTCATGAACCATTTAAGAACTCTATCCTCCAATGTTGCAGGAAAAAATCTCAATTTTTGAGTGTGTGATAAGTAGCCATAAGATCTACAAAGTATTTCAAATTCAAAGAGAAATTTTTCTTGATCCCTTGACCTCATACAACGGAAGTTGGGAATGAAATATGGAGGGATGCTCTTCATATGCACACTGACATCATTATATTCAATGGGAAATCCAAGAGGATCTTCTTCATTATCATCATCTCCATCCATTTTTTCTACATGTTCTGCAATCTCTTCTTCTTCTACCTGCAAAAGTGGATGGTGATGTGGTTCTTACTACACCACATGATCAAATGGGGGGGAGAGGGTTGGTGTTGATTATTTTTAATTATTTTTTTGAGTAAGTAATGCAATTCATTTTTTTGTTTTGAAATGAAATATTTCTAATGGAATTTTTTTTGTTTGTGCAGAAAGAAAAGAAATGAATCAACTAGGGAAGAAAAAAATGCATACTTTGACACCTCTCGGGCAACAGTGCCAAAAATTAATGCAACAAGAATGATGCAACTTTTGAGGTCACCAATTTTAATTATCAACTCGGGGATTGTATAAACTTAAAAGGTATCAGCACTATGTGTGCAACATACAATGTGTCCTTCTTTGGTTGATTTGATGTAATGGAGTGAATTTTACGAAATAAAAGCCTAAACTAATTTAAAAAATGGAAGCGTTTCTTTGAAAAGGATTAATCCTAGGAAATAACAACAATTTGTAATTGAAAACCTAAGAGCATGAATTCAAAACAAAAGACCTAATATAATTTATGAAAAAGAAGGCCCTAAGTGGTGTTTATTCTTCCTCAGTCATGTATTTAGATCCTAGGGGTCACGATTTAAGCCTAAGAAACAAAAACCAACCTTTGGAAGGAAATATGGTCAAGTTTACACATGCTACAAGAGTGCTACAGGAAACTCTATTTTTTCTATAATCAACTCTGTTTTTGCTACAGGAAACTCTATTTTAGAAATAAATCACGGAATGACTAAGTAAATCAAATTAAAATGGGATTGGATGGTTATTTTTTATTAATTATGACGTAGTAGGTCTTCATTCCAAGTAGAATCACTCAAAAATACCCCTGTTCACACGTGCTAAAAATAACATAAAATTACTACTATAAAATATGGAAAATCAAGAGCTAGTGAGCTATTTAATCTATCAAATGATTAACATAATCATGTGAAAATGAAATGGGGTAAATTTGGTTCCAAATTTAACATTATTATGAAATAATACAATTGGAATAAAGTCAACTCGATCTCATTAAACCCTTCTAAAAAATAGAATAAATTTACTACTATTTCGCTACAAGGCATTTCCAGAAATCTTATATTCGTGAAATAGTAACCAAATCCAAGTAGCTTATTGATTAAGATGACCTCCCAAAGTTATTCTAAGGATGAATACTTTTTTTTAACCTATAAAAGAACTCACTTAAATAATCTAACTCAATCCTACAACAAGAAAAAGAAACAATACTAAATACATAAATATGCAAAACAAAAATAAGAGATGCATGTGAATAAGAAGTGAAAAGAACATAAATAAATTGTGCAAGAGGGATTTGAGGTTCTTGGGATGGCCAAGCCCAAGGAGGACTCATATTAATATAGAGGTAACCAAGCCTTAGAAGCTAAAAATGACACCAGTCGTCATTATTGAATCAGTCCAACTACATCCCTACAAGAAAATAAAGTGGAGCTGCCCTAAAAATGGTTTTCTCCACAATAAGACTAATAAATACATGCCCCTAGAGGCCAATTCGATTTTTCACTTATAAAAAATGACGAGGAAGCATTCCCCTTGAAAGGAGGAATCTTGTCCCTCCAAAATCCCTCTAATAGTGGATTTGGTTCCCAACATTAAGAGTTTGTAGTAAATGTCAGGGAAAACATTCGTACATTTTCTCAATCATCAAAGTTCCAGAATATCTCCAGAGTTTCTCAATAATTTTGTGATATGTTTCTCATTTATTTTCCAATATTGATTCTCCGGTAGTAGAGAGAAATCCCCTAAATTATCTCCCTCTCTAAATCTTAATAATATGCCCAATATTCTCATAATATTGTATAAAAATAAATAATATCAGGCACAAATATGCAAATATCTCTAAACCTTCCTAAGAACTTATTAAGGCATAAAGAAAATTATTAATTGTAGAAGGAAATATTTAATATATCTTTTATGTGCCTAAGAAAACTTAGATGGGCCTTAATTTATGTATAATTTAGAGGCCCATGAAATGGTACAATCTGTTGGATCATCATACCATCAAGTGTATGATTCTCAATCATGTGATAATGAGATGGAGTCGAGCATGTGAGAAAAAACCAAATCCAAGGGAAATGGTGATTCCCTTTACTTGATCCGAGGCACCAAACAATGATGAAAGCTGGAACCAAGGTACATCATCCTCTAGACTATACTTCTAGGATAAATGTGTTGAACTCAATTGAATTGGGCTCAAGAAATTTGAGGCAATGAGGAATCATCGACCAATGCATGAGGGATCATGGTAGAGTGAATGATGGACTGACACCAGGGATAATGATGGAGGGACATAAAATGAGAGGCAGACTGATGACTTTCATTATGAAATCATAATATGCATGATTGACCTAGTAGAAACTGACTCGATTCCAGAGAGGATGGTCAATTACTGAGATGGAGTATTTTCAGAGATGAAACAATATAGATGGAGGGAAAACGGATAATAAAGGGATCAATTCCATGCAAAAATGGATGGAATACTGTAATGGGACACAATGGGACTTAGGGAAAACTACATGAATGTAGACTCATCTCGGAGGCTCTGAAAAAGGGTGACTCGATGATGCTGCCACATGGGATAGGCCCAGAGAGACCATAAAAAACATGAGTAAATAATGGTTACTCATGACAAAAATCGACATATGAGTTGACAAGTGCTAAGGAAAAGTGGTACCGAAGTACAAGCATCTAGTATGAAGAAATTTGGTTTGAATTGGCGACAAAGTGAAACTATGTGGAAAAACTGGCTTTGAGGTGAAGTCTCAAATTACCAAAAAAACATGAAGAACCATTATAAAACTTAGTGAAATATTTCCAACGGTGTTGACATTTTGTCAAACCGAGCTACAATTTTGTTGCAATGGGCGACGAAAAAAAAAGTAGGCTGTTTCCTATAAAAGTACTTCTTGCCTCCAAATCCAATTCATTTGCATAGTGAGGTTGTTGGAGAATTTGGAGAGGGGTAGAAGGCCCTAAATCTTGTGGATATCATAGCAGACAAACCAACTGTCAAAATTCAAATCTGGCATTTTCAAGCAAGTGACCTTTCTTTCCTAAATATCGCCTTAATAATTCTTGGAAGGAGGGTTCTTTGTGAATAATTAAGGGAATAAAAGAATACAGGAATGGAATACTAGAGAATGTCTAGGATCATCCCTTCCCACCAATTCAAACATGGGGACCAGATGGGACATGTGGCATCACATAGAGTAGAATATTTTATGTTATGGTATCATGCACCTATGATATGTGATGTGCATATGGCTCGTCGGAGAGTTCAGTAGGACAAAATATCCAAGAAATGGGAGGATAATTGACCATACCTATATCATTGGGGTATAGGAAGAGAATTATTTCAATCAAGTGACCAAGTGGCCAGGGGTGGCATCACGCCCCAAAGCACGAAATATTTACGCCAAGAATATGTGATGGAGGGGATTAATCAGGTATGAAAAGGTGGGAATAATGCGCCTAGCTAGAGGAATGAGTGCCATCGTGTTCCAAGTGCTCAAATAAGGGATTTGAGCATTCTGTCCAATAGGTAGAAGATCCTTTAGAGGATGATGAGGAGATGTAGGGGCATAGGTGCCCCCTATTTTTGTATGGAGCATGCTATGGGCATGTCGGATGTATTTAGAGTAGTGAACTCCATACACATTTTGATGATGTGATTTTCGATTTTTTTATGTTATGGATGTCTTCTTATGGGAAGAATGTATATATGATGTAAGAGAAATGAAATGGTGGATTATCAATCTCACATTGGCACTACATATATGAGTTCAATTGACTGAATTTCTGGGTTTCCATACATGGTGTCACTATACCAAAGTCTGGCTTCAGATATAATGAACTGATTCTCACCTAGACACCACGTAGGTTGATCAATGATAGTGGGAAATGGAGTGGGTTGTTTATGGAAGATGGAGGAATGATTAAGTGGATCATCCCTAGGGTGATCTGGAGTGATATGGGACTCTATAGGTTCATCAAGTTGTCAAGCGAAAATGGTACTAGAGTCGACACTACTAGATGCACTGGGAGGGTTGGGGAGAATTGCTTCTCCTAAATTCTCGAAAGTGGATTCCCACTTACTCAAAAATTGGGTGTAAATGTAATGGCCACAAGATGTATGTGGTTTGAACTCATGGGTTCTAAGTAAGGGTTATTTAAACCAATTGACTTCAGCATTGATGACATCTTTGGATTCCACAACATATTTATCATGGGTTTGCTACAAAAGGAAATATGCACGATGGTGCATATAGTTCCAAGGATAATCAGGGGTGGTCATGGCTTCCATAATGTCTTCATATAGATGAAATATGGAAGGATAGGAGGAGGAGATACCACATGATGTGTAGGAACTACCTGAAGCATATTCACGAGAGACATGGTTCACAAAAACATTTCCAATAGGAGGGGATGATTGACTAGTAGATAGAATATCTATCGATGTTGAGACTGGGGTATTCAATGAATAGGGCTCAACCAAATCAAAATAGGAAACTCTGAGGGATTCCCCATAAAATGATCCCATGGATGATGATAGGTAGAGAATAGGATCAATGCTATCTGTCATCTCGACATTAGGAGGAGTGATCACAATATGTGGTTGAGGGATCTCTTGTTCTAGCACAACAATGGTAACAAAATCCACAGGCACAGAAGAGGTAGATTCACTATGAGAAGAATCTATTTCACAAAGATATTTACGGGTATCATGAAAATATTAGAGATGAGATTAGTGGTGAGAATAATGGCCAAAATTATCACACAAAGAACAAGGGTGATTTGTGTGTAATGATATGTTTTTCTTGGCTGACTCAGGTAAGGTGACATGGACCTCTGGGATGTTAGATTCAGGAAAGGTATTATCTACCACATCTTTGAGATGAGAGGGTTTAGGAAAATTATTGGTCGCATTCCCAAAAACATCACACAAAGCGCACAGAGGTGTAAGATTTGGAGGCTTAGGAGGAGTTGGAGTTGTTTAGTGTGCCTTGTCTTTAGTTCGCTTTTTCTGGGAAGTCCCCCCCTCACCAAATGGTTTCACAACAGGTTTATATGGTTGATGAGGTTTATTTGGAACTAAACTAAAGAAATGGGAAGGAATAATCAGTTGTACTGGGGTCAAAGCTGTGTAAGGTTTAAGTTGGTCAGGGGTAGTGTTTGTAGGGGGATCAATGTACCAAATAGAGCTCCCCAAGGTAGTGTTGGGTAAACTCAATGTAGCCATGCTAGGGACATAAAAAATTCCAGGTGAGGGGAATAACAAAGTTGTCTAACCTAAAGGATAAAGGTATGGAGGAACTTCTCTTGGATGGTTAAGACCTAGAGGAATGGTTCCTAGTTGGAATGGACTAGGAGGGACACTAACAGAAGGAAGTGATCCTTGGCGAATTATACATGTATTCTTGGTTGAGTTAGGAACAACATGTTGCAGAGGTTTTAGCTATTATATGGGTGGACCAAACCACTTGTGAGAAGCTTGTGATGCTTGCAGCATGTAAACACAAGATGATCTAGGCTCAGAAGGGGTAGGTGGTGGACCATAATAAGAACCAAGAAAATCGGAATCTTTGTACACTATAGGTGAGACATTCGTGAGGGATGAGACAATCGTATTTCTAGTCATCGATGGGATATTAGACTGGGGTGCAGTTTGTGCCTTAGGATCATACTATGTCAATTGATCGATGGTGAAGATATTTTCATTATGTGTAAATAACATCTTACGGAAAACCATAGATGCTACAAATAACATGGAATTGGCGTAAATACGACCCAGAAGGATGTTATAATCCAATGTGGCATCTATGACTTCAATGTCAATAGAGATAGTCTTGCCAGAAATAGTGATAGGATAGTTGTGAATTAATACAAGGTGTTGATATGGATGACCGTCCCATGCACAGAGAGTGATGGTGGATGGGGACAGGTAGGGTGAACCAAGTCACTTCAAAACACTAGTATCCATCATAAAGATGGAGGATCCTTCGTCAATGATAAATCGCTGAAAAATAGTGCTTCTTATGGAGAGTAGTATTTTAAATTCAAAAGATGAAGGAATGGGGGGATGTTCTGATTGAGAAATTCCAAAGAAAACCATACGATCATCAGAAGGATCCACAACAAACAAATAATAGAGAAGAGATTTATGTCGAGATGGGAATGACTAGAGGACTTCTAGCGTTGACATGGTAGCAAGGGTCTATGCGAAGTCATCTACTATGCAATAGTTATGGGTGGCTTTAGCTAAAGAAGAATTTTGACATAATGGACCTTTGAGGATCTTGGCAATAACCTTTGCCTTAGGCTAAGAGATCTGCAAGGTACCATTTGATGATGGAATAGGCTCAGTGGAAACTTAGGGTTGGGACTGAGTCAAATATTTCACAGGTGGCTTGTCATATTGGCGTGATCAAGTCTCAAGGGTGACTTTCTCAGTGTTGAACTCATCAAAATTCATCATAAGAATATGATAATCATGGGTACTATATTGTGGAGGTTGGTGATTTTCCTGACCTTGGGTATCTTTTATAACTAAATATCCTTGGTGAGGAAATGGGTTGGTAAGCATAGTCGGTTAAGTTGAAGCACGAGCAGGAGGAAGTGAAGCCATGGGATATTGTCCTCTAGAGGCAGTTGATATATCTTCCCATACTTGACACAACTGAGGTAAAAGGGGGAAATCATGAGTATAATTTCCATATATGATGCAACATGCACAAGGATAATTCGTATGAAGGGGCTTGTTTTACTTGGGTTGTCTACCATGTTTCTGGGTTGCAGGAATATGTTGATTTCCCTGGGTTGATTAGGTGGTGGATCTTGGTTACCCTCATTACCTTGGGATTGGTGGTTTTGGTTACCTTTCCAATTATTCTTCTTCTTGGGATTGAGGGGATTAGTTGCACTCTATTGAGTATACACTAACCTTAACGAGGAGGTGGTTGTTATGGAATAGGTTGAGAAGGCATGAGAGGTTGAGGCATTGGTGCGGGAGGGGCTGGAGCATTAGAAGGTGCAGAATGAAAATATGGATAAATAGGTTAAGCAACATTTTTCCCTCGCCTTTGTTGATGTGACTAGGGATATGCCTATGAAGTTCTTTGACCTGGAACAAGGGGTTCCTTGTGGAAGGGGATAATTGTAATAGGTACTCGTCCCCCTTGGGGTTGACCATAACTCATAGAAGGTGGCTCATATAGTTCAAGATGAGGGTGTGAAATGGATCGAATGATATTGTCTACATCGTGAGATGTCCCCAGTACATTAGCAACACCAGGTCGAGGAAGATCAGGGAGAATGGTATAAACATAAACTGAATGAGCATAGATCAAGTCATATTTTAAAGCTACTTGTAGTGCATCTTCCTCTGACTAATGGAAGTGTGAGAAGACATCTTTACCTATGGTGGCCAAAATAAATTGAAGAAACTAATAATATAAACATGGTCTTCGAATTAAAAGGCCTTACACATACTCCTCCTTCTGCACCATTCTTGGGCATGGTCAGATAGGCGAGTGGAATAATTTTGATGGAAAAAATTCAAGATTTCAGTATCAGTGTCATAACAGAGGGGTAACTGGAAATATGATAGAAAAGCTTTGGAAAGAGTCACAAAAGTGGAAAGAGTGGTGCTAGGATGATTGACATAAAACTTAGCAGCAACTCCATTATGCGTGCATTGGAATAAACAAAGATATATGGAGTATTCAGTGATGGAATTAAAGGAACACCATATTTGAAATGAGTGAACATGACCAGTGGGATATTCTCTGGTATTCATTTTGAACTTGGGTCTGTCAAAAGTAGTTTTTGTAGGCATAAATCGCTAATATTGGGGTTATGGAGAGGAGGATCGTTGATCAACTGGTAAAAATAAGGGAGATTCAAACCGACCATGAAGGGAAAAAATTGAATAGGAGTTACCATACTAGTTGAGATTCCACTGGTGGTATTACCGGTGATAGGACCTGAGTTACCACTTTTTTTCCCCTCCCCTAAGTTGGTGTCTAACATGGTGGCGATATGAGGTTTAGAAGGTGAAAAATGAAAGGAAGAACATGATATATCAGTAGAATAAAATTCAGAAGGACTCGATAGAGGATTGGGAGGATTAACTCTAACTCGATGGGGAGGATAAATATGTCCTAACAGGAATTGAGTATGAAGGCCTCGAATTCACTCTGAAAAATGCCTAGGGGGCGCAATGATTCCAGGAAAAATATCACACTAATTCCTAAAGGGTGATAGGATAAAAAGAGTAACAAACAACAACAAAACACCTAGTGCATTGGTGCCAAGTGTAAACTAACTATATAATGATGCTACTCTAATACAAGAAAGCATGCCCTATAAAATAAAATGACCTCTATACTATAGGAGATACAAATCCTCAAACAATCCTAAATATATTTTTTTAGGTGACATTCAAAAGAACTTCTTACTTGATGGAATATCATCCCCGCAAGAAGAGTTGTCCAGAGAAATTTGGGGTAAATAACCAACTGCTTCCCACATCCATTCCTATAAGATGTTTTCCTAAGATTGGTCATGACAGTTACCTTCATCCCACATGGGTGGTCAAGTCTTGAGCTTCTTGGTGATCAACCACTACACAAAATTCCCTACCATGGGTTGCGTAGCCCTGAGGAGAACTTCTCAGATGATGACCTATCCTAACCCCCTCTGAATTATGTTTCTAAAGAACTCCGACTTTGCACGGTGGGATGGTGAATGATTGTAATCTCCCTAAAAAATCAAATTATATGTCTTAATGTAAATGATCGATGGGTGTTATTGGAAGACTATCCCATTGATCCTACACCTAACTATACATATTTTTTAGCTTGGATGCCCAAGTGGGATGAATATACGTGTGTTAGATTATGAAATGTGGTGTGTTTCAAGTCTTGGCTTGGTGGTGTAAATGTGTGTGAAAAAATGTGTTTTGTGTATGAGTTAATTGAGAATTTTTTATGATTCCATATGTTTCTGAAATAAAATTTTCAAATACTGTAAATAATGCTGTAAAAAGATAGTAAATTAAAGAACCAATCAAGCACAAACCCCACCAGAAGAAGTATCTTAAATAACTAAAGGAGATGGAACAAATCTACTAAAAAACACACCAAAAGGCCTACAATATCTAATGTCAAAGGGATTGGGATATAAAGTCACTAATCTGTTGAAAATGGTGTAGACAAACAAAAAAAATTAGAGGTGAAATGTATTGCAAAGGATAGGCAAGAAGCTAAAAAACCTAGGAAATGCAAGGGGATCATAAGGGGGAAGGAAAGAGAAAACTCAAAATGAATATAAAAATGGTGAAGAGACCTATCCTAAAGGGTTGAAATAAAGTGGATAAGACCCTTGAAACCAGTGGCTAAAAATGGTGAAACTGGAAACAAAGTTAAAAAGGTTAAACCCTTTGTTAAACGGAGAGGGGGGGTGAATCAGTTTAACGCAGTCATGGTCTTGTAAAAATTTCTTTTACACTTATTTTGTGATCAAATTAATATACAATGGAACAACAATATTAATAAGTGAGCAGTAGGTATTAAGCAGATTAAATATAGAATATCAAGACATAATCATCATGCACATAGACAACAGATATAAGTGGAAACCCATAAGGGAGAAAACCACATCTTATTATTTCTGTGATGCAAAGGCAAGCTCCAACTCCCTCTCACCACTGATTTTCTGTATGCTTCAACCTACCAAAGGCTAGTACCTCAATTCTGCAAGCTACAACAGGCAAGGAAGCTCCAACTCCCATTTATTTTCTGCAGGCTACAACCTACAGGAGGCTCCTACCTCAGCCAGCTACAACTGGACATCTATCAAGCTAAAACTTGATATGGAAGCACCAAATTCCTCACACTACTATGAAAACACATGCTGATTTACCTGGATATCAGCTCTGTTATATTCCTTCTTCACTACTGTCCTCCACTCTTCATATCTTCCTTATATTATCTCTGGATCTTCATAGCTTCTTTTTCTGCTCCTTCTTCTTCTTAATCTTTCTCACTTCTTTCTTCATTCTCTCACCATTCTTATGCATATGATGGTAACATTATTTATAGAGATCACCTCATAACTGTTTGCATTCCACAGGGAATTAAAAATGAACAGTTATGACTCTTTGTCTTCCCCCTTCTCATTTTCTTGTCCAGCACATTCAGAATAATATAACAGAATGTATACATTTGTGTATTACAATGGAGTTTAGCTTTGCCTACGGAGACTTTCCTTTGCATCACATACAATGAAAATAATTATTTACATTTGTGGTTATAACAAATATATTTCAATTCAGCCCTTTCAACTCTTGGTTCGTTGTGGATTTGTCTTTTCTGTTGCTGTCAGAGTCGTTTCAGTTTCTGCTATTACATTCAACATAGTTTAGCATAACTGTCATTTTGGCCTAACTCGACCCAACTGGTGTGTTTCCAATAGTGCCACCATATTCTCCTTTTTTTTTTTACTCTGCCCTTTTCTCTGTGTCGGGTCCTTTCCTGAGCCTTTCTACCCATGTTCATACTTTCCTTTTTGATTTACGTTATAATTCTCCTTTTCTTCTCTGAAACGATTTAACAAAAGAAATCCACATACTTCCAGACTTGAAATTCTTTAGGTTTCAGCTTTGGTCTTCATCGCATCCGCTCTCTTTATCGCACTTCGCACTTCGGCATTCCCATGTGTTTGTGTGATTTTTCTCCTGCCCCGATTGTGATATGCGATGGTAATATCGCATCGCATCGCTTCCTCGCATCACATCACATCAGAACTTCGTGGTATGTAATGGACTTCGCATTGCCAATGTGCGATATAGCGCTGTGCCACCACGTGTCCCTTTGCATCGCCCCGTCGCATCGCAATGCATCTTTGCATCGCATCTCATATTCTCATTGCATCGCATCTCATTGCTATTTCGCGGTATGCTATGAACTTCGCATCGCCGATGTGTGATATTGCACTGTTCCACCATGTGTCCCTTCGCATCGCCACTATCCATCGCATCGCAAATTTTCTCATCCATCCAACGGCTATCGCATTCGCTTGTAATGTCTGTTATATGATCTGATTTCTGCCGATGAGATCATCACCATTGATCTGTCTAGATCTACGGTCCTCGTTGCTGCTGGCACTTCCAATTAATACTCAAGTGCTAGCATAATATCATCTCCGCTTACGATTCTCAAATCTATGGTTTAAACCCCAAATAAACCATATAAAAATTTACTGGCCCACAAATTTATTTCAACATACCGTTTACACCGTCAATCTAATTGCTCATATATCCGACGACTATACTTCTGGGCTTTAGGAAAGCCGGTCCCAGTTCACAGCACTATGGAGGAACTCCTTGGTACGGAATCATCATCTGGCTTGTGCTACCATAGTGAATGACAACCGTTGATCTACGGTCAATGCCCAATGGGCGAGTCAACTACAGAGGCACCCCCTTGGTTTAACTATCAGGCTGTTTGTGCCCCCGCAGTACCATTTATCCCAGATCAATGTTTAACCGTGCTCATAAGATGCATTGTTCAACTCTGTGACACCAGTCCCACACCTTTCGTTAACCTATGCACAAATTCTGATGCGAACATCGTTAGATATTTTCCTCCTTTGATGGGATGGCTATCGCATAAAATTGAGCGTGAAACCTTATCTTTTCAAACTAACGCGAAATAGTTGGTATTTCTTTGCGACGTGTCACTTCCGGAGGTCTATCACGTTCATTTCAGCTTTTACCACTTACCACTTTGGACGCATGCGAATACCACCGTCGGTTCATGAAACCACTCACACTATTTATGAACACCTATTTCAATCGTATCCACTTGTTTCTTCGTACATTCCGCATTTCGCCTTTCGATTTCATTCGTTGATCCTTCAGATCGAACGATTGTTGTGCTTTCATTTCATTATGTTTCACTGTTCCCTAAGTTATGCTGATAACCAAAGATTTCTGCTTCTGCCACTATTTCATTGAATGTTACACTTCTTGAACACACAGTCTCATAACTTCCCTTTGAATTTTCCTGATTCATCTGCATACATATATATTGTGCCAAACCCTGATTTTCACTCGAGTTAAAACTGAATCAAGCATTCAATCAATGAATTTGGAACCTATTCTCTGTATTAACAATAAATATTTACATAAGAGTTCTTTTCTATCCTAATATTCTAATCAGTGGCCTTTCTATCTAATTTTCTCATAGACTTACAAAGAAAAACCCTAACTATTCAAAAAAACTTCTTCGTGTCTAAACCCTCCTCTTGTAGCCTCTACCACTTTACTTTCTTTCTTTGCAACAATCTGTTCTGAATCTGATCTGCTCTCTTGTCTTGGTGCTTCTCCTTTGTTCTCCTTTGCCATCAATAACAATATTTCCAACAAAAAACCCTTCCCAGTACACAAACAACACTCTCGGAAATTTTGGAAAAAATTTGAAATTTTTCTGAATTTTTTTCAAAATGGAGGTACTGACTTGAAACAAGTGGAAATAATTTTTTTTGGGAAAAATAAATTTTTTTGGAGCTTAGTGCGTAGATCTAGGGATAAAAAGTGTGATTTACTACCAAGAATTTTAGTTCTCAGATCTTGCACAGATGTTGCAATCTCTTTTTGAGCCGGTACCTCTGGTCTGCAAAAAAGACCAGAAAACCACTAGAATTTGAAAATTTGACAAAAAAAATGGAAGAAAAGCTATAAATAGAAATGATATGCTAAAAATAGCTATAGGAAACACTTAAATCATTGAATCTGCAATCACCCAGGAAACTAAATGTTTACACTAGTGGAGTCGTCATTTTTTATCATGAAATTAAGGTGTGCTAAAAGTATATCACTTAAGTGACCCGTGACTAATGACCCTAACAACAATTGTGGCTACTTATACTTCATACCTGCAATAAAAATGTGATAAAAACCTGCAAAAAAATAGACGTATGCAATCTAAAATGATAAAAAACAAAATAAATCCAAAGTAATAACCTAATTATGGAAAATACTTTGAAAGAATAAATCTTTTATTAATAGCACTAGGTGAATGAGATTTACAAAAGGGTCATAAATCTCCCTCTGTGGGATGGTTCCTTTGATGTCATTACACTTAAGTATTATATCTTCCTCTCTCAATATGTAAAAACCCAAAAATTGTGTAGAACTCTAGTGGGAGCTCAAAATATGGACACAATAATAGTGAAGATGATAATGATCATGGTGAAAAATGAATGAAAAAACCCTCTTATTTATAAGTATTGGGTTGATCTGAAAAATGGAGAAAAATAAAATATTATTGACCAAAATCTAGATCTAACCATTAGGAATACTTTATTATATATTTGGAGAGGGAAATATATTCAAAATGGTCAAATATATTTATTTATAAATAATTAACAAATAAAATGATTTACTAAGTATTTCTCTAATAATAGTAAAGGTGTGAAAATGAAATAATTATTAAATAATGATTTAATAATTATTCTAAGAATGGAATTAAGGAAAAATAAATAAATAGTGATTTATTTAATTATTCATAGGTGATTTAGTCAAATGTGACAAAGAATAATTATTAAACAATGATTTAATAATTATGCCTAGAAAAAAGTAAATAAATAATGGTTTATTTATTTATTATCACGGGTTTTTTTATTTTAATTAGAAATAACTTAATAAAATGGTTTATTAAACTATTTTCTATAGTGAAAGTGATTTTACTATGGTAAAATTAAACTTACATGGTGTATTTCGATCTGCCTAATTAGAAATGGCTCGGTGGTCATTTTTTGGTTATAACAATTAGGAAAACATACTATTAGAACATGGGAAGAAATGAAAAATGCATTCCTAGAAAAATATAAGGATTATTGTATGCCCCATAACCTTAAGGATGAAGTCTTTAAAATGATTTAGAAAGAGGATGAAAGTCTTGAAGCTTTAGATGAAATATTTTCCTATAACATTAAAAGGGCTAAGATGTATAATTTAGATGATGAAGCACTATAAGCTCTTTTGCTAAAATATACTAGAGATGAGTGGATTGACCTCCTCAATTTAATAGTAAAAGGTTATGTTTCTCAACTTTAATTTGGAGAAGTCTTCGATCTGTGTAAACGTACTTCAAGGGGTAGAGTTGAACTGGTAAAAATCCAAGAGATCATGTTACGTCTAGAATAAATAAATATGCAACTGGAACCGTAACTAGAGCTAAAATATGAAATTTTCTTGAAAATTTCAAAATAGATATTCTAGGGAGTCTTAGTGAACAACTAGTTACTCTTGAGATACAAAACAAGAAAAATGCCAAGAATGTTGCATTATCTATCTTCTGTCCCAGATGTAGGAAGAAACATGTCTTGAGAGAATTTCCCCTTGATAGTATAGAAATTTGTGGCATATGTATTGAAAATCATAATACAAAGGAATTTACTTTGATACATATTCTTAAATTTTTCTTTCAAGATGATCTAGAATAAGGCAGATTGATTCTCTTTATTTTGTTGCTAAAATACCATGGGAAAATCAACAACCAAATATGACAATGTTTCAATACTCAATCATATGCACAACCACAAAAAAATTGGACTGCACCTATGCCTTGGCAACCTTGACCCTGACAATCTCTAAATCCATCTTAGGCACAAGGTTGGAAAAATTCTTATGGAAAATGTCCTCAATATCCTCGATCCCAACAACCATTTCCTTCTTTTCCAACACAATACTATCCTCCTCAACTCACTCAACCTCCTGAATTTCAAAATCCAAATCAGCAACTTTTATTACCATTTCCTCAAAATAAAATCAAATTCCGGCTCAACCACTCCCTAATCCAAATGATAAAATCAACAAGTTGTTTATAATGTTGAAGGAAAAAAATTTGAAGCTTGTATAATAACCCCATTAGGTACTAATGATGTCCAACTTAGATCTGGTAGGGTTTTCCAAAAGAAGTCACCAATAATTGTCATCCAAAAATCTAAAGAGGATGAGGTTGATGAAAAATATGCAAATATTGATCAAGAAAATATTCCTCTAACGGAAAATATTCCTATACAATAAAAGGATGGATAAATAAAATAAGCTCCTACGGTTCCTCTAGTAGAACCTTATATTTATTTACAGGAGCCACCTTTTCCTGAAAGACTTAAAATTGATAACGGAGTAGAAAGTAACATTTTTTTACCATACTATGATATGCTAGATGAACTTAAGAATATTTTCATTAAAATTACTTTACTCCAAGCCATAAAGGAAATACCAATATTTTAAAAGATTCTCAAGGAGGTATGCATTAGGAAACCTTTAAGAAAAACAAAATATATTAAAAAGATACAGTTGGTAGGAAAAATTGTTGATATTATGATAAGGAAACCTATTGCTCAAAAACATCTAGATCTAGGTATCACATTGTAAAAATCCACATCAATGGTATTGAGATTCCGAACACTTAGATTGATCTAGGAGCAACCATTAACATCATGAGTAAACAAACAATGTAGCTACCAAAGTTTTACAATATTCAATATACTCCAACATTATTACAATTAGAAGATAAATATGTTATTAAATGAGGTGGTGTATTGGAATATGTGTATGTCTATCTATATTCTTGGGCATATCCTATAGAATTTATGATTTTAACCCCCAGGAATAATTTAGGAGGTCGTCCATTGATCCTTGGTAGACCTTGGCTGGATACATTTTATGCATTCATAAGTTGTAAATATGGTGATATGTATATATCTGATGGAAGTTACACTAAAAAATTCACATTTTATCCTCCTAAAAATACAATAACTAAAGTAGAAAGTGAAATATGGATAGACGATGATGATAAATACTTTGATAATATGCAACCAGTTTATACTCTTTCACAATTAGATGAAGAAAATCAATTCATAAATTTAATTAATAATAATGATTCTTCTTCTTACGAGGACAAAGATAAATTTTTTCAAGAAAAAATTAATATTCAATATCTATCATCTTATCAAATGGCTTTACTTTTATGGAAAAGTTTGGAAATTGTCAAATACAATTTTTTCCAAGAAAAACATTAAATATTAACAATAAATTGGAAGAATTTCAAAAGAGAAAATTAATAAAGATGCTACAAAAACATTCCTCTGCTTATGCATGGGAATATACTGATATTAAATGGATAGATCCTAAAACTTGTACGTATCATATTTATATCCAGGAAAATGTCAAACTAGTTAGACAACCTCAGCAGAGAATGAATCTGAATCTCAGATAAATTGTTAAAGAGGAATTAAAAAATATTTTGAATTTTAATTTCATTTATCTGATATCATATAGTCAATGGGTGTCACCTTTAGTTATTTTTCCAAATAATAATATAAAATGGAGAGTATGCATTGATCACAGAGAATTAAACAAAGCCACATTGAAAGGTAATTTTCCACAACCTTTTATAGATCATGTATTTGATACCTTGGAGGGAAAGAAGTAATTTTCAGTTTTAGATGGTGTTAGTGGATATAATTAAATCGAACCAGTACCATAAGATCAAGAAATATCCTTGGGGAAGATAAGCCTATAGGGTAATTCCTTTTGGATTACGTAATGCACCTTCCACATTTTAGAGAGAATTTTTAGGTATCTTTTTTTATCCAATTCATGATTGTGTGGAAGCATACATGGATGAATTGACTGTGTATGGAGATACTTTCAAGGAAGCTATGGAAAATTTAGAAAACATTATTATTACATGTGAAGAAACAAACCTTTCATTAGGCCATGAGAAATGTTTTATGATGTTCAATGAAGGGATTGTTTTAGGCCACCATATTTCAGGTAATTTAATTAAAGTGGATACATCTAAAGTAAAAGTTATTTCTAAAATTTAAATTCTATTTTTCAAAGAGATGTTATAATTTTTCTTGGATTTACAGGATATTATATGCGATTCATTAAAAAAATCAGAAAAATATCCTTTCCACTTTTCAAAATTCTTACAAAAGATTGTGAATTTGCATGGAACTTAGATTTTCAAAAAGTATTTGAAACATGGACACAAAGAATTATTGAAGCACCAATTCTAAGAGGACCTAATTGGTCTCTCCCTTTTCATATTTCTACTGATGATTCAGATACATCTATAGGAGATATACTCGGACAAAAATATTTATCTCCTTTTTCTATCTATTATACAAGTAAAAAGCTAACTCCAACAGAGTTGAATTATACTGTGACTGAAATGGAGTTTTTATTTGTTGTGCATGCCATTAATAAGTTTCGTCATTACACCATTGGTTATGAAGCTTTTATTCATACATATCATTCTTACATTATATATTTAATGAAAAAACCAATTACTAATGGAAGAATTAAAAGATGGATATCATTATTACAGGAACTCAACATTACTATTCTTGATAGAGAAAGGAAATAAAACATAATTGTTGATTTTATTTCTAGAATGGGAAATAATAATGATGATGTTCCTATAGAATATCATTTTCTTGATGATTTTATTTTGATGTATCTAGTAAATTACTTGGTTTGTAGATATTTCCAATTATTTAGCTACGGGAAACTTAACACCACAACTGTTAGCGAGATCTAAGAAAAATATTATCAAAATAAATTCACCTTATTCTTAAATAGCTGGGTAATTATACAAAAATGGACCTGATATGATCATTCTAACGTTTGTTCGAGAAGATGAAGTACCAGATATTCAGAAAGCTTGTCATGATGAGCCACGTAGAGGACATTTTACTATAAAAAAAAAAAAACTTCTTACAAAATCTTTCTTTTGGGATATTATTTGCCATCTATTTTCAAAGTTGCCAAGGAATATGTCAAAATATGTGATAGTTGTCAAAGAATGGGAAAAGTTGTACCATCAAATGAAATTCCTCTACAGCCATAAGTACTTGTGGAACCTTTGGAAAAATGGGCTTTAGATTTTTTTGGACAAATAAATCCTCCATATAAATAGAAGGTACATACTTGTTTTCACAAACTATGTAACAAAATGGGTAGAAGATAAACCCTTTTTATTTGCAACTGAAAATGTTGTAGTTACATTTCTTTTTGAGGATATATTTACTCATTTTCATGTCCCAAGAGAAATTGTAATAGGTCAAGGTACCCAATTCACATCCAAGTTGGTGCAAAAGATCATGGATGAGTATAAAATGAAGCACTATAAGTATACTCCATATCATCCATAAGCTAATGAACAAGTGGAATCTACTAGCAAATTACTTGAAGCAAGTCTTACCACTATTGTGCATTTGCATAGAAAATATTGGTGAGAAAGACTTCCAGAAGCACTATGGGCATATCGAAACACATGGAGAAACATAACTGAACGTACTCCTTATGAGATTCTTCATGGGCAGATATTTTTTCTTACAATTGAATTCCAAGTGGAGACCTACAAAATAACTGCTAAATTGAGCTATCAAAATCTCAAAAGAAAATACTAGCGCAATTGAATGAGCTAGATGAAATATGATAAGATGTCATTCAAAGAACTAGCATAGTGCAACAACAAAGATCAAATGGCATTATAAGTTTATAATAGCTAAAAATTTCAAACAAGGTGTTTGGGATCTTATTTTGTATTCCAAATTCAAATATTTTCAAGGAAATTTTCAAACTCATTGGCCCGGGCCCTTATGAGATTGATACTATTTTTTATAATGGATGAGTAAAAAAAAAAAAATATTTTTGATGAAAAAATTAATTTCCTTGTTAGTGGTCACATATTAAGACTATATCATAAACCATTATCAATGGAATAATTTTTCAAATTTAAGTTGGTCAAGAAAGGAGATTCTTCTCCTCACTTTCCAACTTAATTATAATTTGTTTCTAATAAAATAATGATAATAATAATAATAATAAGAGTATGAATATGAAAAATGACTATACTGACATTTTTATACAGAAAATCTAAACTGAAAACCAAGATCTGTTGGTGGTTTAGATTTTCAAAATTCCCTCTTTCTTGTCCCTATTTCTTTCTATCCTTATTTTTCTAACAAATGGGAGGTGGAATGCTATATTTCTAAAGATAAATATTTTCACTGGCCACCAAAAGCAGAAACAACAATAATGAAGTCTTCTCCTGATGAGACAAATAAAATCTGAGAAATTTTCAGTAGAAAACATAATTCATATCATTTTGCAGTCGATCTTCAATACTGTTTTCAAATTTGAATTCTACAACAAAATAATATCAAGGAAATCACAAAAACAAAGGTATGTAAGAATGCAAAAATTATATTTCATATAGGATTTTAGGTTTTAATTCATGGATGATTGTATTTAAAGTTAAAGACCTTATAAAATTTCTATCACACTCATGCTCGTTTTACCCTAACCCCTCATTATTACTCTACTAGTCACATCAGTCCAATCATAATCAAATACATTATGTCACTCCTCTGAAATGAGATCTTGGAAATTATGGGAAGGTACAGTCTGATCATAACATAACTTCTCTCATAAAGCGCCTTATTTCACCATCATTTACCTTTGTTTCATATTCATTCTACTCACTTCCTATTCACATTTCTCTTATTCTCTTTCTCAAACCTCCATTATCCCTGTCGAAGTGAAAAAATCAAAAGGAAAAGACTTCTTATCACCATGGGAATGCTTGTTTACTATGAACCAAATGGAGTAAAAATGCTTCAGGCATATACAAAGGTGAAAAAACAATTGCAGCAAGTAGGATGGCTTCATGTTTTTTGATAAATTCAATGGCCATGAGACAGAGGTTACCAAAGCCTTTGCTCGAGTGTTAGATGAGGTGGAACCATAGATAGAATACATCAATATTATTCTCACAAATTTTGTTGTAGAAGAAGCTACAGGATTACCCAGAAATGGGGAGAGTACGTTTAAGAATAGGAAAATAAAAAATATTTACTGAGTACCTTTCCTCAAAGATCCATGTATGGATTTATCCATTTTCAAAATCTGAATTCTAGTCATTACATTAAAAGTGAAATGGAGAAATTTGTTTCTAGTTATTCAAAAAATTGTAAGTTGTGAAGGTAGATGTGGAACTATGTTTTCCTACCATGTTAGGCGCATGATGAATTTTTTTTACGGGAATGAGATTTATTTTCCTTAATTTTTTCTTCAAAGTCTTAGAAAAATGAAATTTATCATACAGAGAGAGTCTATGTCCATTGATAACTCTCTTTATACTCACGAACTCATCAAAATCCTTGTAGAATCACATTTGGAAGCTAGGGGAGATAGTTGGCAAGATTTCTTAGACAAAAAAAAAATTGTAGAAGTCCAAGAGGATGAAACAAGTGGTAGGTTTAAAATAAGTTGATGAAAGTAAAACCATAACTTTGAAAAGGAGAAAATTGAAGAAGAAATTAAATATTAGAATGTGAAAAAAACACCAGAGTACCCATTTGAAGATGATACCCCACTTTCCCAATATTTTGAGAAATATAAATACATAAATGATAAAGAAAATCTTAGAATAAATAAAGCTAGCTCAAGCCTAAAGTTTCCTAAAGAAAAGAATAAATAAGATATTACTAAAACAAAAGACAAGACACTAGAATATCATAAGTAAAATTGAGGAGAAGAAAAATAATGTCAATAGTTTCAGGTACACAGTCTCCGGAAATGATTGATATTGAAAAATAAGGGTATAGAACACCACCTCACATATTCAACCCAACAAGAACAACTCCAGAGATTGAACCTGTCCAATAAGAAATTTATTATTATATATAATCCTTGGAACAAAGGGAACAAGATAAGGAAAAATTCTCTCAATATGAAATGGGTGAAATTTCAGTGACAAAACAAACTCGAGAACAAGAATATGGGGTTGAAGAAGCTTTGAAAGAAGACATATATGAGATGGAGGTTCTTAACAAACACCTAACACATGAAAGGGAAGCATCAAAAGTTTAGAATGAGCTACTTAGAACCCAAAATGATAATATTCTTCTACACCTTCGTCATTGGTATAAGAATAATTAGAAACTTAAGGTTAAAAACAAGTTTCTTAAGAATACAATATGAGGATTAAAAAGCATAATTATGAAGAAGTAACCAAGGGCCACTTTCATCATTAAGAAGAAAAAGGAAAGAACTAGTCTAGATGTGCTTGCAGAGGCTTCAGAAATCATACATTAAAGGAGAAAAGATGACCAATTTTGAATTTTTGGTGTATGAAGACATGCAAAACATTTTTATGTGGGGGAATGTTGAAGTCTGAAATTGTTTCCTTTTTTACTATCCTTTTACCATCTCCTTTCACCTATTTTTCACCATTTTATAACAATATCATCTTCCTCATGGTCAAATTAAAATTATAAAAAGGTATTTATCATCCATGTTTAGAATCTCTTGTTCTTTTTTAATTATAACGAAAAAATTCTTACAGTAACAAAATCATAAACTTTATACAGCTAATATTGAATTCCACAGTGATATTCATGGTTAGATAGGTTTCAGTACTTCAACAAGAGCATGAGGAGTATTTATAGATGAAAAATATCCACCATATGGATTAAAATATATCAACATGACTTGGCAGGCTATGAGTATTTAGAAATCTAAGAGTCAACCTCAGATTCAAACTTTGAGAATGTCATGTAACGATTAAGTAAAGGAAACAGAAGAATAGAATGGCATCAAGAAAGCATGTTAAAGACCTGATCAATTGTTAGGATATGGATCTAAATGAATCTCCTATGAAATTCTCTTTCAATATCAAGTAATATAGAAATCCAGTTCTAAACTAAATATATTTTGTAGATGTCGAACTATCTCATTTCATGTCCGCATAGGACTCTTAAAATTGTTTTATGAAATTTGTATAAATGTTTTAAGCCGAGAATTCAACAAATTTCGAATATTAAGTTCCTAAGCGTTTTATCATCGATAATGGTGATACTTTGTTCGAGATTAATATAATTTGTATGTTCTCAATGTGTGCATGAGATATTTTTTGATTGATAGTTGAGCTGCGATCACAGGAGGGCCCTCTGTCAAGCTGTGAGGTTTTTTTTGTGGTTTTGCTTTGCATTTCTGACTAGCATATAGAATTATAGTTTCTTTTGATAATTTTCTTAATTGATTTTCATCATAGTTACATTTTGATCATTGTCATTTTTATTTCAGAGTACTCATAAAAAGGAAAACACCAAAAAGTTCTGATTCTTGAATGCATTTTATTTCTAGCACTTAAATACTTCATAGCCTAAGTCTATTTCTTAGATGATGATATAAATATTATTTATGGGTTATATGTGCACATAGGTAATCACTCTAGAGTTATAAGTTTTCAATTTCATTTTTCTTCTGCAAATAGAAATTAGATCTTTTTTATTGCCATTTCTCTTTGATGCAACTAGTATAGAATTTCCTTATTGAAATTCAGTATACAAGTTTGTTTCTGCAAAATAGTGTGTAATTCCTCCAGTTTTGCAAAATAGAATTAGACTATTTTTCTTGAAATTGGGTTTCTATAATTTCCTTTCATGGAATTAGAAGTAAGTTTTAATTCTGCAATTCAGATAGATTTTCAAATTCTGCAAAGTAGTGAATTTAAATTTATTTAGTTAGGATTTGATATAATTTTAAATTGAAATAAAATGTTCATAATTATTCTTTAAAATACATTAAAAAACATTCTTACTTAGGATTAATTCATTTTTAGAATTAATCAATTCACAGAAAGAATGCTAGCATATATAGTGCACATACACTTCATAAGTGCACAAATCCTGGTTGAAAATTAATGAATTAATTTAAGAATAATTAGATTAATCAATATAGCACAAGCATGTAATGATCATGTGCAGTGTGTTACCTTTGACATGGAAACAATATGAAGGAACCCTGTAAATATTAAACACTAATAGACTTGCAACTATTACATAGTCACAAATGACACACAAGACCAAATGAAACTCCAAATTGTAATAGTGGGGAAACACTCATTCGACCAAGTTTAACAAGCACAATACTATAAATCCATACCAAACTAGACTATCACTCTAGATCACCACTCTGAAACATATCAATAGTATGAACATTAGGATTAATTAATAAAAGTGCAAACTAGTAACACCATTATAAACCATCAACATAAAATGAATTAACCCATATTTTAATGTAATACATTTAAATAAATGTGATATTATAACAAAGTTTGAACAAAATATGACTAAAAAAGACAAAAATGGTTTCTGCAAACAATAATTTATATTTACAAAATATTATAGCAATTTCTCCACCAATTGTTCACATATATATTAGCAGGAAAGGAAAAATATCTAGAGTTACATACACCAATTTATTAGGCTCTCCATCCATGCATGATAATAGTAAGCAAGATTAAAAACTAGACCATAATTTTTTTTTAACAAATTTGTATTATTAATGACTAAACCCATTACACTAATGTTGTGAAGCAGTTACATAATAAACTATGGCTCCTAGATTA
The DNA here is from genome assembly GCA_034641835.2 of Pinus albicaulis. Classification (NCBI taxonomy): domain Eukaryota; kingdom Viridiplantae; phylum Streptophyta; class Pinopsida; order Pinales; family Pinaceae; genus Pinus; species Pinus albicaulis. The sequence continues at coordinate 525,792,236 of CM076580.1, forward strand.
CATCAAAACAACATAGGTATAGATATTGACTCTAGAATCGACTTGTAAACTCTTATGATCAATGACCAACCCCTCCTTTACCTTTGCTAGGCCATCCTATATTTATTTCGAAGACTCTTGAATCCTCCTTCCCTCCTACCCATTTAGCCCAATTGTCCTAGAATCCGTTGAGATATTTCCTTTAATTCCCCCTTAGCTGTCCCATGTATGGCATAATTGTCCAAAATATCTCCTACCCTATTCAGCTCCACTCCACCTCATCTTCCCTTCTCCAAAATATCTCCAAATTTCTACTAACCATGATCCCCATTTTCAGCTCCTTTTCCTGTAAGATCATAATGGTGGATATTCTCTACACACATGATTCTCTCCAAGCTACCATTGTCCTACTACTACAGGACGTCCATATTCATCACACCCCATCCACTGTGTCAGCCTTGTTCTACATTATTATTCCTACACCAACCCTCTATTGTGCTCTACTGTGTCTTTTATATTCTCTGCATTCCTTTTGCGCGATCCCATTGTGCAAACAATTTCCAACAAAATTATGGGATCCAACACATTTTCTCTATTATCATTACCTTCTTGGACAAATACCCAGTAAATGGCTACCTCTGATAATGAGAGGTGGAGGTTATATTCCTTATTATGGTTAAGGGGGATAATCATTGGTACCATTGATAATATGTCCTTTAAGGCATCAAATTATTTTTGAGCTTCTTCATTCCACTGGAAGGGGATGTCCTGACGAAGAAGGCATAATAATTCTTGCATGCAAGTTGCATAATCAAGGAGAAAGCATCGTATGAAGCTAGACTTACCTTGTAATATTTTTAATCTCTTTAAATTTTTCATTGATGGGATTTCTCAAATGGCTTGGACCTTGAGAGGGTCAACCTTCATACCTTTTTGGGGAACTATGAATCCCAATAATATTCATATGTTAATGAAAAAGAAACACTTGAGGGGGTTAACGTGAAGGTTGTATTGTCGACACATTTGAAACACTAGGCAGAGATATTCCAAACGGTCTGGTCACTTTCTCCAACAGACTATAAGGTAACCCAAATATGATAGGATTAGATGAGCTAGGTCGTGAAAGATATAATTCATGGTCCTCCATAAGGTGACACCAAAATTTTTAAGGGCGAAGGGAATGACACAATTGGTGAAAGTACCCCATGGAGTAGTGAATATCATTTTATATTGATCCATGTGGCATATTTAAATTTAATTATATCATGAGAAGTCATACATGAAGGACATGGCTTTGTCCCCGACACATGAATTAATCACTGGGTCAATAAAGGGTATAGGATAGTTTTCTTCGGGACATGATTTGTTCAAATATATGAAGTCAGTACAAAATTGAATGGTTTTATGTTTTTTCATGATAGGTAGAGGGTTAGAAACCCATGATGTGCAGGCAATTGGGTAGATTAAACTAGGTTTGTGGAGCTTGTCAATTTCTTGCCTAATTTCTTCCACCTTGGAAGGGCGGAGTTGCAGACGCCTTTTCTCAATTGGGTAGGCATCTGACCATGTGTCAATGTGTTTCTCCATAATGGTAGGACTGATACCCAACATTTGAGAATATGACCACGCAAAAATATCCCTATATTATTGGAATATGTCTTTATAAGAAGCAACTTCATTGAGAGAACAAGTTGTCCGCAACGAAATTTCCTTGACTATGTCGGGTTTGGTGTAGATATATACCTTGATTTTGAGTGAGATATTTCGACATGTTCCCTTCCTAAATTGTGTTTGGCTCAAGGATGGGATCTTTAAATTATTCTACCTATCTTGGTGATAAAAAAATCCTTTGTCTCTATTTATTTTTGGGTAGCATCGGATGTGGTCTAGATCCAAATCTTTTTGGAAGGGGCTAGAACACATGAGATCTCCAAGACCCATAAGTATTTTGGAGAAATTCCACCTATAGGTTAAGATATTCAAATAATTAATTATTTTAATGGGGACCCTAAGTCTAACAAAGGGAAATTAAATAATTAAAGTGAATTAATTTCAACCTGTGGGTGAGAATGTTCTAAGTAACAAGGATAAAGTATTTTCTAATCTTAGCTATCGATTAGAGATTAGATCATGGTCGTTGATTCGTCAACTAGAAAATTATTAAAGGAAGGCTTGGTATTAGTTGGAGAAGACACACAGAGTAGCAGCACTTGAGGTAAGTCAAAATTTTTGGGCATAGTTTTATGAGAATTTCAGAGTGAGCTTGCAGTGTAGTGAGGGGAAGTTCGGCAACACAATTTTTATCCAAGGGATAGAATACAGTAGTAGAGAGGCATATTAGCATCAGAGAGGAAACACAGGCCCAGGACAGTTGATGTAGAGCCAATAGGGCTCAAAGAGAGGGACACAGATCCAGAGAGGGTGACGCAGTCACTTAGACAGTTGCGCTGGTGTTTTTGTGGGGAATATCTAGCAGACATCCATATTTTTTATTTATGAACCAGGAAGGCTCATGGAGAGGATGATGCAACTATTGGAGAATGTCCATATTCTAGATTTTTGTATCCATTTTTTAGCAACACTTGGGACTGCACAATCACCTGTAGAGTTTCTTCATCCAATTGTTGGATCTCCCATAATATCTATCTCCAGATAGAGGTGTTTATGCCAAGGATTTTATTTTTTGGGTGAGCCACATTGGCACCCTAGTTTTTATTCAGAAATATTCTTAATAATAAAACCCTTAAGAGTTGTTGCAGCGGTTTTCCTGCATTGGGGTTTTCCAGGGACATTTTTCTGAAAAAATTGTGTGCCCTTTGTTTGCATGATTGTTTGTTCTTCAGTACTTGATATGTATAATTATGCAGGATGTAGTGTATTTAGTTTAATTTGTTCCTGAATTATTGAGAAAATAACATGTTAAGTTAAATCAACCAAGTAGGAGAAATCAAATTTACTGTAGTAGGATTTCTGTTTAGAAGATTCAAAATTTTTCACATAGTATTATAGAATTTGCAGATTAGGAAGAGTTGAAGCCATCAGTAGAAGATTGAAGAATTTTTTTTGCAAGAAGGTAGCTATCCTGAGAGATAACGTAGATTCAAAGAGAGGTAAGAAAGGGTGACACAGTTACCTCTCGGGCTCACGCATAGCCTGCGTCAACCAGGAGAGGTGATGTTTTAGTTGTAGTTGTGCCAACGTAGTGTTTGCTGGGCCAACGTAGGGGTTTCGAGCCACCCTCATTCCAATTTTCATGGCTAGAAGTGCACATCATTTTTCTTCAGTATTTTATGGTGGGGCATTATTTCTGTTAGTGCAGAAAAATGTCTAGTGAGGTGTGGAAAAGTAAGGGGAAGCGGTTCCTCAGCAGAATTCTTGCCAAGGAGTCTAGATCCAGTGTTGATCAATAGTAAAGAGTTTTTGGAGAGGGTTGATTTGACATTAGCTGGCAAAGGATTTTCGAGAGGGAAATCGTATTTTAGAGGGAGAGGGTTCTTTAGAGAGTTTCTTGTGTTGAGAAATGCAAATCTGAGTTTTATTAGGGAAACAAAAAAAGAGAGAGAATTGAACTAGTTCGACACCTTTTCAGTTGAGCAGAGATGGCCCCACATGGATTGAGGGATCAAGACAGGTTTAATGGAGAATCCAACTTTGTCATTTCAAAGGCAAAAATCTTGTTAGTACTGGACGAGCATCGTTTCAAGCATGTTGCCGAGAGTGCAGTTTTTTTTCCTTTGGATGTTGATCCATTGAAGAAGTATGAATAAGCTCAAGCGAAGGATAAGCGATTGATCATAGAAGGAGTCAAGGATCATGTGGTCCCACACATTGCTGAGAAGGAAAAGACACATGAGATGTGGACTTCTTTGACCACATTGTATCAAGGGCCTTCTTTTCAGAGCAAGATGATTCTTGAGAATCAACTCTAATTATTCCACACGCTGAAGGGAAAAGAGATCGACCCCTTCCTCATTAAATCGAAGGTGATCCGTGATCATTTGGTTACTGTGGGGTCCACAATTGATGAAGTTATTATGGTGAGTACTGCTCTGAATGCAATTTCTGATAAGTGGTAGAACATTGTCCAAGGAATTTTGGGTAGAGAATCTCTTCCAAGTTGGGAAAACATGTGGGAAACTCTTTGACGAGAAGAGATCAGGAGGATGACAAAGGTGAGCATGAGTAGAGGAGGATATCAAGATCAAGAAGGAGTAGGAGGAAGATGTGACTCTTGCATCTAAGGGGAAAAATGGCCAGCAAAGGATGAAGAAGAAATACCTTTCAAAGGTCAAGTGCTTCAGGTGTGGTGAACTAGTACATTTCACCATAAAATTCTCTCAGAAGAAGAAGGGTGAAGACAAGTATGATTCAAAGGCTATCGCATCTAAGGATGATGACGAAGATGATGACGATGTGGCCATGAGTGCTCATGTGCCTCAAGAGAAGAGTTGGGGTGAAATTTATCTGTATTTATTTTGAACTGCAGTAAAGGGGCAAGATCCTTGAGGTGAACAAACTCTTGGATCACATACGCACTTCCAAAGCCCTTAATGACAGTAACAGAATGACCGAAGTTAGTTTTTGTGAGAGATGATGGAGAAACATTGGCATGGATAGAATGCTAAGTACTAGAGCGGCGTAGAGGAAAGGAAACAACAACATAGCAGTGGCGAAAAGTTTGATGGAATTCAAGAGAGTAGAGGCAGTGGTTACACATTGTAGAGTAGTAGCAACGTAGAGGAACTAGAGTGTCAGCGTAGATTAGCAGCAGATGGTTCTTCAATATCGAGGTGCACCCAAACTGACTTGTATGTCATGTTTTGGGTGCATTTTTTAGTTTCTTACTTCCCAGAAACTGAGTTGCAGTGTAGCATTTAGCAGTGGCTGTGATATGGGAAACATGATGCAAAATTTGACAGGGTGTTGCAGTACATATGAGGCAGTGTCAGTGGAAGTGACATCGGTAGCAGTGTAGATAGTAGCAGCGCAGTATATGAGGGGCAGTAGCCGAGCATTAACAATGCATAGGATGGATGTCATGGATCAGAGTGATGCTTCAGGTTGAAGTGTTGGTAGATCACATTCCTCACTAAGAGGGAGTATTGATTTTTTGGTAGCATTGGATGTGCTCTAGCTCTGAAATGTTGTGGAGGGGATAGAACACATGAGACCTCCAAGGCCCAGAAATAATTTGGATAAATTGCACATGGAGCTTAATTTATTCAAATAATTAATTTTTTTAATGGGGACCCTAATTCTAACCTAGGTAAATTAAATAATTAAAGTGAATTAATTTAAACATGTGGGTGAGAATGTTCTAAGTAACAAGGATAAAGTATTTTCTAATATTAGCCATCGATTATATATTAGATCACAACCGTTGATTCTTCAATTGGAAAAGTATTAAAGGAAGGATTAGGATCAGTTGGACAAGACACACATAGTAGAAGCACTTTAGCTAAGTTGAAATTCTTGGGCATGGTTTGCTGAGGATTTCAGAGTCAGCTTGCAGTGAAGTGAGGGGCAGTTTGGTAGTGGGATTTTTATCCAAGGCCGTGAATACAATAGTAGAGAGGAAAATCAACTCTACAGAGGTAGTGAAAGCCCAAGAGGGGTGACGCAGAGCCAACAGGACTCACAGAGAGGGACGCCGAGCTAGAGAGGGTGACGCAATCACTAAGAGAGATGCACTGTGGTTTCTATGGGGTAGATCGAGAAGCCATTCAAAATTTTAATTTTTGAGCCAGGAAGGCCCACAAAGAGGGTGACATAGCTCCTGGAGAAGGTGACCCAGTCTAGCTTGTTGTATCCATCGCTCAACAACACTGGGGCTACGCAATCACCTGCGGGGTTTCTTCATCTAGTTTTTGGATCTGCCTTAACATCTATCTTCGGATAGAGGTATGTATACCGAGGATTTTGTCTGTTGGGTGAGACACATTAGCACCGTAGTTTGTATTCAAAAATTTTCTTGATTTTAAAACCCATAAGAGTTGTTGCACCAGTTTTCCCGCATTGGGTTTTTCCAGGGACATTTGTCCAAAACATTTGTGTGTCCTTTGTATGAATGATTTCTTATTATTTAATACTTGATATGTATAATTGTGCAAGTTGCACTGTATTTAATTTAATGGTTTCATGAATTAATCAAAAAATAACTTGTTAAGTTAAATCAAACACGTAGGAGAAGTAAATCAAATTTATTGCAGTAGGATTTCCCTTTAGAAGTTTCAGAAATTTTCACATGGTATCAGAGCATTTGCAGATCAGGAAGAGTTGAAGCCATCAGCTAAAGACCAAAGAAAATTTGTTGCGGGAAGGTAGCTATCCTGAGAGACAACGCAGATCTAGAGAGAGGCAAGGAAGGGTGATGCAATCACCTATGGAGCTCTTGTAGAGCCTGCGTCAACCAGGAGAGTTGACGTTGTAGCTGTATTTGTCGCAACGCAGTGTTTCCTAAGCCGGCATAGGGGTTTCAAGCCTTCTTCTTTTCCGTTTTCATGGCTAGAAGTGCAGATCATTTTTCTTCAATAGTTTCTTGTGTGGCATTGTTTATTTTTGTGCAGAACATTGTCTAGCGGGGCGTGGAAACATAAAGTGAAGAAGTTCCTCAAAAAAATTCTTTCCAAGGAGTCTAGTTCCAGTGATGGTTAACAACAAAGAGTGATTAGAGAGGGTTGATTCAAAATTAGTTGGCGGAGGAATTCTAGGAGGGAAATTGTTTTTCAAAGGGAGTGGGTTCCTTAGAGTGTTTCTAACACCGAAAAATTCAAATTTGAATTTTGTTGGGGAAAAAACAAGAGAGGGAGAAGTGAACCAGTTCAACATAATTTCAGTTGAGAAAATATGGCCACACACGAACTTAGGTATCACAGCAGGTTGGATGGAGAATCCAAATTTTTCATCTGAAAGGCTAGAATCCTGTTAGTACTGGACGAGCATCATATCAAGCATCTCACTGAGAGCGTAGTTGTTGTTCATGTGGATGTTGATCCACTAAAGAAGTATGAATAAGCTTAAGTGGAGGCTAAGCACTTGATCATGGATGGAGTCAAGGATCATGTGGTCCCACACATTGCTATGAAGGAAACAACACATGAGATGTGGACTTGTTTTACCACATTATATCATGGGACTTTTGTTTAGAGGAGGATTCTTCTTGAGAATCAACTCCGATTATTCCAGATGTTGAAGGGAGAAGATATCGACCCCTTCCTCATCAAATTGAAGGTGATCCGTGATCATTGGTTTGTCGTGTGGGCCACATTTGATGAAGGTCTTATGTTGAGGACTACTCTGAATGTAGTTTTCGATGAGTGGGATAACTTTTTTCAAGGAATTTTGGGCAGAGTAGTGATTTCAAGTTGGGAAAACATGTAGGAATCTCTTCAATAAGAAGAGTTCAAGAGGATGACCAAGATGGGCATGAGCAGTGGAGGGATCAAGATCAAGAAGGAGGAGGAGGAAGATTCAGATCTCGCATCTAAAGGGTAGCATGAGCAGTAGAGGAAGAAGAAGAAAGACCTTTCAAAGGTCAGGTGCTTCATGTGTGGTGAACTAGGAAATTTTGCCACACAATTCCCTTAGAAGAAGAAGGGTGACGAGAAGTATGGTTCAAAGGTTGCCAAATCTAAGGACGATGATGGAGATGATGACGATGTGGCCAAGAGTGCTCATGTGCCTCGAGAGAAGAGGTGTGGTGACATTGATATGTAGATCTTTTGAACAACAGTGAAGGGGAAGGATCCTTGAGGTGCCCAAACTCTTGGATCACATACGACCTATGGGAGACATTAATGACAGTAGTAGGATGACTGGAGTCAGTTGGTGTGAGGGATGATGTAGCAACATTGGTAGAGCTAGAACATTGAATACTGGATCAGTAGAGAGGAGAGGCAACAACATCGTAGTAGAAGTGAAGAGGTTTATGGACTTCAATAGCACAGAGACAGTACTTATGCAATGCAAAACAACAGCAGTTCAGAGGTAGTGGTTACGCAGTGCAAAGAAGAAACAACGAAAATTAGCAGTAGAGGGTGCTTCAGTATCATGGTGCACCTGGATTGAATTTTGTGTCACGTTTTGGGTTGATTTTTCATTTTCTTACTTCTTTGCAATTGAGTTACAGTCTAGTAGTTATCGGTGGCAATACTATGGGAAATATGACGCAACATTTGAGAGGGAGTTGCAGTACAGACGTGAAAGCGTCAGTGTTAGTGACATGGGAAACAATACAGATAGCAACAACATAGTAGATGAGCAGTAGGAGCCGAGCATTAGCAGTGGAGAGGACCAATGTCATGTATGTGGGTGATGCTTTAGGTTGAAGTGTTGCTAGAGAACTTTCCTCCCTAAGAGGCAGTGTTGATTTTTGGGTAGCATCAGATACGCTCTAGCTCCGAAAATTTGTGGAGGGGATAGAACACATAAGATCTCCAAGACCCATAACGTTTTTGGGGAAATTCCACACAGAGCTTAATTTATTCAAATAATTAATTATTTTAATGGGGACCCTAAGTCTAACTTAGGGAAATTAAATAATTAAAGTGAATTAATTTAAACATGTGGCTTAGAATGTTCTAAGTAACGAGGATCAAGCCTTTTCTAATCTTAGCCATCGATTAGAGATTAGATCATGGTTTTTCATTCGTCAACTATAAAAGTATTAAATGAAGGCTTGGGGTCACTTGGAGAAGACACACATAGTAGCATCACTTGAGCTAAGTCAAATTTTTTGGAGCGTGGTTTGGTGAGAATTCAGAGTGAGCTTCTAGTGCAGTGAGGTGTAGTTCGGGAGTGATATTTTTATCCAAGGCCAAGAATATAATAGAAGAGAGGAAGATTGGAATCAGAGAGGTAGCGCAGACCTAGGATGGGTGACGCAGAGCCAACAATGCTCACGTAAAGAGACCTAGAGCCAGAGAGGGTAATGCAGTCACTCAGAGAGCTGCGATGGGGTTTCTGTGGGGCAGATCAGTTAGTCATCCAGCATTTTTATTTTTGAGCTGGGAAGGCTCACAGAGAGGGTGAAGCAATTCTTGGAGAAGGTGAGGTAGTATAGCTTGTTGTAGCCATCACTCAACAACACTAGGGACTGCACAGTCACCTCTGGGGTTTCTTCATCCAGTTGTTGGATCCACCATAACATATGTCTCTAGATAAAATACTTCTACTGAGGATTTTCTCTGTTGGGTGAGCCACATTGCCCCCCTAGTTTTTATTCATAAATATTCTTAATAATAAAACCCTCAGGAGCCGTTGCATCGGTTTTCCTGCATTGGGTTTTTTTACGGAAATTTGTCCAAAAAAATTGTATGTCCATTGTCTGCATGATTTCTTATTATTTATTACTTGATCTGTATAATTATGTAGGATGCAGTGTATTTAATTTAATTTTTTCATGAATTATTCATAAAATAACTTGTTAAGTTAACTCAAACAAGTAGGAGAAGTAAATCAGATTTACTGCAGTAGGATTTATGTTTAGAAGATTCAGAATTTTTCAATCTCTACAACACAAATGTTTTGGCATGATGCATCAGTAGGTGAAAAAATAATTCTTACAAGAAGAAAGAGTGGTGATGCATGGCATTCTAGGCGCACTATGGTTCCATCATAGCCTCTAAAATATCCTTATATAACCTAAAGAGGTGGTCAAAAGGTGATGGGGATGGTGAGAGATCATGCGACTATGATTGCCATCTTGAGGTGTTGGTTGATAAACATGAAAATTATTCAATGGTTGTGGTTGTAGAACCCATTGATGCTGATAATGCATAGGTACAATGAGTCGGGGCAGTCATGCGTCTACAACCTGCCCAATGGGCAAAGAAATCTCAACACCGATGAACAATGGGGAAATGACATGAATTAGGGTTCTTACAGTCAATCATATTAATTAAATATGGTCCTCGGTATCATGTACACCTGATGGGGGGATAATATCTAAAATGGTCACCTAATGGTGGGCGAGAGAAGGTTCTCGAGAATGTGTCAACGTCCTGGGGGCCAAGGAGTCTTTCTCTTTCGGAGAAAACTCTTCAGTAATTGTATGGAGGGGGCATCATCTTATACCAAGATATCCAAATATTTGAAGATGTGGGAAGGTGGTTGAGATATGAAAGGTTTTGGTACAAATATCACAAGGATGCACTGCAGTTAATGTAGGTCCTTTCTCGATGTAGTAAATGGTCTATGTGGTAGAATCTCTCATAGTTTGTGACAAAAACTAGTGGATAAAATCATGAGGTGGGGAGCTTGTTGAATGTGAATTCCACCCATTGATCTTAGATTCTATAGCAAGAAGAGGGATTAAGATCTATATTTCATTTTTTTAGAATGTTCTCCATGCCTATAGAAATGGAGAGAGGTATGGGAAAATCCATGTATGGTGGAGTTGCAAGAAATTTCGAAAATAATTGTGTTTGTGCCTATATTTTTTTGAGTGAATAGGTCGAGGGATATGGACGATTGAGAGGAAAAAAACATAATTTCTTTCAAATATGGACACGGGTTGATCATGTGCCTAAGTCTTTTGCATAGGGCGCATGTATGGGTAGGTTTCGGTGACGATAATTTTGGTCGATTTTCCATCCTAGCTAATACTGGTGTAGGGTGAGTGGTTGATTAGAAATGACCACATGGGTGAACTGAGCATAGGGATTCTTCCTCAAAGAAACAATAAATGATCTGAGACACATCATCTACACCTGAAGTAGAAGGTAGTGATGGTGTCACAATATTGGTTTGATGGAGGGCTACCAATGCATCCCAATAGTCAGGGAGATTGGGGAAGTGGTGTGTGTAATGACCATGTTGCACAAAAAGAGCACATGGGGAGTTTGTGTGTAATTAATTACTACGTGATGGGGTGGCCTTGTCTCCTGAAGGTGTAGGTGGGGCCACCGGTACCTTTAGGGCATGAAGGAAAGCTTTCAGTTCTTCCAATGTTTGATATTGGTTGGTATGGTGTCCCATTACATTACATAATGCGCATGGGGGAGGAAACTTAGGATAAGAGTTATCTAGGGTATCAACCTTCTTACCATTCTCTTTATCCCTCTTGGTGGAACCTGTGAGTATCGATGCTGGTATGAATTTCTAGGTGTAGTTTCTTGAGGTTTTTTTAAAGGGATCACTCCAATCGAAGTAATACTTGAGATTTTTGACATGGCCTGGGGGTTAAAATACTAGAAAAGTATTGTGAGATCCATGTTGGGAAACATGAGAGTTTCCATGACTTGGTGCAAGAAAAAACAAGGTGGATGGTATAAGAAAGGTGTTTCAGTTATTGTGTAAGGTAATATGGGTGGTTTAGTAGTCATGAAATTGGGTGTTTTTGAAGGTGGTTGAACATCCTGGTACTAGGTAGTGTTCGATGAACTGATCATGCATAAAGGTGTTGTGGAAACTAGTCTAACTATTCGTGGATCTCTTGGATATGTGGTAAGGATTGATGATTATTTAAACATCCGTAGAATGACTTCAGTTAGGGATAGTACCAACTCATTCTGAGACCACAAAAAGGGAAACACACCATCGGGGGATGGGGATGATCATTAGAAGAAATTTCAGCCTAAAAGTGGCCTCCTAATGAAAAATAATTAAATAATAGTTAAAATAATAAAATAAGAGTTATGAATTTTGGAGGGAAAAGAAGAAAACTACTTTTTTTTAATTGTATTTTTGGGAAGCCCACCTTTTTAATGTATCTTCAATTTTTCTAAATGTGGGTCTTCCCAAAAGTATGCATAATGGGTAGTCGTTGGATGTGGAAATTCCACATCCAACAAGTGTCTACACTTAAAGTTTGCGTAAAATTATAGGGAGATAAGCCAAAAATATAGTTTAAAAAGAAAACATTTTCTTCTTTTCCCTAAAAAATATTTACATGTACCTATTTTTAAATTTAAAGGATTTTGATCGGTTTACCTACTATGACATGGAAATTACATAAAAATTTCTTGGGAACTCTTAGGCTTAAATTTCCTCTAATGCATATCTCATAATGCATTAATTGGTCAATGGTGATAATTTCCCCATTGTGTGGGAATATCATGGTCCGCAAAAATGATGATGCTAAACTAATTTCATGGCATACATATAGCTACGTTCCAACAATATGTTGTAATATAGTTGATAATTGAGGACCTCGATATCTATGAAAATTATTTTACTGACAACCTTCGTTGGTACGTTCTAAAAAATTCCTATAGGTGCAGAAGGGCATCTATCATATTCCCTCAAAACTGATAGGGGAACCAATGAGCTTAGACGATACCAGTTTTTTCCAAATTGACTTGGACATGATACAAGTGAATGCACCCTCGTCAACAATGCCCCAATGGATGGTGATATTCCAGATGGTAACGAAATATGAAAGAGGAATATCGATGGTACTCGTAGCTCTTTAGTTTTCTAAACCAAACATTTTCAATCGTGAATGAGAGGGGTTGATTGCACCTAATGCAGAAAGTGGGTCTTTTCTCTCACCTGGAAAATTTTGTGGAACCTATAATGCAGACATTTCTGAAGGTGACTACACTAGGTCATTAATAATGTTGTAATTATAAGTTGCCTTTGAATTATGAGCAACATGACTTAATTAGCCATTAGCCATATTTGGGATGAGTTCAACAGGGGGTCATGGTAAAGTCAAAGGTGGCATAATTTAAGCATTGGTTGATGTAGAAGGATTAATTTCTAGATGGGTTCCATAATCATAGTTTTTTATTTGTAAGAGAACATATGTCCCTTCCATGTAAATGTCATGATTTTTCACATCATTAGAACTGCCCCTAGTTTGGTTTTGATATGGTGTATGGGTGGCCTCTTATTGCATGGCAATCGCTCCTTGGTCAGGGAAAGAGATATGCATCACTACATGTTGCTAGATTGTTTCCCCTGCCCCTTAGCCTATCTCATGCACTTCAACAAAGAGAGTTGAGGACATTGATGGGCGTAATGTCCATACTCTCCACAAATAGTGCAAGCATGTTTGATCCAAAGACTTACATTCTTGTTTTTCTTTTGTGGGTTATTTGTACCTTGATTATTGTTTTGGTTTTGATTATGGGGGTTTCCCCTAGTTAGTGACCATAGAGGGGTTTGTTGGTTATTTCCCCCCTATCCTGGTTCTCCTTTTTGTTTATTCTTCCCTTCCTTTTTTTAGCATTTGGAGGGTTTGCAGTGTTCAGTTGTTCAAACGAATTTTGTTGTTGAGGGAAGGAAGGTTACACAGAATTAACCCTTATGTTTGGCTGAGCTTAGGAGTTAGTTTTTTGAGGTGGGAGAAAGGGTATTAATTATTTCTTTGACGTGGTTTGGTGTAACTAGGTTGGGAGGTTTAAACTATCTCTGCAATATGTGGCAGGTATTGGTTACTATGCATTGGAGGATATTGGTTACCCTTCATGGGAGGGTACTCATTACCCTACATGGGATATTTTTGAGAGAGCATAGGTTGATTGGGATAATATCCCAGCTTGGATGGGATTGGTGTTGTGGGTGGCCCACCAAATGATTGGAAGTAAGGTGGAGAATCATATAAATTTCAAGGATGTTAGTAGGTACTACCAGTTTGACTTTGGGCAATACTTCCAATTAACTTCCTATGGAATTTTATGCTCCAAGTCTATCTTGTTTGAATGAATATAAGTGGGGAGAATTTGGGAGTACAGAGTAAAGGTACCCTTATTGTGTGTAGATAAGCTCAAACCGTTGGGATTTATTAATGGCCTCTTGCTCTATTTGTGGCATCATTGTGGCCATATCTTTTACGATTGCTTGAAAAGACAAATTTCAAAAATAAATCGAGGCAACGGTCTTCTGTTACGTTCACCTTACAATGGCTACAAATTTTTCTCTACTCATGTGCATGGTATGAGATGTGTGTGGAGTTCATTTGCCAAAATTTGGTTAACAAATCCAGCCTTGTGTCATGATGAACTTGAAGCTATAAAATATGGAGGAATTATCTAGCTAATGATTCAAACACTCCAAGCGAATAATCAACCTCACTTACATACCATTTCATCACAGGTTTGGTGAGGGTGCACTAAAATAGTCTCATTCAAGTTGAATCCTTTGTGATGTTATTGGATGAGCACCATAAATTAATGTCATAATGTGGTTGGCAGGATCCTCCCCCTATCTTCCTTCAAAATTAAGGATTTCTAAAGGCAATTTGGTTAGCATAGGGGGTAATTGTTGATTGTGAACAATTGGATCATTTGTAAGCTTAGTTAGATATTTAATATCTAACGAAGATAGATGTGGGATTTTGTTGGTATTCGCCATCATAAAATGAATTTGAAATGTAGTGTGCGATGGAGTCCCTTGTGGGGAAGTATAAGCTGGAATACCTAGAGGGATAGTAAGTAAACTCCCCTTAGGGGTGGTAAAAGAATTACCTCAAGGGGGAGGGGTATCAATCAATGTAGCACCAAGAAATATTAAACCAATCAAGGTGGATGTTTGATGCCTGATGCACCAAAATGGCGAGAGACTTAGGAGACCTCCTAGTAATGGGGTCAGCTTTTGGTTGCGTCTAGAGCGACGGGTGACCCTTGTGTCCCCTATTGTACCCTATAAAGTGTGTGTTATTGATATATGGTGAGAGAGGATTTTTTAGCAAATCCAATGAATCACATACATAAAACAAAGAAAAAAATAAGTGAATAATTTTCCCATTATCTAGTTAATGTGTGAAACAATCAACAAAAAATATTTTGTGTTTTTTTGTATGATAAAAATCATATAAACACATAAACATCCTTTCTGCTCAAATAGTGACTAGGCCTTAGAAGATTCCATAGTAGAATGTTGGGGTCACGTCCCAAAAATATTGGCGATGTTTTCAACAACCAAGAACTAACCAAGATAATAGAGGGTTATAGTAGGGGGTTATTGGGGCTATGTCCTAAAAGAACTGGTGACATTTCCAATAGCCTTAAAAAAATCACATCAAGTCTCAATGCTCCCACACCTCAAACTATAGGGAAATATGCCCTAAATTTTGGCCGTTAAGTTACTTGTGTAGAGCGGGAATTAGTGAATCTCAACTTATGTTTATCAAGTTTGGACCCAACACCCCCACCACGTGTCAGGAGACAACATGAACGTATGTCACAATCCACCCCCTAGGACTTACCCCATTCACAGGTTTCTCCTCATGTACTGTATTTGTCACTAGATGATGCAATATTTTAATATTTCTAGAAGACAACTTCTATCTTTCAAAATATAAACAACAATGGAATATTTTGTGTTTCCTACCCTTACGGTCCTAACCTAAACTATAAACTATCTTATGGCCATTGTATGGAATTTAATGTGTTCAAGTTAAAGTTGTTTTTAAAGAGTCTTTTCTTCACTTAGGGTGTGAAAATTTAAGCTAAAATAAACTAAGTATAAATTTTCTAAGTGAAGGATACCCTTTATGCAAAGTTCGAGTTAGCTTAGTGTGTGGAGTGAAAGTGTGTGTAAGTGAAATTGTGAGCACAGAAAGTGTGAAGTGATGTGTATATGCGGTGATACTTTACAACTCTCCTAATTACACTATGTTATTCATGTTCCTTGCAAGAAAAGAAATAATGTGTGGATAACGGGCCACTTACTTCCTTCCTAATTGCACTATGTCATAATATAGGGAGATGAAAGCCTAGTGCTTTTAAAAACATTTCATATGCAACCATAGGTTCACCACAAGGACGCAAGGGAAGCAATGGTTACTCTCTTTCTTTAATAACACCAAGTCTTCATCCCGATAATAATTTAAATGAAATAAAAGTTTTTTTTATGAAAAAAGATGTGTGGATTTAAGGCCAATTACTCTCCTCCGAATTAAGCTAATTGTGAAGTGATTTTTGAAATGAGCCAAAACAAGTTGAAAAGAAATGTGGATTAGGGCCACATACTTTCCATTTAGTTAAGTTATGTTTTGATGCAAAAGAAAAAAACTTTTGAAGTCAAAAATAAGAAATCTCCCTACTTATGATGCTTAGCAAAGAAAATTGAAAGCCTATTTGAACCAGGAAAAATTGTAGGAATTTGGGCAGGTCAGTAAAGAATGATAAAACACTTTAGAAATGGGAATTACAATGAAATTTTAAGCTCTATATATGTCTTAGGAGTTATGTTCTATACAATCTTGAAACCCACTTGACTATTTCTGCAAAAAGGCACGATGTTGGCTTGAAAAATTAACCAACGATATTTTTTGGCCACACACAGGTACAAGGGAGGTTCCTACATGATTTTAGAAAGTTTATGGGATACAAACACATTGGAATTATAGAGAAGAAAGGCTTGCAAAACAACTAATTAGAGTAAAAATGGGAAAGAAAGTGGATTCACAATTCTGTATAGTGTTTTCAGTTGTCTAAGACTACAAAAGAGACATTCTTTATCTCTGGTTGTTTCCTATAAGGAGCATAAAAACAAATGATATAGGTTTTCAAATGAAAATAGACTAACAAAGCATTGAAAGTAATGGAAACAATGCAAGAAAAAATCTAAACTAAAACAAAAACTAAATAAAATAAAGGAAAATTATGCAGTAAAAAAAAATCAAGAAAGGTATACGAAAAGGATCATCTTTATTGATTACTGGTGGTGGAAAAGTAACAATAAATGTATCAAATAGACCTGAAGAGAGTTGTTTGAGCAATGTTGTTCAATAGCTCTAGGCAAGGATTTCCCCTTTTCAATCTCTTTCGCAAGTTTTTTCTCTCTCAAAGAAGCATAGAGAACTCTATACAATGATGGAATTCTCCTCACAATGGTATGTCAGATTTCTTTGGAGAAATTTTGGTAGCATAAAAATGCACAAATTCTTCTATTTTTTTGGCTCTCCATGAACTGGTATTTATATAATTTTTGAACACTCCTTCCCTCCTTTGGCTCATCAATGCAGTTGTTTGCATCATAAATGAGATGAGAGCTACCATCTTCTTGCCATAAAGGATTCTTGGGCTCAAGGCTGGAATGTTCAACCTATCATGTTAATAGGTGAAGTATTTTTCAACCAATTTCACATCCTGAGGTGGTAACTAGACTTCTCGTGACTCTCGCAGCTATCGAAGGAAAAGTTGCAAGGTAATAAATTTGTAGTTGTGGTGCACCAAAGAGGGCTACATTTTTAACTCAACGTTAGGAAAGCTTATGATTTTTTAGTCTTCATGATGTTTCCAAGTGCTAATGTAACCATTGTACATGTGTTCATTGAATCTGAGTGTTTTATGTTGGATACATATGACTGTACCATTTTTCATATTAAAATTTTTTATTTTATTTTAAATTAATAATTATTTTTTAACTTTATATATTTTTTATAATTATAATTTTATAAAATTTAAAATTCATGTAACATTCTAATATATGTGATATCCTAATTGTTTAGAGTAGACAATGATATGTGCTTAGTTAAGGAGCTCTTCTGTGTAAATGTTAGGGGTTAGAAACTTCATGGAAAAAAATCTAGCTATGTTAAGGGTTGTGGTCATTAGATACTCAAGCCTCACATTAGACTTGTGAGTCATCTTAGAACTCACATAACCTAACAAACCCATAAAAGAAAATACATTTTTGCAAATTATTTATAATTTTTTTCTTTTAATTAAAAATTATTTAGTGTTTTTTTATTTATTAAATTATATGTGACCCAATTAACTTTTGATTTTTTTTAATAATATTTAAATATATTTTATAAAAATATTATCTCAATTAAAAAATATATTAATGTTTATTTTCTGTACAATACATTAGCGTTTCTTTTCTTTATAATATTATAACTCATTATTAATAAAAAACTAGCAACGTCTGAATTTAAATTCTAACCATTTCAATATAATCCTATAATTCACATTTATAATCTAAATTCAAATTGACGCACATATTTCATTCTAATATATTATTATTATTATTATTATATTTTATGTATATAATATAATAGCTCTAGATAGTAATGTGTGAATTTAAATTTTAACCATTTCAATTACATCATATAATTTCACATTTATAATCTAATTTCAAATTGACATACATATTTCATTTTAATATATTATTATTATTATAAAAAATTATTTATAGTCATTTCAATACAACAAAAGATGTGACATATCATTTATATTTACATTTTAGAATTACATATTTATTATTATTTGAATAGGTAGTAAATTGCAATATAATAATAAAAAAATGGTTAATATTTATTTTCTTTTAAATTTTTACTTTTAGAAAAAAAATAAAATTATTTTGATTAATAATAAAAAAAATGATAAATATCCTAAAATATATACTTATTAAAATCAAAATTACTAATAATCCATATCAATAACATCTATTGTAAAAGTTTTTATATAAATTTATAAATAATTATGAAGTATTAGTCAAAAAAAAAAAAAACTAAAACTATAAAATTGATCTAAGGTTTTTGTGATACATAATATAGATAAATGTTTTTGAATTAATAGTATAATTAAAATTTAGTAAAAAAAATTATTTGGTTTTTTCCAATTTTTTTAATTCCAAGATAGATTTTGAAAATATGCTAAATCTACAAATAGTATTGAGTTAATTATTTAACAGGATTACTATTGAATTACAAAAACGTTCTTAAAATTTTGCAACTGAGATAAATTCAACCGGGAAACGCTCCTGTCTCTTTTACAATCGTCACATCCTAATCCATATTCGTGTCAAGTTCCTTTGAGGATCAGTTAATAAAGCGCTGGTCAAGAAAAACATAATAAACAATATGTACAACTAATTACAGAAACATGTCAGATTCACAATACAGAACTTATATTTATTAATATAGCTACTGCTGCTATTATTGTGATTTTCATGGGAGTCCAAATAATATAACAGAGTCATTTTTAGTGTCATTTTTGGAATTTTTTTGGGTGTTTCTTTATGTTTAATTGTTTTAAATTTGATAGGAATTAGTTAAAATTACAAATTTGATAGGTAATTTTACTTCAGGAGTTTTTCATAGTATTAAATCTATATATAATAAAAATACTAGTTTAAATAATACAAATCAAGATTTCAAAATTTAAACCACACTGAAATCTCTAAAAAAAAATCACACTAAAAACAATTACATAAAACACAAAACTCAAAGGCAATCTCAATCTGTGGATTTCTAAACCGGCATCTGCTCAATATTTTCGACTATCGCAGTTTACCTTTTATTTTTAAAGCAAGATATTTTCACAAAAACCATTGCCATGGTCATCATATAATGTATCATATCACCACTGTAAATTAGAGCTCTCAACTACATAAAACAGCAACTTTCAATATGAGCAGGGTATTAGTTGCTCATTCCAAATTGGTTGCGGATCCATCCGGCTGTGAATTAATTATGAGTTTTGATGTCTTGAGGAATGCTTTTCATCGACGGTTTCCATCCACTCCGACTGCGCCTTATCTGCACTGCAGTACCCCGTTTTTCATCACTTAATTTAGCTAGAAGCTCCACCAACGGGTCGTTCATGGTCGCCAAATCAGACACAAATTCTGCCAATTCTTGCTTTCGGATAACCATTTTAACCCTCAAAACGCCTCCTTCTATCATCTTACACGAAACCGCCAGTTTGGCGGAACTCAAATCTTCTGCTGCTTTTCTTTCGCTTGATTTGCTTCTGCTTCTGCTTCTGCTTCTGTCTCTGCCAATTTTGTGATACCGCGAGGGAGGCGCCAGACAGTTGCCCATTTACTTAACCCACTATTGCAACAGATAGATATCGTTAATCTGTCAGACTTTAACTCTACTGAAAGTTCTGGCTTTCCAACAATTGTAATCCGACCCAACAAATTCTTCAACTTTTGGACGATGTATCGCCATTCATTATTCATTCAGACCACGCCATCACCATATATATATATATATATATATATATATATATATTCAGTTCTGTGCCGCTTTGTGGTAGGTGTTGTTCAACGTTTAAAATGAGATATTGAAATTGGAAATGCGGGCGAAATATTCGGTGCAGAAGAAGACAAAGACAGCGAATTTTAACGTGTTAATTATCTGATGTTCAGTGAAGATGGGGCGAAATATTCGGTGCAGAAGAAGACAAAGACAGCAAATTTTAACGTGTTAATTATCTGATGTTCAGTGAAGATGCACTCAGTTCTTTCTGTGCAGCTCTGCGCTAAGGTGTATTAAGTCAACATTTAAAGTGGAATTTATTGAAATTGAAAATGCAGGCAAGTGATTTGGTGCAGAAGAAGAGGACAGCTAACTGTTAGCGTGTTAATTATCTATGGTTGGACTTGATGTTGCGTCGAAATCGGCGTTCAAACATCGCCGTCAGGTAATTATCACCGTGGCGTGGCAGTGTGGTTGGAATTTCAAAACAAACCTATTCATTAAATTTGACAGTTTTAAAAGATTATAATATTTAAAAAAAAAAATTAACTGAGGAAAATCAATCTATGATTAGAAATTTGCCCATCAAATTCATTCGTGATGGGCAACACTCTTAAAAAAAATTCAATTCCCGAGAGGCACCACTGTCAAAAAAAAAATTCAATAGGATATTTTGAATACGATTAAGATAATTGAGGCAAGCTCAATTTCAGTTCCCGATAGGCACTGCTCTCCCAAAAAAAAATTCAATAGGATATTTTGAATAGGATTAAGATAATTCAGGCAAGTTCACTATGAGCGAGATGTAAGTATTTTCATGTTTAATTTGGAGTTGGGACGTGTTTTTTTTTAAATAAAATATAAAAATCTATTTATTTGTGTGGATATTATGAAGAGGATTAAGATAATTGAGGTCAGCTCATTATGAGAGAAAGGTGTAATTTTGTCCATGTTTAATTTGGAGTTGACCTGTGTTTTTTTAAAAATAAAATACAAAAATGTATTTAAATAAAAAAAATCTTAAATATAATTAAAAAACAAAAATTAATATAGTTGTTTGATTCGTTTAATTAAAAGTATTATAAAATATCAATAATTTATTAAAACCTCATATATAATAAAAATGAATATATATGTTTGGTGTGTTTAATTAAAAAATTATAAAACATCAATAATTTCACTCTTAGTGATCATGACTAAGAAAAAGTGGTAAAAATATTTTACTCACTCTCAACCTTAATAAAATATTTTATATAGGATATAATGAAAAAAAAAATGAATATACATATAAGTTGGTTTGTTTAATTAAAAGTATTATAAACCATCAATCATTTCACTCTTAATGATCATTATGAAAGAGAAGTGGTGAAAATATTTCACTCACCAACCATAAATAAATATTTCATATAGGATATAATAAAAAAACAGAATTGAATATATATGGTTGGTTTGTTTAATTAAAAGTATTATAAAACATCAATAATTTCACTCTTAGTGATGATTATTAAAGAGAAGTGCTAAAAAAATTTCACTCACCAACAATAATAAAACATTTCACTTCAGATATAATAAGAAAACAAAAATGAATATAGGTGTTTGGTTTTTTTAATTAAAATTATAATAAAACATCAATAATTCGCTCTAAGTGTCCATACAAAGAAGTAAAAATATTTCACTCACTCTCAACTATAAATAAAATATTTAGATGTCCATATGAAATAACATAATTTTATATCAACTTTATAAAGAAATAAAGTACTTAAAAGATAAATAAAATAAAAAATTATATACATCATATAAAACAATTATATACATTATATAAAACAATTGAAAATAATATATATTTTTTATAGTTAAAACATTTTAAGCCCAAATAAATTTTGATTCATTTTCTACATTCAATAATGCAACACAAACAATCAAAAATTGCAGTGATCTATATATATATAAAAGTTTGTCAATTTATTCAAATTTTACACTCTTTTCACCTCAAAAACTTTGACTTTTGACTCTTATTAAATCTTTGATTAAGATAGATCCATACTACTATACTACTTTAATTTTTTGAATGACTTTCATTTCCAACTTTTTTTTTTTTATAAAATTTTGAATTTAAAATTTCTTACAGCTAAATTCTACTCAAATCAATTTATCTGCATTTCATAAATATTTCAACACAATTTTATTAACATACTTGAAATTGTGTTTAATATTTTACTAACTTACTTGACATTGTGTTTAATATTTTCCTATAAATTAGATAAACGTCTATAATTAAAAAAGTTTGTAGAGTCACTCGTAAATTAGATATACCAATTTCAATTATTATTGTTTATCTGCGCTCACTTAGAAGCTCGTGTGATGAAGAAATTCGCCATTCCCTCAGCTGGATTACTCTCAGTCTGGTAACTATCATTAATTAAGTGCCTGCTGGTTGTGTGTGGTTTCTTGGAGAAATTTCGTATGATTGGACTAGCAGCATGCAGTTGGTAAGCGTTATTTTTATTTTTATGTTGTCTTGGTTTTTCTGCTCATATCTCCTAAATAATAAGTCCACAGAGAGCATTTTTGGAATCACATGTATCACGATGTAAATCTTTGGTGAAATAATGACAACCTTGGACTCATCAAAAGAAAAATTTAATATATTATAAATCCATTAGATAATAGGTCACCATTTATATTTAAATCGTTTTAAAATAATAATAATGACAACCTTGGAATTATCAAAAGCAAAATTTAATATATTATAAAACTATTGGATAATAGGTCACCATTTATATTTAAATCGTTTTAAAATAATAATAATCATTTAAGTAGAATTTTTCGAATTAATGGGTTTATATTAAGCAACCAAAAATTAAACCTTGATATTCCACGTATTGCTATTCAGTGAAACGCAACTCACGTTTTTATAGAGATAGAAATGATATACTTAGGAGCGTCGAGGAAATGAGGTTCCGTTGAAGTTCCAAACCTTTTCCTTCAGCTTTTATGTCACAGTCATCTAAACTTCTATCCTAGTAAGAGTAATTAATATTAATCTTTTTTTTACAAATAACCATTATCACACAACTTTCTCATTACCGAACTAACATATTACCACCTTCTATATGAGATACACATATTATAATTACGTGGTTATAAAAACTACAGAAATAAATTACTCCAAAACTAAAACTCCTAGCACAATTCCATTCTAATTATGCTACGGTATAACTCTCAATATGGTATTAATCTACAACAATGAGTACACTTGGGCTTTATGGACATTGACGTAAATGCTATTAAATATTTTAACCACCATGTGTATTGTTTTACTGCTCGGTACTCTGTGATTGCATGTTATCCATCGGGCGAGGCCTATTCGTTTATTCACCGTATCTGGTCATAAATTTCCATGTCACATATGGAGTTAATTGTTCCGCCATATGGCTTCGTTCTTGCCTGGCTAGGTACAGATGTTGCCTGTTAGTTAATTGGCGGTACCAGGGGTAGAGTTCGAGGGCCAGCAAGCAAATCATGCCTCGATCTCCGCATAGATTGTGAGGGAAGATCATCGATTTGGGTTTTCATCCACCGCCCTGTCTCACAAGCTCGGAGACTCTTTCATGGTGCGCTGCCCGCCACTGTTCCTTCCAGCCTGCATGGCTAGTCACCTTGTTTTGGAGGTAAACGGTACTATGAATACTTCAGGTTAATGACCAGTGAGGTGTTATAAATGATTCTACAGGTTTCTCGAGCATCCACTAAATCTTTTTGGTTCGCCTCTGTGCAAAGGTGTTCTACGAACAGGTTTGCCTATGCATGGCAGGGTGCCGGTGGAGGATGGAAATGCAGATCGATACTTGGCTCTCTGGGATGAGACCGCCTTACCTCAACAGGTATAACCGGCTTCGGCCTCCCCTTCTTCTCCTGTTTTACACAAATAAATCGAGAATCCGTCTTTAAACCCTATATGATCTGGTGTTCTTCTCTTTGGACACGCTACGCGAGGTTTAATACTCTTTTCAGGTACGAAATCCGAATATCAACCCTTCAGCTTCTTAAGAATTACTCTTGTCCATTTTAGTTTTCCAGCACTAAATCCTTTGGAGATTCCCTAACAAGTTTTTCGTTTGTGTTTCTACAAGTATGATGACCGGTTTAACCTTTTCTCCACTGAGTGGGTTCTATCGTTTTTAGTTCAGCAGATGAAATGACCGGTTCCCCATTTACACAGGTACTTCGGCGCTCATGATCGCTCAGAGTCATGGTGTATGTTTTCAGCTACTGTACTAGTTGGGTTACGGCTTTTCCAACCTAGGTACAGAGAGACTGTTATTTTTCAGAGGGTTTAGTCTAGACCTCATTCTATGTGAACAGGTTATTATTTTGCAAAACACACAATGTATTATTATTTTAACTACTAGCCAACATGGCCAAACCCTTTGACTACCCTGTTTTAATCTAGTCCATACGGTTCTAACTAAACTCGAAGCAGCTCATAATACAATAAATTCTCATTTATGCGTCGCTCGGGGTTCTGGTTGGAAATCCCTTTGGGTAATGTTTATACTGCGTGCGAGGGTGAGCAATGGCACTGCTCCATCGCCCGCAAATACTTCCTATGTTTTATTTCTTAAGTACGGTTATGCTTCTTAATGAAATTCTTTACCTATTGAGTATTACAGTGCACGGCCAGGATTTTAACAGGTCGAGTGTCCTTCATGACAAGGCGTAAGTTTGTGCATGCATCTGAAAGAAAGTTTTCCTGTTTATATCAACAGTATTTTCTATCTCAAATGTATTTGTAACGTAGCATGCGTTTGGTGTTCCACGATTTCTTGTATCTGTTCATAAGTTAAGACTTCAGTTTTATTATTTAGATTACTTAACCCTATGAGGCACCGGCCGCCATAACCAAGGCCGTGTATAGTCTCAGGAATAAGAACAGGAGCGAGTAGGGTTTCTATACCCAACTCCGCTCCACAAGTTCAGCGCTATAGCATGCACCTGTCAAGATGTGATTTAAATATTGTTTAAATAGCACATGTATTCCTGTTCTTCTTCTTTTTCTATCGCAAACATGATAAATAACTACAGGTTCATTCTTCTTGTTTATACAACGTAAATGATTACTAGTGTTTATGTGTGCCTGTTCTTTTTTTTTAACTGTTGCTTAATAACGTAGAATAAAACCCCATGTTAACCCTGGTATATTCTTGCTTTACTGTTATTCTGCTAACTTTCTTTTAAGCGCTTCATATACAAATATAAAGATTATCTGCTACAGAGTTTTCATATTTCCAGAGTTAGCTATTATTCCCGCCCATAGGTCTGAGGGATATTTTCATGAATGGTTATTAAACACTTAACCATTACTGTACTCAACTACATCACATTTAAATAGAGTAAACAGATATTTACTGTAATCATCTTCATCACATTTTAGTAATGTAAACACAAATATATATATATAAATATACTGTAATCATCTACTTCACATTTTGGTAGAGTAAACAGATAAACGGTGATTCCCGTTTTATAACTTTGAACAAATTCTAAAGTACTTATCTGGTAGGACAAGAATACTCTCAAACTGTGGTCCTCCCAACCATCAAGGGAGGCAATGACATCCTCCGCTTGCCCCCTAGCTCTAGAATTCAGTCGGCACTACGGAAACAGTAGAAATCCTGTTGTGACCTCTGGACGGCCAATCCAGCCACAGACAGACAATCTAAATACAAGGTTGCAGAAGCTTTTCTCAACTGTCCTTTTTCCACAGCTCTAGAGAATGCTTCACCTTCTTCTTTCAAGAGAAAAAACACAGAACCCCTAACCCTCCCCTGGGATTTCCTTTTATCCCTGGAGGTTAGGTAACTGTCCTCTAACTGTTCCTAAGTAACCAACTTCTATTCTTAGACACTTTACCAACAGTTTAAGAGATTCATTTCCTTTTACCAACTCAGTAACAAAAATAGTGTTTCTTGTTGAGTTTCTTTTTACAAAATAAAATAAACATATATTAAAATAAATAAATTTTCTTTTAACTAAATTCAAACTAATTAGCTCTAAATGAAGCTGTCACATCTTCCTCCCCTGAAAGTAACACCGTCCTCGGAGTTTCAGTCCAGGTCTACAAAGAGCTCCGGGTATGCTTCCCGTACAAACTTTTCATCTTCCCAGGTAGCTTCGTCAGGTCCAAAGTGCCTCCATTGCACTTTCACCTGGGTAATTATTCTTTTCGGAGTTCAATTTCCCTACGATCAAGTATGCGTAATGGCTCTGCCAGAAATTCTCCGTCCGGTTCTACCTGAATGTTTTGCCATTGAATTACATCTTTTTCATCATGCACATATCGCTTTAACAAAGATACATGGAATACATTGTGCACTTTAATGTGACTAGGCAAAGCTAGTCTATAGGCTACTGGTCCCACCCTTTCCAGAATTTGGAAGGGTCCGCAGTAACGAGGAGCTAACTTGGCACAAGAAGTCCACCTTAAGGTACTTCTTTTAGGCTTAATCCTGACATACACGTGGTCACCTACTCCGAACTCGCGATAAGACCTTTTCTTATCTGCAAAGACCTTCTGTCGGTCCTGCGCGGCCTTCAAATTTTGCCTTATTCTTTTTGCCTCAGCTTCTAGCTCAGCCAACATTTCTGGTCCCAACATCAATTTCGTCTCCGGACTGCTCCAGTTAATTGGTGTACGACATTGTCGCCCATATAACGCTTCAAAGAGGATCATTTTTAGAGACTCCTGGTATCCGTTATTATATGAAAACTCCACTAGGTGCAGGTAATCTTCCCATTTAGTTGGCTGCCGCATTACATACATGCGCAGCATATCCTCCAAAACTTGGTTTACCCGTTCCGTCTGCGCATCAGTTTGAGGGTGATAGGCAGTACTGAAGTGTATTTGAGTACCCAAACCCGAAAACAGGGTTTTCCAAAATGCGGAGGTAAACTTAACATCCCGATCTAAAATCACAGTCTTAGGTATACCATGCAACCTAAAGATTTCCCTCATAAATATGTCTGCAATCTGCACGGTTTTGTAAGTGGACTGCACAGGTATGAAGTGGGCAGATTTACTTAATCTGTCCACCACTACCATGATTGAATCATTTTGCTTCCTTGTTCGAGGTAAGCCTGTGATGAAATCTAAAGAGATCACTTCCCATTTCCATTCAGGAATGGGTATGGGTTGTAGTAGTCCTGCTGGATGCCAATGCTCCACTTTAACCTGCTGGCACTCTAAACACTTACTCAGATATTCTGCAATTTCTCTGCGCATACCGGGCCAATAATATATCTTTCTAATCGCCGAAAGCATCTTTTGATAACCAGGATGACCAGCGTAGTTGCTGCGATGGTACTTGTCCATGATTAACCCTTGAGACTTACACGATTAGGAACATAGACCCTTCCGCGAAACATTAACATTTGTTCCTCATTACTTCCATACTCGGATGGCTTTCCTTGCTTCCGATCCTCTTCCATCTGTCGCCACAAAAACTGATATTCTGGGTCCTTCTGGGCCTCTTCCCTTAGTTGTTCTGATAGCTGGCTCATAGGTTGGCTGTAATATATTGCATAGATCCCATGCAATTTCCTACTCAAGGCGTCTGCAACTCGGTTTTCTTTCCCTTTGACATGTTGTATGTCCATGTCAAATTCGCTCAAAAAGGCGTTCCACCTTGCTTGCCTAGAGTTTAAATCTGCATGCTTGAAGTAGTTAGTTAAACTGCTGTGGTCTGTTTTGAGTGTGAACCTTTTTCCCAGTAGGTAATGCCTCCACACTCGGAGAGCATGCACTACTGCGGTGAGTTCTAGATCATAGGTAGAGTACTTTTGTTCATGATCTCTCAATTTTCTGGACTCATAGGCTATTACCTTGCCTTCCTGCGTTAACACTGCGCCCACTCCCTCCTTGCTGGCATCAGTACACACCACATAATCTTTGCTGGGGTCAGCAACTTTCAGCACTGGTGCTGTGGTTAAGAGTTGTTTCAGCTTCTCAAAGCTGTTCTGACATTCATTCGTCCATTTGAAATATATGCCTTTCTTTTGTAAGGATGTAATAGGATAGGCAATCTTAGAAAACCCTTCGATGAACCGCCTGTAGTATCCTGCCAGACCCATGAATGATCTGATATCTGCCACATTCTGTGGTACTCGCATTCCATGATGGTTTTAATCTTTTCGGGGTCCACCGCTATTCCTTCAGCTGTCACAACATGACCCAGATACTGGATTTCTGATTTGAAGAAATCGCACTTGTTGAATTTAGCATACAGCTGATGCTTCTTTAGTATCTCTAACACTATCCTCAGATGCTCCTAATGTTCTTCCTCGCACTTGGAGTAGATCAGGATGTCGTCTATGAAGACCAATACAAAGCGATCTAAAAACTGATGAAAAATGCCATTCATCAACCTCATAAAGGTTGCTGGCGCATTTGTCAACCCGAATGGTAATACTACAAACTCATAATGTCCATATCTGGTGCGGAATGCTGTCTTGCAAACATCCTCATCCTTGATTTGAATTTGGTGATATCCAGACTGCAAATCTATTTTAGAGAAAACTTTGGCACCTCTCACCTGATCGAATAAATCATCGATTCTGGGTAGAGGATATCTATTCTTAACTGTCAGCTTGTTGAGTTGTCGGTAGTCCATACACATGCATAAGGTTCCATCCTTCTTTTTAACAAAGAGGACGGGTGCTCCCCAAGATGACACGCTTGGGCGAATATATCCTTTATCTAGCAATTCCTGCAACTGCATCTTTAACTCTGTTAATTCTGGTATACTCATTCTGTAAGGTGCTCTTGACACAGGAGAGGCTCCGGGTAGTAGTTCAATAGTGAAATCTATGTCTCTTTTCGGTGGCAATCCTGGAATATTTTCTAGAAACACATCTAGGAATTCCTGTACCACAGGAATGTCTTTTATATCTGCTGCTTTTTCGTTAGATTCAGTATACCCTACTTGAATTGCGTACAACTGACACCCCTTTCGGATACACTTGCTCATCTGAGATGCTGTTATGGGGCGCAATTGCACAGGCTTTTTAATTCCTTTAATTTCCTTACGCGTACCATCCTACGCTCTATAATAAATTGTCTCTCCTTACAGTCTACTAAGGTCCAGTGTTTCTCCAACCAGTCCATTCCTAGTAATACATCATACGATCCCAATGGTAAAATATTTAATTCTACCTGCAGCTGCTGTTTTGCAACTTCCAAAGTGCAATTTGCAATTTTCGCAGTCACTTTGCATTTAGCTCCGGAGGCTAGTTGAACTAGCCAGGGGTTTTTAAATTTCTGTTCTTTTAGATTGCACAGTTCCATTAGTTTAGGACTTACATAACTTAAACTAGCTCCAGGGTCTATTAAAATCGAGACAGGTTTAGATAACAAAGTACCTTCCAGTTCAATCATTGTGGGCTGGAAATCAGCCTATCGATCCTCCAAGGTTGCGTTTATACGTGGTATGTTTCGCCCCATGTCCCCCACTGTCGATGCCTCCTGCAAGTTTGCCACATTTTCATTCCTTTTACGCTGTGGACAGTTCTTGTAATAGTGTGCTTCCCCACAGCCCCAACACTGTAAGGGGGGTTTCGAATTCTGTCCTTGTTCTGGTTTGCTTGATGCTTCTGTGGGTTTTTCTTCAGCTGGCCACTTGATCCTTTGATGGTTTCTATTAAACTGTTTGCTGCCAGCGTTCCGTCCTATCCCTTTAAAGTGGTTTCTTTTGCTGCTTTTAAAAGTAGATGAATTTTTTTTATTTTTCTTGGGCTGCCAACCCTTTCCACCATCCCCTTTGATCTTATACTGCTGGTAACACATGCGTGCTTTCCGGACAGCTTCATCCATCGTTTGGGGGTTAACAAACTCTATTCTTTCCCTCTTAGGGGAAGGCAGACTACTCAGAAATCTCTGTACCTTGGCCTTTTTTTCTCTGAGGTAAGGTACATAGCGTAGCAGGGACGTAAATTTCGTAACATACTCATCCATGGTCATTTGGCCCAGCCTAAGATCATGGAATTCTTTGGCTTTATCATCGTAAATTCTCTCTGTCAGATATTTATCTTTGAAGTACTGCTGGAACAATTCCCATGTAACGTCTCGCTCATCAATGCTGCGAACATTCTTTACCTCCTCCCACCACAGGGTGGCTTTCTCTCGCAGCTGGTATATAGCTAGCCTAGCCTTAAGATTGCTGCTGTACTCATATACTTGGAAATATTTATTGATGTTAATTAACCATGCTTCAGCTACCTCTTCTGCCTCGCCATCAAACATCGGTGGCTTGATCTTACGAAACTCCCCCTGCAGTTCATTTCTCTACCTCTTATGATCCTGCTGTTCGAACGGATTTCCCGATTCTGCCTCGTTATAATTGTGATTTTTGCTCTTGTGAGAGAAACTCTCTTCTGTCTTTCCGGTGGTGTTGTTTCTAGTTTGCTGGTCTTCTGATTCAGTTGATAATTCTCTTTCTGCACTAGGCTGCCGCGTTTCTTGATTCTGTTTATCAGATATGCTCTTCAGGATCCTTTCCTGGTCTAGCAGTAACCTTTCATTGTCCTTTCGGACTCTTATCATCTCCTCTTGTAACTGTTGTACTGTATGTAACAGAGAGGCAGTTTGCTGCTGTTGTTCTTCTAGCATCTTACTTGTCTTTTGGTGCTGTTCCACAGTTAGTTGAACCCACATTTCCGGGTTCATAACTGTTGGGCCTTGAGTCTCGTTCGGTTGTGACTGAGATGCCATGCCTTCCCTCAAGTCTTTTATCTTTTCTCAGTGCACTAATACACACACAGCTTTGTTAGTAGACCCTTAGGTTGAAAGTGTAGTAACCGGCTCTGATACCACTTGTCACAGTCATCTAAACTTCTATCCTAGTAAGAGTAATTAATAAATTTTATTTTTTTTACAAATAACAATTATCACACAACTTTCTCATTACCGAACTAACATATTACCACCTTCTATATGAGATACACATATTATAATTACGTGGTTATAAAAACTACAGAAATAAATTACTCCAAAACTAAAACTCCTAGCACAATTCCATTCTAATTATGCTACGGTATAACTCTCAATATGGTATTAATCTACAACAATGAGTACACTTGGGCTTTACTGACATTGACGTAAATGCTATTAAATATTTTAACCACCATGTGTATTGTTTTACCGCTCGGTACTCTATGATTGCATGTTATCCATCGGGCAAGGCCTATTATTTTATTCACCGTATCCGGTCATACATTTCCATGTCACATATGGAGTTAATTGTTCCACCATATGGCTTCATTCTTGCCTGGCTGGGTACAGATTTCGCCCGTTAGTTAATTGGTGGTACCAGGGGTAGAGTTCGAGGGCCAGCAAGCAAATCACGCCTCGATCTCTGCATAGATTGCGAGGGAAGATCATTGATTTGGGTTTTCATCAACCGCCCTGTCTCACAAGCTCGGAGACTCTTTCATGGCGCGCTACCTGCAACTGTTCCTTCCAGCCTGCATGGCTAGTCATCTTGTTTTGGAGGTAAACGCTACTATGAATACTTCATGTTAACGACCAATGAGGTGCTATAAATGATTCTACATGTTTCTCGAGCATCCACTAAATCTTTTTGGTTCGCCTCTGTGCAAAGGTGTTCTACGAACAGGTTTGCCTATGCATGGCAGGGTGCCGGTGGAGGATGGAAATGCAGATCGATACTTGGCTCTCTAGGATGAGACCGCCTTACCTCAACAGGTATAACCAGCTTCGGCCTCCCCTTCTTCTCCTGTTTTACACAAATAAATCGATTATCCGTCTTTAAACCGTATATGATCTGATGTTCTTCTCTTTGGACAGGCTATGCGAGGTTTAATACTCTTTTCAGGTACGAAATCCGAATATCAACCCTTCAGCTTCTTAAGAATCACTCTTGTCCATTTTAGTTTTCCAGCACTAAATCCTTTGGAGATTCCCTAACAAGTTTTTCATTTGTGTTTCTACAGGTATGATGACCGGTTTAACCTTTTCTCCACTGAGCGGGTTCTATCGTTTTTAGTTCAGCAGATGAAATGACCGGTTCCCCATTTACACAGGTACTTCGGCGCTCATGATCGCTCAGAGTCATGGCATATGTTTTCAGCTACTATACTAGTTGGGTTACGGCTTTTCCAACCTAGATACAGAGAGACTGTTATTTTTCAGAGGGTTTAGTCTAGACCTCATTCTATGTGAACAGGTTATTATTTTGCAAAACGCACAATGTATTATTATTTTAACTACCAGCCAACATGGCCAAACCCTTTGACTACCCTGTTTTAATCTAGTCCATACGGTTCTAACTAAACTCGAAGCAGCTCATAATACAATAAATTCTCATTTATGCATCGCTCGGGGTTCTGGTTTGAAATCCCTTTGGGTAATGTTTATACTGCGTGTGAGGGTGAGCAATGGCACTGCTCCATCGCCCGCAAATACTTCCTCTGTTTTATTTCTTAAGTACGGTTATGCTTCTTAATGCAATTCTTTACCTATTGAGTATTACAGTGCACGACCAGGATTTTAACAAGTCGAGTGTCCTTCATGACAAGGCGTAAGTTTGTGCATGCATCTGAAAGAAATTTTTCCTATTTATATCAACAATATTTTCTATCTCAAATGTATTTGTAACGTAGCATGCGTTTGGTGTTCCACGATTTCTTGTATCTGTTCATAAGTTAAGACTTCAGTTTTATTATTTAGATTACTTAACCCTATGAGGCACCGGCCGCCGTAACCAAGGCCGTGTATAGTCTCAGGAATAAGAACAGGAGCGAGTAGGGTTTCTATACCCAACTCCGCTCCAAAAGTTCAACGCTATAGCATGCACATGTCAAGATGTGATTTAAATATTGTTTAAATAGCACATGTATTCATGTTCTTCTTCTTTTTCTATCACAAACATGATAAATAACTACAGGTTCATCCTTCTTGTTTATACAACGTAAATGATTACTAGTGTTTATGTGTGCCTGTTCTTTTTTTTTTAACTGTTGCTTAATAACGTAGAATAAAACCCCATGTTAACCCTAGTATATTCTTGCTTTACTGTTATTCTGCTAACTTTCTTTTAAGCGCTTCATATACAAATATAAAGATTATCTGCTACAGAGTTTTCATATTTCCAGAGTTAGCTATTATTCCCGCCCATAGGTCTGAGGGATATTTTCACGAATGGTTATTAAACACTTAACCATTACTGTACTCAACTACATCACATTTAAATAGAGTAAACAGATATTTACTGTAATCATCTTCATCACATTTTAGTAATGTAAACATAAATATATATATATTAATATACTGTAATCATCTACTTCACATTTTGGTAGAGTAAACAGATAAACGGTGAGTCTCGTTTTATAACTTTGAACAAATTCTAAAGTACTTATCTGGTAGGACAAGAATACTCTCAAACTGTGGTCCTCCCAACCATCAAGGGAGGCAATGACGTCCTCCGCTTGCCCCCTAGCTCTAGAATTCAGTCGGCACTACAGAAACAGTAGAAATCTTGTTGTGACCTCTGGACGGCCAATCCAGCCACAGACAGACAATCTGAATACAAGGTTGTAGAAGCTTTTCTCAACTGTCCTTTTTCCACAGCTCTAGAGAATGCTTCACCTTCTTCTTTCCAGAGAAAAAACACAGAACCCCTAACCCTCCCCTGGGATTTCCTTTTATCCCTGGAGGTTAGGTAACTGTCCTCTAACTGTTCCTAAGTAACCAACTTCTATTCTTAGACAATTTACCAACAGTTTAAGAGATTCATTTCCTTTTACCAACTCAGTAACAAAAATAATGTTTCTTGTTGAGTTTCTTTTTACAAAATAAAATAAACATATATTAAAATAAATAAATTGTCTTTTAACTAAATTCAAACTAATTAGCTCTAAATGAAGCTGTCACATTTTAATTCCGGTGGGGTGAGCTCTGCCCCCTCAGAAACACTTTAATTATCTTTAATTTGATTAAAATAATATTAAATTAAAAAATATTTTAAATTTTAGTAAAATAATATTAAAATAAATAATAATAATTTTAAAGAGAAATTTGTGGTCATATTTAGCATATAAGTTAAACCTTGACATTCACTCCATGTAATTAGTTAAAAAACATAAATAATTCTTAATATTTTTGGGGTAGATTACGTTTTGATTTATTTATTTTTTTAAATTTTTATGAATGATATAGTTTTAGTTAACTAAATGAAATTATAGTTTTTAATATTATTTGTATTTGATTTGAAAAAAAAAATTAAATATAAATAACATTTAAATTTATTGTGTAAATTTTTTTAATATTATTTGTATTTAATGTGAAGAAAAATTTCCAATCTCTTTTAGTTGAATTTATTGTATAAAATTTATATAATAATAACGTTGTGATTGAATTAGTTTATAAATGAATAAGTTCAATTTTTTTGGCAATTTATTTTTTCTAAATTTTAATCATCTAAGTTATATTAAAATTAATCAAAGCTCTTCAATGTAAAGTCTCTAAAGCTAAATTTTAGACATCAATTATTCACGAAAAGGAAAGGCTTGTTTTTCAAAATTGGAAATTGTTCCATGGTTAAGTTGATTGATAAAGACCTAAGAGTGTAACAATGCCATTTTTAGTGTAACAATGTATAATCTTTTAGTGAAGAATCACCTTCTAATGGAATACAGTAGCATGCTAATATTTATGTATGGAATTTTAATGATTATATATATATAATGGAAATGTTATTTTTAACCAAGTTATATGGTCATTATATATATTACATATTTTCTTTATTTGGGTTGATTTTGCAAACGAATATTTTTGGGCTTAATTTTCAAAGGACATTTTTTGGGCTTAATATTCAAAGGACAATTTTTGGAAGTATTTTTTAAAGTGACATTTTTTTAGAGGTTTTTTGGGCTTAGTTTTCAAAGGACACTTTTGAATGTATTTTGTTTCAGTGACATTTTCTTAGAGGGTTTTTGTGCTTAATTTTCAAAGGACATTTTTGGAGGTATTTTTTAAAGTGGCATTTTTTAAGAGGTTGGGCTTAATTTTCAATGCACATTTTCTCGAGGTATTTTTGAAAGTGACATTTTTTTAGAGTAAGTGTTTTGCGTTGAAGTAAATCTTTTATAATGATTTTTTAAAGCGAGTTTTTGTCTAGTTTTTAAATGAATTTTTTTTTGCACAGCTTGGAAGGAAATATTCTGAGCTTCATTTCATTTTTAAAAGAATTTTTTTTGGTGGAATTTTTAAAGTAAGTGTTTTGGGTTGAAGTATGTCTTTTGTGCAAAATTTTTAAAATGAGTTTTTTTTAAATTAAATCTTTTGTGATGCTTTGTTTAATTGAGTTTTTATCTAAATTTTGATGTAGTGATTCTTTTTACAGGATTTTGAAGGAACTTTTTTGAGCTTCATACTAAATTATCACGGGAAATCGAAGGAATTGTAAGACAAAATATGAGCGAACAAGAGACCTTGAGGAACATAGAGAATAGGTGTTACACCATTTTTTGGTCATCTAACCTTTCATCATTAGATGGACCCAAGTACACCATGTAAGACCAGTTTTACCCCAAGTAAAATTGCTTTCACTATGTTAATTAGGAAACCCCAAAAGGGAATATTAAACAAACCCATATTTGTTTGATTTTCCCCAAGGAATAATTAATTAAACCATAATTTAATTATTATTCCCAGTCATGTTTAACCCAAAAACAAAGAAATTAATGAGATAAACCCATAGTTATCTTATTTTTTTCTAGGAATAATTATTTAAATAATATTCCTTGTTAAATATGACCAAATCAACCACCATTAATTAAATAAATCATTATTTATTTGATTATATCCCAACCACTTCCTTAAAAGAATAAATAAATCATTTATTTATTTATTCTTCACTAATCAAGGGATTTGACCCAAGTCAAACACCCTTTCCCTCCAACAAATAATAATAAAATATTATGTAGAGGTGGATCTAGATTTGATTAACATTATTTTAATCATGCACCGAGATCTAGAATGACCCAATATTTTTTTATAAATAGGAGGGTTTTCACCATCATTCTTCACCTTTTGTTGCCTACTAGATCACTCTGGATCTATACACTTGGTCTCATTCCTACCATTTGCTCCCATTGAGCTCTATCTTCTACATTGGGTTTTCTACATCTACAAGAGAGAGAAAGCTTAGATCTGAAGTGCCGAGGACTACAAAGAACCCATCCCATTGAGGAGATCTGGATACACCTTCTTGTTTCCTCCCAGGTGCCCTGTAATATAAAAATTCATTCAAAAATCGTGTTCTTGTCTTGTCTGTTGGATGCATGGAGCAAACTCTTTACTTTACTGCTTAATGTCTTTCCATTTATAGATCTGTTTGTTGCGGCATTTTAACTACTAATCGCAGATCTGAAGATGTTTGGCAGCCTCTATTGTTGTTAGGGCTATTAGTTATGCGTAGCTAAAGTGGTTCTTTTTCATACACTTCGACGAAGAATTCATACTAACAAATGGCGACTCCACACGGGTTTTAAATTACGACCGCTGTCGTTTTTCATATTCCTGCATATCCAGCTACTTCAGGCCCTAGGGCTTCTTTTCAGCTGCTTAGTTTTCCTCTTTTTATGTCATTTTTCTCACATAAAACCCTAAAAACCTAAAATTTCTAACTTCCGTGTGTTTCTGGCCCTATTGCGCAGGTAAGCGACACCAGCCGCAACTGAGACGGCAACTTTTCTGAAAATCTGCCGCCGAGACAACCGGAACAGGGGGGTCGCACTTTTTGGCCCTAAACCTGCGACTTGGACCTCCAGGTCGCACTTTTCAGCCTGTTTTCTGCGACCTGCACTCAGATCAGAAAGAAGCTGAACACCGCCTTTTTCTCACAGAGGTCTTCGATTTTTTAAGGTTATAGCTGCCAAACACACAAGTCTTCCGGCCCTCTGTCTAGCACCCGCCGCAGCCGAATCATTTTGTTTACTCATCTAAGTGGGAACCCAGCCCCTTAGGGGTTTAGTACCCTCCACTTTTTGTGGAAGAGTTTTAGTTGTTTCAGCCGTCGGTTTCAGAGCTTCAGCCCCCTCTTTTCCAGATCTATTACCTCCCTTTCAGATCCATTGAAATCAACCTCTTTTCCTTTCAAATCACCTCTTGTCGTTTTGTTTGGACCTCCTTTGAAGGCCTCCGCCTTGCCCCCCGGTTTTTGCTGATTTCCTTTTTCCAGCCACCTTGCCGTTGTCTCTTGGCTGTGATCTGCACCCCTTGCCTGCAGCTTTATCCTCCAGATCTCTGTCCCTTTTGACCCTAGATCTGTTGAGCTTCCTTTGTGTGTGTTTTCCCTTTCTTTTCAGCATAGTTGTGAGAGACCCACCTTCTTGGGTTAGATAGATGGATACGTAGCTGTTATTTTTCTGTTATTTCAGCATTCTATTCTGTTCTCTGTAGGTTTATTTTCAACTACGCAGCACACTTTTTCTTGCTCTCAACAACGAAAAGGGTTTAAAAATTAAAATTAACGCACGCCACACACTGACCCTAAGTGAAGAAGTGCCTGGTTAACACCGCCTGGCAAAGACTCTAAAATCAATTGTCACTGCACCTTATCTGCCCTTGACCTTCCTGGATTTTGTCCCTTTCTGCCCTTGTCGGTTTCCTTCTTCCTGTCATCATTGCGCCCCCAAGGCGTCGTTCCCAGAGACTTCTTGGCCTTCACCCTCAGTTTCCGGTTGATCGACCTGCTCCGCACCACCGTCGTCGAGCCAGTCCACCTTCGAGTCCGCACTCCGACTCCTCTCCTCATTCATCGGGTCCCCCTTCTCCTTCTGGTTCTCCCCCTGTTACCTTCACCATGTCTGGATCAGGGCCTAACGCTAGCGGTTCTCCCGGCCCCAATGTCGGCCCTACTTCTAGCGGAACCGTCACAACCACTACCCCGGCCACCCCTGTGCTGCCGTACATTGCAGGCCTCAGCCTCCCCGATTTCCATCAGTTGATTAATGACCCCATTCACCACAATGCTACCTGGCCCGCTATGCCCACCAAGCTGCCCTCCGATATCCCTAAGTTCGAGGGCCTTAATGGCGAAGACCCAACCAATCACGTCCGGTCTTTCCACATGTGGTGTTCCTCCAACTCCATTACCGATGACTCCATCCGTCTTCGTTTGTTCCAATGCACGCTTACCGGCGAAGCTTCTAAATGGTATGTCGAACAGGCCACTTCCTCCCATACCATGTTCGAGACTCTTGCCCAAGCCTTCTTGTCGTACTTCCAGCTCCCTCTCCGATACGACACTGGTACGGAGCTCTTGACTTCATTTAAGCAATCCTCTTCCACACGCCTTTCGGCCCATGTTCAGGAATGGCGACGAAGACGGAGCTTATGTCGAGCCCCTCCCTTTGAAGATCGGGTTTACATGGACTGGTTCCTTCGCACCCTCCCGTCTCCCATCGGCAAAGATGTCGCCTCTCACTTCCCTCAAACTGAAGAAGCCGCCCTCCAAATAGCTTTAAAATATGACCTGATCTACGCTCAATCTGGTTATGTTTATACCATTCTTCCTGACATCCCCAGGCCGGGTGGCGCTAACGCCCCGGGGGCATCTCATTCCGCCGACGGTATTGTTGGATCTCTTTCCCACCCATCTGCTCACCCTCCTATGGGCTATGGTCTCCCTCAGGGAGGGGCCAGCACCTCAAGCACTCTTCCCCCTCCCGGCAACATGTATCCAGGATACGGCATGCCTCCTCCTTTTGCTCAACCTCCTGCTTACCTCAATGTCGCCCAACCCAACCCTTACCTTTATCCACAGCCTGGTGCGCCAGCTCCTCCAGCATATGCGCTTCTGCCTCCCTTGCCTCCTCACAACCCGCAACAGCACTTACAACCCCCTCCAGGGCAAGTATTTGCACAGCAGGGTGCGATTAATCCCCCTTCTTCTCAAAGAAGGCGGAGAGGCAACCAGAACCCGTCTGCCTCCGGTAACCGAGGACCCAATTCTGGTGTAGACCCTAACACTAGCAACCAGCCACAGGGCATTCCGCCCAGGCCGGACAGGCTGCTTCGCACAAATAAGCCCTGTTCGTGTTGCGGCGTTTACGGTCACTACACTCACGATTGTCCTCTCTTACCCCAGATGCGACAGATGTGGGAGTCTCAAGCCACATTGCGCGGACAACACACCTCCCCTCATGCTCATCCTAATGTGGCCACTACCCAGCCATCTGTGTTCACTGATCCTTTCCCTCAACAGGGATTCGTGGCTACCCAACCCCCCGACAGCCATGTAGCCGCCCCCTCATCCATTTCTAGTTCCTCTGATTACCAGATCCTTATGATGCGCTCCGATCCTTCCCCTTCCGTCGACCTTCACCTTCAAACTCGGTCTCGCCAGTACCCCAAGCCTCCTGCTCAGTCTGCTCCCGAGCCTCCATCTTCAGGATCTACAGAGCCTCTTTCGACACCCAGTGGCCCCTTACACATCCCTCAACCCCAAGTTGAGGTTCATCCAAAGATTCCAAAGGGCCCATTACGCCGAAATGCTACTTCCGGTCGAGCCGCCCAGTCATATAGTATGGTAGATGATTTGGCGCAATCCCCTGCTGCCATTTCCACACTGGAACTCCTCCAGTCGTGCCCTTCCCAAAAG
This sequence comes from Pinus albicaulis, assembly GCA_034641835.2. NCBI lineage: Eukaryota > Viridiplantae > Streptophyta > Pinopsida > Pinales > Pinaceae > Pinus > Pinus albicaulis. The sequence continues at coordinate 525,831,776 of CM076580.1, forward strand.
AAGGCTCTACTATCTGCCGTGGGCGCTGTTGATCCTGCTGATGACCAAATGATTGTTTTTGACGCCACTCAATCGGACCATCCTCCTCTTCCCCCTTCCATTGCTTTCCAAATCCCAGTCAAAATCTGGAACGCCACTGTATCCCGGTGTATCATTGATGATGGGGCATCCACCTGTGTGATGTCCGCTTCGGTTTGGAAGCAACTCGGATCCCTTGAGCTGGCCCCTTCCACGATCACCCTTCGAGCGTGGGACAGTCATGCCTCCCAGCCTATTGGCCTGTTTCGTAACTGTCCCATCACCCTCGCCGGTAAGACTGTTTGCGTTGACGTCGAAGTCATTGACGCCCCTCTAGACTACAACATTCTATTGGGGCGAAGCTACACCTATGCCATGTCTGCTGTCCCATCCGCGGTTTTCCGCAAGATGTATTTTCCACATAATGGGAAGATAGTCACCATCGACCAGCTATCTTATCATGAGCCGCCGTCTCAGACCTCCTCCGAGACGACCATCTCTTCTGTAGCCAAAAAGCAAACCGTCGATTCTTTGACCAGTGTCTCCTCCAGCGTCTATAAAGATTCCACCCTGCTTGGTACTTTCCCTCATCTTCCCCCCCCTCCTGTTACTGATCCCAGCTTCTCGAATGTTTGCATGATGCAATCGTCTCAGGCTACCCATAAACAGCCTGCCTCGGCTAGTCAGCAACCTCCCCCCCACCCTCCGCCACCCGCTCCTAGCCATTCATCTCAACCAGCCGGACCTCCTCCTTCTGGCCCTCCCCCTACAGCTGGTATCCTCAAACCTCTTTATCCTCCCCGGCTCGGTTCCCCCTAGCCTTAACCATCTCGGAGCCGTACCTCCTGGTCATTACCCTGCTGGACAGATCCCCTTCTTGGCTCCCCCTCCCGGAGTATATTCTGTCCCCGTCATGGCCACCCTCTCTCTCCCTAACTTGACCTTGGGCATTCCGGTTTGGTACCTTGACCCCCCAGCCGCCACCCCCCCTGGTCACCCCAAACCTTATATGGCTTTGACACCGGTTCAACCGGTCCCCCTCGCTTCCTCCATCGCCACTGTGCCCCCAGCACCTCCACAGGACCCTTCTCCTGTTGTGACGGCTCCCGGGAAGAAAGGCAAAGCCCGAAAGGGGGCAACCCATCAAGACCAGGCCGCCCCGACAACCCTTACCCCCCCACGACCACCAAAGCCCGCCATTCGATGCGCTTTGTGTGATGTCGTCGGTCACACCACTCACATGTGTCCTGAATTGCCACACCTCAAGCTTCTGGTCAACGAGACATTCCCCGACTCTGATATCCCAGAAGTCCATGTCACTATCCCCGACTCCCTCCCAAAACTCAAACACTTGCGCACAAACCACCCTTGTGCCTTGTGCGATTTTCACGGCCATTACACCCACCTCTGTCCCCGCCTTGACGAGTACCGTTCCTCCTTGGACATGTACCACCAATTTAAGGCCGCTTCGATCGGACCAGAGGACATTCACATTCCGCCTCCCGCTTTTAAGCCAACGGAGCCCTCAGCCACCATTTTGTACCTGTCATCATCCTTGAGAGATAAGTCACCAGCCACTCAACCTACTGATCCCCTCAGCTTCTCAGCCGACCTTGGATCTGTTGATATCGCCCATCTGAGCCCTTCTCCTCATGATGAACCGTCTTCCTCCAGTCTTCCCATCTTCCAATCTGATGAAGACATCATGGAAGCCATGACCAACCCTGACTTTCCCTGGGATGATATGCACCATCGCGCATATTTCCTCCCACAGCAGTCCCATGACCAATACGCTGTGGAAACCAAAGACTTCATTCCTCATGCAGTCGATTGGTTCAAAAACCCCATCCCTGCACCTGATGCTTTCGAAGAAGGAAACATGGCCAATATCTCGTCTACCATGAAAATTGACATTTCAGTCAAACCAGGAATCGAAGAATACATCACCTTGGGTGCCCAATGCACCCCGGAAGAAATTGAAACTTACACCAAGCTTTTCAAAGAATTCCGCGATATCTTCGCCTGGTCCTATTCTGAAATGCCTGGACTCGATCCTGCCATTGTCGAGCATCATATCGACACCTGGCCTGACGCCAAACCAGTCCGCCAAAAGATGAGACCCATTCATCCTTCCCGACGTGACGCTATTAAAGCCGAAATCGATAAGCTCAAGCAGGCTGGTTTCATTTACCCCATCGAATACACCACTTGGGTTTCTAACCTCGTTCCTGTTCTCAAGAAACAAGGCACCATTCGTGTCTGCACGGACTTTCGCGACCTGAACAAAGCTTGTCCCAAAGACAACTTCCCCACACCGTTCATCGACCAAATCATTGACGAGTGTGCGGGGCATGAGATCCTATCCTTCATGGATGGTTTTTCCGGATACAACCAAATTGCTATCCGTCCTGCTGATCAACTAAAAACCGCGTTCATTAGTCCGTGGGGAACTTTCGCTTACCGGGTCATGCCTTTCGGCCTAAAAAACGCCGGCGCCACCTTTCAACGGGCCATGTCTTATTGCTTCCACGACTTAGCTCATATTATCCTTGCCTACTTAGATGACCTCACGGCACGTTCTAAGCATCGGGCGCAACACATACACGATCTGCGCACCATTTTTCTCCGATGTCGCAAGTATAATATCCGACTTAACCCGTTGAAATGCGTCTTTTGCGTTCCTGCCGGCCGTCTCCTAGGCTTCATCATGTCTAATGACGGTATCACTCTTGACCCTTTGAAATTTCAAGCCATTCTTGAACTCCCCATCCCGCGTACCCTCTGCCAGCTCCAAAGCCTCCAAGGCAAAGCTAATTTTCTTCGTCGGTTCGTCCCTGACTATGCCACCACCGCACACGGGTTCCTTAGACTCCTACGCTCTCACATCCCATTTGTTTGGGATACCCATGCTCACGAGTCTTTCGATGCCCTCAAGCAGGCTCTCACATCTGCTCCCTTAATTCGCCCTCTCGACTTTAATCGGGACTTCATCCTATATATTTCCGCTTCCACCTATTCGGTCGCTGGAGTCCTTATCCAAGAGGATGACCATGGCATCGAGCATGTGATCTACTATGTCAGTAAGAACCTTGTGGGACCCCCTGTCTCATACTCCTATGACGAGAAATTAGCACTGGCTGTCGTGTTCTCAGTCCAAAAACTTCGTCATTATATCCTCCTGCGCTCCACCAAGGTTGTGACAAATTCCAACCCTATGGCCTTCCTATTGAGTCGTCGTATACTTACTGGGAATTACGCCCGTTGGGTCGTTATCCTTCAGGAATTCGACCTTGAATTTGTCACCCCAAAAAGTAAGAAAGGCTTAGCCCTCGCTGAGCTCATTTCTGAATTACCTACCGGATCGCGAGACCCTCCCGTTAATGACGATTTCCCTGATGAACACCTGTTTTCCATTACTTCCGATGACCCGTGGTATGGCGATATTCTTACTTATTTGCGAACCCAAAAGTTCGCCCTCCACCTTGACCGTGAGGCTCGTCGACGTATCTGACACCAAGCCCCCCGATACCTTCTTATCGGTGACGACCTCTATCGTCGCGGGGTTGATACGGTCCTTCGTCGTTGCCTCACACACGCTGAAGCTGAATAGGTCCTTAATGCCTGCCATAGCGGCGCTTGCGGTGGCCACCTCTCCGGTCTCGCTACTGCCCAAAAAATAATGCGCGCCGGGTATTTTTTGCCTTCCCTCTTCAGTGATTGCATCGAGGCAGTCAAACACTGTCCCAGTTGCCAACATTTCGCCCCTAAGGCGAGAGCTCCACCAGCTCCCCTCCATCCGGTCATTTCCACTAGACCCTTTTGTAAATGGGCCATCGACTTTATGGAGTGCCGCCCGCCATCCTCTGGTAGCCACAAGTATATCATCGTGGCGGTCGACTATTTCACCAAATGGGCCGAGGCCATGCCAACGTTCAACAACACGGAAGCTACCGCGGCCCTCTTTTTCTTTAACCATGTTATAGCTCGCTTCGGGGTTCCCAAGCAACTGGTCTCTGATCATGGCAGACATTTTGAAGATGAGATATGGCGTGAGCTATCCTCACTGTTAGGTTTTGAGCACCAATATTCCTCCTCCTATTACCCCCAAGGTAATGGCCAAGTTGAAGCAGTCAACAAAACCCTCAAAACTATGCTTCAACAAACAGTGAATAAGCACAAAACCAACTGGCATCTCATGCTCTTTCCTGCCTTATGGGCCTATCGAACCTCTGTCAAAACCGCCACCGGGTTCACCCCTTTCCACCTCGTTTTTGGAGAGGAGGCAGTTTTACCGATCGAGTGTGAAATTCCTTCTCTGCAACTAGCCGTTGAACTTCTCCCTGACACCCAACCGCTAGAACAACGACTTATCATGCTTTAGCATGCCTCCGAAGACCGCCGTATTGCCTTACAGACCATGGAAGCGGCCAAAAAACGCACCAAAGCTCAGTATGACCGAAAAGTTCAGCCTCGCACTTTTCACGAAGGCGACCTTGTTCTAGTCTATGACCAGGCCCATGATGTCCTGGGTCATGGGAAGTTTGACCCATTATGGCTAGGCCCTTACATCATTAGTAAGGATCTGGGCAAAGGGGCATACCTCTTAGAGGATTTTGAAGGTCATCCCCTTCCTAACCCTCGCAATGCACTCTATCTTAAGAAATATTACCCTTAGCATTTCCCCTCGGAAATGCATGTTTTATTTTCTTTTAGATAGCCAGCATCTGTTGTTTCATTTTTTCCTACTGCACCAGGACCCATTTTCGTCCACACGTAGTTACATCACGTCCATTCAAAATCGAATTTCCTCACCTACAACACTTGTACTTGGGGCACCATACCGCCCCCCTTACTCGTCCATGTTCGTGTCGACTTTCGTCATGAGTTCCCACCTGCAACTCATGCTTTCATGGTCCCCCATTGGGGCCTTTACTGTGTGGCAGCACCAGCGAGTCGCCCTTGTTTAGAGCATCCAAGTTGAGTCATCCTTGCATCCATGGAGTCTATCCCATATCCCTTTATTACCCCATCATAGCTCTCCATCCTTCATTGCTTGGTCCCTCTCTTGCGTCGCACATTATGACCTTCAGCCCCACTGTCCCCTGTCCCTTCCGATATTGTGTCAGTCGCTGCCATGTCATTCATGCCCTTTATGCTCTAACAAGGGAAGTCGTCCATTCGCCACTCCATCCTCCCCATTTCCACTATCATCCTTAGTGTCAGTCTGTCCGTCGCTCTATTGTTCTTCTCTCGTGCCGTAGTTGAGGATATCTCATTGCCTCACCTACGGCGGACCTCCTTCTGTCGACATCAGCACATTTATTCCAGAAGCAAGGTCTAGAGGGCGGTGTACCTTGGTTCCAGCTTCCACTATTGTTCGGTGCCTCGGATCAGGCAGGGGGATCTCTCACTTCCCTTTGACTTGATTTCTTCTCCAGCTCCTTTCAGCATGATCGAGATTCGTATACTGGACAGTCCAGTGACCCAGCAGCAGCTCTTGATGATTCTCGGGCGTGTGCGAGATGTCCCAACCCTCATGAGGGGGTGGCCCTGCAGGTAGCCCCCCACACGCCCGGATGACCTCTTCATTGCAGCCTTTGATGCCGCTCCAGATTTTGATGATGTTGGCCTTAGCCACTTGCAGCACCTCGATGATTTGCATGTATCAGTCCGATTTTGTGAGCCCTTCCCCATTTACAGGGGGCATTTGGGTTGTATTTATCTCATGTACTCAGATATTATTGTACTAGTCCTGGCTGTTATCCCAGGCACAGCCTGTATGTGAGACTCTTCATTGTATTTTTATCTCGCCCTTGATTATGCCAGCTGTACTCTATGGTTCGGTCCCTTGGTTACTGGACACACTATTCTTTTGTACTTTGTCACGGAGGGCATAGGTATGCCTCCCCCGCCGCCTTCAGCACAGGTACCCTCTCATAAAAGAGACTTGTTGCACCTGCGAGTCTCGTCTCCTCAGGGTCTAGTCCTTCAGCACACTATCTACCTCACATCTCTCTCTCTGACATCCCTTTTTGCTGTCTAGTGATTGTATTCTTACAACGTACTTCGGTCATACGATTTGCTCCTGACACTCGCACGCTGGGGGGCAATCTGTTACACCATTTTTTGGTCACCTAACCTTTCATCATTAGATGGACCCAAGTACACCATGTAAGACCAGTTTTACCCCAAGTAAAACTGCTTTCACTATGTTAATTAGGAAACCCCAAAAGGAATAATTAATTAAACCATAATTTAATTATTATTCCTAGTCATGTTTAACCAAAAAACAAAGAAATTAATGAGATAAACCCATAGTTATCTTATTTTTTTTTTCTAGGAATAATTATTTAAATAATATTCCTTGTTAAATATGACCAAATCAACCACCATTAATTAAATAGATCATTATTTATTTTATTATATCCCAACCACTTCCTTAAAAAGATAAATAAATCATTTATTTATTTATTCTTCACTAATCAAGGGATTTGACCCAAGTCAAACACCCTTTCCCTCCAACAAATAATAATAAAATATTCCATAGATGTGGATCTAGATTTGATTAACATTATTTTAATCATGCACCAAGATCTAGAATGACCCAATATTTTGTTATAAATAGGAGGGTTTTCCCCATCATTCTTCACCTTTTGTTGCCTATTAGATCACTCTGGATCTATACACTTGGTCTCATTTTCTACCATTTTGCTCCCATTGAGCTCTATCTTCTACATTAGGTTTTCCACATCTACAAGAGAGAGAAAGCTTAGATCTGAAGTGCTGAGGACTACAAAGAACCCATCCCATTGAGGAGATCTGGATACACCTTCTTGTTTCCTCCCAGGTGCCCTGTAATATAAAAATTCATTCAAAAATCGCGTTCTTGTCTTGTCTGTTGGATGCATGGAGCAAACTCTTTACTTTAATGCTTAATGTCTTTCCATTTATAGATCTGTTTGTTGCAGCATTTTAACTACTAATCACAGATCTGAAGATGTTTGGCAGCCTCTATTGTTGTTAGGGCTATTAGTTATGCGTAGCTAAAGTGGTTCTTTTTCGTACACTTCGATGAAGAATTCATACTAACAATAGGGGAGCGAATATTGCAAAAAAAGGAGAGAAGAACACTCAAATATTGAAAGGGAAAATCAACCTCAACTAGAAGTTGAAGTAGGTATGTAAATGTAAATATTATAAATTTGATATTTAAAATTTGACTAGTGTATTGTGAAAATTAATGTTTATTCGATGAACTAATTTGAATTTTTTTTGCAATGTAAACAGGGAGAGATATTCCTCAAAACATTTATGATGATATAGAAAATTTTGAAAGAGAAAGTGAAAGAGATATTGAACCAATGATTGAAGATGTTCAAAATGTTGAAAGAAATTTGAATCACCAGGTATATGTGTGTGTGTGTTGAATGTGTATTATTGAAATTATACATATTTATTAATTTAATTATTTATTGAATATGTAAACTCATTATGCACATTTAATTCTAAGAAGTACAGATCAAATCATTATCAATGATGACATGTTAGAAAATGATGGCACTCACACATATGGCGATAAAAAAGATGACCATGTTATACGGTATCGTGATAAGCGCATTATTGATTTTTTCTTCAAAGATGAAACTGTGGTAGTTCAAGCCCAAATTTTTAAAAGTATCTTAACATCAAAGAAATTAAAGCAAGCTATGACTTTACTGGGTATTCGAAAATCAACAAAAGATAAAAAATTGAAGGAAAATGTGATTCAAAATATAAATAATGCTATAATTTCAATTGGAAGATCTAGAAAGAAAAGTGCTTTAGATGCACATAGAGAAATACAAATGGCAGTTTTTTCATGAAGTATTAAAAATAATTGTTTGTTAAAATATATGGCACAAGCATTAGGAACCTCACGAAAATTTTTTCACAAACATCAGCAATTTTGATTACAAATAGATGTAAAGGATGAACTAGCTTATTGGAAATCTATTTGTAGGCAAACACACAAAGATATACTTGGATACATTCATGTGTTTCACCAAAAATCAAGGGACGTGATGTGAAGAAGAATAACACGAAATAAATACGAAGAACATGCAAAAAAAAATTTGGACACCACTCAGATAGAGTTGTTCAACAAGTTCATAGAAGAGAATCATGAAATTAATGTCTCAATCAGTGCTTTTGTGCAACAAAAACCATGGTATGTTAAACCTATAACTGTACGCGACACTTTTTGATGTCCTTATCATGTAGAATTTCAGTTATATAATGACACATTCCTTAGTTTTGGTAAAACATTTTGGAAAGATTCACCTACTCGTTCCACTATCCATGATTTCATATTTCAAATTCTATGTCGAAGAGAAAGCCATGAATTATTTTACCAAAGAAATGTGTTGGTGGTAAAAATGTGATGATTATGGAAATTTGACTAAATTTCAAAACAAATATTGTACTGATATAAATGATCAATCATTGTCCAACAAGATATGAATATATTCATACATCGATTGGTTCAAGTAATACTACAAGTGCTAAAAGAATTGATTTACAAGAAGAAGAAATTTTTTTGATAGAGTGTTTGAGAAAGTTTGAGGAAAAAATTTATAAATACACCAAGCATTCCCATAGAGCTCGATGGAAGGACTTACAATTGAAAAAATCATGCAATTTTTTTCCACCAGGGACCATTTTTTCAATAGTTGATTTTGTAGAAAACTACACATTTGTTCCACAAAAATAAATACACGGTCAGTACTATCATTTTCACCAAGTCTCCATGCTTGTCCAAATTTTATATAGACATACTGAACAAAATGTTGATCATATAGAACACACTAGTGAAAATCAAAATGTTATTAAGGAATATCACTTTTATAACAGTGATGATCATACACATGATATATATTTTGTAAAAAACTATTTTGAAATATTTATGACTCCTTGAAAATTCATGAAATAAAATTCAATGAACATTGGATATGGTCAGATGGATGGGCAAGAAATTCAAATCTTCACAATCATTATTTTGATTGTGTCATCTTCATATGAAAATTCGCATTAAACATTGTTGGAATTTCTTTAAGACTGGCCATGGAAAAAGAGAACATGACGATGTAGGGGCATGTATAAAACAATCACTTTGAAGATATCAAATGGACCACTCTGTTAGTCATCAGTAAATTTTGCTGATATCAAAGGATGATTAAGTTATAAAGCCTAGATTTCTAGAAACAATATTTGAGGAAACATTGTGAGTTCTAGAAATCTCACTGTCTTCATTATCCTAAAACCTAATTGCTCTACTAAATCTGCCTATATTTTCCCTCTCAAATTTTACCCTGCTGCTCTAAAGAAAACTCCATTTTCTAGGTCTATTTTCCTCATTTCATCGCCTCACTTACGCCCTCAGCCATCCCCCTTTTCCCCCTCTAAAAACCCCTCATAATTTCCCTCATTCATTATTTTTCTTCCAAAAAAGCCTTAAAACAATGTAAAAATAATTTTTACATTGTTTTAACCTAACCCATTAAACCTATCGGACCCTCTAAAATCTTATAAAAACCCTGTTTTTATAACATACCCGCCCTTTTTTTTGTAAAAAAGGCCTTTAAAGCCCCTCTCAGGCTTAAAACCTCCACCCCGTTTATTTTTACCTCCACAAACCTTATGAAACACCCACCCAAACCTTTAAAAAAATTAAAGCGGGCCCCTTTACCTTACCCTGCCTCTTTGTTTTCTTCCGGACCATCTACACCATTGATCTTGAACGTTGGACCCTGATCCAAGGGCGGTCACATCCTCGCCCTCATCCCGCATCAAAGAAACCCCGCACTACACGACAAAATTTCCATGTCATCGAGCCCGAGCCCTGCCTTCCACTTCCCAAACCTGCACCCCACTCCCAGACTCTATCTGCACCATCCATATTGCTCCTCGAGATCTAACTGTCCATATCTAATATCACGCTGAAAATGGTGTCGAGCTTTAAAACCCCTAACCCATGCGAAATGGGCAGTTTTTCCCTCCCACGCGGTAATCGTTTAATGGAATCATGCAACCCCCACTCAAAACCACTTACCTCCTTCACCTGCGTGATAAACCACCATGGTTTTCCAAAACCACCTTATCCCCCCCGCCCCCCGTACCAAATTCAGATTTCGTCGCCTCTGTTTGAATTTTCCCATGGTTTCACCTCCGAAACCATCTCCCTGTGCCTCCTCCTCCCCTGCAACACGCCTCCCGACTGCTCCAAACCCCAAAAATGCAGTTTTACCCCTCCCATAGGTTTTTAAACTAACCTTTGTTTGTGTTTTTTGTAGGTTTTTAATGGCGGCGATGCCCAAATGGGCATTCCGATGGTCAAAATAACCTCTAGATGACGATTGAGGAGGTAAAATCACATAAGAAGGGCCAGGAGGGTTTGCATAAAGGTTTACCCTCGATGAATCATGATCATCGATGAGTTATAAAACCCTCCAGCACATGAAGACCACCTCCCTGCACACAAAGAACAAATAAAGTCAAAAGAGGCAATGAATAAAATGAAGAACATAAGGATGAAGAACTAATCCTCAATCAAAGGATAAACACAAAGGATTATCCAAACAACCAATGATTAAAGGATGAAAGTCAAAGGTTCAAAAAAAGAGGATAAATGAAACAAAAAGGTCATAAAGCAGAAACAGAGGATAAAGGTAGCAAGGCAGATTATAAGGACTAAATCAAAGTTTAAAGGCCTAATGCAGAGCTTTATGATTAAACAAAGACAGATTAACCCAAAGACAACTTCGAATGACTAAATCAAGAAGTAGTTACTCCTCCAAAGGATCAAACTACCGCCTACAACATGATTTCTTTTTATAAAGGCATTGGGCAGTTATTACACAGTTAGAGATATTTTTATATCTGTCAAGGTAGTTATTGTAAAGTTAAGAATAGGCCTTAAAGTCAAAAATTTCACCTATTTTTCCTTAGGCAGTTAAGATAGAGTTATTGAAACAGAGAAGTAGCTATAGATATTCCTACCTTAAGACTTGCATAGCTCTCAAGGTTAGGAAAGCACTTACTCTATAATTAATAATACTTAAACCCTATCTTGAGCTCCACCTCCTCACTTACAACATAAATACTGCATCTGAACTCATTTTATTGTTGGCATTTGATGACGCTTTGAAGTAATACATATTCTCTTAGAAGTTGAAGGAAAATTGATGTTTTGGATCTCGTGGATGCCCTAATTTGTTTGTTGATGGAGGAGGCTAGATCATTGGATCCCTGATCTTGGCTGTTGGTGAATTGCTTCTATCTATTATTTTTATTTCCTATTTTCATTTTATTTCCATCTTTCTTTGTTACAGTAGAGTAAAAGTAAAAGAGGTGGTCAAAAAGTGATGGGGATGGTAAGAGATCATGCGACTGTGATTGGCATCTTGAGGTGTTGGTTGATAAACATGAAAATTATTCAATGTTTGTGGTTGTAGAACCCGTTGGTGTTGATAATGCATAGGCAGAATGAGTCGGGGCAGTCATGGCTATACAACCTTCACAACACCGATGAACAATGAGGAAGTGACATGAATTAGGGTTCCTATAGTCAATAATATGAAATAAATATGTTCTTGGGTATCATGTACACCTGATGGGAGGATAATATCTTAAATGGTCACCTAATGGTGGGCAGGAGAAGGTTCTTGAGAACGTGTCAACATCTTGGGGGACAAGGAGTCTTTTTCTTTGGGAGAAAACTCTTCAGTAATTGTATGGAGGGGGCATCATCTTATACTAAGCTATCCAAATATTTTAAGAAGTGTGCAGGTGGTGGAGATATGAAAGGTGTTGGTACAAATATCACAAGGATGCACTGCAGTTAATGTAGGTCCTTTCTTGATGTAGTAAATGGTTTGTGTGGTAGAATCTCTCATAGTTCGTGATGAGAACAAGTGAATAGCATCATGAGGTGGGGAACTTGTTGAATGTGAATGCCACCCATTGATCTTAGATTTAGCAATAGGAAGAGGGATTGAGGTCCCTATGTAATTTTTTTAGAATGTTCTCCATGCCTATAGAAATGGAGGGAGGTATGTGAAAATCTATGTATGGTGGAGTTGCAAGAAATTATGAAAATAATTGTGCTTGTGCCTATATTTATTTTATTGAATAGGTCGAGGGATATTGACGATTGAGAGGAAAAAAAACGTAAGTTATTTCAAATATGGACACTAGTTGATCATGTGCGTAAGTCTTTCGCATAGGGCGCATGTATGGGTAGGTTTCGGTGAAGATGATTTTGTTTGCTTTTCCATCTTAGCTAATACTGGCCTAGGGTGAGTGTTTGATTAGCAATGACTGCAGGGGTGAACCGAGCATAGGGATTCTTCCTCAAAGAAAAAATAAATGGTCTGAGACACATCATCTACAGCTGGAGTAGTAGGTAGTGATGGTGTCACAATATTGTTCTGATGGAGGGCTACAATTACATCCCGATAGTGAGGGAGATCGGGGAAGTAGTGTGTGTAATGAACATGCTGCACACAAAGAGCACATGGGGGGTTTGTGTGTAATTCCTCACTACGCGATGGGGTGGTCTTGTCTCCTGAAGGTGTAGGTGGGGCCATTGGTGCCTTTAGGGAATGAAGGAAAGCTTTCAATTCCTCCAATGTTTGATATTGGTTGGTATGGTGTACCGTTACATTACATAATGTACATGGAGGAGGAAACTTAGGATAAGATTTATCTGGGGTATCAACCTTCTTACCTTTCTGTTTATCCCTCTTGGTGGAACCTGCTAGTGTTGATACTAGTATCACTCCTTGAGGTGTAGTTTCTTGAGGGGTTTTTGAAGGGATCACTTCAGTCGAATTAATACTTGAGCTTGTTCACATGGCCTGGGGGTTCAAATACTAGACAAGTATTGTGAGATCCATTTTGGGAAACATGAGAGTTTCCATGACTTGGTGCAAGAAAAAACACGGTGGATGGTATAAGAGAGGAGTTTGGGTTATTTTCTAAGGTAATATGGGTGGTTCATTAGTCATGACATTGGGTGTTTCCGAAGGTGATTGAGGGTCTTGGTACTAGGTAGTGTTTGATGAACCAATCATGCATACTATTTGTGGAAATTGGTCTAACTATTCGTGGATCTCTTGGATATGTGGTAAGAATTGATGATTCTTTGAACACCCCTTGAATGATTTCAGTTAGGGACAGTACCAATTCATTCCGAGAAAAAAAAAGGGGTAACAGACCATCAGGGGACGGGGATGCTCATTAGAGGAAATTTCATCCTATAAGTGGTCTCCTAATGAAAAATAATAAAATAATATTTAAAATCATAAAATAAGAGTTATGAATTTTGGAGGGAAAAGAAGAAAACTACTTTATTTTAATTGTATTTTTGGGAAGCACGCCTTTTTATTGTATCTTCAATTTTTCTAAATGTGGGTATTTCGAAAAGTATGCATAATGGGTAGTCGTTGGATGTGGAAATTCCACATCCAAGGAGTGTCTACACTTTAAATTTGAGAAAAATTATAGGGAGATAAGCCAAAAATATAGTTTAAAAAGAAATTTTTTTCTTCTTTTCCCTCAAAAATATTTACATGTACCTATTTTTAAATTTAAAGGATTTTTATTGGTTTACCTATTATGACATGGAAATTACATAAAAATTTCATCAGAACTTTTAGGCTTAAATTTCCTCTAATGCATATCTTGTAATGCATTAAATGGTCAATGGTGATAATTTCCCCGTTGTGTGGGAATATCATGGTGCGAAATAATGATGATGCTAAACTAATTTCATGGCATACATATAGCTATGTTCCAAGAATATGTTTTAATCTAGTTGAGAATCGAGGACCTCGATATCTATGAAAATGATTTTATCGACAACCTTTGCTGATATGTTCTTAAAAATTCCTATAGGTGCAGAAGGGCATCTATCATATTCCCTCAAAGTGATAGGGGAACCAATGAGCTTAGACAATCCCATTTTTTTCAAAATTTACTTGGACATGATACAAGAGAATGCTCCTCATTAACAATGCCCCAATGGATGGTGATATACCAGATGGTAACAAAATATGAAGGAGGATTATCGATGGTACTCGCAGCTCTTTAGTTTTCTAAAAAAAACATTTTCAATCGTAAATGAGAGGGGTTGATTGCTCCTAATGTAGAAAGTGGGTCTTTTATCTGAGTTGGACAAGTTCATATAACCTATAATGCTGACATGTCTAAAGGTGACTACACTAGGTCATCAATAATGTTGTAATTATAACTTTCCTTTGAATTATGAGCAACATGATGTAATGACCCATTAGCCATATTTGGGATGATCTCAATAGGGGGTCATTGATGTGAAACCAGCTCCAAAAATAGAAGAAAAGAGATATCAACGCCTTAGAAATAAGCCACTTCAAGGGTGTAACCTCCAATACATTACATGAATGAACAATTCTTGGATGATTCAAATTACAAAACCTCCTTTCTATATATAGGAGTCCATGGGGCCACAATGTAATCCTAGCCAACCTAACAATAATAATTTAAGGGCACAACAATAACAATATGGGGGTTACAAGGGTACAATAATAACAATAAGGGGGTTACACTAACAAAAAGAAGGGACTATACTAGTAATATAGGGACCTAACATGCCCCTCTCCTTCAAAAAAGTGTTGTCCTCAACGCTTGAGTAACTCACAGGTATTACGTATAAAATTCTCATCCTCCCATGTAGAATCTTCAGTGGGTAAGTTATTCCACTTGATGAGATACTGTAAAATTGATCGATTTCGTAGTTGTCGAGTTCTTATTTCCGCGACTGCTTCAAGTTCCAATATGATTTTTCCTTCCTCATCAAGTTATGGCAATATTGTTTGAACAGGAATTTTTTCACCTATAACCTTCATTAAGCATGAAACATGGAAAACTGGATAAACTCGCAAAGAAGCAGGAAGCTCCAATTTGTATGCCATAGTACCAATATTTTGAAACACCTTCTAAGGACCATAGTACTTTGGCAATAATTTATCATCCTTCTTAGCTGTGATGAAAACTTGTTTTCATGGTTGTGGCCCAGTAAAAATACCTAGTCTCCTACATCAAAACTTCTCTCGCTACGATGTTGATCTACCTTTGTTGTTTCATTCAATTTTGTGCCAAATTCAGGTTGTCCTTTAAGAATTGGAGAACTTCTTGTTGATGCTCGATGTGATCTTCCACTGCTTGAACCTTCAAATTTTCTCTTAAAGATGATGTGATGGATGGTGGATGATATCCGCAAAGTGCCATAAATGGCGTCATTTTTTTTGCAGTATGGAAGGAAGTGTTATACCACCATTCAGTGAGAGGTAACCACTTGACCCATTGTGTTTGTTTATTAGATACAAAACAACGAAGATATCCTTCCAAAAATTTATTTACTATCTCAGTTTGACCATCAGATTGAGGATGATAAGATGAGATTTTATGTTGGAGCAGAGTACCCAAACAAGAAAATAACTCCGTCCAAAAATTTCTAGTAAAAATGGGATCTCTGTCGCTCACAATAACCCTTGGGTTTCCATGTAGCTTTTGAATTGTGTCCATAAATGTAGTAGCAACTGTACGTGCTTTAAATGGATAAGATAATGCACAAAAGTGTGCATACTTAGTAATTCTATCAACTACCACCATGATGACACTCTTTCCTTCGGACTTGGGTAAACATGTGATAAAATCTATTGAAATCTCCTCCCAATGTTGACTTGGAATGGATAAAGTTTGTAGAAGACCCGGGGTCTTAATTCTCTCAACTTTATTTTGCTGGCAAACCAAACATTCCGCCGCAAAATTTTGAATATCAGATTTAAGGCCATCCCAAAACTTGACTTGGAATGGATAAAGGTTGTAGAAGACCTAGGGTAAGTTTTGAATATCAGGGGTAACTTTCTCAGGATTTTTTTAGGGTCTACCTTAACACCCTCATGAGATACAATATGACCCAAATATTCCACCTATTGTACTCCAAAGAAACATTTGGATGTTTTTGCATATAATTGTTTATCCTGCAATAGTTTGAGCACCCTATCAACATGTTCAACATGATCCTTCCAAGACCTGCCGTAGATTAGTATATCATCAAAAAATACTAGCACAAATTTTCTAAGGAAGGGTTTGAAAATGGAATTCATCAACCCTTGAAATGTAGAAGGTGCATTGGTAAGGCCAAAAGGCATGACCAAAAATTCATAATGACCCTCATGAGTTCAAAATGTTGTTTTCGAAATATCTTTAGTCTTCATTCTAATTTGATGATATCTTGAACGAAGATCCAACTTGGTAAAATAAATTTCTCCATGTAATTCATTCAATAATTCATCAATCACAAGAATGGGAAATTTATCTTTAATGGTGAGCTTATTGAGCTCGCAATAATCGGGACACATGCACCATGATCCATCCTTCTTGTGTACCAATACTATAGGAGTAGAGAAAGAAATTTAACTAGGTTGAATTATACTCACCTCTAACATTTCTGCAATCATATGTTCAATTTCACTCTTTTGGACATAAGGATATCTATAAGGTCTGATGTTTGGAGGAACACTTCCTAGAATAAAATGAATATCATGATCATGATCATGAATAGGTGGGAGTCCTTTGGGAGTTTCAAAAACCTTGGAATGATTGTCCAAGACTTTTTGGAGATCTGCAGAAATAGATGATTTTGATGTTGGAACTTCTAGTGAGCATAATTGTTCAATTATGCCTCCTTGTTCTTTATTTAGAAGATTTGTCATGACATTAGAGCTTATTATCTTTCCCGGCTTCCCTGTAGTATCCCGTAATTTGACTTCCCTTCATTCTGAAAAAAATTTCAAGAAAATTTCTTGAAAATTAAAAGCTGTTGTCCCCAAAGCTTGTAACCATTGTACTCCTAGTACAACATCAACACCTCCCATAGAAATGGAAAGCATTGGACTATTAAATACATATTCCCCCATGGTTATCTTAATATTATGGCATTTTCCAGATAAATTTATAGTTCCTCCATTTGCAACCATCACTTGACATTCTGGTGCTGGGTATAGGAAACAATTGAATTCCTTTTCTACCTTACAATGAATAAAATTATGGGTACTACGTGAATCAATCAACACTATTACCTTTTTCTTCTTGATATGTCCTTCTATCTTGAGAGTTTGAGGAGTGGTAATTCCTGCCAATGCATTACATGATCTGGTCGAACTCATTTCTTCCTCTTCTAGTGTTGGTTCCTCGTGTATATCCTCTTCTTGTTCATTTTCTTCTTCCTTTTCACACTCTATGTAAAATAATTTATTCTCACAACACTTATGACCTTTAGTGTATTCTCTATCACAACTGTAGCAAAGACCTTTTTCTCTTTTTCTTCCAATTGTTGTGGTGTCAACCTTGTAGGTTGTTGAAATCTAGGAGTAGCAACGCTTCCCTCTTTACAGAAGTGAGTGGTAGGCTTTCTTGTCGCCATAATTTTACATTCAATTTTTCTTGCCAACCTGAATGCCTTCTCTAATGAATCAGGTTCCAAAACATGAACTTCATGTTGGATGTTATCCTTTAAAGTACCTATGAAGAGATCAATTCTGTGTTCCTCTAGAATATCAGTTACCCTTATATTCAATTTTTGGAATTCCTCAATGTGCTCCCCCACTAAACCCTTTTGTTTGAGATTTATCAATTGGCTAAAGAAGGTGCTACTCTTTGTATCCTCATAATGTGCTATTATTTCCTCCATAAAAATTTACCAAGTGATAATTTTTTTATGGGAGCAAAGCCATCGATACCATACAAATGTATTTTTTTCTAAAAGTAAAGTTTCAATGCGTACCTTTTGTGTGTTTTGCACATTATTGAGATCAAAATATTGCTCCATATGTAGTATCCATGTTACAGGATCATTTCCATCAAACTTCCTCATATCCATTTTTGGAATATGGTGGTTCTTCCCGCCAACATTAGAGTTTATGAAATCACAATTAGAATTTATTTTGTTCTCATCATGATTTTCCTCTACTATCTTTTCATCATTAGGAAACATTTGTTGTATCAACTTTTTCAAACCTTCCATGTCTTCTTTTAGATCATTCTTCATGTTTTCCATCTTATCTTCCATTTCATCCATCTTAGATTCCATGTCAGCTTCCATGCGATCAATCTTAGCTTCCATGCGATTCTTCAAACCATCCATCTTAGATTCCACGCCTTTCTTCAAAACTTCCATGTCATTTTTTGTTGCTCTTTGAGAGAGCGAAATTTGTTGCACTTGCTCTTGTAAATTTGATATGTCATGTTTCCATTCTTCATCTTCATGAGTCATAGTAGAGCGTTCTAAAGGCTTAATGGGCGTTCAATTTTTTATAGGGGCAATTTGATAATCCAATAATGATATCTATTATATAATATTCCCTTGGAATCAATTCAAATTTATTCTTCAAACAAGACTTATGGAATTCGGAAAAAAAAATACACACCATTTACTTGCTTTTGAGGAGCTTGATATTGAAATTGACTTATCTCTATAATTGAAAATCCTCAATATCTGAAATTTGGCCCTGTAGTACTCCTCTGAGGCTTCCCTCACCCACAGGTCTGACTTGATTTGGATTCTTCAAGACAAAGTTATGTCCAATATCCCAAGATGACCTAATTATGGACTGGTTCGATAAAGTGAACTTGTATGACTTGCCATGTGTTACTGTTTGCTCCTTTGTATCTGAAATTTATAGAAAGGAAACTATAGTCTGTGTGCTTCCAATCACTTTTTACATAATTCCAATCCAATTCTCAGAGAGAGAGTTATGAATATTTTCCCACGATCACCTCTTTGAGATGAAATTCGAGAGTCTGAAAAATACCTAACTTCCATAGATCATATCTCCAAAAATATTGTGAGCCAAGCTTTGAAATTTTGCGACGTTGTTCCTTAGGATTTTAGCTTTGAGCTCTAAAAATTTCAGCTTTTGAACCTTCGTAGAAAAAAATTTATAGCGAAAATTCCGCAATGACTTTTTTAAGTGAAATTTAGGAGCCTGCAAAAATACCTAACTTCCACAGATCATATCCTCGAAAATATTGCAAACTAAGCTCTAAAATTTTGCAATGATGTTCCTCAGGATTTCAACTTCGCACTCTAAAATTTTTAGCTTCTGAACCTTTGTAGAACACAAGTTATAGCGAAAATTCCACGATGACCTGTTTGGAGCAATGAAACCCTAGAATCCCAAGCTCTGATACCAAATGTTGTGAAACTAGCTCCAAAAATAGAAGAAAAGAGATATCAACACCTTAGAAATAAGCCACTTCGAGGGGGAAACCTCCAATACATTGCATGAATGAACAATTCTTAGAAGATTCAAATTACAAAACCTCCTTTCTATATATAGGAGTCCATGGGGCCACAATGTAATCCTAGCCAACCTAACAATAATAACTTAAGGGCACAAAAATAACAATATGGAGGTTACAAGGGTATAATAATAACAATAAGGGGGTTACACTAACAACAATAAGGGACTATACTAGTAATATAGGGACCTAACAGTCATGGTAAATTCAAAACTGGCATAAATTAATCATTGGTTGATGTAGAAGGATTGGTTTATGGAGGGGTTCCATAATCACAGTTTTTTATTTGTAAGAGAACATATGTCCCTTCCATGTAAATGTCATGATTTTTCACGTCATCAGAAATTTCCCTAGTTTGGTTTTGATATGGTGTGGGGGTGGCCTCTTACCATGTGGCTACTGATCCTTGGTCAGGGAAAGGAATTTTCATTACTACATGTTGTTAGTTTGTTTCCCCTACCCCCTAGCCTATCTCATGAGCTTCAACTCAAAGAGTTGAGGACATTTATGGGCGTAATGCCAATACTCTCCACAAATAGTGCAAGCATGTTTTATCCAAATACTGGCATTCTTGTTTTTCTTTTGTGGGTTATTTTTACCTTGATTGCGATTTTGGTTTTGATTATGGGGGTTTCCCCTAGTTAGTGACCATAGAGGTTGTTGTTGGTTATTTACCCTCTGTCTTGGTTCTCCTTTTTGTTTACTCTTCCATTCCTTTTTGTTAGCATTTTGAGGGTTTGCAGTTACAAGTTGTTCAAACGAGTGTTGTTGTTGACGGAAGGAAGGTTGCACAAAATTAACCCCTATGTTTGGCTGAGCTTAGGGGTTAGTTTTTGAGGTGTGGGGAAAGGGTAGTAAGTATTTCCTTGACTTGGGTTGGTGTAACTAGGTTTGGAGGTTGAAACTATCTCTACGGTATGTCGCAGGTATTGGTTACTATGCATGGGAGGATATTGGTTACCCTACATGGGAGGGTACTACTTACCCTACATGGGAGATTTTTAGGAGGGCACAAGTTTATTGGGATAATATCTTGGCTTTGATAGGATTGGTGTTGTGGGTGGCCCACCAAATGATTTTAACTAAGGTGGAGAATCGTACACATTTCAAAGATGTTAGTAGGTACTGCCAGTTTGACTTTGGGAAATGTTTCCAATTAACTTCCTATGGAATTTGATGCTCCAGGTTTATCTTGTTTGAATGACTATAAGCAGGGAGCTTTTGGGAGTACAAATTAAAGGTACCTTACTGTGTGTAGATAAGCTCAAATTGTTGGGATTTATTAATGGCCTCTTCCTCTATTTGTGGCATCATTGTGGCCACATATTTTGCAATTCCTTGAAAAAAAAATTCAAAAATAAATCAAGGCAACAATCTTCTATTACGTTCACTTACAAAGGCTACAAATTTTTATCTACTCATGGGCATGGTCTGAGATGTGTGTGGAGTTCGTTTACCAAAAGTCAGTTAACAAATCTAACTTTGTGTCATGATTAACTCGAAGCTAGAAAAAGGGGAGGAATTATCTAGCTAATGAGTCAAACACTCCATAGGAATAATCAACGTCACTTACATACCATTTCATCAATAGGTCTGGTGAGGGTGCAATAAAATAGTCTCATTCAAGCTGAATCCTTTATAATGTTATTGGATGATCACCATAAATTAATGTCATAATGTGGCTGGCAGGATCCTCCCCCTGTCTTCCTTCAAGATTAAGGATGTCTAAACGTAATTTGGCTGGCATAGGGGGGAATTTTTTATTGTGAACAATTGGATCATTTGTAAGCTTAGTTAGATATTTAATATTTAAGGAAGCTAGAGATGGGATTTTGTTGGTATTGACCATCATAAAATGAATTTGAAATGTAGTGTGAAATGGAGTCTCTTGTGGGGAAGTATAAGTGGGAATACCTAGAGGGATAGTATGTAAAGTCCCCTTAGGGGTGGTAAAATAATTAGCTCAAGGGGTAGGGGTGTCAATCAATGTAGCACCAAGAAATATTAAACCAATCAAGGTGGATGTTTGATGAATCATGCACCAAAACGGCGAGAGACTTAGGAGACCTCCTGGTAATGGGGGGAGGTTTTGGTTGCATCTAGAGAGACGAGTGACTCTTGGGTCCCCTATGGTACCCTATAAAGTGTGTGTTATTGATATATGGCAGGGGAGGATTTTTTGGCAAATCGAATGAATCACATACATAAAACAAGGGGAAAAATAAGTGATTAATTTTCCCTTTATCTATTTAACATTTGAAACAATCAACAAAAAAGGTTTTGTGTGTTTTTGTGTATGATAAAAATCATATAAACACGTAAACATCCTTTCCGCTCAAATATTGACTAAATGTTAGAAGATTCCATAGTAGGATGTTGGGGTCACATCCCAAAAATATTGGCGATGTTTTCAACAACCAAGAACTAACTAAGATAAGAGAGGGTTATAGTAGGGGATATTAGGGCTAATTCCTAGAATAACTGGCGACATTTCCAACAGCCTTACCAAAATCACACCAGGTCTCAATGTGCCCACACCTCAACCTATAGGGAAATATGCCCTAAATTTTGGCCATTAAGCTACTTGTGTAGAGTGGGAATTAGTGAATCTCAACTTATGGTTATCGAGTTTGGATCCAAAACCCCTGCCACATGTCAGGAGACAACATGAACGTATGTCATAATCCACCCCCTAGGACTTACCCCATTCACAGGTTTCTCCTCATGTACCATATTTATCATTGGATGATGCAATATTTTAATATTTCTAGAAGACAACTTCTATGTTTCAAAATATAAACAACCATGGAATATTTTGTGTTTCCTACCCTTATGGACCTAACCTGAACTATAAATTATCTTATGGCCCTTGTAGGGAATTTAATGTGTTCAAGTTAAAGGTTTTTTTAAAGAATCTTTTCTTCACTTAGGGTGTGAAAATTTAAGCTAAAATAAACTAAGTATAATTTTTCCAAGTGAAGGATACCCTTTATACAAAGTTTAAGTTAGCTTAATGTGTTGAGTGAAAGTGTGTGTAAGTGAAATTTTGAGCTCACAAAGTGTAAGTGATGTGGATATGCAGTGATACTTTACAACTCCCCTAATTACACTATTTTATGCATGTTTCTTGCAAGAAAAGAAATAATGCGTGGATAATGGGCCACTTACTTCGTTCCTAATTACACTGTCATAATATAGGGAGATGAAAGCATAGTGCTTTGAAAAATATTTCATATGCAACCATAGGTTCACCACAAGGACGCAAGGGATGCAACGGCTACTCTCTTTCTTTACTAACAACATGTCTTGGTCCTGATAATAATTGAAATGAAATAAAAGCTTTGTTTATGAAAAAAAATGTGTGGATTCAAGGCCACTTACTTTCCTCCTAATTAAGCTAAGTGTGAAGTGAATTTTGAAATGAGCCAAAACAAGTTGAAAAGAAATGTGGATTAGGGCCACATACTTTCCTTTTAGTTAAGTTATGTTTTGATGCAAAAAAAAACTTTCGAAGTCAAAGACAAGAAATTTCCCTACTTATGATGGTTAGCAAAGAAAATTGAAAGCCTATTTGAACCAAGAAAAATTGCAGGAATATGGGTCGGCCACTAAAGAATGATACAACACTCTAGAAATGGGAATAACAATGAAATTTTAAGATCTCTCTATGTATTAGTAGTTATGTTCTATATAATCATGAAACCCGCTCGACTGTTTCTGCAAAAAGCTACGACGTTGACTTGAAAAATTTAACCAACGGTATTTTCTAGTCGCACACGGGTACAAGGGAGGCCTGCACAATTTTGAGAAATTTTATGGGATATAAGCACATCGGAATTATAGAAAAGAAAGGCTTGCAAAAAAACTAATTAGAGTAAAAAAGGGAAAGAAAGTGGATTTACCATTCTATATAGTGTTTTCAGTTTTCTAAGACTACCAAAAACACATTCCTTGGTTCTAGTTGTTTCCTACAAGGAGCATAAAAACAAATGATATAGGTTTGAAAATGAAAATAGACTAACAAAGCATTGAAAGTAATGGAAACAATGCAAGAAAAAAGCTAAACTAAAACTAAACTAAATAAAATAAAGAAAACTTATGGAGTAAAAAAAATCAATAAAGGTATAGGAAAATAATCATCTTTATTGATTACTTGTGGTGGAAGAGTAACAATAACCATATCAAGGACACTTGAAGAGAGTTTTTTGAGCAATGTTGTTCAATAGCTCTCAGCAAGGATTTCCCCTTTTCAATCTCTTTCGCAAGTTTTTTCTTTCTCAAATAAGCATACAAAACTCTATACAATGGTGGAATTCTCCTCACAATGGTATGTCAGATTTCTTTGGAGAAATTTTGGCAGCATAAAAACGCACAACTTCTTCTTTTTGGCTCTCCATGAGCTTTTATTTATATAATTTTTGAACACGCCTTCCCTCCTTTGGCTCATCAATGTGGTTGTTTGCATCATAAATGAGATGAGAGCTACCATGTTCTTGCCATAAAGGCTTCTTGGGCTCAAGGCTCGAATGGTCAACCCATCATGTTAATAGGTGAAGTATTTTTCAACCAATTTCACATCCCGAGGCGGTAACTGGACTTCTCGCGACTCTCGTGAATATCGAAGGAAAAGTTGCAAGGTAGTGAATTGGTAGCTATGGTGCACGAAAGAGGGTTGCTCTTTTAACTCAGCCTTCAGAAAGCTTATGATTTTTGAGTCTTTATGATGTTTCCAAGTGCTAATGTAACCATTGTACATGTTGTTCATTGACTCCTAGTGTTTTATGTTGGGTACATATGAGTGTACCATTTTTCATAATAACAAATTTTATTTTATTTTAAATTAATAATTATTTTTTAACTTTATAGATTTTTTATAATTATAATTTTATAAAATTTAAAATTCATGTAATATTTGAATATATGTGATATTCTAATTGTTTAGAGTAGACAATGAAATGTGTTCAGTTAAAGAGCTCTGTTGTGTAAATGTTACAAGTTAGAAACTTTATGTAAAAAAAATTAGCCATGTTAAGGGTTGCATTCATTAGATACTCAAACTTCATATTAGATTAGAGAATCCCATTATTTAGTGTTTTTTTACCTATAATATTATATCTACAATGACCAAATTAACTTTTAAATTGTTTTTATAATATTTAAATATATTTTATAAAAAAATTATCTCAACTAAAAAGTACATTAATGTTTATTTAAATTAGTGTTTCTTTTCTGTATAATATTAAGACTCATTATTAATAAAAAATAGCAACGATGTGAATTTAAATTCTGACAATTTCAATATAATCATATAATTCACATTTATAATCTAAGTTCAAATTAACAAACATATTTCATTTTAATTTATTATTATTATTATTACTACATTTTATGTATATAATATTATAGCTCTAAATAGCAATGTGTGAATTTAAATTCTAACCATTTCAATTACATCATATAATTTCACATTTATAATCTAAGTTTCAATTAACAAACATTTTTCATTTTAATATATTATTATTATTATAAAGCATTATTTACAGTCATTTTAATACAACCAAAAGATGTGACATATCATATATATATATATATATATATATTTTTAAATATAAATTTATAAAATAATTACGAAGCATTAGTCTAAAAAATTAAAATTATAAGATGAATGTAAGGCTTTTATGATACATAATGTAGATAGATATTTCTGAATTAATCATATCATTAAAATTTGGTTTACACATTATTGAATTTTTTCCAACTTTTCTTAATTTCAAGGTAGAGTTTGAAAATGTGGTAAATATTGAGTTAATTATTTAACATGACCACTATTGAATTACAAAAACATTCTTAAAATTTTGCAACTGAGATAAATTCAACCGGGAAACGCTCCCGTCTCTTTTACAATCGTCACATCCGAATCCATATTCGTGTCAACTTCCTTTGAGGATCAGTTAATAAAGCGCTGGTCAAGAAAAACATAATAAACAATATGTACAACTAATTACAGAAACATGTAAGATTCACAATACAGAACTTATAACTTATATTTATTAATATAGCTACTGCTGCTATTATTGTGATTTTCATGGGCTATGAATGGTCCAAATAATATAACACAGTGGTTTTTAGTGTCATTTTGGGAATTTTTTTTGTGTTTCTTTATGTTTAATTGTTTTAAATTTGATAGGAATTAGTTGAAATTACAAGTTTGATAAATAATTTTGCTTGAGGAGTTTTTTTATAGTATTAAATACTAAATCTATATATAATAAACAAACTAATTTAAATAACACAAATCAAAATTTCAAAATTGAAACCAAACACTAAAATCTCTAAAAACAAATCACACTAAAAACCATTATATAAAACACAAAACTCAAAGGCAATCTCAGTCTCTGGATTTCTAAACAGGCATTTGCTCAATATTTGCCACTGTCGCAGTCTACCGTTGATTTTTAAAGCAAGATATTTTCACAAAAACCATAGCCATGGTCATCATATAATGTATCATATCACCACTGTAAATTAGAGCTCTCAACTACACAAAAACCATAGCCATGGTCATCATATAATGTATCATATCACCACTGTAAATTAGAGCTCTCAACTACACAGAAACTTTAGAGCTCTCAACTACATAAAACAGCAACTTTCAATATGAGCAGGGTATTAGTTTCTCATTCCAAATTAGTTGCGGATCCATCCGGCTGGGAATTAACTATGAGTTTTGATGTCTTCAGGAATGCTTTTCATCGACGGTTTCCATCCACTCCGACTGCGCCTTATCTGCACTGCAGTACCCCGTTTTTCATCACTTAATTTAGCTAGAAGCTCCACCAACGGGTCCTTCATGGTCACCAAATCAGACACAAATTCTGCCAATTCTTGCTTTCGGATAACCATTTTAACCCTCAAAACGCCTCCTTCTATCATCGTACACGAAACCGCCAGTTTGGCGGAACTCAAATCTTCTCCTGCTTTTCTTTCGCTTGATTTGCTTCTGCTTCTGCTTCTGCTTCTGTCTCTGCCAATTTTGTGATACCGCGAGGGAGGCGCCAGACAGTTGCCCATTTACTTAACCCACTATTGCAACAGATAGATATCGTTAATCTGTCAGACTTTAACTCTACTGAAAGTTCTGGCTTTCCAACAATTGTAATCCGACCCAACAAATTCTTCAATTTTTGGACGATGTATCGCCATTCATTATTCATTCAGACCACGCCATCACCATATATATATATATTCAGTTCTGTGCCGCTTTGCGGTAGGTGTTGTTCAACGTTTAAAATGAGATATTGAAATTGGAAATGCGGGCGAAATATTCGGTGCAGATGAAGACAAAGACAGCGAATTTTAACGTGTTAATTATCTGATGTTCAGTGAAGATGGGGCGAAATATTCGGTGCAGAAGAAGACAAAGACAGCGAATTTTAACGTGTTAATTTTCTGATGTTCAATGAAGATGCACTCAGTTCTTTCTGTGCAGCTCTGCGCTAAGGTGTATTAAGTCAACATCTAAAGTGGAATTTATTGAAATTGAAAATGCAGGCAAGTGATTTGGTGCAGAAGAAGAGGACATCTACCTGTTAGCGTGTTAATTATCTATGGTTGGACTTGATGTTGCGTTGAAATCGGCGTTCAAACATCGCCGTCAGGTAATTATCACCGTGGCGTGGCAGTGTGGTTGGAATTTCAAAACAAACCTATTCATTAAATTTGACAGTTTTAAAAGATTATAATATTTAAAAAAAAAAATTAACTAAGGAAAATCACTCTATGATTAGAAATTTGCCCATCAAATTCATTCGTGATGGGCAACACTCTTAAAAAAAATTCAATTCCCGAGAGGCACCACTGTCAAAAAAAAATTTCAATAGGATATTTTGAATAGGATTAAGATAATTGAGGCAAGCTCAATTTCAGTTCCCGATAGGCACTGCTCTCCCAAAAAAAAATTCAATAGGATATTTTGAATAGGATTAAGATAATTCAGGCAAGTTCACTATGAGAGAGATGTAAGTATTTTCATGTTTAATTTGGAGTTGGGACGTGTTTTTTTTAAATAAAATATAAAAATGTATTTATTTGTGTGGATATTATGAATAGGATTAAGATAATTGAGGTCAGCTCATTATGAGAGAAAGGTGTAATTTTGTCCATGTTTAATTTGGAGTTGACATGTGTTTTTTTAAAAATAAAATACAAAAATGTATTTAAATAAAAAAAACCTTAAATATAATTAAAAAACAAAAATTAATATAGTTGTTTGATTCGTTTAATTAAAAGTATTATAAAATATCAATAATTTATTAAAACCTCATATATAATAAAAATGAATATATATGTTTGGTTTGTTTAATTAAAAAATTATAAAACATCAATAATTTCACTCTTAGTGATCATTACTAAGAAAAAGTGGTAAAAATATTTTACTCACTGTCAACCTTAATAAAATATTTTATATAGGATATAATGAAAACTAAAAAATGAATATACATATAAGTTGGTTTGTTTAATTAAAAGTATTATAAACCATCAATCATTTCACTCTTAATGATCATTATGAAAGAGAAGTGGTGAAAATATTTCACTCACCAACCATAAATAATAATTTCATATAGGATATAATAAAAAAACAGAATTGAATATATATGGTTGGTTTGTTTAATTAAAAGTATTATAAAACATCAATAATTTCACTCTTAGTGATGATTATTAAAGAGAAGTGCTAAAAAAATTTCACTCACCAACCATAATAAAACATTTCACTTCAGATATAATAAGAAAACAAAAATGAATATAGGTGTTTGGTTTTTTTAATTAAAATTATAATAAAACATCAATAATTCACTTTAAGTGTCCATAGGAAGAAGTAAAAATATTTCACTCACTCTCAACTATAAATAAAATATTTAGATGTCCATATGAAATAACATAATTTTATATCAACTTTATAGAGAAATAAAGTACTTAAAAGATTAAAAAAATAAAAAATTATCTACATCATATAAAACAATTATATACATTATATAAAACAATTGAAAAGAATATTATATTTTTTATAGTTAAAAATTTTTAAGCCCAAATAAATTTTGATTCAATTTATACATTCAATAATGCAACATAAGCAATGAAAAATTGCAATGATATATATATATATATATATATATATATATATATATATATATATATATATATATATATATAAAAGTTTGTCAATTTATTCAAATTTTACACTTTTTTCACCTCAAAAAATTTGACTCTCGATTCTTATTAAATCTTTGATTAAAATAGATCTATACTACTATATTTGAGTGACTTTCATTCCCAACTTTTTTTTTAATAAAATTTTGAATTTAAAATTTCTTACAGCTAAATTCTACTCAAATCAATTTATCTGCATTTCATAAATATTTCAACACAATTTTATTAACATACTTAAAATTGTGTTTAATATTTTACTAACTTACTTGACATTGTGTTTAATATTTTCCTATAAATTAGATAAATGTCTATAATTAAAAAGTTTTTAGAGTCACTCGTAAATTAGATATACCAATTTCAATTATTATTGTTTATCTGCGCTCGCTTGGAAGCTTCGTATGATTGGACTAGCAGCATGCAGTTGGTAAGCGTTATTTTTATTTTTATGTTGTCTTGGTTTTTCTGCTCATATCTCCTAAATAATAAGTCCAGAGGGAGCATTTTTGGAATCACATGTATCACGATGTAAATCTTTGGTGAAATAATGACCACCTTGGACTCATCAAAAGCAAAATTTAATATATTATAAATCCATTAGATAATAGGTCACCATTTATATTTAAATCGTTTTAAAATAATAATAATGACAACCTTGGAATGATCAAAAGCAAAATTTAATATATTATAAAACTATTGGATAATAGGCCACCATTTATATTTAGTTTTAAAATAATAATAATCATTTAAGTAGAATTTTTCGAATTAATGGGTTTATGTTAAGCAACCAAAAATTAAACCTTGATATTCCACGTATTGCTATTCAGTGAAACGCAACTCACGTTTTTATAGAGATAGAAATGATATTCTTTGGAGCGTCGAGGAAATGAGGTTCCGTTGAAGTTCCAAACCTTTTCCTTCAGCTTTTAACTCCAGTGGGGTGAGCTCTGCCCCCTCGGAAACACTTTAATTATCTTTAATTTGATTAAAATAATATTAAATTAAAAAATATTTTAAATTTTAGTAAAATAATATTAAAATAAATAATAATAAATTTTAAGAGAAATTTGTGGTCATATTTAGCATATAAGTTAAACCTTGATATTCACTCCATGTAATTGGTTAAAAAACATAAATAATTCTTAATATTTTTAGGGTAGATTACGTTTTGATTTATTTATTTTTTTAAATTTTTATGAATGGTATAGTTTTAGTTTTTAATATTATTTGTATTTGATTTGAAAAAAAAAAATTATTGTGTAAATTTTTTTAATATTATTTGTATTTAATGTGAAGAAAAATTTCCAATCTCTTTTAGTTGAATTTATTGTATAAAATTTATATAATAATAACGTTGTGATTGAATTAGTTCACAAGTGAATAAGTTCAATTTTTTTGGCAATTTATTTTTTCTAGATTTTAGTCATCTAAGTTATATTAAAATTAATCAAAGCTCTTCAATGTAAAGTCTCTAAAGCTAAATTTTAGACATCAATTATTCACGAAAAG
Source organism: Pinus albicaulis (assembly GCA_034641835.2). Taxonomy (NCBI): domain Eukaryota; kingdom Viridiplantae; phylum Streptophyta; class Pinopsida; order Pinales; family Pinaceae; genus Pinus; species Pinus albicaulis. The sequence continues at coordinate 525,861,887 of CM076580.1, forward strand.
GAAAGGCTTGTTTTTCAAAATTGGAAATTGTTCCATGGTTAAGTTGATTGATAAAGACCTAAGAGTGTAACAATGCCATTTTTAGTGTAACAATGTATAATCTCTTAGTGAAGAATCACCTTCTAATGGAATACAGTGGCATGCTGATATTTATGTATGGAATTTTAATGATTATATATATAATGGAAATGTTATTTTTAACCAAGTTATATGGTCATTATATATATTAGATATTTTCTTCATTTGAGCTGATTTTGCAAAGAAATATTTTTGGGCTTAATTTTCAAAGGACATTTTTTGGGCTTAATATTCAAAGGACAATTTTTGGAAGTATTTTTTAAAGTGACATTTTTTTAGAGGTTTTTTGGGCTTAATTTTCAAAGGACACTTTTGAATGTATTTTGTTTCAGTGACATTTTCTTAGAGGGTTTTTGTGCTTAATTTTCAAAGGATTTTTTTGGAGGTATTTTTTAAAGTGACATTTTTTAAGAGGCTAGGCTTAATTTTCAATGGACATTTTCTCGAGGTATTTTTGAAAGTGACATTTTTTTAGAGTAAGTGTTTTGCGTTGAAGTAAATCTTTTATAATGATTTTTTAAAGTGAGTTTTTGTCTAATTTTTAAATGAATTTTTTTTTGCAGGACTTGGAAGGAAATATTTTGAGCTTCATTTCATTTTTAAAAGAATTTTTTTTGGCGGAATTTTTAAAGTATGTGTTTTGGGTTGAAGTATGTCTTTTGTGCAAAATTTTTAAAATGAGTTTTTTTAAAATTAAATCTTTTGTGATGCTTTGTTTAATTGAGTTTTTATCTAAATTTTGATGTAGTGATTCTTTTTACAGGATTTTGAAGGAACTTTTTTGAGCTTCATACTAAATTATCACGGGAAATCGAAGGAATTGCAAGACAAAATATGATCGAACAAGAGACCTTGAGGAACATAGAGAATAGGGGAGCGAATATTACAAAAAAAGGAGAGAAGAACGCTCAAATATTGAAAGGGACAATCAACCTCAACTAGAAGTTGAAGTAGGTATGTAAATGTAAATATTATAAATTTGATATTTAAAATTTGACTAGTGTATTGTGAAAATTAATGTTTATTCGATGAACTAATTTGAAAAAAAATTTGCAATGTAAACAGGGAGAGATATTCCTCAAAACATTGATGATGAGATAGAAAATTTTGAAAGAGAAAGTGAAACAAATATTGAACCAATGATTGAAGATGTTCAAAATGTTGAAAGAAATTTGAATCACCAGGTATATGTTTGTGTGTGTTGAATGTGTATTATTGAAATTATACATATTTATCAATTTAATTATTTATTGAATATGTAAACTCATTATGTACATTTAATTCTAAGAAGTACAGATCAAATCAATATCAATGATGACATGCTAGAAAATCATGGCACTCACACATATGGTGATAAAAAAGATGACCATGTTATACGATATCGTGATAAGCGCATTATTTATTTTTTCTTCAAAGATGAAACTATGGTAGTTCAAGCCCAAATGTTTAAAAGTATCTTAACTTCAAAGAAATTAAAGGAAGCTATGACTTTATTGGGTATTCGAAAATCAACAAAAGATAAAAAATTGAAGGAAAATGTGATTCAAACTATAAATAATGCTATAAATTCAATTGGAAGAACTAGAAAGAAAAGTGCTTTAGATGCACATAGAGAAATACAAATGGCAGTTTTTTCATCAAGTATTAAAAATAATTGTTTGTTAAAATATATGGCACAAGCATTAGGAACCTCACGAAAAAATTTGCACAAACATCGGCAATTTTGATTACAAATAGATGTAAATGATGAACTCGCTTGTTGGAAATCTATTTGTAGGCAACCACACAAAGATATACTTGGATACATTCATGTGTTTCACCAAAAATCAAGGGATGTGATGTGAAGAAGAATAACACGAAATAAATACGAAGAACATGCAAAACAATTTTTGGACACCACTCAGATAAAGTTTTTCAACAAGTTCATAGAAGAGAATCATGAAATTAATGTCTCAATCAATGCTTTTGTGCAACAAAAACCATGGTATGTTAAACCTCTCAATGTACGCGGCACTTGTTGATATCCTTATCATGTAGAATTTCAGTTATATAATGACACATTCCTTAATTTTGGTAAAACATTTTGGAAAGATTCACCTCCTTGTTCCACTATCCATGATTTAATATTTAAAATTCTATGTCGAAGAGAAATCCATGAATTATTTTACCAAAGAAATGTGTTGGTGGTAAAAAATGTGATGATTGTGGAAATTTGACTAAATTTCAAAAAAAATATTGTAATGATATAAATGATCAATCATTGTCCAACGAGATATGAATATATTCATACATTGATTGGTTCAAGTACTACTACAAGTGCTAAAAGAATTGATTTACAAGAAGAAGAAATTTTTGTGATAGAGTGTTTGAGAAAGTTTGAGGAAAAAATTTATAAATACACTAAGCATTCCCATAGAGCTCGATGGAAGGACTTACAATTGAAAAAATCATGTAAATTTTTTCCACCAGGGACCATTTTTTCAATAATTGATTTTGTAGAAAACTACACATTTGTTCCACAAAAAGAAATACACGGTGAGTACTATCATTTTGACCAAGTCTCCATGCTTGTCCAAATTTTATATAGATATACTGAACAAAATGTTGATCATATAGAACACACTAGTGAAAATTGAAATGTTATTAAAGAATATCACTTTTATAACAGTGATGATCATACACATGATACATGTTTTGTAAAAAAATATTTTGAAAGATTTATGACTCCTTGAAAATTCATGAAATAAAATTCAATGAACATTGGATATGGTCAGATGGATGCGCAAGAAATTCAAATCTTCACAATCATTATTTTGATTGTGTCATCTTCATATGAAAACTCGCATTAAACATTGTTGGAATTTCTTTAAGACTGGCCATGGAAAAAGAGAACATGACGATGTAGGGGCATGTATAAAACAATCACTTTGAAGATATCAAATGGACCACTCTGTTAGTCATCAGTAAATTTTGCTGATATCAAAGGATGATTAAGTTATAAATCCTAGATTTCTAGAAACAATATTTGAGGAAACATTGTGAGTTCTAGAAATCTCACTGTCTTCATTATCCTAAAACCTAATTTCTCTACTAAATCTTCCTATCTTTTCCCTCTCAAATTTTACCCTGCTGCTCTAAAGAAAACTCCATTTTCTAGGTCTATTTGCCTCATTTCATCGCCTCACTTACGCCCTCAGTCACCCCCATTTTCCCCCTCTAAAAACCCCTCATAATTCCTCTCATTCATTATTTTTCTTCCAAAAAAGCCTTAAAACAATGTAAAAATCATTTTTACATTGTTTTAACCTAACCCTTTAAACTTATCGGACCCTCTAAAATCTTATAAAAACCCTGTTTTTATAACATACCCACCCTTTTTTGTAAAAAAGGCCTTTAAAGCCCCTCTCAGGCTTAAAACCTCCGCCCCGTTTATTTTTACCTCCACAAACCTTATGAAAAACCCCCCCAAACCTTTAAAAAAATTAAAGCGGGCCCCTTTACCTTACCTTGCCTCTTTGTTTTCTTCCGAACCATCTACACCATTGATATTGAATGTTGGGCCCTGATCCAAGGGCGGTCACATCCTCGCCCTCATCCCGCATCAAAGAAACCCCGCACTACATGACAAAATTTCCACGTCATCGAGCCCGAGCCCCTCCTTCCACTTCCCAAACCTGCACCCCACTCCTAGACTCTGTCCGCACCATCGATCTCGCTCCTCGAGATCTAACGGTCCATATCTAATATCACGCTGAAAATGGTGTCGAGATTTAAAACCCCTAACCCATGCGAAATGGTCAGTTTTTCCCTCCCACGCAGTAATCGTTTAATGGAATCACGCAACCCCCACTCAAAACCACTTACCTCCTTTCACCTGCGTGATAAACCGCCATGGTTTTCCAAAACCACCTTATCCCCCTTGCCCCCCACACCAAATTCAGACTTCGTCGCCTCCGTTTGAATTTTCCCATGGTTTCGCCTCCGGAACCATGTCCCTGTGCCTCCTCCTCCTCTGCAACACGCCTCCCGACTGCTCCAAACCCCAAAAACGCAGTTTTACCCCTCTCGTATGTTTTTAAACTTGCATTTGTTTGTGTTTTTTGTAGGTTTTTAATGGCGGCGATGCCCAAAGGGGCATTCCAATGGTCAAAATAACCTCTAGATGATGATTGAGGAGGTAAAATCACATAAGAAGGGCCAAGAGGGTTTGAATAAAGGTTTACCCTCGATGAATCATGATCATCGATGAGTTATAAAACCCTCCAGCACATGAAGACCACCTCCCTGCACACAAAGAACAACTACAGTCAAAAGAGGCAATGAATAAAATGTAGAACATAAGGATGAAGAACTAATCCTCAATCAAAGGATAAACACAAAGGATTAGCCAAACAACCAGTGATTAAAGGATGAAATTCAAAGGTTCAAAAAAAGAGGATAAATGAAACAAAAAGGTCATAAAGCAGAAACAGAGGATAAAGGTAGGAAGGCAGATTATAAGGACTAAATCAAAGTTCAAAGGCCTAATGCAGAGCTTTATGATTAAACAAAGACAGATTAACCCAAAGACAACTTTGAATGACTAAATCAAGAAGCAGTTACTCCTCCAAAGGATCAAACTACTGCCTACAACATGATTTCTTTTTATAAAGGCATTGGGCAGTTATTACACAGTTAGAGATATTTTTATATCTGTCAAGGCAGTCATTGTAAAGTTAAGAATAGGCCTTAAAGTCAAACATTTCACCTATTTTTCCTTAGGCAGTTAAGATAGAGTTATTGAAACAGAGAAGTAGCTATAGATATTCCTACCTTAAGCCTCGCATAGCTCTCAAGGTTAGGAAAGCACTTACTCTATAATAAATAATACTTAAACCCTATCTTGAGCTCCACCTCCTCATTTACAGCATAAATACTGCATCTGAACTCATTTTATTGTTGGAATTTGATGACTCTTTGAAGTAATACATAGTCTCTTAGAAGTTGAAGGAAAAATGATGTCTTGGATCTTGTGGATGCCCTAATTTGTTTGTTGATGGAGGAGGCTAGATCACTAGATCCCTGATCTTAGCTGTTGGTGAACTGCTTCTATCTGTTATTGTTATTTCCTATTTTCATTTTATTTCAATCTTTCTTTGTTACAGTAGAGTAAAAGTTTTAGGCTAATAAATGTCTTTTGAAAGCACCTTAGTTATGTTTACTCTTCATTATCTTAATGTTTTCTTCTGCAAGGTCTGATTGGAGGATTCTTAACTGCCCTCCAGTTCCATATAGCTTTTTATTTTAGAAATGATTCAATAGAGTATAACGAAGGAGTTTCTCTTTTGGTAAGTCCATGTCCCTTTGAGTACGGCTTGAGAGTTTGTTTTAAGGAATGATTTCAATACAGTGAAACCATGGAAATTAGTGGTGATTCCATGCTCCTTTAAGTACAACTTCAGATATTGTTTTTAAAAAGATCTTCTTAAAGTATGCTTAGTAGAGTCTAAACCAGGGAAGTCTATGGTGCACCCTGTCCTCTCTATTGCCTCAAAATTTTGCTTTGAAATATCCCTAAAGAGTTGGTCAAAAGAAGATTACATTATTTTTGTTTGATATTAGACTGCTCCCACTGTTTATCTTATATGTTTTCTTATCTAAAAGTTGTCTTTTGATTGCTGGATTATTGTCTGAAATGTTTGCTTATTAAAAGTTTTGTCCAAATAAGTCTATGGTTTGCTCTGTCCTTTGGTTTGCTTCAAAACATTTACCTTGAAAGATGTTTCTTGTTTAAAGTACATGATAAAGGATTCTTAATTGCCCTTTTTCCTACTTTTCATTCTTGTCCTTAATGTTCACCTCATTATCCTAAAAAATTTGAAGATCCACCGGCCAAGTTAGATTTGCCCTATGATACTCCCCAATCCATTAATGAACTTATCATGACTTTCATTTCACTCCATTTCCCAATGACTTATATATTTCCTCATTCTATCTATGCTCTTTGATCATCATACCCAACCAAAACAAACAACAAACCTCATACTTAATAACTAGCCTAAAATCAACCCCTAAAAGCAAACAATAACACATCCTTTGCAAACAACCTGAGAGATCCCTCTCTGAGTCTAGGAAGGCTAGGTCCTAAAACTCTAAAGACTGGTTTCATGTTGCCTTGTCATTTGGCTTGACAATCTGCCAAATCATAGGATCCCAACATTCTGGTGATCACGGTGGGGCCTCTGAATCAGTGACAAACTATGTACGCCTTAGGATTCTAGAAACCATTATCAAGCTTAAGAAAATCAAGCTACCAACCATAGAGTAGACTTTTTTTTTTCACCATATTAGCTAAATGATGATTCAGGTGTAGGACACTCTACAAACCATAAAACCACATAAAAACTCAGAAAAACCCAAAATTATCCCTAGATTGGCTTTAATTAATTATTGGTCGCGGACCATAATACATTTTAGCTTCAAAAAAGCTATAAATTTCCACTTGGCGACTCCACTAGCCCCAGTAGGCCTATTTCTCCACTAGTGCTCTTAGATTTCCTTAGGATTGTATCAAATAAGTCATAAAATAGTTTAGATGCCTAGTTCCATATTCTAGAAAGATTCTAAAAACACCAAGAGAGTTCAACCTTCTCAAAATAGTCCTTAAACTTTCAAGCCTCTCTTAAATTTTTAATTTGAAATCTGGCTTCACATAGGATCAATACAAAATCTCATCCAGACCCAAATCCTCCTACAATAGTTGATGATCTAGGAAAGATTTTGTGGGAAACTTCTAGATCTGGAGATTTAACTACTGATAGGACTATCCAAGGAACAAGATCTATCCCTGAAAACTTCAAAGTGTTGAAAGATCCTCACTTTGACTTGTCTCATACAAAGAAACTATTCAGAACCAAGACACATAGTGATATAGACCAAGTTGACCTTGAGCCTACAAATTTGCAGCAAAGCTCTAGTAGAAAAGCCTCCCCTTCCACTCCACCTGATTTTCAGCTTCTCCATCACTTTAGCTCCTTCCATAAAAAATATGCTCAAAATTAGTTTTCTAGTCCAAGTACTTACAACACACCCATCCATACTTCCACTGTTCAAAACAATCCATTTAACCCCACTTTACCTTTCACAAATCCACCTCTTGTAAATCCCACATTTGCTCCTACCATGGTAGCATGGTATGCCCCATTAGTGTTACCACAACCTTTGGTTCCTTTACCAAATGATTATCAATCCAGAATTCGCCATTTCACTGGAGCTGAATCTACTACTGCCCAAAAACATGTAGATAAAATGCATGATGCTTTTGATTACAGAAGAGACTATCAATATGAGGATCTTTGCCCAAAGTTTAGGAGGAGAAGCCAAAAAAATGTTTTAAAAGATTAACTCCTAATAGCATAAATGATCTGCATTCTTTATACCAAACATTCATAAACAAATGGGAAATTAAAAAGAACCGTCTCCAAATCCTTTCAGAATACAAAAACCTCAAAAGAAATACCGGGGAAAGTGCCGAAGATTATTGCACTAGATTTAATAGTTTTTACAATGCACTTCCCCCAAACATGAAACCTCCACTAGGCTTAGCCTTAGCTAAATTTCCTGAAGGATTTGATCCAGACATGGCCTACCAGCTAAGAGAAAGAGACTGCTTAACTTTAGAAGATATGTAGAGGGGAGCCATAAGTGTAGAGGCAAATCTGATTGAGAAAAAAGCTAGGTTGAAATCAGAAAAAAGAGTCATATACAAAGATGAAATAATGGTATCAACCTCATCTTCTGATGCCAAAATTGACAACTTAGTAAGGGTAATGGAAAGAATTATTAAGAAAATAAACTTAAATGATAGAGTGCCTCCTAGAGAAAACCAAATCAATCCCTAAAACAGAAATAGAAATATGAATTTCAGAAGAGACCTTATTCACGATAGACAGAGAGATAATGACCAAAAAATTAGGCCTCCCTTTCAACAAAACTATGTAGATCAAGAAGAAGAAAGGGAAACTAAAAGGTTGGAAGAAAATTATGTAAATTTAATAGGATCTGATAGTGAGGGTGATGCTTTCCTCACTGAAGAAGAACAAGGATTCTTATCCTCAGAAAAAATTGAAAATAGTCACGACGATTCTGAAGATTAGCAGTTGGGGTTTGAAAATGCAATAATGGAGGTACACAAACAATATGATATTAGAAGCAAAAGGAACCCAGAAATTTCCAACGATAAAAACACAAACATTACTGTTAGGAAAACTTCAAAAAAACTTCCTAAAAAGACAAAAAACAGTAATAACACTTTGAATAAGAAAACTAACTCAAACAAGGATAAAACCAATTAGCAAAGTGTTGACCAAAGCTGCCCTAGTACTTCTGCTAGTGGCCCTGAGAAATCTGTCCTAAATAACAGTCCTAATAAAATTCGGCAAGCCAGAATTGCTAAAAAGACTATGATTGACAAAATAGATGTAAATATGTCAAAAACATTAGTCCCTTTCAACCTTGAAGGAGAAATTGCCAAGACCAAAATTAGCATACCTTTGGCTCAATTAGTAACCAAGGATGTATATAAAAATCAAGTTTTGAAAGCTTTGAATATAGGGAATGATATTGATACTTTAAACTTAACAGATGATAAAATATAATTGTTGTTTGGTCCTGAAGTAGAAAGAAAATACCAAGAAAGGATCATTCCTCCATTTTATGTCAGTTTAAATATACATGATTATATCTTACACAATGCCATGCTAGACTCTGGTGCCTCTCACAACCTTATGCCAAAAGTGGTGATGGAGAGATTAGGCCTAGAAATTACTAAACCTTACAAGGAATTGTATTCCTTTGATTCAAGCAGAGTTAAATGTTTAGGTTTGATTAAGGATTTATGTGTCAATCTGGCACAAATTCCTACTAAGGGTCTAGTTATGGACATAATGGTTGCTGACATTACCCCAAAGTATGGCATGCTTTTATCTAGATCATGGGGAGCCAACACATGAGGGAAGCCTTCAAATGGACATGTCTTATGCTACCATTCCAGTTTTTAATCAAACTAGAAGATTATACAGAGAATATCATATGAAATTTATGGTAAGAAACATAGATAGGCCAAAAACTCATGTTTATTCTATTCATTCAGATTTAGACTCCTTTATCTTATACAATGAAGATGAAATCAAAGAACAAGAAAAGGAGAATGAGATAGGATTAATTCCACCTAAGCAGTCAAATCAGTCCCCAAGAGAAGAGTCTAACAACCCTAACCTTAGCAACCTTGAACAACAAAAGGATAATGAACATGAGATAGAAACACTGTGGGAAATGAGATTTGATGGCTCTTGCAGAAAAACAAGTTCTGGAGTTGGTGTATGGATACATAATACAAACCAAGGACATTCTTACAAACTTGATTTCCTATGCACAAATAACATTGCAGAATATGAAGCCCTCCTCCTTGGCCTACATATGCTGAAAAATATAGGAGCCAAGAAAATATCAGTCCAAGGAGATTCAGAGTTGATTATTAGGTAGATAAAAGGGGAGTATTCAACCAAAAACCCAAGATTAACAGAATATAGGAAAGCTGCCCTAGAGCTCCTAAAAACCTTTGAAAAATATGAACTCACCTTCATCCCTAGAGCTGAAAATAAACTTGCAAATGAAATTTCCTTTGCTGCGATCAATTGAAAAATACCCCAGATAAATGATCAATTCAATGTCAAAGTGAAAAATAGGCCTACAGTCCCTGACAATGAAAACTATTGGCAAGTTTTTGAGGGTGATAAAAACATTGATGATTTTCTGCAATCAAGAAATTATTTTACTGAACCAACACCTAACTGAAGCCATGAAAAATACTATTTTGATAAAGATCAAGCCCATGAAACAGAGTTTTCGTCTACTGATGATATAAACCAATTTGAATATTTTCATACAGAAGAATTACTAAACAAAACAGACCAAAGGGACCTTGAAGTTTTACAATGTAAAAATGATTCAATACCAAGGGGCCTTACACCATTAGAGGAGCTTTTTGACTTCAATGATGTAGACAAAAAACAAAAGATGGAGCCTACAGAAACTAATGTCGAAGAACATAAAATAGGCAGCATAAATGAACCCAAGATGATAAAGTTATCTAGCACTCTTCCTACTCATATCAAACAGGAACATATTGAGCTTTTCAAGGAGTTTGGAGATGTGTTTGCATGGGGGAACACATATCTGAAATCATATGATACCAGCATTATTTGACACAAAATTCCTCTTAAGGAAAACCAGAAACCTTTCAGACAAAAAATAAGAAGGATAAACCCTATTTTATTACCTTCAGTTGAGAAAGAGATCAAAAAGATGTATGATGCTAGAATCATAGTTGCCCTTAGATACTTACAGTGGGTTTCCAACCTTGTGTCTGTTAGGAAGAAGACCGGGAAAATTAGGCTTTGCATTGAATTTAGAAGTTTAAATATAGCCTCACTGGAAGATAATTATCCCTTGCCTAAAATGGACCACATACTTCAGAAGGTGGTTGGATCTAAAAGAATATCACCGTTGGATGGTTTTTCAGGCTACAACCAAGTGCTAATACTCCCAAGTGATCAACACAAGACCACTTTCACCACGCCTTGGGGTACATGCATGTATGTTAAAATGCCATTCGGTTTGATGAATGCAGGGGCCACATTTCAAAGGGCCATGGACATAGATTTTTCAGAATACATAGGCTATTTTATAATCATTTACCTTGTTGACATCACTATTTTCTCCAAAACTAATAAAGAACATTTGATTCATTTGACAAAAGTTTTTGAGAAATGTAGAAAATATGGCTTATCTTTGAATCCCAAAAAGATACTCTTTGGTCTCCAAGAAGGAAAACTTCTTGGCCATATAATTTCTGAAGAGGGAATCAAAGTAGACCCTAAGAGGAATGAAGGGATATTGAAAATTGGCCATCCTAGGAACCTTAAAGAATTGCAATCTTTCACTGGGAAGATCAATTTTTTGAGAAGGTTCATCCCCAACCTTGCTAAAATTTTGAGGAATATCAAAAACATGCCAAAAAAGGAAACAAGGTTTAAATGGACCTTAGAAGCCAAACAGTCATTTGAACTAGTAAAACAATCTCTCACTCAAACATCAGTTATGATTAGTGTTGATTTCACTAAGGATTTCTACATTTTCTCATTTTCCTCTGAACACACCATTTCTGCAATGTTGTTGCAAAAGAATCATACAAGGCAAGAACAAATAATATCCTTTTTCAATAGAGCCTTAAGAGATGCTCCACTCAAATACAATATCATGGAGAAACAGGCCTTGGCCTTGATAAAAGCACTGAAAGACTTCCGCTTCTACATTTTACACTCTCATATCATTGCTTTTGTCCCACATATAGTTGTCAAGGCCATTCTAAATCAAGACCCTAATGCGAAAAGGGGAAAATGGATTGCAATTATCTTAGAATATGATTTAGAAATTAGACTTACCAAGCTAATTAAAGGACAATGATTAGCAAAACTCATGGCAGAATCAAACTTCCAAGAATTAGATATAAATATGGTTGATGGTTTAGAAGAAACAGAAGAATTCACAGCTCCATACATTGAAGAAATATTTTTGAATTCACCTTGGTATGCTGATATCATTTATGTCCTTCTCTATCTTTATACACCTCCTTCTCTATCAAATACTAAAGCTAGATTCTTGAAACAGAAAGCTTTAAATTACTGCATTTTAGATGGAGTATTATATTGGAAAAATGTTGTTGACATATTTCTTAAATGTTTGCTTGAGGATGATGCAGGAAAAATCATGCATGAGCTACATAAGGGAGAATGTGGAGGCCATATTTAGTGGAAGACCACAACAAACAAGATTCTTAGAGCTGGCTATTATTGGCCCATCCTTTTCCATAATACTCAAAAACTAGTCATGACTTGCCATAAGTGTCAATTTTTTTATGGCAAGAGGAAACTCATAGCTTTACCTTTGCATCCCATCAATATTGAGGCTCCCTTTCAGCAATGGGATTTAGACTTTATTGTAGAAATTCACCCAGCCTCATCTTCCGAACATAAGTGGATCCTTAATAGCACTGATAATTTTACCAATTGGATAGAAGTCATCCCTTCTATGAATGCTACTGACTCTGTCATTATCAAGTTCCTTGAAACAAGCATACTATCCTGTTTTGGTTGTCCTAGAAAGATCATTACAGAAAATGTTGTTGCCTTCAAATCCAAAAGAATGATTGACTTCTACTATAAATATCATATCACATAAGGAAATTACACATCTTACTACCCCCAAGGAAATGGCCTAGTTGAATCTTCTAATAAAAGCCTGATCAATATTATCAAAAGATTGCTAGATCAAAATCAGAAATCATGGCATAGTAAGCTTGTTCATGCATTATGGGCTGATAGACTGACCACCAAGAAATCAATAAATATGTCCCCGTATCAACTGGTATATGGCCTAGATGCAGTCTTCCCTACATCTTTGGGGGTTCCAGTCATGAAACTTCTCCAAGAAGTACAACCAGAAGAAAATGACATGCAGAGAAGGCTAAATCAAACTATTCATCTATAGCAGACAAGAGAAGAGGTATACAAAAGGACACAATCAGTTCAATAAGACATCAAGAATATCTTTGATAGAAGGACCAAATCAAATAACTTCCAAGTTGGAGATACAGTCTTGAAATGGGATTCTAGGAGGGAAGACAAAGGTAAACATGGAAAATTTGAGAATTTGTGGAAAGGGCCTTATATCATTCATTCAATTAGGGGTCATAATGCTTTCTTCTTACAAAGATTGAATGGAGAAGAATTATTTGGAGGTCTTTTTGATTAGGTGATCATGTCCTAAGTTGAAAAAATGCTCAAAATTGGAATTGCTCAAAATTTGTTAAAACCAGAACGACCGGATAGGCCTCGTTGATATGATCCTAGAGCTATGAACGACACTCAAATTCAACACTGTATGTGAAAGTTATGTAGGTTTGAAGTTTACAATATCCTTCAAAAACTGAGTTTGACCAGAGTTGACTTGACATTGGAAATTATTAAGAAAATAATATTTTAGGAATATTTTGGGAATATTCCCTACTGGATTATCACAGTTCAACAAGTGTCAGGATATGGTTGGATGTTGGTTTCCCTTTTTTTTTTAGGGCCAATCAGCAGGTGCCACGTGGTAAGCTCGGAGGTGACCATGTGGCCCTAGGCCGGTGAAGAATTTTGTGTGGCAAATTTTTTGGCATTCTACAGGATTTGACCTCAGGTTGGGTGTCTGCCAGCCCACCGCCCCAACCTCCCATTCTACATAGTGGTTCTTAACATACAAAGGGTGCATGTATGATTTAAATTTTAAACACATTTTAGTTGCGCGGAAAGGGGGCCAGCCCCCTTATATACAAAGTCCATAGAACCTAGCGCAAAGACTAGGGGCTCCACCACCAGTGGTCATGGCAAGAGTAAATTATTAAAAAATCCTTTACATGTGCCAGCCTTTGGGGTTAAAGTTAAATGCCACATAAAACTATTTCGGTTATGTTAAATGCAAACGGTTCCACCGATGGTTTGGGAAGAGGTCCATGTGACCCCGCCAACTGTTCAAAATTTAATGCCGACTAACTGCCTGATTTAATTGGAGCGTGCCACCAAATCTGGTGGGGTTTGGCCGAACTTTCAGAATTATCTGCAGTCCTCCCAACTTTGGTGGAGGTTTTTTAAGGCAAAACTGGAAAAATCTTTTTTTGATCATAAATTTCACATTAATGAACCTTTTTGGATGAAATTTTAGTCATTTTCGACTATTCTGAGCATTATGGAGCCAATGGAATAGGTTTCAAAGCCAACATAGTTGATCCTCAGGTAATGTTTCTTCAACAAAGCTTGGAGAGCCATCAGGGCCTAGAGGGTGTTGGAGCTGTTTTGGGCTATGCTTAACCATTCGAGGTGAAACAAAAGTCATTTTATACGGATTTCTACATCATGAATTAATTTTTATAGCTGGTTTGGTCTGTTTAGGCCTTCTTTTCACTGTATTACCAATTTTAGCATCATAATATATATCAAGGAAATGCCCATTGCGAGCCTTGTACCCAACAAATGTAGCCCAGGAGGGATGAAGTGCCTCATCATGTTGCTATGTGTTTATGGTGAATTTACTCTACTGTGTTATTCAGATTAAATTTTTTAAACAGTAAATTCAAACAACACTCCCTCACACCAAAATTCATAAACAGTTACCAAGAACACTTTGTTTTACTTGCAAGACCTTACAAACACTTTGCACACTTAATTTAATGGAAATGAATACTTTGAACAGGAGCACAAATACTTTCATTTTCAGATTATTTGGTATCAAAGCTAAGGTTTAGAGCCTTAGAATCTAGAGTTTTACTCAACATTTGTTTTGTACAAAGATATAGTTGATTGTTTGCAAGTTTTGATGCTTACTAGGCTTAAACTCAAGAGAGGTGAAGGAAACTTGGTTAGTGCACAAACTAATCCACAACCAAGAAGGGTTAGATAACCACCTCCAAGAGCTATAGAAGCAGCTTCAAGCATGTCTTAAAGAGAGGGAGAATCTCCTGAAGATATGGATCCCAAGGAAGAAGAACGGGTATTCCAAAAAGCTTTCTTGGATATGACTGAGATGGTGAGGATACTCTAACAAGAAAGGAATGATAGGCTTGTTAGAGAAGGGTCTAAAAACCAGAATGAAGGAGAGGGTTATTTAGGAGGAAAGAAGAGTGATGACAAGTCAAAGAAAGGACATGGAGGAAATGGTGATCCACCATCCCCATCTTCATCCTCTTCCTCTACATCGTCATCCTCGACTTTGGTGAATCAATTTCACAAGTCTAAAACCACTAGTAAAAGTCCATTTTTAAAGCTTGATGTCAAATTTGAGTTGCCTATGTTTAACAGTGAAGTCAATGCAGAGAAACTTGACAATTGGATTAGATAGTTGGAAGTTTACTCGAGGATACAAAACCTTCACGAAGACCACCCCAAGATTCAGTTAGCCTCTCTAAGGATGGAAGGAGTAGCATTGGTATGGTGGGAAACCAAGACCAAGGATGAAATTAAAAAACATGGAAAGATCACTTTATCATGGGCTGAATTTATTTCCGCAATTAAGCAGAAATTTTATCCATTAGCTCATTTACAAAAGGCTATCATGAATTGGCAAAGTTTTAGACAACTTAAGGGACAAAGTGTTCAAGATTACACTCAAGAGTTTAGGAGAAGGGATTTACTACTTGGAATTGATTTGCATATTCAAGATACCTTGCTGAAATATATAGGTGGTTTACACACTTACTTATACATACTATCATTATGTTTAATTCTACTAGTCTAGATGAAGTTTGTGTGCAAGATATGCATTTAGAGGCTAGAGGTAAATAATATTTTGATGGGAATATGGATAGTGAATTAAAAGGCAAAGGGGGGAAAAGAAATGAAAACTATAGGAAAGAAAAAGGAAATTTCTTTTGTAAAAATTGTTCCAAAACAAGCCACGATGAAGACCATTGCTGGAAGCTTCATCTGGAGTTGAAACCAGAGAAATTTAAAAACAAAGATAAGGCCAAAGAAAAGGGGAAAACTATTGCAACTGTTGAACAAGACTTAGGGTCTGAGTCAAGTGAAAAAACTAAAAGCATCGCCAAGGTATTAAAGACCATAAAGGGGAAAGAGGTTGTACAAGAAAAAAATCCCAATTCTTGCACTTTAAGCTATGAAATAGAAACTCAAAATGAAAAGAGGAGGATAGAGCTATTTCATGTGAGGATAATCTCAAACCACACAAATATATACACACTTTTTGATAGTGGGTCTCAAGCAAATCTCATCTCAGAATACTTAGTCAAGAAGCTGAAACTTGAGACAATTCCACATCCAAAGCCATATACACTTGGTTGGATTTGCAAAGATGCCAATTTACAAGTCTCAAGAAAGTGCATGTTGCGCTTCGCCATAATAGCTCATTATGTTTATTGGGTTGAACTGGATGTAGTACCGCTTGAAATTACAGGTGTTGGGTTGGGTAGTCTGTGTTTATATGACAGAAAAGCGATCTTTCATCGCCATGAGAACAAGTACCATTTGTTCAAGGATAGTAAAGAGTTTATTGTGAGAGCACATCGGAAGAAGCTAGAATATTCTTTAGTCCATGCAGGGCAATTGAAAAGGCTTGTCAATGAAAGTCAAAATCTGAATTTTTTGATGGTTAAACAAAAATATTTTGTACATTCTACTTTTCATGTTATTTATGATGTAAATGATGATATGTTTCAGCCTGAAAGCAAGTCGTCTTTTGAAGATGACAAGAAGTTGTAGAAAGTGCCTTTGGTGTCAACTAGTGCAAAGAACAAAGTGTCAGTGCAGAGTGGTGCAAGAATCCAAAAGATGGAAATGCATTCATGAAAAGAGGACACAAAGTTCAGCATGGGTTAATGCTGGTTTCAGAATGGCAGATTGGTATGGCGAGAAAACTTGGTCGGAATTCGGCACAAGTACATGGCTCATTCAGAAAAAATTCGCCATGAGGACAGTTGGCAAGGTGAATCTTATTTTCAGTCTTCTTTGAATTTTGACCATTGTAGAAACAATATTTATTCTACACAATATAGTTTTTGTTCTACAAATTTCAAAAATTTGCATCATGACTCAGTCAATGTTAGTAACAGTCGGTCAATGGATTCAAGGAACAATTTATCTTTTTATGAGAAGCTCGATTGATGAAGTCAGGAATATTTCAGTGGCTCAAGGTTGGAAGAGTGGAGAATGAGTCTCTGCATCTTCATTTTATGTAATCAATGAGCTTTTGTGGTCCAAAAGCTTCCCGTTTGGGAGGTGTGCTCAGGTGATCATGTCCTAATTTGAAAAAATGCTCAAAATTTGAATTTATTAAAATTGTTTGGAACTATCACGACCAGATAGTCCTCATCTATATGATCCTGGTGCCATGAACGACACTCAAATCCGACACTGTATGTGAAAGTTATGCAGATTTGAAGTTTACAATATCCTTCAAAAACTGAGTTTGACCACAGTTTACTTGACTTTGGAAATTATTAAAAAAAATAATATTCTGGGAATATTCCTCAAATATTCTAGGAATATTCCTTGGAATATCCCCTATTGTCCTATCACAGTTCGACAAGTGTCAGGATATGGTTCGATGTTGGTTTGACTTTTTGTTTTCAGGGCGAATCAGCGGGTGCTACGTGCCAAGCCCGGAGGCCGCCACGTGGCCCCAGGCCGGTGAAGAATTTTGTGTGGCAAAATTTTTGGCATTCTATAGGATTTGAACCCAGGTCGGGCACCTGCCAACCCACCGGCCCAACTACCTGCTCTACATAGTGGTTCTTAACATACAAAGGGCACATGTATGATTTAAATTTTAAACACATTTCAGTTGGGAAGCAAGGGGGCCAGCCCCCTTATATACAAAATCCATAGAACCCAACAGAGATCAGGGGATCCACCACTAGCGGTCACGGTAGGAGTGAATGGTTAAAACAACCGTTACATGTGCCAGCCTTTGGGATTAAAGTTAAATGCCACATAAAATTGTTTCGGTTACGTTAAATGCAAACGGTTCCGTCGACGGTTTGGGCGGAGGTCCATGTGACCCTGCCAACCATTCAAAATTTAATGCTAGATAACCACCCAGCTTAATTGGAGCACACCACCAAATTTGGTGGGGTTTGGCTAAACTGTCAGAGTTATCTGCAGGCCTCCCAACTTTGGTGGAGGTTTTTTTAGGCAAAACTGGACAAATCTTGTTTTGATCATAACTTTCACATTACTAAACCTTTCTGGATGAAATTTTAGTCATTTTTTACTATTCTGAGCATTATGGAGCCATTGAAATAGGTTTCAATGCCAACAGAGTTGATATTCAGGTACGTTTTTCTTCAGGGAAGCTTGGAGAGCCATCAGGGCCTAGAGAGGGTTGGAGTTGTTTTGGGCTACGTTTAACCATTTGAGGTGAAAAAAAAGTTAATTTATACAGATTTATACATTTTGAATTCATTTTTACATATGGTTTGGTTTGTTTAGGCCTTATTTTCACTGTATTACCAATTTTAGCATTATAATATATATCAAGGACATGCCCATTGGGAGCCTTGGACTCGACAGATGTAGCCTAGGAGGGGTGAACTGCCTCATCATGTTGCTGTGTGTTTATGGTGAATTTATTCTGCTGTTTTATTCAGATTAAAGTTGTCAAACAATAAATTTAAACAACACTCCCTCACACCAAAATTTATAAACATTTACCAAGAACACTTTGTTTTACTTGCAAGACCTTATAAACACTTTGCACACTTAATTTAATGGAAATGAATAATTTGAATAGCAATACAAATACTTTCATTTTCAGATCACCTATCAATGGCAGGATGCTCAAACATTATTTCTGTCAAGAATCCTAGATTCAAAGATTTAACTCATTATACATAATATGGCATGAGAAAAATTACAGAAAATACAAAAACCATGAAAGAAAAGAAAGGGAAAAGAGGGAAAATTCAAAAGATGTACAACCCCATACCCAAAAAATAGTACTCTTTAAAGTGTGCAAGTATAAATGCCACTACTAATTCAAAATTATATCTTCTTTAGTCATCTAGCCTAATCATGGCTGAACATGCTTTAAATTTCTATTGATAAGTTAGTAGAAACAATGATTGTCAAGATTATTTCAGACTTGAGTTATTAGGAAGGATAGATTAGGAAAATATAAAGATGCTGGTTCCACATGCTCAAAACAGAACCAAAGGGATAGATAAGGATGCCTCAGAAAAGACAAAATCACAGCCTTATCTTTCTAAATTTACTCTTATGCAAATAATGATTGTGGGCAGCCTATTCCAAATGCCACAACCATGGTTAATCAGACTGTCTAATCCTGATTTGAATCATGCTTTAAATTTCATGTCAATAGCTAGAGAATCAAGACTTACAAACAGTTTAATCTTGGCAGTCAAGTAGTTTAGGTAGAAAATAAAAAGAGCTCAACAGTTTAATCAGAACCCTTGGAAGAAATAAGGATAGGAGTAGATAGTTTATTTTCTGTTTTCAAAAATAAAAATGCCAAGAGTTTCCAAGTTCAAGTGCACTCAAATAAGAAGAAAAAATGTTAGGACAAGTAGGATTGGGTAGGTAGAAATGCTGTCAAAAGGAAATCACATGTTACATATTGTTAAAAATTTTCACTTCAAAGAAATATCAGCTAATGAAAAAGAAGGGAAATTTTCCTAATGGATAAGGTACTGGTCTGTTGAAACACAGAGATTTGATAAACTAGAGGTTCTGGACACCTTAAAAAGAAAGTTTCCCTCCCCAAGTGGAGCCACTGTTAGTCATCTGTAGATTTTGTTGATATCAAAGGATGACTAAGTTATAAAGCCTAGATTTCTAGAAAAAATATTTGAGGAAATATTGTGAGTTCTAGAAATCTCACTGCCTTCATTATCCTAAAACCTAACTATTCTACTAAATCTGCCTATCTTTTCCCTCTCAAAGTTTACCCTGCTGCTCTAAAGAAAACTCCATTTTCTAGGCCTGATTTCCTCATTTCATCACCTCACTTACACCCTCAGTCATTCACATTTTTCCCCTCTAAAAGCCCCTCATAATTCCCCTCATTCATTATTTTTATTCCAAAAAAGCCTTAAAACAATGTAAAAATCCTTTTTACATTGTTTTAACCTAACCCTTTAAAACTATCGGACCCTCTAAAACCTTATAAAAACCTTGTTTTTATAATATACTTGCCCTTTTTTTGTAAAAAATGCCTTTGAAGCCCCTCTCAGGCTTAAAACCTCTGCCCCGTTTATTTTTACCCCCACAAACCTTATGAAAAACCCACCCAAACCTTTAAAAAAAATTAAAGCAGGCCCCTTTACCTTACCCTGCCTCTTTGTTTTCTTCCAGACCATCTACAACGTTGATCTTGAACAATGTGCCCTGATTCAACGACAGTCACATCCTCACCCTCATCTTGCATCAAAGCAACCCCGCGCTACACAACAAAACTGCCACGTCATTGAGCCTGGGCCCCTCCTTCCACATCCCAAACCTGCACCCCGCTCTCGGACTCTGTCCGTACCATCAATCTCGCTCCTCAAGATCTAACAATCCAGATCTAATATCGCGCAGAAAATGGTGCCAAGCTTTAAAACCCCTGACCCACGCAAAATGGGTGGTTTTTCCATGCCACACGATAATCGTTTAATGGAATCGTGCAACCCCCACTCAAAACCGCTTACCACCTTTCACCTGCGCGATAAACCGTCATGGTTTTCCAAAACAAGCTTATTGCCCCCCCGCGCCAAATTCAAACTTCGTCGCCTCTGTTTCAATTTTCCCATGGTTCCACCACTAGAACCATGCCCTTGCGCATCCTGACAGCTCCAAACCCCAAAAATGCAGTTTTACCCCTCCCACAGGTTTTTAAACTAACGTTTTCTTATGTTTTTTGTAGGTTTTTAATGGCGATGATGCCCAAAGGGGCATTCTAATGGTCAAAATAACCTTTGGATGGAAATCCAGGAGGTAAAATAACATAATAAGGTCCAGGAGGGTTTGCATAAAGGTTTACCCTCGATGAATCATGATCATCGATGGGATATAAAACCCTCCAGCACATGAAGACCACCTCCCTACACACAGAGAACAACTACAGTTAGAAGAGGCAATGAAGAAAATGAAGAAAAGAAGTATTAAGGACTAATCCTCAATTAAAGGATAAACATAGAGGACTAGCCAAACAACCAGTGATTAAAGGATGAAATTCATAGGTTAAAAAACAAAGGATAAATGAAACAAAACAGTCGTAAAGCATAAACAAAGAATAAATGAAAGAAGGCAGATTATAAGGACTAAATCAAATTTCAAAGGCCTGATGCAGAGCTTTATGATTAAACAAAGACATATTAACCCAAAGACAACTTCGAATGACTAAATCAAGAAGCAGTTACTCCTCCAAAGGATCAACTACCACCTACAACATGTATCTTTTCATAAAGGCATTGGGCAGTTATTACACAGTCAGAGATATTTTGATATCTATCAAGGAAGTTATTGTAAAGTTAAGAGTAGGCCTTAAAGTCAAACATTTTAGCTATTTTTCCTTAGGCAGTTAACATAGAGTTATTGAAATTGAGAAGTAGCTGCAGATATTCCTACCTTAAGGCCCGCATGGTTCTCAAGGTTAGGAAAGCACTTACTCTGTAATTAATAATACTCAAACCCTACCTTGAGCTCCACCTCCTCATTTGCTGCATAAATACTACATCTTAACTCATTTTATTTTTTCCATTTGATGACTCTTTGAAGTAATACATAATCTCTTAGAAGTTGAAGGAAAATTGATGTCTTGGATCTTGTGGATGCCCTGATTTGTTTGTTGATGGAGGAGGCTAGATCACTGGATCCCTAAGCTTGGTTGTTGGTGAAGTGCTTCTATCTATTATTGTTATTTCATTTTTTCATTTTATTTCCATCTTTCTTTCTTACAGTAGAGTAAATTTTTTAGGCTAAGAAATGTCTTTTGAAACCACCTTAGTTTTGTTTACCCTTCACTGTCTTAATGTTTTCTTCTACAGGGTCTGATTGGAGGATTCTTAACTACCCTCAAGTTTCATATAGCTTGTTATTTTAGAAATGTTTCAATAGAGTATAATCAAGGAGTTTCTCTTTTGGTAAGTCCATGTCCCTTTGAGTACGACTTGAGAGGTTGTTTCAAGGAATTATTTCAATAGAGTGAAACTAGGGAAATTAGTGGTGAGTCCATGCTCCTTTGAGTACAACTTGAGATATTGTCTTTAAAAAGATCTTCTTAAAGTATTCTTAGTAGAGTCTAAACCAAGGAAGTATATGGTGCGCCCTGTCCTCTGGACTGCCTCAAAATGTTTCTTTCGAAGATCCATAAAGAGTTGGTCAAAATCATATTAGATTATTTCTATTTGATTTCAGACTGCTCTCACTGTTTTTATTATATTTTTTCTTATTTGAAAGTATTATTTTGATTGTTGGATTGTTGTCTAAAAGGTTTTCTTATTAAAAAGTTTGACGAAAGAAGTCTATGGTTTGCCCTGTCCTTTAGCTTGCTTAAAAACAGTTACCTTGAAAGATGTTTCTTTTTTAAAGTACATGGTAAAGGATTCTTAATTTCCCTTAGTCCTACTTTTCATTCTTGTCATTAATGTTCACCTCATTATCCTAAAAACTTTGAAGATCCACTTACCAAGTTATATTTTTCCTATGATACTCCCCGATCCATTAATGAACTTATCATGACTTTCATTTGACTCCATTTCCCAATGACTTATATATTTCCTCATTATATCTATGCTCTTTGATCATTATACCCAACCAAAACAAACAACAAACCTCATACTCAATAACTAGCCTAAAATAAACCCTTAAAAGCAAACAAGTGCACATCCCTTTTAAACAACCTGAGAAATCCCTCTTTGTTTCTAGGAAAGCTAGGTCCTAGAACTCTGAAGAATGGTTTGATGTTGCCTTGTCATTTGGCTTGCCAATCTACCGGAGTGATAGTACTCACTCTGTATTTATTTTTCAATAGTTGATTTCGTAGAAAAATATTCATTGGTTCCACTAAAAGAAATACAAAGTGAGTACTATCATTCTGACTAAGTCTCCATGCTTGTCCAAATTCTATATAGACACATTGAACAAAATGTTGATCATATAGAACGCACTAGTGAAAATTAACATCTTATTAAATAATATCACTTTTATATCAGTGATGATCATACATGTGATACATATTTTGTAAAAAAATGTTTTGAAAGATTTATGACTCCTTGAAAATTAATGAAATAAAATTCAATGAACATTGGATATGGTTAGATGGATGCACAAGAAATTTAAATCTTCACGATCATTATTTTGATTGTGTCATCTTCATATGAAAACCCACACTAAACATTGTTGGAATTTCTTTGAGATTGGTCATGGAAAAAGAGAACATGACAGTGTAGGGGCATGTATATAATGATCACTTTGAAGATATCAAATGGACCACTCTGCAAACCAACCCATCTCAGCTGAACAAGTTTTTCAATGGTGCATCGTTGCACTAAGCAATGAGACTAATCGTTCAAGGGAAGTACGAAGGTACATGATTTTAATTTTATTGGATTTCTAATTTTAAACATTATTTATCATGATGATTATCTTTGATGGTGTTTTGAATAACATATTTATATTCTTGTTTGATTTTCCCATATAGGTTTTTTTGGAATATTGGGGTCCAATATGTAGATAGATTGATTGAAGATGACGTTGAAACAGTAAAAGGGACTTGAAAATTACATTCAATTAGAACAAAGTTGTCCAAAAATGTGTTTGCATTGGATAAACGAAAATATTCTTATTCTTTTCATGTTTGCATAGTCAACAAACAATCCAATGATGTCTGTGAAAACAAAATGTATGTAAAAGATTGGGAACGTACAAAAATAAATACAAATGGGGAAATGTATGTTGCGAATTTTGAAGAAATGAAATCAGAGGATACTACAGTATCATCCGAAGGTGATCGAGTTTTTCATCTTGTTAGAGAAGGTAACATTTCAATTTATTTCAAATTATAGAGATCTACAAATAGATAATAAAATAAAGTACACATGTTAATTTTAAAGTTAATTTTTCATGTTAATTATGATCTAAATTTAAATGTAAGTTTGTTTTATTATGCAGGAGATGTTTTTGTTGTAGTTGCGCCTACTACCAACGATGAAAAGGCGAAGTATTATTTGATGCATTGCAGTGAAAGAAAGATGAAATTATTGGAAAAACATGATTATAACGAGTTTACATATGACAGAGGGTCTATTATACTGAAAGGTTATTTTTTCCAACAAACTCATCAAAGTCAGAATTTTGTTTACTTTCAATACTATTAACCTGATGTCATAATTTTTTAATATAGTCACTTTGTGTGTGCAACATGCATAAAGTTGATATAAGTTCAATAAAAGAAAAAATTGAAAATTTAGAAATGGAAAATGTCAAAAGTCGATCATGAACGGATCATTGAAGATGGCATTCCATTAGAATTTTTTTGAATGAACAACCCAACAATTTAATCTCTTTGGATTCATCTTTTAGAACTTCGAGAACTCAACTAAAAATTGAACTAGCGTTTTTTTCATGCAATCTTTAGTTTTACAATTATATATATATATATATATATATATATATATATATATATATATATATATATATATATATATATATATATATATATATTTATATATTTACAAGTCTTTTGACATGTAAATTGTTTTGGCACAACATGCGAGTAATTTATACACACATGTACACATACACATGTAGATTATCTTCTCTTAAACGATTTCATACATTCTTTGGTACAATTTGTTATAATTTCATTATTGCAAAATGTACATATCTGTGTATCTAGCATAGTTGATATAATGAAAATTTTAAGTTGCACGATTTTTTTTAGATGTATCTATTAAACAAATTATAATATTCATTTTTGAATTCAAAATGTGTGGTATGTGTTTTGTAATTTCTAGTTCACTATCAACTGAAAGTAGCTTTTCTATGTACATTAATGAAAAATGTTGTGTACTGGATATACGTTTTATTGCAATTTTAAAATTTTATGATTGTTTGACACATCTATGAACACCTAGATTTTTATGATTTTTTTTTTAGATATATACATCGATATGTATTGTACTTCAATCAATTTTATGTACATATATTCTTGAAATTAAATATGTAAAACCATCTATGATTGTTTTAAATGACATGTATAATTATTCAAAATGTACTTAAATATCACCTAAATAATAGATGTATCCTAAAATTATATAACATTCAAAGACATTTTCAAATACATAACATGTACCAATGTATGTGTTAAATGTAATTTGAAATTTCATCTAGATTCATTTTATATTTAACTAATAAAATGACAACTTGAGTTTTAACAACAAAACATTATATCACAACATGTGATCACATGCCAAATGTAGCTCAACTATCTGAAATATACACGTGTTTTTTAATTTAAAATTTCCTTCTAGATTCATTTTATATTTAAAAACATAAAATGACAATTTGATTTTTAAAAACAAAACATTATATCACAGCATGTGATCACATGCCAAATGTAGTTCAACTATCCAAAATATACACGTGCTTTGTAATTCAAAATTTCCATCTAGATTCATTTTATATTTAACGAATAAAAGGACAACTTGAGTTTAAAAAAAAAAACATTATATCACAACATGTGATCACATGCCAAATGTAGTTCAACTATCCAAAATATACACGTGTTTTGTAATTTGAAATTTCCATCTAGAATCGTTTTATATTTAACAAATAAAATGACAACTTGAGTTTTAAAAATAAAACATTATATCACAACATGTGATCACATGCCAAATGTAGTTCAAATATCCAAAATATACACATGTGTTTTGTAAGTTGAAATTTCCATCTAAATTCATTTTATATTTAACAAATAGAATGACAACTTCAATTTTAAAAACAATACATTATATCACAACATCTGATCACATGCCAAATATAACTATCCAAAATTTAAAATCATTCTTGATAAAATTAAATGTAGTTTGAAACTATATCCAAAATGTAAAATATGTCAAAAATTTATATCACATGAACAATAAAACTAAATATATATAACAATGTATAGTGTTATAAGTATCAAGTTATATAGAAAATAAAATATGAATGCATAAATAAGACTCTATATAGAAAAGTAAATTTAAAACTATCTGTCAAATAAAATGTTACACATGTGCATCATCAATTAAATAGAGATGGATCTAGTGCCTTTTCCAGCAGCGTCTTGAGCCTCGTTGTGTTATCCTATGAAGAATGGGTAATATATACACAACGTGTACAAAAATTAAAATTTAATGTTTTAAAATTGAATGAGAATGTAGAACTTCATGTAAAAAAACAAAATGAAAAAAAAAATTCATACAATACCTCATGTAGTTCCCTCTCCATTTTCTTATGTTGGTGATCCATCAATATATCCCGCACAGTAAATTGTACAATATACATGTACAAGTATATATATATATATATATATATATATATATATATATATATATATATATATATATATGTTAAAAATTTTCAAATGAAAATGCATAAAGTAATTTGTAATAATATTAAAAAAAAGTTAGACAACTTGTTCAAATGGTGTGGATGTTCTTATCTCCATCATACACTCCATCAATAGAGTCCTTGGAGAACGAAAATCATCTCCACAAACCTAAAATTCAAAAATTTTAAAACTATAAAATAACTAAAGATCTAGATCTAATTTTTTAATGAAACTTTTGAATTTCAATTTATAACTTAAACATATAAGTGAAAAATTGAATACTTGTGACAGTGGATTTGGCACATCTCCTAATAGGGAAGAACAAGGTGGCTCCGAACGAAAATCATCTCCACAAACCTAAAATTCATAAAATTTAAAACTATAAAATAACTCAAGATCTAGATCTAAATTTTCAATGGAAATTTTGAACTGAAATATATAACTTAAAAACGTAAATGAAAAAATGAATACTTCTGACGGTGGATTTGACACATCTCCCAATAGGAAAGAAGATGGTGGCTTCGAATGAAAATAATCTCCATAAACCTAAAATTCAACAATTTTAAAACTGTAAATAACTCAAGATCTAGATCTCAGTTTTTAATGAAACTTTCACTTCAATTTAAAAATTTAAAACTTATTTAAGTGAAAATTTTTTCATACTTATGATGGTGGATTTGGCACATCTCTAAACAAGGAAGAAGAGGGTACATCCATTGCAAAAACATCAGAAGGAATTACAATCTGTTAACATTTTGATTATATACATGTAAATGTGTACACAATTATTTATTTTTAAAATATGTCATCATGATACTGACATAGTAATATATTAAAATAATTGTACATCAACATCATGAAAACTTGAAAAACACTAACATTTTCCAAAATATCATCTTGAGTGTGAGAACCTGAATGATGAATCTTTGACCATGATATTAAAATCTTTGTTCATCAAGTGTGAGAACTGAAAATGGTGTTCACATATATGATACATTTTTGTTAGATTAACATATATAAATAAATGTATGTGTATGTAATTATTAAAAATTGTACATGTTAAAATATTCACTGTAATCATTAACACATACTATTCCATGCCCTCTTCCTCATGAATAATTAAGTCCTGCCAACCATTACAACAATTCTTTGCATATGTTTTGAGCTCTTAAATTATCATGTTGTTTATATCATCATCTGTATGATAAAAAAAATTAGTACGTACATTCTCTCGTGCTCTTTGTCGGTTCAGAAAAACATTAATTCCACCAAGTCAACTCTGAACATTGTCTATGATAATATTCCTTTATTCTTGACTAATTTGAGAAGTGGCATCCATCTCTGACCGCAAATTTTCCACACAAAGAGTTCAATTTACCAATGGTTTCTTGGGGAAAATCAACTCAACATCACACTTAGCACCCCTATGATCACATAAACAACCTTTCCAAGGACCAAAAAAAAACAAAGGGAAGGTCATTATAGTTGGGTTTCATTCTCAAAATGAATTCTGCATAAAATAGTTTTGTAACATAAAGAGGAACCTCATCATTCCATGGTAGTATTCCATAGGAAGCAAGGCACCTATCATACAAATTGAAAGCTATATCAAGGTGCTTGAAATAATGCACCTTTAGGATATTTCTTTTCTGCCCTTCCTTTAAATTAAACATAGACTTGGCCATTTCTGTTGCAACTCTGTGTTTAACATCCTCCCATGTATCGGGACCCATCACTATTTCCTTTCTTTTCCTCATCACTTCTACAAAAGTATCAGTGGTTGGCCCAAGATTTTTGTACACATATAAAAGTGTGCTTAAAGAGTGAGTAACTATTTCTAATCTTTCTTGACTCTTAGCAGGGAGTTTTAGAGACGCAAGATCTTTATTCAATTTTTGAATAAAGATGTTGACAACTTTGTAATTTGCATTTCTGGATGTTTGTTTCCCAAGGTAAATCGAAAATTTCATATGGATAAGTTGGGGTTGGTATACAACCTTCTTCTTGAATAACGCATTCTGGCCTAAGTCTTTTTCAAGCAATGTTTTCACCCTCTTTATTAATATATAAAATTTTATATAAATAAACAAACATGCGAAAAAAATTGTAAAAAATTTCCTTTTAACCATAAAAAATTATATAAATAATTTAACAAAATAATAATTGAATGAAAATAATTTTAAGATTGATTCCCACCTCGATATGGCTTGGTAGCATCATGCCCACCCTGAGATTGTTGAGAACCAAAATGACCACCGATTGGTTGAGAACCAACATGATCCACCATTGATTGGCCACCAGGGGAATGCATATCAGCACCCTCACGCATTTCGCCACCACCTATTGATTTCCCACCAAGGGAATGTTTACCACCACCACCCTCAAGCGAGGAGAAGGAAGCTTCATAAAAAAATATGAATTTATAAACAATTCAAAAGTACATGCATAAATGTAAATAAATGTACATATGATTGATTAAATTGTGTGAACCATGGCCATGTTCCATTGATGGAGTAGATACTCTTGTCCTCTTAACTCCTAAAAAATAAAATATGAAATTTATTAAAAACTAATTTAACTCACAAAATTGATAAAAAATAAATTGCATATGTATACATGTATGTACATGGGGATATATATATATATATATATATATATATATATATATATATATATATATATTCAAATTTCATTTAAAAACATGCACATTTAATATAAATAACATGAACATCCCTCGATCCATGATCCCCCTCTCTCGTAGAGGCATGGGATTCTATTGATGCTCGCCTTTCATCCTCCATGATATATATATATATATATATATATATATATATATATATATATATATAATGGAAATTTACAATTATTTTTAAAATTACTATTGAAAATAATTTCTTAAAATTACTATTTAAAATAAATTCAAAAGATTTCAAAAAATTAATTTAGTACATAAAGGTTGAGCACAAACACAAATTATGTAAAACAAAACTTTCAAAGCACAAATTGATGTGTGAAACTCATTTTAAACAAAAATTTGTTGAATTCATGCACATTTTAATTTTATAAAACATGAATTTCTTCAAGTTACACTTACATGGTGGGAGCACACTTGGTATATAATTGAAAAAAAACATGGTCATTAAAAATGATGCATTTTTAAGTAAAAAACACACACATATCAGAGATAAGTTACAATGTCCATCAATACTTTTTAAAGGAGATCGTCTCAACGCTAATTCGTCTTTGAGAGATTAATATTGAATTGGCATTGCCCCAGATAATATTAATTCATCTACTAATTCATCTTTGACAAATGAATCTTGAATTTCCAATGCCCCACACAATAGATCACCATATATCTTATTATCATTTGCACAATTTCTTATAATAAAAAAATTGAAATTCTCTAACAATATTGTTTCCTTTTCCATGTAGTTGTTTTAGTATCTCCTTCTTAAATCAGCACACGTATTTCATTTGGTTGCACACAAGTTCAGAATTGGTGAAAACTACAATTCCATTAGATCCATACTCCCTTGTTGTTCCCAAGCCTTCCATCAATGCAATATAATATGCTTCATTGTTTTTTTTATTCGCAGTATATTCATTTTCCTTTGGAGGACCTTGTTAGTCACAATATTGCAAATCACATATGTAATCACTGCTTTCCCTGGATTGGGATAGCAAGAAACATCTATGCATAATGTCCACTTTTCAATCATGTTTATTGGGAATTTTGATCCCTGAAAAAAAAAAGAAATTCAATAAAATATATTAAATCAACATTTATTTAAAATGCATGGGATAAATAACATGTACATGGTTTTAATTAAATTTTATGGGTGAAATGACATGTACATGGTTCCTCAAAACACTAGAAAATGCCTTAAATTTTATGGGAGACATGTACATGGTTCCCAAAAACAATAGAAAGTTCCTTAAATTTTATGGGACAAATGGCATGTACATGGTTTCCAAAAACACTAGCATTTTCTTTATTTAAAATGCCTTAAATTTTATTCCAAATGCCTTAAAGTTTATGGGAGAAATGACATGTACATGTGTGGGAGAAATGAAATGTACATGGTTCCAAAAAACACTAGCAAATGCCAACTTTATGGGAGAAATGACATGTACATGGTTTCCAAAAACACTAGAAAATGCCTTAAAATTTATGGGAGAAATAACATGTACATGGTTTCCAAAAACACTAGAAAATGCCTTAAAATTTATGGGAGAAATAACATGTACATGGTCTCCAGAAATACTAGCATTTTCCTTAAAAATATATTAAATGAACATTTATTGAAAATGACTTAAATTTTATTGCAAGTGCCTTAACATTTATGAGAGAAATGACATGTATATTGTTTTCCTTAAAGTTTATGGGATAAATGACATGTACATGGTTCCCAAGAACACTAGAAAATTCCAAGTTTATGGGAGAAATGACATTTAGATGGTTTCCAAAAACATGTAAAATTCCTTAAAAATATATTAAATTAATGTTTATGGGAGAAATTACATGTACATGGTTTTCCTTAAATTTTATGGGAGAAATGAAATATACATGGTTAGCCTTAAATTTTTCCTTAAGTTTAAAGTTTTCTTGAAGTTTATGGGAGAAATGACATGTACATGGTTTTCCTTAAATTTTATGGGAGAAATGACATATACATGGGTTTCCTTAAATTTTATGGGAGAAATGACATGTACATGGTTTGCATTAAATTTTATGGGATAAATGACATGTACATGTTTTTCCTTAAAGTTTATGGGAGAGATGGCATGTACATGGTTTTCCTTAAACTTCACGGGAGAAATGACATAGAAATGTCATGTACATGGTTTGTCTTAAACACTAGAATTTTCCTTATAAATATATTAAGTTATTGTTTATCAGAGAAATGACATGTACATGGTTTGCCATAAATTTTATGGGATAAATGACATGTACATAGTTTTCCTTAAAATTTAAGGGAGAAATGACATAGAAATGAAATGTACATGGTTCCCAAAACACTATCAAATGCCTTAAAGTTTATGGGAGAGATGACATGTACATGGTTTTCCTTAAAGTTTGCCTTAACTTTTATGGAAGAAATTACATAGAAACGACACGTACATGATTCTCAAAATACTAGCAAATACCTTAAACTTTATGGGAGAAATGACATGTACATGGTTTCCAAGAACACTAGCATTTTCCTTAAAAAAATATCAAATTAAAGTTTATGGGAGAAATGAAATTTACATAATTTGAATTAAATTTTATGGGAGAAATGACATGTACATGGTTTTCCTTAAAGTTTTCCTTGACTTGAGTTTCTGGGAGAAATTACATGTACATGGTTTGCCTTAAATTTTTCCTTAAACTTTATGGGATAAATGACATAGAAATGATGTGTTAAATTTTGTCTTGAGTTTATGGGAGAAATGACATCTACATGGTTTGACTTAAAGTTTGCCTTAAGGTTTATGATGGAAATGACATAGAAATGAAATGTGTAAGGTTCCCAAAACACTAGAAAATTCCTTAAATTTTATGGGGGAAACGACATGTACATGCTTTCCAAAAACATTACCTTTTTCATTAAAAATATATTAAATTAAATTTTATGGGAGAAATAAAATGTACATGTTTTGCCTTAAATTTTATAGGAGAAATGAAATGTACATGGTTTTCCTTAAGTTTATGGAAGAAATGACATGTACATGGTTTCCCTTAAAGTTTTCCTTAAATTTTATGGGAGAAATTACGTAGAAATTGCATGTACATGGTTCCCAAAATAGTAGAAAATTCCTTAAAGTTTATGGAAGAAATGGAATGTACATGGTTTCCAAAAACACTAGCATTTTCCTTAGAAATATATTAAATTAAAGTTTATGGGAGAAATTACATGTACATGGTTTCAATTAAATTTTATGGTAGAAATGATATGAACATGGTTTGCCCTAAATTTAGCCTTAAAGTTTATGGGATAAATGGAATGCCTTAAATTTTGCCTTCAGTTTATGGGAGAAATGACATGTACATGGCTTGAATTAAATTTATGGGAGAAATTACATAGAAATTAAATGTGCATGGTTCCCAAAGCACTAGCAAATGCCTTAAAGTTCATGGGAGAAATGACATGTACATGGTTTCCAAAAACTCTGTCATTTTCCTTAAAAATATATTAAATTAAAGATTATGGGAGAAATGACATGTACATGGTTTGCATTAAAGTTTACGGGAAAAATGGCATGTACATGGTTTGCCTTAAATTTTTCCGTGAGTTGATGGGAGAAATGACATATACATGGTTTGC
This sequence comes from Pinus albicaulis, assembly GCA_034641835.2. Taxonomy (NCBI): domain Eukaryota; kingdom Viridiplantae; phylum Streptophyta; class Pinopsida; order Pinales; family Pinaceae; genus Pinus; species Pinus albicaulis. Next base: position 525,894,457 of record CM076580.1, read on the forward strand.
CTTAAATTTTGCCTTAAAATTTATGATAGAAATGACATGCCTTAAATTTTTCCTTGAGTTTATGGAGGAAATGACATGTACATGGTTTTCCTTAAAATTTTCCTTAAATTTTATGGGAGAAATGACATAGAAAAGAAATGTACATGGTTCCAAAAACACTAGAAAATGTGTTAAAGTTTATGGGAGAAATGTCATGTACATACTTTCCAAAAATACTATAATTTTCATTAAAAATATATTAAATTAATGTTTATGGGAGAATGACATGTACATGGTTTGCCTTAAATTTTTTGGGATAAATGACATGTACATGGTTTCCCTTAAGTTTATGGGAGAAATGACATGTACAAGGTTTTAGAAAAACTCACATTTTCCTTAAAAATATATTAAATTAAATTTTATGGGAGAAATAACATGTACATGCTTTGCCTTAAAGTTTATGGGGGAAATGACATGTACATGGTTATTCTTAAAGTTTTCCTTAAGTTTATGGGAGAAATGACATGTACATGGCTTGCCTTAAAGTTTGCCTTAAATTTTATGGGATAAATGACATGTACATGGTTTCAAAAAACACTAACATTTTCCTTAAAAATATGTTAAATTAAATTTTATGGGAGAAATGAAATGTACATTGGTTTTCCTTAAAGTTAATGGGATAAATGACATGTACATGGTTTTCCTTAAAGTTTGACTTAATTTTATGGGGTAAATGACATGTACATGGTTTGCATTAAAGTTTTCCTTAAAGTTTATGGGAGAAATGACATAGAAATGACATGTACATGGTTCCCAAAACACTAGTAAATGGATTAAAGTTTATGGCAGAAAAGTACAAATTTTATGGGAGAAATGACAAGTATAGTGAGTGCTAGTAATAACTCACTATTAACACACAGATTTGAACATATAATTGTGATTTCTAATAATTTTGATCTTTCTAACTGTCACTGTCTATATTGGCACATTACCTCATGTTTTTGTTGTCAATGGTATTTGAAAAATGGTTTTCTGCCACACGTTTTGTGTTGATATTGATAATTTTCCAAACCCATCCTTATAAATCATAAAAAATGGACTAAAAGGATATTGATAATTTTCCAAACCCATCCATATAAATCATAAAACTTGGACTAAAAGGAAATGATTCTAGTAAAATGTATAGAAATTATTTTAGTAAAATATATAGAGACAAGAAATGCAAAACGTAGACAACTTCCAAGGGAGAGAATTAATAGCTTTGCATCAACTAAAATTTAAATTAAAAAAAAAAAAAACCATAAACCAAAAAAAGCAGAGCATAAACCATAACACTTTCTCACCTTCTCTTGCTCCCCTCCTCGCCCCTGCAACAGCGAGGGGCAACAGAGCAGTGAGATAGAAACAGAGTAGCACAACGGCAAGACAATAATAAAACAGAGAAGCTAGACAAAAACAGAGCCGCACGTTTTGTGTTGATATTGATAATTTTCCAAACCCATCCATATAAATCATACAACTTCGTCTAAATGGAAACAATTGTAGTAAAATGTATAGAGACAAAAAAGCACAAACTGTGGAGAACTTCCAAGGGACAAAATTAATAACATTGCATCAAATGAATAAGTTAAATTATAAGAGAACTTCATACATAGATCAATATGCCAAGGACTTCAAAAATGATGACATAATCATGAATTAACTTCAAAAAAGGATGACAGGGCTTCTGACATAAGAGAACATTAGGACAACCCTCAAAAGATCACACACAACATAAAGAGGAACCTTTTTAAAGCTAACATAGATTCAAATAACATGGCCACAACACCAATAAGAATGACAAAATCATGAAATAACTTAAAAAAGGATGGCCGGGCTTCCGACATAAGAGAACATTATGAGAACCCTCAAAAGATTACACACAACATAAAGAGGAACCTAAAGAGGAAGACTTTAGTAATTGAAAATTACACACAACATAAAGTGGAACCTAAAGAGGAACCTAAATATTAAACACAACATAGATTCAAATAACATGGCCACAACACCAATCTGATGGTAAGACTTTAGCAATTGAAAATCCTTGTCTAAAAAGAAGGTTGTGATATAATTGGCAATGGTTTCATCTTATGATATTAAAAATTACTCAAGGATGGGATAATGGTAAATGTGTGTGGGTTAATGGTATATAAAAATGATGTTTTCATCTTTTATTGTTTATTATTCCATTCACAACATATTATAGAAGATACTAAGAAAACCATATATATATATATATATATATATATATATATATATATTGCTACATGAACAGAGAACAATATATTGATATTACTCTGAGACAATTTTAGCCCATAGTGAGGGTAATTCTTGTCCTAGGAGAGTTAGTCCAGTGGGGAGGGATCAGAAGTTGGCTCTACTAAAAGGAGAGGGATGGATTCACTCACTCACTCATATGGGTGAGGGATCTTTCATTTTTTGTAAACCTAAAAAATTCTGTTTACTCTACTCAACCCCAATACCAGAGTAACCAATACCTCCTTATCAGCTTTAAAAAATGTGAAGAAACATACTAATCTGCTAAAATCCATACTGGGGGGCCTCTGATAAGCAGGCTATAGGTAATGAACAAAAGGTGATTCAAATGAAAAAGGGCCTATTTACCATTATTATTTGAAGTTAAATTTCAATCTATATATGTAATCATGGCATTTATATATCACAAAAAAAAGAAAGCCTTTTCATGACCTATCTCAATTTACTTTATGCCAAATTCGGGATACATAAAATAAAACTGCAAAACAATATGGTTTTCTTCAACTTGCAAGGAAGGAATAGGGTATTTCTGGAAATGAAAATGAGAGGAAAGTGCCTTAAATATATAAATAAAGTAGCTTGCTAGAGATGATCTACTTGGGCGCTGGAACAGGAAGGTTTATTATTCCAAATAATAAACAATTATCCTAAATGACTATTATCCTAAATCATGACTACAAATAATGGTGACAATAAGACATTGTGATTACTAAGATAAGCCTTAGGCTAACAAGGTTGGGTAGAAGACCAAATGATACAGGAGCATCAAGCCAATTTTTCATTATTTATTTGTGTGATTTAGGGGGTGAGATATTTTAATTATTTATTTAATTATTTTGCTCATTTTTAATTAATTAAGAGAGAAAATATAAATGTGAGGATTTTTGTAAATATTCCTTAAATAATTAAGGATATGAGTGGAGTTGAATTAGGTAGATAATCTAGGGATTCATAATTTCAAAAACGAGACTTAGTTGAGTCCAAAAAAAGATAAATCTAAATTAGATTTTAGTTGAGAATTTTGTGAAGGAATTTATGGAGTGGAATAAATTCATATTTATGTATAAATATGAGGGTTGTGTGAGGAAGAAAAATAAGTGAGGAAGAAAGGAATAAGAGAGAGTAAGAGAAATGGTTTGAAGGGCTGAGAGCCAAGGGACCATCCATTGTAATATTTGGCCAAAGAGTTTTTATGTTTTTATATCAGTATTTTATTTGTATGGCTCTCTTTCCTTCATATGTATTTTTTGAATTGAATATGTTGTGGATTTAACAAAGAATTTTAAGTTGGATGGAAGCACATTAGTTTTGTACATGCTGGGATCTGATTTAACCTAGTATCCTCGCATCACCAAATAGTAAGGATTGCCCATGCTTCAAACAACATTGATCCTGAGAAAAGAAGTTAAAGAAGGGCTCTATACACTAATTTTTGGAAAATGTTTATATCATTTGAATACACACAAATGGAAAATTATAAGATTTTCACAGTTGAGTCTATAATAGTTAAAGTTGTAGAGCTAATAAAGGATGATTGTTCGAGAAAATTAGGTTCAATAAATATGGAGTGAAAGTTAATTTTTTTTTAATGAAATTGAATTTAATAAATATTTATTTTCTTACAGATCATGACATTTCAATTTGGAGAAATACCTGGAAATTCGAATACAGGGAGAGTGTGCACGACCAGTAGACAGTGAGAGCACACATGATGAGAAGACAGTGAAACATTGAGATGACGAGGCCATAGATTAGCAAAGATGTAGATTAGAGAAAACCTGCAAACACACCTGCAAAAATAGAAAATTAAATTTTAAGAACATAAAAAAAGAATAAAAAATAAAAAACAAAGCATAAAAATAACACTATCTCACCTTTGCTTACTCCCCTCCTTTCCCCTACAACAACGAGACGACAATAGAGTAGCGAAACGGTGAGGCAACAACAAAACATACAATGACAAGAAAACAATAGGGAGACAACAACAGAGTGAGACAACAACAAAACATATCAGTGAGATAGAAACACAACAGCACAACAACGAGAGAGAAATAGAGCAAGAAAATAACATAATATAGCAGTGAGACAAACAGAGCAACGAGCCGTACAGAGTAGCGCAATGGTAATGAAAACTTGTTGCAGTCTGGGGGCCAGTATATTTAGAAAAAAAATTTGGCCAAATTATTTTAAAAAATTCGGCCGAACTATTTGTTCGACCGAGCTATTAGTTTGGCCGAACTATTGTTGTCATTTTTCCCATCTCCGACCAAAAATTTGTTTACCCATATCGTCAATACGCCATCAATGTTAATGGAAAAAATAGTTTTGTTGAATTAAGTTCAAAACTTCGGCCGAAATTTCTAAAATTTTGGCCGAACTTCCTAAAAGTTTGGCTGAGCTGTGGAGAAAATGAAATTTCCGAACTTGTTTCTTAGGAAAGTGTAACCCACCTTTGTATTTTTACCGATATATATATATATATATATATATATATATATATATATATATATATATATAATGGAGTAGTGTTGAGATTTTGGGTAGTACCGGATGTGATCTAGCTCCGAAATTTTGTGGAGGGGCTAGAACGAATGAGATCTCCAAGACCCAGAAATCATTTGGAGAAATTGCACCAGGAACCTAGGTTATTCAAAGTATTATTTATTTTAATGGAGACCCTAGGTCTAACTTAGGGAAATTAAATAACTAAAGTGAATTAATCTAAACATGTGGGTGAGAATGTTCTAAGTGACGTGGATCATGTCTTTTCTAATCTTAGTCTTTGGTTAGAGATTACATTACGACCGTTGAATGTTCAATGAGAAAAGTATTAAAGGAAGGCTTGGGGTTCGTTGGAGGCACACACAAAGTAGCAACACTTGAGCTAAGTCAAAATTCTGGGGCGCAGTTTGCTGAGAATTTTTGAGTGAACTTGCAGTGCTAGTAAGGGGCAGATCGACAAGGGATGTTCTGAGCTGAGGCTGAGAATACATACATCAGAGAGGCATATCATACCATGTAGCGCAGAGGCCAGCAAGATGGGTGAAACCCATCCAAGCTAACATAGAGACGACGCAGAGGGTGATGTAAACCCTTCTGGTTGACGCAGAGGCAGCGCAAAGTCCTTTAGAGTGATACAAGGTCATCCTCTATTGCGGAGAGGCTGTGCTGGGCTAGAGTGGAAGACACAATTGTAGGAAGAGTTGTGCTAAGTGTTCCAGTGGGCCAGAAAGGGCTCGTATTCAGTAATTCCTAAAGGGTTTGAATCATCCATATTTTCTGTCCCCTAGTGATAAGGTACTACTACCATGAATTTCTATGTGTGGAAAACCACTACCAGTGCCCTAGATGTATTCAAATATTCTACATAACAAATAAAACCCTCAAAGAGTTGTTGCATCGGTTTTCCTGCATTAGGTTTTTCAGGGGACATTTGTCCAAAAAATTATGTGTGTCCTTTGTCATATGTATGCTATGCTTCAGTAAATGATCTATAAATGTGCAGGGTACTAGTTTTGTTTATCTAGGAAATTTTAAGGATGAAATTTTATCTTCAAGTTTAGAAACCTTGGTGAATCTTATTATTCCAAAATATGCAAACTGTACATTTTTTGGCGATATTTTTCTTGAAATATTTATACTTCCAATGATTTTGTATTAGTTGATATAATATTTGGGCCATTTTTAAAGTAAAATAATGTTGTGCTATAAAATTTGGGCGAATAATTTTAGAAAAAATGGAAATTGACAAATATTTTTTTTGGAAAAAGCATGGAAAATTAGCCCACCTATGAATATTAGCCCCTAAAATTTTCCCTGGTGTTTACTTCCCTATATTATGAATATTTCTGAAAATAACATGTATAATTAAATCACAAGTAGCAAAAGTAAATCAAGACACTGCAGTAGGGTTTCTGTAATTTTTTATTCAGAAATTTTCACATGGTATTAGATCAAGGTTTCAGATCAAGTTGAAGCCATCAACAAGAGGCATAAGATTTTTATTCCAGTAAGGGTAGCTAAAGTAGGACAGATCTAGGAAAAGGAAACACAACACCAGGAGGGGCGCAGATCCAATAGAAGAGACACAAAGCTAGCTAAGAGGCCGACGCAGGCCCTAGTGGGTGACAAAGATCCTGTCAGGCTCACACTAGTCTAACACAGGCCCTAAAGGGTGATGCAGTATGAGTTGGAGAGATGATGTACCGATTTTCAATGCTGGAAGTGCAGATTTTGATCTTCAAAAGTTGTTGGTGGGGCATCGGTTCTCTCAGTGCAGAACAATGCCTAGAAAAGGTGAAAAAGTGAGGGGAAATAGTCCCTCAACAAATTTTTTCCATGAAAAATGAGATTTGATCAGAAGGGTGATCGTAGAGGGTTGATTTAGTAGAATTGGAATAGGATTTATGAGAGGGAAATTAGTTGTAAGAGGGAGTAGTTTCTCTAGAGGGTTTCCATCACCAAGAAACCTAGATACAATATTGTGTTGAGTGTAGTAGCAATAGAAGGGAGATGAGGACATGTTTCGAGTGTTTAAGCAGAGATGGTCTTGTACAAACTGAGAGATCAGGATAGGTTAGATGGTGTGTCTAACTTTGCGATTTGGAAAGCCATAATCCTGACATTCCTAGAGGAGTACAATATCAAAGAGCACATAGAGAACATCTTGGTTGTGCTGACCGAGTTTGATGATCTGAAGAAGTTCAATGAATATCAGGTGTAGGCTAAGCACTTGGTCATGCATGGAGTGAAAGATCGTGTGGTCCCGCACATTGTTGAGAAGAAGACTGAAAAGAAGGTGTGGAAAACATTTACCACATTGTATCAAGGTAGCTCTGACCATATCAAGATGCTTCTGGAGAATAAAATGTGAATGTTCCAAATGCAAAAGGGAGAGGAGATCGATCCTTTTCTCTGTATATTGCAGACTATCCGAGACTAGCTAATTTACATGGGGAAAAATCCGGATGAAGGACTCATGGTGAGGACTCCCTTGAATGCATTCACTGATGAGTGGGAGACCTTTGTACAAAGTATCTTGGGTAGAGCATAACTCCCAAATTAGGGAGACATGTGGAAAATCCTTCAACAGGGGGAGATCTAGAGAATAACCAAGAGGAAATTTAGCAGTGGAGGAGTCAAAATAAAGAAAGAGGAGAAGGAAGATGCAACCCTATCATATAATAGACAACGATATCAAGGGAAGAATAATAAGGACCTATTTAAGATCTTGCGCTTCAGATGTGGTGAATTAGGAAACTTCACCAGCACTTGTCCTAATAGGAAGGGCAAGGAAGATTTAGATTTGAATGTAGAAGTAGTGAAATAGGATGATAGCAGTGAATATGATGTGGCCATGAGTGCTCATGTACCTCGAGAGAAGAGTTAAGGCGACATAGATCTGTAGAGTGAGCTACATATGGCAGAGGCAGGATCCTTGAGGTGCCCAAACTCTTGGATCACATATGAGCTACGGAAGCCTTAAGAGAGGAGAAGTAGAAGTCAATGGTACAAAATATCATGGAGAAGCAGAGGCGGATCTGGGATGCTGAAGACTAGAGCAGTGCAAATATGAGGTAGTAGTAACGTTGAGGCTGATGGGATTTCAGCAGCACAGAGACAGTGCTTATGCAGTGCAGAGAAGAAGACATCACAGAGCTTTAGAGGGTCAGTGTAGTTCAACAGTAGAGGGTTCTTTAGTATTGAGATGCAACCAAGCTAACTTGTCTATTAGTATTTTGGGTGGTGCCCTTTAGTTTCTTACTTCACAGAAATTGAGTTGTAGTGCAGCAGTCAGCCGTGGCAGTGATATGAGCCGCATGATGCAACATTTGAGAGGGAGTTGTAGTACAAGTGATGTAGTGACTGTGGAAGAGTCATGAGAAGCAGCATAGAAGGAAACAATACAGTGGATGAGGGTCAACAGTCGAGCATTAGCAGAACATACGACCAATTCCATGGATCAGGGTAACACTTCTGGAGTGAAGTTTTGTTAGAGCACATTCCTTGCTAAGAAGGAATGTTAATATTTTGGGTAGGATAGGATGTGCTCTAGCTATGAAACTTTGTGGAGGGGCTAGAACACATGAGATATCCAAGTCTCAAAAATTGTTTGGAGAAATTCCACCCGGAACCTAAGTTATACAAAATATTAATTATTTAATGGAGACGCTAAGTCTAACTTAGAGAAATTAAACAATGAAAGTGAATTAATTTATACATGTGGGTGAGAATGTTATAAGTGACGTGGATCAAGTCTTTTCTAATATTAGCCATTTATTGGAGATTATATCACAGTCGTTGAATGTTCAATGCAAAAAGTATTAAAGGAAGGCTTGGGGTCAGTTTGAGGAACATACAAAGTAGCCACACTTGAGCTAAGTCGAAATTTTGGGGTGCGATGTGTAGAGAATTTTCGAGTGATCTTGAAGTGATAGTGAGGGTTAGATCGGCAAGGGATGTTGTGATATGAGGCCGACATTACATATTTTTTCTCCGAGTGATAAGGTACTATTGCCGTGAATTTCTCTGTGGGGAAAAACACTATTTGTTCCCTAGATGTATTCAAATATTTTGCATAATAAATGAAACCCTCAAAGAGCTAATGCACCGGTTTTCCTGCATTGGGTTTTTCCTTGTACATTTGTCCAAAAAATCATGTGTGTCCTTTGTCACATGTGCGCTATGCTTCAGTAAATGATCTGTAAATCTGTAGGTTTCTAGTTGTGTTTACTTCGTTATTTTCTGAATATTTCTAAAAATGACTTGTATAATTAAATCACAAGTAGGAGAAGTAAATGAAGACACTGCAGTAGGGTTTCTATAATTTTTTATTCAGAAACTTTCACAAGTAGCTCAAGGCATCACGTATTCACTAAAATTTTGTACTCTTAACTAAACCACCAGATTAGTTGTTTGGTAGGTTATGCATATTATTAAAATTCCCTTAATTGGTGAGTAGATATTAATCCTTAACTAAAAATACCAAAACATGTGATAGGGCACTTACATTCCTTTAACTTGTAGATATGGATCTTAATTAAAACATTAAACTAAGTCCTTTATAGGTTGATGCACTAATAATTTGAGCTAAAACAAAACAAAATTATTATTTTTTAGATATGAACTTTTAAGAAATATATCTAATTAATGTGTTTGGTAAAGTGGCCATGTCACTAGATCATAGATCCTTAATCAAAAAATCAAATTGGAGTGTTTGATGATGTATACATGTTATTATTTCCTGCTAAGGTATGATTCTAGCAATCCATTTGCATGTTGACCATTGTTAGTTTAACGTTGACCAATGTAAGTTATAATGTTTAAATTTGAAAAAAATAAATTTATTTTTCAATATTATTGAAAAAAATATCTTTCTAACATTTGATTGGACCATAACTTGAAGGTCTTATCGCATCCTTTGTGCCATGTAAATAACTACTTTAGATTTTTTTGCCATAATTTATGGATGTAGTTACAATATTTATGCCATGAATTTTAAATACTTGTGCAATGATTTTTCATTATTAAGATTCATACGAAAACCACCTAAAACTAAAATCCTTGAAAATATCTCATACTCACATAAGTAACCTATTTTCCATTAGTTACTACCCACCATAATTTAAGCAACTATTCACATAAAAAATGAATAGAAACAAGATGAAAATAAATATACCTACTAAGAGTTACTGCCTACCATTATTTATGTCATAAATTGTTTAACATGTAGGAGGAAAAGTGTAAATGTGTAAACTTAGTTGCATTTTGTTTAACATGTAGGAGCAAAGTGTAAACTTAGTAGTGGTTACTACTCACATAAAATTTATGCATTTCGTTATCCCTTAGTAGGAAATTAAAGAATGAAGCTGACTTTTCATTTTTTAACATAGACAATTTTGTTTATTTTATGTAATGTTTTTGAGGATGTAAAAAATAACAATTTTTGTTATATCTTTAAAACAACATGAAAAAAAAGAAGTTTCCCTCAAACAAATAAATTCAACACCTATGCAACATGTCTCATTGAGGCAGTAATGTCCATCAACCCTTGCCTTACAATTTTAAAATCTAAATGGTTTCCCTAACCATTTGGATGTGAATTTTTCGTTTGGTTTTATGCTTCTTTTTTTGACTGTGACATTCCAGTTAATTCCATTATCATTGTAAACATCAGATTATTCAATGATGGTAAAGTATTGATATGAGTGTGCCATTATTATTTTTTTAGTTTTATTCTTCCAAATTCTTATAAACATCTCATGTTCTTTCATTAATCGTAAAATATATGTACATAGTGTTGTATAGTGTTCCTTATGTTGTTTTAATTTTCCAATGTGTTTTTTTATTTTTCCAATAATTTTCTCTATCAAAACATGTTTTCATATTTTCTATTCCTTCATATATGGTTTAGGGTTGTTTTTCTTCTCCATTATGTTTCATATTTTCAACAACAAACAACATTTTATCACAATTTTTCGTTCTATAAGCATCTGGGTACTTTGTGAATTGCAACCTTGTGTCGTTTTCTACTTCAAGATATCTGGAATATTGAAACAACATTAAATCTTATAATTTTATCATGCTATACATAAAAGTTTTGATAGTCACTTAGGTTGTTGAATAGATGTTTTAGCTAACCTAGTAAAATATAAAACAACTTACGCATGACATTCTCTTGGAAATCTTTTCTTATTTTAAAAACATTTTACCGCTAAAAGAAAATGAAAACCCACAAAGGTGAAGTAATATCATTTGTAAAACCATATATTTGAAACCCATTTTTTGGTAAAACACCATATATTATTATTAGAGGAATCCACACCATTATAGTGTGGCATGCTTTACTTATTTTAATCTGGGTGTTGCTTATTCATTCAGTAATTTTTAATTTTAAAATATAAAAACCTTTAATAAACTAGCTTTATATTATTCCTTTTAACGTGTGTGCATATTTCTGTGTGGGCGTGCATGCATGTGTGTGTGTGTGTGTGAGAGAGAGAGAGAGAGAGAGAGAGATAGAGAGACTATGGTTAATATTTATATTTATAATTTAGTATGGTTAATCTGCTTCATATTCTGCACACAATTATGGAAAAGAAACAAATGAATTTCATTCTTAGTGTATTTACCGATTTGTGGGTAGGGACTACAACTATATATCTATTGGGGATTCCTTAGGTCCCATATCACAAATAAATCAAAGCTTGTGGTGACCAATGCAACTACCTCATTTAATATAATAGTGTGGTTTTGGAGGACCATGCAATCACCCAAGTCGAAAAGGTGTGTAATATATAGGAAATATCTTGGTTTTATTTCACTTATTCAAGCTAAAACCATGTACCACTGAAATCTTATTACAAAATATTGGCATCGTGTCGAGACAAATAACAACATGGGTACTATTTCAGGATGATTAATATTTATATATAGAAAATGGAAGATGATATTTGATAATTGAATTTTTGCGTGAGATATAAGAGAGAAATTTAAATATTAAATGTGTCATATTCGTTGGCCTTGCAAGAGATGAGAGAAAGTGATATCAAATTTATGCTGCAAAAAGGAGTTTCTAAACATGATATGGGTTGTCTCTAAAAAATCATAATTTTGAATGTGAAGATGTAGCATATACACATTCATTCTGTAAATTGATTTCTATTGAAACGTTATTTATTTTAGGTGAGAAAGATAATTAGAACTCTTACAATGAACTGTTGAGTTTTTCTAGTCTTGTGGAAACTATCTCGATTTCATTCAACATCAATTCAAAATATTATGGACATTTAATTTTTAAAAAAAGAGAGTAATATTAGTATTAAGTATGCATTGGGTCACAAAAAATACTCGAGAGATTACATTCCAGTGTTCATCATTGATCCATATTCAAAAACATAGGAACCCATTACAAATCCCATTAGAAAAACCTTTACAATTTAGAGCTCAGATGAATACTTACACAAAGAAAAAAAGAAACCAAAAGACTCCTACATTCAACAAAAATAAAAACATGTGCTAAAAATATAGTCTTCGTCAGATGCGGGCACTTCTTATGAAGAACTTGTGCTAAAGTATTGGATGAATTATCTTTGGTATTGAGCTTGAGGTCCAAAATTAAAGCTCAGAGAGCATCCATTTTGTCCTCCATATTTTAAATCTTTTGCTAAACAACCATGAGTTTTCCAGACTACTCGATATGGTAATTGTATAATTAGTTGAAAATATGAGTTGAAAAAGTAGTTTTATTTTGGATAAGGCTAAGTCAATCCGTTCTCATCGAGGTGGAATTGAAATCTATTGCTAAACAACCATGAGTTTTCTAGACTACTCAAATTCATTTTTAGTTTTAATTCCCAACCCCCATGCATACTTAATTTCAATTATTCCATCAGGATTAATGAAAATCCCTTCCGCTCATGTCACCCCTAATCTTATGGAAAACTATATTAATAAATACAATTATTATTTTCTTATTATGTGTTTGCTTGTTGTGGGCTTGACATTTGGATATTTTCTACCTTTTCAGGAAAGCTTATAAGATAGATTTGGTTTTATTCAAATCTTATGAAGCACATAATGGAATCTTTGAAGTGAATAAGGTATGTCAAGTTTATAAGCTTGGCACATGTGATGTGAATTCTTGAATTGTAAAAAAAATTCTTGGTAATCTATAAATTCTTGGACTTCAACAAATTTGAGTATATAAAATATGTACGTGAACTTAAATTCATTTTATGTGTTGTTTGTTTGATTGCAAGTTAATGGCTTAACGATACACTACAAGGAAAAGACCCTCTAGCGGATGTTTTTGAGGAACCCCTTATAAAAATACCCCATACATCCATTTCTAGCGGAGGTTACTAGAGGAGGTTGGTGGGCGGAGGGTTTTGTGGATGTTTTCCTCTCAGTGCACTTATCATTCAACATCGCACCAGTGCTCCTGACAAGAGAAAGCACAGATGCACACATAACATTGGCACACCAGACATTGTGCGCTCCATACACACCCACCTGGTGCGTCGTATTATTGTAGAGCACCGATGCTTCACAACTATTTTGTGTCGTTGCATAATAAAACACCGTGGCAAAACTGAAACCACCTAGTGTGATATTAAGAAATCGTACCGGTGCATCATAAAACAACGCACCAAAAAAGAAATTGACCGATGCATTCGTAAGAAACAACACTGGTGCAACTATAAACCATGCACACCAGAAAAGGGTTAAATAAAAACAAATTTATGGCAAAAAAACCATATTTTTCATCTTTTTCAATGCTCCAAAGCTCCCAATTACTGGTGCGCTCTACCAAAGCAAGCATCGATGCACAAAAAAAATTGGCACACTGCACACTGTGCGCTCCATACACACCCTCCTGGCACGTCCTATTACTGTAATCCACAGGTGCTTCACAACTCTTCTACGTCAGTGCATCATAAAACACCATGCCAAAATAGAAACCGTCGGGTGCGGTGTCATGAAACCACACCGATGCATCATACAACACCGCACCAAAACATAAACATACCGGTGCGTTATTATGAAATAGCACCAGTGCACCTATTAAACCCGCGCATCGGAACAGGGTTAAATAAAAAAAAGTTACGCCCAAAAAACTGCATTTTTCACTTTTTTTCTCTCAATCACCGGTGCGCTCTATAAGAGAACGCACTAGTCGCACAAAAATTGGCACATTGGACACCATGCTCTCCGTACACACCCACATGATGTGTCCTATTACTGTAAACACTGGTGCTTCACAACTATTCCACCCGGGTGCATCATAAAACACCACGCCAAAATAGAAACAACCCAGTGCGGTGTTAAGGAACCGCCCAAGTGCATCATAAACAATGTGCCAAATCTAAAACCGCCCGATTCGGCCTTAAAAAACTACACTGGTGCACCTATAGAACCCTGTGCACCGTAACAGGGTTAAATAAAAAAAATTACGACCAAAAAACCACATTTTTCACTTTTCTCAGTGCTCCAGAGCTCTCAAGCACGGGTGCAATTTCTCCTTCTCTAAGTCGCCCTGACATCGGTGCTCCGATTGCACCCATTACACGCACTGCTACTGTGCATTGGCCACCAATATCCAGCTTGCATTTTGTATAACGCTGGGAAAATTTTCTTTTGCAAATTCTACAACCAATATGCCTCCTCGACGGCAAAATGTATAGGTATTTTTCTAGTTTTTCCATAATTAAGCTTTTTAGTAGATTAGAATTTGAAATAATCTTAAAAATAACCATTAAAAAAGATTTTTTATTTTTTCTTGTCACGAAGTGCGCACGAGCCATTTGGATCACACCGGTAAGCAGTGCTGCTTGTAAAATTTGCAGGCCGCACCGCAACCGATGCTAACGGTATCTGCACCGTGTCCGGGGCAGTACCGAAAGTCGCCCCGCATTATTCAAAGATTGAAAAAAAAGTTCAGTGCGTTCATTTAGCCGGTCGCATTTTTGACCATGGGAATAGCAACGCGATGCATTGACGGAAATATCTTCTCCGGTGCCTGTCAATGCACCACATTCAACATTCTGACAGGGTCAATGGTGCGTCCGGGTAAAAGACCGCACCATTGACTATCTAATTTGTCAGGAAGTCATTGCATTGACACGACTATATGCACCGGGGCATATATTTCAGTCAGTGCATTACTCTTCTGACACCATATATAGTCAACGGTGCTTGAAAAAATTTCAGGTGCACCATCTACGGTGCATTTTATGTCATCTGGTGCACCGTCACTGGTGCGCTACAAACAAAAGTTGCATCAGAACCAATGCATGATTGTTTTTGTGGCACACCGACTGGTTTGTTTTTTTTTTCAAAAAAAATTATATATTTATATTTCCAAATACATGCTTGATTTAATAATTTTTTTTTATTTAATATGTCAATGATTCAGAGAGAAGAGGAGGAACAACAACAACAACAGGCGGAGCAATATGACATGCTTTGCCAGTGGGAGGCACGAGAGAGGGAAAGAGATGTGTACCCTCGCCCTATTACACCAGATACCGAGGGGCTCCTAAGGCAGGTAGGCCTCCTCAAGTTCTATGAGGAGGCTACTTCCTTAAAGGCCCATAGTGTTTTTTTTTAGACATCTTATCCACAGGTGGAATGCTCACCAAAAAGCTTTACAGGTTGGTCCTGACCAGTGGTACACACCCACTGAGGATGATATTTATTTCATTACAGGGCTATCAAGGAGAGGGGTGGATTTTCCCTCATTCGCAGAGGTTCCAGCTGGTTTTGTAGCAGGGATTTAGTTAGTTTAATCCCAGAGATACATTGGAGCAGATGTATTGTCTCCTTCAGAGTTTCAGGTACCTGGAGATCAGTTACGTATTGGTACATTTGGTAGATACGATGTGCAGTGCCTCCCACTTCTCATTTCGACCATTTCACACAACACTAGTGATGGGAAATGCATTAGTTTCCAGCTTCTATACTATGTTTATTTGTTAGTACAGGAGCCACGACTTGTCAGGTGGTCTGCCATTTTTTTGCGGCAGTTTTGTACGACCTTAGATAGATGTCGTGCTCATGCACAAGGGAGGGTCAACTTCCATTTTTCTTTAGAGCTTTTTTGTTTATTTTTTGAGAGGTTTCTAGAGATGAGGCCTACTTTTTTTGGGAAGCCTCTTAGGCCAATGTTGGAGGCCCAGATTCACATGTGGGGGCAGATTATGCCCAAGAGGGGAGAGACTATGTTTCCAGCCAGGATATCGCATGATGCACTGGACTTACTAGCCAATGTTGATGAGTTTCATCCCTTAATTATGGCCCCCTATCCTTATGCTAGATTATATTGGCGAGGGTGTGCCAACATCCTCTTCATAGATGACGAGGCGCCAGATGATAGAGGTAATATTACTGTTTATTTATATTTATTCTAACATGTTCTTTAAATTTTTTTATTAAATTGTGTAATGAAATTGTCAAATTATTGTTGTGTACTTGTATATATTTTGGAGACATTGGCTCTTTTGATGGCGAGGAGATGTCGGAACCACCACATGATCCAGGTGTGGATCCTGATGACAATCAGGACATGGCAGATGCCGAGGATCATGATCAGGAGGCTAGTGCAGAGAGACATGCTCCTGCTGGTGCACCTGTACTACCTTTCTCTAGGCACGGTCGACCTGATACTAGATATAGGATGGAGTTGGGAAACCAACCTAGTGCATTGATTTTTGCGACGGGAATCATGCTCGCTCATTACAAAGACATATAGGCCAATGATAGGATATTATGGATGTGGAGAGGCATGTCGCGTGACATGTACAACCTGATGCGGCATGTCGTAGGAGCTACGACAACTGTTATGTGACTGAGGAGGGTTGTTGCACATTATAGGCGTGGTCGAGCCGCAACACGTGATGTATAGTCCGCGAGCAGCGACTCATCATCTCATGATCGTTCACCTCACGCCGCGCTTGATGAGCATGAGGCTCTACTAGTAGCATCTAGCATTCATCATGGATATGAGGTTGGACCATCGGCCACGTCCAGTCAACAGCCTACAACATCCATCAATACTATTCATGATCATGAGTAGGCTGGACCATTGACCGTCGAGGCTGCACCATTGACTGAGCAGGCCTCCACCTGTATGGCTATTGATTTTGTACTACCAGTAGTTGATCCATGACATTTATATTACAATTTTTTATTTTTATATATATATATATATATATATATATATATATATATATACATATACATATACATATACATATGGTCCATGTATTTTTTGTTCATGTTGTAGTTGTACTAAATTTACATGTTGGTGATGATCATGATGTGTATATTGTTAGGTCATGTTAGATATGTTCATTTAATGTTTAGCTTGCAGATAGATGTGTATGTGATAGCATGAGTTATTTGACATGAGATGTATATTGGATGTTTTTGTTGTGATGATGTTAATATATAATGTTAATTTGATGTTTGAATGTGTTTTTAAGTCGAATATTATGTTTGTATGATGGTTATCATGATCGTGATGATGTTTATTAATTAATTTAATATTAAATGACCATGATATTTATTAAATATTATGTCGTGATTGTAATTTAAATTTAAATTTTAATTGTATGCAAAATTCTAAAATTGTATTTGTATTTGTAATTGTAATTTTAACTGTAATTGTATGTAAAATATTTCATGTAAAATTTTAATTGTAATTATAATATTTAATTTACTGTGAAATTATTGTAATTGTAATTTGAATTGTAATGGTATATATGACAAATTGTAAAATTGTAATTGTAATTCTAATTGTACGTAAAATTCTAAAATTGTAATTGTATTTGTATTTGTATTTGTAATTTTAATTGTAATTGTAATTCTAATTCTAATTCTAATTCTAATTGTATGTAAAATATTTGTTAAGTTTTAGTTGTATTATTGTGAAATGATTGTAATTGTATGTAGAATTAAAATTGTAATTCTAATTTTAATTTTAATTGTATGTGAAATTAATTGTAATTATAATTGTAATTGTAACTGTATGTAAAATATTTGTAAAAATTTTAATTGTATTAATGTGAAAATTTTAATTGTATTAAAGTGAAATGATTTTATTAAAATATTTAAATTTGTAAATTTGTAAATAATTGTAAGATAATAAATCTAGAATAATATGAATTTTTGTAACATAATAAAGTTTAGAAAATAGTGCAAATAAATTCATGTACTTTAGAATTATCATTATTTTATTATAATCTTACATAAAAAAAAAGAACTTTATACAATCCAGTGTGCTTATCATCTTAACATGCACCTGTGCATCTTATTACTCAGATGCACCAGTGCTTCACAACTCTTCTACACCGGTGCATCATAAAACACCGTGCCAAAACAAAAACCTCGATCTTACAAACCACCTCGGTGCGCCTATAAAACAGTGCGCACCAGAACAAGGTTATTTTGTAAAGTGCAGTATTGGAGCAGTGGAGGGTTCAAATCGTGAGCAAGAATTTTTCTGAGGAGATGAGGGTTTGAAAGGACAAGAGTTCGAATTGCGGCTGAGAATTTTATAGCAGAGAAAATGAGTGATTCAAACAGAAAGATGGACAAATATGCTTACAGGGATGCAGGTGGCTACAGAGCTCGGCATAATACAAAAGGAGAAAAGGAGTAGAGGTTGAGACCGGCAAAGAGCATTCGGATGAGGCCGGAGATAGGGTGAAGAGGTCCCATGATGGAGAAATGGAGAGAAGAGTCGATGGCAGAGAAAGACCAATCGAGGTAGTCGATAAAGCCAAGAGGCACCATGAAGGGAAGGATTCTCATTCCCTTAAGGACAAGAAAGAAATATCAATTGACATTGTTGATCAGGCTAGTAGGTCCCATGAAGGGAAAGATTCTTCAGAATGTGTTTAAAAGAAGATGGGAGTATTATCCGAGTTTCGGTTGGCTTACACAAACTTTTACCGGCAAAGCTGACGTCGCATAAAATCACATCTTCAGCTTTCAATTGAACCTGAATGGCATCTCTAACTTGTCCGAGTTGTGGTCCTTTGGATGAAACCAGTAAAAATTCTGCTTGTATTAAAAATGGAAATCCAATGACCATTTTTGTGGGAAGAAAAGCATAGATACCTGCAGCTACCATATTTCCACCTGCAAATCAGTTTCCCATTGGAAAATATAATGTAATAGCCTATTCTGCAATGTCTTTCCTCTGATCAACCCTATACTCATTTTCTATGGGAAACAATTGCGTCCACATGTAATAACTGCATCGTCTAGTCGAAAATTGGTCTTCTTCTGCTAACAAATGAAGACTGAAGGACTCGTTGTCATTGCTCCCAAAACATTACCCTTCTGTAGATTATATGTACTTATTTTTGGTAGACCATCCATCTATTTGTAGATTATATTCTAAAACATATTGGTTCCAAATAGTTAAGTGCCAATTATATCAGGTTCACATGCCAAAATTTCCCACTTGGGCCCTATAGTATTGCATCTTCACACGCCTCACATTGCATTCTGTCCACATAGTCAGTGGGGACCTCCTGCAATAAACAAAATGCATTGGAAGAATAGCTATTTCCATCAAGAATTTATCTAATTCCAATTCTCAATTCTAATTCTAATTCCAATTCTCAAGAATAAATAAAATTATAATTCTCAATTTCTATGGTTGGAGTTCATTAAATTTTGGTGTACACACCTAATATTAATTTCAGTGCCTTAACCGCAAATAGATGCTACTGTACCTATAACCGCATTGGTGTCGGTGGTACAAAAATATGCACCAGTGCGGTGCTATTAAGTGATGCACTGGTGATGAATAAACACAAATAAAAGAAAGTGCAACTCTATTTTCTTTAAGTAAAAAAAAAAACGTCAATTTGAAAAATGGGCAGCAAAATATTTTCGAAAATATAATTTCATAAAATAATTCTTTAAATACTAAATTTTTCTTCATTATTTCACTATTTTTGCTAAAATTTTCAGCCAGATATTTGCAGGAGACATACCTAGAGCAAGAGAGCATGAGGGCATTGTGGAGCAGCGAAATACATTCAAACAGAAGTATTCAGACAATCTGAAACCAAACCTCTGGTGATTCAAACCCTATATCATAGAATTTCAAATCATCTCGTGATTAGATTTGATTATTTTTTTTTACTTTTTCTATAGTTTTATCCATTTTTACCCTAAACCCTTCATTTTTTTGTTTTTTCCCTTTCTTCTCCATGTTTCTATGATTTAAGAATTAGGACTTTTCATTTTATACTGACATCCAACCCATGGGACGAATTGCATAGTCGGCCCCCAATCCATTTAGCCACTACGTGATTTTTTGGAAAAACAGATTTTTCTTTATTGGTGCACCCTGTGTACCCTAGCACACCGGCATGTTGTATTATAAAGCGCACCGCACAAGTACTGTGTAATAAAAAAATTGGAAAGAATTTTTTTAAATCAGTGTGCCATATCTGAAATAGGGCACCAGTGCTTCATGTTCTGAGGATAGCATTGTACGGTCTATTACACTATTTTTGCGGTGTGTTTATAATACCCCACACACCGTACGATCTATTATACTATTTTTCGATGCATTTTTAATACCCCCACTCACCGGCAGCGGTGCGTACATCATGAAAAGCGCACTATTGTCTTGAGATTTATTTTTTACCCGAAAAGTTGACAATTTATTTATAAATGTATTAATGAATGATATGGTAGAGGTTCAGATTGATAAAGAAATGACTGACAAGAGATCAAGCAAGAAAAATACTGATAACACATCAAGAAAAGAAAAAAAGGCAGTTCTTTGTAAATTCTTTATAAAAAAATATTATTTTTGAACTATATGTAAGTTTAACTAATATGTATTGTTTACTGTGTATCATGCAAAGCCACAAAATGACGAAGCTTGATAAGATTATTTCTAATCCAGGACCAGAAGAACATAAAAGCTTGATGGAAAAATTGCAAAAGGATGAATCAGGTGAATGAAAAAATACTATTGATCCAGTATGAGTTTCTTTTTTTAATTATCATTAATAATATACTTAAAATTATTAGATAACATGTGTCAAACAGTATATTAATACACATCTATTTAATGTTCTACAGGGACCAACAACTCAGAAAAGGAATCTTGTTCTAAGAAAAGAAAAGAAAATAGAACATGCAAATGAAAATGAATTGCTCCTTAGCTCATCTGTAGTGGTGCTAGAAGTTAACGAAAGGGGGAAAAACTTTTACAAAAGTTTGAGGGATCTAGTGAAACGAATGTATAGAAGTTCTTTCCAATTACAATACAAAAATAAATCCAATGATTCCAAAAACCAAATTTTATCTAAACTACAGGAAGAGTTTCCAGAGAATTGGTCAATGAGACATGTCAGAATTTGAATAGAAAAAACGTACAACAACAAAAAAGAAGGAATGAAAAAGTATTATACCTTTAAATGTTTGTCTATAATTATTTATAAATATCACTTTTGTTATACTTAATTTTCATATATCAATATAAAAATTAAATATTTTATTGTCATATTACATTTTTAGGATGATTACGAAAATCTCATAAGATGAATGAGCTGATATCGGAAATATGCTCGTAGGAATGTCCAAAAAGGTGTACAAGGAGATGGTCAAAGAAATGGACAAAATTGCATCGCAGGAGGAGCCATATCAACAAAAATGTGCTTCAAATGTAATATTTAATCATTTAATTTTTCGATAATTAGGTACAATAAATAACCAATTTAGCATTAAATATTAATTTTCAAGAAATTTCTTGCAAAAAAGAAAAGAAAATGGAACCCATTCAACACATAAAACAGGACCACAAGGAAGAAAAGGGTTGATATCTAAGTTTTTGAGTAATTGTTACTTCCTTATAACAACCTAACTAGATTTCATTTTTGTATTTTTTAAATTGTTTTACAAAAATCATCATTAAATGTCTTCAAACAGGTGCTAACATACAAAGAAGAACTATAAGAAGAATTGATTAAAATTGGTTCAAATATGGGTTGCAAGTATATGTTGGCATATCAAAAATTAATTGTGGAATTTGTAAGCATCTACCAATCTTGTTTTACTTAGCTATGTCTATAATTAATAGAACAAAAACTTCTTTTATATTAAATATATGATTTGTTATGGGGTATAAAACTTGCAAGAAACAAAGTATGGAACTGCGCCAACATATGAAATTTTGAAAGATGGCATGGTACATGGTTTTGAAAGAATGTGTATAGTTTATGAGTCAATTATTTCTATGGTACGTCACTTTTCTTTTCAATTTACATTGATGTATATTATTTAATATTGCAATTTTCATTATTCTCACCAATGTATATACAGTCATTTCAGATTATTTTTATGTTTGTAGATGGAAGGTGAAGAAGAAGAAAACAACCAACATTGTGAACAAAACATTCCTGAAAATAATCGAAGTCATGAAAGTAGATCTAGCAGTGACAACAGTTCAAGCGAAGAATTATTATCACTATGTTTGGATATCAAAGCAAGGCATTGTATTTTTTGAAATATGTCCGTGAAATCAGACATTTTGTTTAAGTTAATGGACATAGTGTTCCAATTGAAAGAGACAGGGATACCAATAACTGTCCCGTTTTGTATGATAAAGATTGTCTTATTCATATATATATATATATATATATATATATATATATATATATCATAAAATATGATTTAATTTATTCTATTGTGTTCTTAATTGTCATTATTTCGTTCTTCGTTGTCGTTCTCAAATGCACTAATAAAAATTTAATTCATATGAATATTGTTATAAGATATATATGTGTCGACCTTTGATGAATAATGAATTTTAAAAAACCACAATAATTATGATATGATATAATAAATTAATCAAAACATCACATTCAAGTCCGTTAATAAAAATTAAATTAATATGAATATTGTTATAAGATGTGTTGACTTTTGATGAATAATTAATTTAAAACAATCACAATAATTGCACTATCACCGCTCGATGTTTCTAAAAAATAAAAAATGAAAACCAGTGCGTGTTAGTAACTGTTAACCAGTGCGTTTGTATTATGAAGTGCATCTGTGTCTTTCTACGACCTATGGTCACCGAACAAGTACCAAAACCAATTAAAAATATTGGTGCATTTGTGCGGTATGACGCACCGGTGCGTTTATGTGTATATATGCACCGGTGTCATTGTACGATCTATAGGCACCACAGGAATACCGATACCAATTATAAATCTTGGTGCATTTGTGTGATACTGCGCACCAGGGCGTTTATGTGTCTATAAGCACTGGTTCATTTGTATGACCTATGGGCACCACACAAATATCGATACCAATTATAAATCTCAGTGCCTTTCTGTGATACTATGCACCGATGCATTTCTATAAGTCTACACACCGGCGCTTTGATATGACCTATGGGCGCTGCACAAATCCCAAGACAATTTAGAACGACCCCTTGTGTTTTATCACCAACACTATGCCCGGTGCGGTTTTATACTTTATCGGCCCGATGCATTCTCCTTTGACTGCCTCGGGGCGCCTTCCACATGTAAGCATTGGTGCATTAAATCTAGAGTAGCACACCGATGAAAAAAACCATCCGTAATAACCTCCGGCCGCCCATTTTTTCCAGTTGTGTTGAATTTCTGTTAAAATATCCACCAAAACCTCTGCAACCATAAACAAATGTTGTAGAAATTGTTTTTTGACAATTTTGGCCAATTTTATAACACTAAAAACCTCCTTTATAACCTCCACTAGAGGGTTTTTTCCTTGTAGTGATAATAGTAATTCTTAAATTCCATTTCAATTTGTTGTTTGTTTCATTTCAAGTTAATAAGTTATTGATATTAGTAATGCTTGTGGGTAATATTGATATAACAATGAATTTTTATTTATGTAGATATATTAATGTTTACAGATACATTAATAATGAGATAAATTAACCATTACACCCACTAAACTAATGAGGTACATTAGCTAATAAACTTATACATTAATATTAATAGGATACACTAATAATTAGATAAATTAAAATTGTAGTCATAAATTTATTGATAGTTTGTGATACCCAGTAGAGTTAATACTTATGTTGGATCCACTTGAAAAACAAATAAATTGAATACCTACCTAGTAAAGCTAATATCTCGTGTTATGCATAGTTTAATTTAGTAGTTTGTAGTTTGCATTATTTTTATATCTATATTTTGTATTATATTTTGATACTTTATGAAACTCAATACTACAAAATTCATCATAGTAGTTGCATTTATCATTTGGTTCTTTTACACAATTTTAGAGTTTCAAGTCATTACTTAAACAATGAAATAATTTCAACAAACCATTTTTTTTCCTTAAAACTACATATTTCAAAAATGGAAAACATACATTAATTAATGCAAAATTATGTGAGTTTTTGTGCGTGCTAAATTAATTTATCAACTTCACATTTCAATTCCATAGTTTTCTCCAAATTCATACTATAGGATTCGATTTGTCTATTCATTAGTATTAATTTAGCCTTCAAGGTCAATATAGTTTATAATTGTTTATGCAATTTTTCCCAGAACATAGTTTCTATGATTAGTGGAAAAGGCTATCTTACATTCAACACTTGTTAGGTCATGGATCATGTAAATTTCAAACATAACATTAACTTCAAAAATAAAACAAAAAATTACTCTTACCATCTAATTCCTAAGTTACCCTAGGAATTATTCCATACATATGAATGTAGAAACTAGATATACATATATTACTCACTAGCAACCATGTTATTAACATTATCTCCCATGGATTATACTAGGAACTAATCATACATTTTCAGTACGCTATACAATAGGTCTTATTTGAAATATCAACCATTAATCATCGTCCTTTGTCTTTATTCATGAGGCGCACTTTACCTTACCTTTATGGATTCAGATCGTGCCTTTGTTTTTAGGATGGTTGGCATTATTGAAATTTAACGTTGTATTTAAACATATTACATGTTATAATGTTAAGTTTATTATTTCTTCCATCACCATACATATTACATACATGATAAGTTAATGTATTGGTCTTGTGAATCTATCATGACTTCGTTGATTTGCACGCATTCTCGTTTATGGTGACATCGCATCTAATCCATCGTTGATCTGATTTGGAAATATACGGTTGGCATTGAACCCAAGGTAGTTAGGGTAATACCATAACCAACCCCTCATCCATAACCGCATCATTTCTTCATTCCTTCCTACTATCCGCCGCGCTCTGCAATTGGGTGGATCTCATGGCAGTTGAGCCTTTCTCCTTCATCTGTTCAATGGTGAGTGCGGTGCCTTCCTTTACTATGACCATGCCCTCACATTTGTTCCAGCTTCTTTCTTGTCCATGCATCACTCTTAGCTTTTTTAATGATATTAGTTCAGGTTCTTATGCAGTGCAACAACTTTTCAGAGGGCATAACCATGTCTCAACTATTTCCTTTGCACTGGAACCTGGCTGAAGGTTTTTGTCTCCACGGTTTTATGTCTTGGGTAAGTCTAATTTGCTTTCCCGCATATGTACTTATTCATTTTTCCATTTCATTACGTGGTCCTTCGGTCTTGTATTTGTTTAAATAACGTGCAGGGTTTGTAGTGGTTGCAGGGTGAAGAGCTTGTTACCCCTCGCAACCACAGGTAAGCCTCTACTGTTAAATATTTATTGTTTATTGTCTCATTTATTTAATATTTTTTTCCCATTCCTAACATTTTTCTCATGTGCTATGCAGGTACCTAATTAACCCTTACCCCTATGGTCAAGCTCATACCTATCTGTAGCAATTCTTTCTGATTGTGCTTTGCTTCCATACAAGTGCATGTATCGCTACTTCTGGTTTGAAGCATTTGGCATTTTGTTTTGAGGATAACAAGTCTCATTTTTTTTCCATATAGGGGGAGAGTTATTTAGACTATTAATTATGTGCTAATATGACTGTTGAGAGTCTTTTGTTGCACCTCTTGTGCATGAGGATGATTTATTTGTTTAATTGAGTTATAACCCTCAAGGAGTTTCCAGACGTGTTTTGATCCGAATTTTTAAGTTATTACCACTGTAATTTATGTGTTTACATTATTACAGCCTAGGGCCTTGTTTTATGAAGTTTTTTCCAGCAATGAATTTATTTTTCTAAGGATAATGCTCAGGGTTACTTATGAGTTTCTTCGAAATTCTTGTTTCTTAGCAAACTCTCTTTATATTTTTAACTACTTGCATGCAACCGGTTCGACCAGCCATGCGTTCTTTGTATAAACTCCTATTCGGCTATACAAGGGTTCCTATTTTTACTAAGGCGGTTCTCCCTGTGTTTAATTTGTCATTCAGTTTCTATTTGAGTTTGTTGGTTCAAAATTTTCATTTCACAGTATGTCTTTTACTCTGTTTTTCGCCTCTCCTTTGAAAGTATATAAGCAGATTTTGATTTCTCTGTAATCTTACAATTTCTATATTTTCTTTATATATATATATATATATATATATATATATATATATATATATATATATATATATATATATATATATATATATATATATATATATATTTAAGTCTAGAAGGATTTATATTGTACAAGAAGAATATTGATTCTTATGAGAATATGTGAATAATATTTCAATTACTGCTATTGTTTTCCGTTTTGGAAAGTACTTACTTAACCAACACTTTACTTATTGTTTTTGTGTATATATATATATATTCCTTTTCAGTCATGAGTATCTACTTGTACAATTTTTATATTATTCATTCCTTTTTTATAATATTTGTACAAGGATGTTCAGACCACCTTGAGAAGGTTATCCTCTGTCCATGTATTAGCTTTACTTTCTTACAAGAGAGGCATACTATCTCTTGGGGTTCTCCTCCCAATGGGATTATCTGTCAAACCTGTTTTAGGTTACTGGCTAGTACCAGGAAGTTTAACCCAAACATTTATATTTAAATTCTCCCACAAGAACTTAATCTATCACAGCAATAATTTATCAAGAAATTAGTTCTTGCTTTCAGTTGATATTTCTAGAATTCCACTTCCATTGTAATTTCTATTAAAATTCATACTTCCACATTCTATATTTATGACTGAACATATGAATACATAAAATGACAACATTCTGTCCAATTCAAATCTACTTATCTCAGCTAAATGAAACTGATACTAATGGCTTCCACCCAACCTTGAGTGAGGCTATGACGTCTTGCACTCCCCCCATGTTACTCACCAAAGTAGGAATTCACAACAGTGCTTTATCTGTGAGATAGACTTCAAGACTTCTGTCCAGTCTCGTCTCCTATTTCAGATTGCAGAGTTCCACTAGTTACTCATTAGCCTTCCAACTTCCTAGTTGTTCTTCATTATCTGCACAGAACCCCTTTCATACTCTAGGGTTTTCCATTTATCCCAGAGGAAAGGTAACTGCCAGTAACTTCTTATCCAACTACTTTGGAGTCTTGGAAACTTCTTACCATCAGATTTATGGAAACACACCATAAGTAAATATTTATTTTCAAAAAATTTAATTCATAAATTTTGATTAACACACTTGTTAATATTTTAATTAAAAATTCTTAAATTTCTAATTAAAATGTCTTTTAAGTAAGAAAAACATTAAACTTGGGTGTTACAGTTTCCCTCGCTTAATATGAACACTATCCCATTCCAATGAACAGTTCTAGATATGCCTCCCGCACAAAGTTTTCATCATCCCAAGTCACCTCCTCTGAGCTAAAATGCTTCCATTGCACTTTAACTTGGGTGATGGCTCACCTCCTTAGCATTATTTCTCTCCGATCGAGGATACATTGAGGCTCTATAAGGAAGTTTCCATCTCGTTCGACATGTAACCATCAAGATTATAAATTAATAAATAGTTATTGAACTTCCTTAGAAGTGTTAATTCGCATTTCCTTCCTACCTGAATATTCTGCCAATGTATTACATGCTTAGGAACATGTATGTACCTTTTAAGCACAGACACATGGAACACATTATGCACTCATATATATCCAGGTAAAGCTAATCGGTAGGCTACTGGCCCCACCCTTTCCAAAATTTTGAAGGGTCCACAAAATCGGGGAGCCAATTTGGCATAGGTAGTCCACCTCAGCATACTCTTCATGGGTCTAACTCTAACGTAGACATGGTCACCCAATTCAAATTCCCAGTAGGTTCGCTTTTTATCCACATACACCTTTTGTCAATCTTGAGAACCTTTTAGGTTCTTTCTAATCTTCCTTACTTCCAATTCCATCTCAGCTAACATTTCCAGACCAAGCATTAATTTGGTTTCTTGACTGTTCGAGTTAATGGGAGTTCGACACTATCTCTCGTAGAAGGCTTCGAATGGACTCATTTTAAGATACTCTCAGTAACCATTATTGTACGTGAATTATACCAGGTGTAGATAATCTTCCCATTTTTTAGGTTGTTACATTACATACATGCACAGCATGTCTTCCAGGAGTTGATTTACTTGCTCATTTTGTCCATCTATCTGTGGATGATAAGCAGTGTTAAAATTTACTTGTGTTCCAAATCTAGTAAATAATGCCTTCCAAAAGTATTAAGTGAACTTCACATCCCGATCCGAGATGACTATTTTTGGGATGCCATGTAATCTAAAAAAAATTCTCATGAAAATATCTGCAGTCTGCACCATTTTGTAAGTGGATTTCACATGTATAAAGTGAATTGCCTTTCTCAGTCTATTAACCACCACCATTATGGAATCATTATGCATTTTTTATCTTGGTAGACTAGTAATAAAATCTAAAGATATAACCTCCCATTTCCATTTAGGTACAGGTATGGGCTACAACAAGCCTGCTAGATGTTGATGCTACACCTTAACCTGTTGACATTATAGACATATGTTTAATATTCAACAATATTTTTCCTCATATCGGGCCAAAAATAAACTTTCCTTATTGTTGTCAGCATTTTTTGGTATCCTGGGTGTCCATAATAATTACTGCGGTGATATTCATTCAATATTATCTCTTTCAAACTTATCTGACTATGAAGAGATAGTCTTCTTTTAAAACTAAAAATTTGGTCTTTGCTAATCCCATAATTCGATGATTTTTCCTATTTTTTTTATTCCTTTTCTTGCTGCGATAGGAACTGGTATTCAGGATATTTCTTACCTTCTTCTTTATTTGATCCTAAAATTTAAATTCTACTTGATTAATGTAAATTTCATACACACAATGCAGTTTTCTTCTCAAGGAATCAACCATACGATTTTCTTTTCCTTTAACATGTTGAATGTAAAAATCAAATTCACTTAAAAATGCATTCCACCTTGCCTAGCGAGTATTTAAATCATCTTGTTTAAAATGGATCTTTGAAATACAGTAATTTTTCTTCAGCACAAATTTATTTCCCAATAAGTAGTGTCTCCACAACCTGAGTGCACGCATTACTGGTCTCATCTCTAAATCATAAGTTGAATATCGTTTTTCATGCTCCTTTAATTTTCTTGACTCATAGGCAACCGCCCTTCCCTCTTGGGATATTATTGCTTCTAATCCTTCCTTACAAGCATCAATTCATACTTCAAATTCCTTGCTGTGGTCAGCTACCCTCAAAACCAGGGCAGTAGTCAGCAAATTTTTCAACAATTCAAAACTAGCCTGACATTTATTGGTCCATATAAACACCTTTCCTTCCTCTGCAAAGATGTATTAGGAAAGGAAATATTTGAGAATACTTCTTTGAAATGTCTATAATATCCATCCAATCCCATAAAATAATGTACATCCGCCACGTTCTGGGGTAACCTCCATTCCATGATAGCCTTTATTTTTTCGAGATATACTGCTATACCTTCAGCGGAAATCACATGGCCTAAGTATTGTATTTTCGTTCTTTGAAAAGGCCACATTTGCTGAACTTGGCATACATCTGATGTTTCCTCAACATATCTAGCACTTGCCTTAAGTGTTCCTTATGTTCTTCCATGGTTTTTGAATAGAGAAATATGTCGTCAATAAATATAAGAACGTACTTGTCCAAAAAGGGACGAAATATGCCATGCATCAGACTCATAAATGTTGTTGGCGCATTGGTTAAAGCAAATGATAGTACCATGAACTCATAATACCCATATTGGTTGCGAAAGGTTGTTTTATAAATGTCATCATCTTTGATTGGAACTGGTGATATCCAGACCTTAAGTCTATCTTTGAAAATACATTCGCTCCCTTCACTTGATCGAATAGATCATCTATACATGGCAGCGGATATTTATTCTTGACTATCAATTTATTGAGCTGCCTGTAATCCATGCATATTTGCATGGTTCCATCCTTCTTCTTTACAAACAACACCGATGCTCCCCAAGGGGACACTACTTGGTTGAATATACCCCTTATCCAATATTTCTTGTAGTTGCATTTTTTACTTTGTTAAATCGGGTACACTCATCCAACATGGTGTTCTTGAAATTGGTGTTGTATCGGGCATTAATTTGATATTGAAATCAATGTCTCTTTTCAGAGGTAAACCTGGTACATTTTCTAGAAATACATCCATGAAGTCCTGTACCACTAGTATATTTCCCATCAGAGGGATATTTTCCTTAGAGTTAGCAAATCCCACTTGGATGGCATAAATCTGGCATCCTTTTTTGATGTATTTACTGAACTGAGATCATGTGATGGGACGTAATTGTAAAGGTTTCTTCATTCCTTAAAATTCTTGGCGTGTCCCATATTCCACTTTGAAGTATATGATATTTTCCTTACAGCCTAAAAAATACCAATGCCTTTCTAACTAGTCCATACCCAGTAGTATGTCATACGATCCCAAAGGTAGAATATTCAATTCTATGTTTAAATGCTATTTTCCAATTTCCATAGAATATTTTGGAACCTTGGCAAAAAATCTTCTCTTTGACCCAGTAGCTAGCTATACCAGCCATGGATTTTTCATGTTTTGGATTTATAATTTACAATTATTTACTATTGGGGGGTTTACAAAACTTAAACTGGCACCAAGGTCAACCAAAATAGAAACAGTTCGTGAAAATAACTTACCTTCTAGTTCTATCATTGTCGGTTGGTACTCTTCTTGTCAATCTTTTAGAGTTGCATTAATTCTAGGTATATTTGTAATATTCCCAATTAGCTCAAGCTAATGGAATGTAAAAAAAAATTTCATTTTCCTGTTGCATGAATAAATGTGTAAAGGAGGACAGTAAAAACTCCTAAAATAGTGAATAAATCAATGCCACATGTGAACAAAACTAAATATGGGATATGTAAATAAAACACCCTTATGTGTGAAAGGGATTGAGCCATTTGACTGGGTCAACCATGACCAAATAAACAGTGTTGTCTAGAAGAAGTGATCCTCATTGATGCACAGCGCAGTCTTAGTTGGAGGTGGCACATGTGAAAGAATCTAAATAATTGAGATGGTTTAGGGTTTTTGCAAGATCTCAATCTTATAAAAGGAAGAGAAGGACAACAAGAGAAGTTTGTTGATGACCATATTATTTTTTGAAGATTTTATATGTTTAAAAATTTCTCATTCTCTTGGTTTTTTAGTAGATAATAGTGTTGTTTAGCACTGGGTGTTCTTGATCGAGATTGCCACCTCTTTCCTTGAGAGGCCTCTTGGAGGAGTCTTCCATTTCTTGAACATTATCAGGCATTTGGCCAAGTTCTTCTCCCAACTACAAAGTAGATCCTGTTGAGGGTTTGGTTTTATTTGTAATCTACAACAAGTGGAGTGTAGATATACTCAGATCTAAGCCATTCTAGTGCCTCTTTTAAGTGGGAAAGGCTTCTATCCCATTGGCAAGAGAGTATTGGATGATTGGGGCACATTTTTCAGATCTTGGCTTGAGGCCAAACATGTTCTAGAGTCTACAGTGAATTTTATCTTCCAGTACTATGTTATTTGCAAGTGTACAGTTGTAGGGTGTTTTGGGACACTTTTGGAGGAGAGATCTCTAGTTTTGGGAATCTTCCCTTCAGTGTGGTGATCCATGGATTTCAAATCTATTCCATTTCATATTCAGATCTGATCTTAATACTGTTGTATTTTCTTCAGAATTTCTGAATCATTCTGCAGATCTGCTGCATAAGATCTCAGATCTACTCCATGTACTTCACTTTTTACTGAAAACCCCAAGGGGCATTTGTAGAGGATCCTTTCTAGTGTACAAATCTGATATAGATCTAAATTTTTGTACACAGATCTACCCTAGATCTGAAGTGTAATATACAGTTGTTATAAGCCAATAAAATGATGTCGTTAAGCTTGTTCAGTCAAATATATGGTAGCAACACCTCATTTTTTAGGGTTTTCTTCATGTAAAGTCTTCTATTTGTTGTTCTATAACTTATGGGCTTAAATATAGCTCTGGTTTGATATTGTAAATGTAAATATTGAGCCTCCATATTGGCCTCCTACTCTTACTTTGCTGAACTGCGTTATTTTTGTGTAATATTGTTTAGTATTGCTGCTTGTTCCCAATTGGGGATATTACAGTGGTATCGGAGCAATCATCTTGGCACAGCCTGTAAGAAGCCAATTTGTCTTCAGAAGAAGAAGAGCCTCTTACAAATAGAGGGAAGAGGTATCTAAGAAGAAGACAGAAGAAATTTGATTTCACAAATGATGATAAAGACAATGGTAAAGCCCCTGAATATGGAAGTGATGATGAAGGAAAGGAGTTTGCAAAAATCCTTTTGAAAGCCATGCAAGATCTTGCCAGAGAGATCAAAGAGATAAGAATGGACAGAATCAAAGAATCTCCTAAGAGATTTCATCTTGGAGAAATCTCTGGCATATCTCACCACTGGAATGATCAACCAGTGAATCAGCCACAAGTATCCCAGCATTGTACCATGCCTACCTTTTTGGCTGTGGGAAATGAAGGGTTTCAAGAGCAATCATCCGTTGAAGACTACTTTGAAGAATACGAGTCTCAAAATTAGAGATTCAAAGATCAACTAAGTTTTCAAGATTTTTGTCACCTCAAGGACAAAAGAAGACCAAAGCATCAGCATAGAGATGGTGGATTCACTCGAAATCATAATCGACATCACTCTATGGGCACATTATTTCTGCCCAATTTTGATGGGTCATCCAAGTGTTCTGCCAAAGCATGGGTAGAAAAACTTGACATCTACTTTCATTTGAACAAAGTCCTTGAGATAGAAGCTATTAATATTGTAGCGTTGCACTTTGAATGTGAAGCACATTACTGGTGGTTCCATGGCTTGTCTACATTGGGTCATGCCAATGTGTCTGCTTATTCGGTGTTCACTAGAAGGCTGGTGGAGAGATTTGATAGAAGAGATCCAAAGGCACCTTTCATGAGCCTTGCAAAGTTGAAGCAATTAGGTAATACAAAGTCTTATATTTCTAAATTTTTGAGATTATCTATTATGGTTCTTGACTTGTCTACAACAAGAAGGGTGTACATGTTCATCAATGGTCTAGATGAACCTCTTCATGGGTTGCTAAAGTCTACCAAACCCACTACCTTGCATGATGCCATTGAGAGGGCTAGAGATTGTCAAGATGCCTTGCCAAAAGCAAAGGAAAACTTTCAGCACAAGCCCTCTTTCCTTTCTAAAGGGAAGTACGAGAAAGCAACTCCTTCCAAGGACAACTCATTCAAGAAGCCTCTTGATATTGAAGTCTGGAGAGATCTAAGGAAGAGGAATCTATGCTTCACTTTCCAAGAACCATGGGCACCTGGACATAGATGTGTTGCTGGAAAAGCACATTACATAGAGGTCTTCTCAGATCTTGAAGAAGATGAAGATAATGATCCAAGAAGGGGTCACAGCGCTGACAATGTTGAAGGAGATCGAACACCATCAGGAGATGGGGATGGAGAATTTGCTCCTATTGGAGGAAATCTTGCATCTTTGAGAGGATTACATAAGTACTTGACCTTAAGAGTTCAAGGTTCAATCATGAATCAGAGGGTTTATGTATTGATTAACAGTGTGGCTACCCACAACTTCATTGATGCCCATCTTGTGCAAAGGATGAAAATACCCACTAATACTTTTGAGGGATTCTTTGTTTTCGTTTGAGGAGATAGAATAATTTAATGCATGCACTATTTCCCATCACTTTCAGTCACCACAGAATCCTACACCTTGGTGGATCACTTCTTTGTGGTTGACATACCAGACACCAATGTTATTTTGGGTGTTCAATGGTTGATTACATTGGGGAAAGTCACCACTGATTGGGAGGCTTTGAAAATGGAATGGGTGGACAAGAAGAGTGGTGAATCTCAAATGATCAAAGGAATGCATACTTACCCCTCACATAACACTTCCACACAGAAAACAGAGATGGATTTTCACAATCGAAGCAAGGACCTTACAGTCCCATCTATTATGTTCATGAGATTCCTGCATGGGACATTCTTATCTAGTGGTAAACCACCTGGGAGGCCAATTTATTCATATTTTGTGGGGAATAAATCACAACTTGCTGCTCCAAACTTAGATCCAAGAGGGATTGGAGCACTTGAAGACAAAGCTACAACACCAGGAGACTTGGTTAAGCCCAAGAAGGACGAAAATCTTCTTCCCTTATCATCATCACCCACTCTCATTTTTGGATCTGCGCTATGGGAGGAGAAGAATGGAAGGAATGAACTTCCAACACACATATTTGGCATAGGAGATGTCAAGGAGGAGAGCAACAAAATGGAAGACATTTCTGTTGATGCATCATCAGCGCTGTCATTTTTGAACAGTGTAGATATGTACTGGAAATTCCAACTACTAGTGGATTATTCCAAAGATCTTCGCACTTGTATGATACTTGATGACCAGTTGCATGAAGAGGGCTACTTAGTCCAAGGAGGGGTCATCTATGATCATGGTAGGATCTTCTTGTCTAGAGATTATATGCTCAATAAGAAGTTACTACAAGGAGCATACAAAGAGTTATGTTTCA
This sequence comes from Pinus albicaulis, assembly GCA_034641835.2. NCBI lineage: Eukaryota > Viridiplantae > Streptophyta > Pinopsida > Pinales > Pinaceae > Pinus > Pinus albicaulis. The sequence goes on from CM076580.1 coordinate 525,929,232, forward strand.
GCCATATGTACTCCATGAGGCTCTACAACATCATCATGAGGAGCTTTGATTGGGAAGGCTTGAAAGAAGAACTACATAAACATTTTAAACAATGCATGAACTATGTGGATTTGGGGCAGCCATATGACTCTATGCAAGAGTTTTTTCAACCATCTCTTCTTTCTTTTGAAATAGGAAAAAGATCCATGCATAACTCCATGTGTATGAGAAACATTGTTGGTGAAGAATCTGATCATGTAAAGCATGTTTTATTTTCTGATTGTACATGTTTTTCCACCATTTTTATGCAGGCCATTTCTCCTAGAAGGAGTAATGTATCATGAAAATCTCACGGCAAACATTGGGCCACTAAAATTTCTGAACTTGGCCACTCCCTTGATGTGCAAAGGGAGATTTTATTTCATGATGGGTGCTTCCCTAAAGCACCAAATATATCTCACACTTTTAGCCATAGTGAGATGACATGTGCAGCAAGTAAGTGGTAGGAAAACCACTTACCATACCTTGATCTAATGCAGGTAGGAGATGCACTGTGCTGGTATCATATGTGGGTCTATGACCCACCTCATCATGCTCAAATTTCTATTTGTGTATATGTATTTTTTCTTCCATACGCGAATGATATACTTGTACTTTTTATGGGATTGTATGGAGGGAGGATGGGAGGCATGTATGTACCACATGGGATGGAGACTCTCTATGTATCATATGCTACATGTTCCAGGGAGAGTATTGGTTGAACCATGTTTGTTTTATTTGAGTTCTTGACTCCTTGTGGGATGAACTTTTTACATCTCATGATGACTTTGGAGGAAAAATTCATGGAGGGTTGGATTGGTGAACACTTAGCTTATGAAATAAGCTTAACTCTTGAGGGTGTCACCAATGTAGGAGGAGCAATGTTGCAGCACTCACCTTATCAGTTGCTTGAGGATGAGCAACATTTTGGAGGGGAGGATTTTAATATTCCCAATTAGCCCAAGCTAATGGGAATATAAAATTTTGTTTCATTTTCCTGTTGCATGAATAAATGTGTAAAGGAGGGAAATAAAAACTCCTAAAACAGTGAATAAATCAATGCCACATGTGAACAACGTTAAATCTAGGCTATGTAAGTAAAACATCCTTATGTGTGAAATGGATTGAGCCATTTCACTGGGTCAACCATGACCAAATCAATAGTGCTGTCTAGAAGAAGTGATCCTCATTGATGCACAACACAGTCTTAGTTGGAGGTGGCACATGTGAAAGAAGCTAAATCATTGAGATGGTTTAGGGTTTTTGCAAGATCTCAATCTTATAAAAGGAAGAGGAGGACAGCAAGAGAAGGTTTTTGATGACCATATTATTTTCTGAAGATTTTGTCTATTTAGACATTTCTCATTCTCTTGGCTATTTAGCAGAGAATAGTGTTGTTTAGAACTAGGTGTTCCTGATCGGGAATCCCACCTCCTTCCTTGAGAGGCCTCCTGGAGGACTCTTCCATTTCTTGACCACTATAAGGCATTTTGCCAAGCTCTTCTTCCAACTACAATGGAGATCCTATTGAGGGTTTGGTTGTGTTTGTAAGCTGCAGCAAGTGGAGGCTAGATCTACTCAGATCTAGGCCATTCTAGTGCCTCTTTTCAGTGGGAAAGACTTCTATCCCATTGGCAAGAGAGTATTGGATGATTGGAGCACATTTTTTAGATCTTGGCTTCAGGCCAAACATGTTCTAGAGCCTATAACAAAGTTTATCTTCCAGCACTACATTATTGTCAACTGTAGAGTTGCAGGGTGTTTTGGAACACTTTTGGAGGACAGATCTCTAATGTTGGGAATTTTCCCTTCACTGTGGTGATCCATGGATTTTAGATCTATTCCATGTCATATTCAGATCTGATCTAAATACTGTTGTATTTTCTTCAGAATTTCTGAATCATTTTGTAGATCTGCTGCATAATATCTTAGATCTACTCCATGTACTTCACTTTTTGCTGAAAACCCCAAGGGGAATTTGTAGAGGAGCCTTTCTAGTGTACAAAATTGACATAGATCTAACTTTTTCTACACAGATCTGCTCTATATCTGAAGTGTAATCTATAGCTGTTATCAGACAATAAAATAACGTTGTCAAGCTTGTTTAATCAAATATATGGTTGCAACACCTCATTTTTTAGGGTTTTCTTCATGTAAAGTCTTCTATTTGTTGTTATATAAATTACGGGCTTCAATATAAATTTTATTTGCTATTGTAAATGTAAATATTGAGCCTCCATATTGGTCTCCTGCCCTTACTTTTCTTAATTGGGTTATTTTTGTGCAATATTGTTTAGTATTGTTGATTGTTCCCATTTGGGGATATTACAATATTTCCTGCCACATCCCCCACCGTAGAGGCTTATTGCAAGATATTTTTTGTTTCATCTCTTCCACACTGAGGGTAGTTCTTGTGATAATGTGCCTCGCCACATCCCCAACATTATAGGGGAGGTTTCTGGACTTGTCCATGTTTTGGCTTACTAGAAGCCTCTGTGGGCCATTCTTCTGTTGGCCATTTTATTCTTTGGTGATTTCTACCAAACTACTTACTGAATTTCTTACAGAATTTTTAAAATTACTAGACCTCGTAATTTTAGAATTTGAATTATTTTTTTGTCCTTTCTTTGGTGGCCAGTTTCTACCTATTTCTCCTTTAACCTTGGACTCTTGATAGCACATTCGTGCTTTTCGAATTGCCTTTTCCATTGTCCTCGGATTCACAAATTCTATTTTTTCCTTCATGTGAGTAGGTAGACTACTCAAAAATCATTAAACTTTAGCCTTCTCATCTCTCATGTAAGGCACATATCTTAATAAGGATGTGAACTTAGTTATGAATTCATCCATTTCATTTGTCCAAGTCTTAAATCAAGGAATTCCTAATATTTTTCATCATGGAAACGTTCTGTTAAATACTTATCCTTGAAATATTGTTTTAATTCATCCCATGTCACATTCTAGTCTTCAACACTTCGAACATTTTTTACTTCCTCCCACCATAAAGTAGCTATCTCCCTCAACTGATAAATTGCGAAATGATTTTTGAGATTGTTGCTATATTCATAGACCTAAAAGTACTTGTTCATATTAATTAACCAAGCCTTAGAAAATTCTTCGACCTCTCCATGAAAAGTGGGTGGTTTTATTTTTCAGAACTCACCCTGTAGTTCCACTTTTTGTTTCTTTATGTCTTCTTTATCAGACGTATTACCAGATTCAACTTCATTATAATTTTTTTTTATTGCTTCATTGTGAATGAATCCTGTTATAGCATCATTTTTCACCCTCATGTGATTCATGATTGTCTCTTTGGCCTTGGGCACCCATTCCCACAGACTTTAATAAAAGTTCATAAAAAACAGTGTTTAAAATCCCATACGCGGGTATGCCTAGAATTTTCCACGTGTATACGCGAGGCCATAAATACTTTTTTGCGTATGCCATTAAAATCATTAAAAAATATATAAAAATCCCTATTTTCGAGGCTGGGTTGATGGTTTTTCTGGTAATTCAACCACCCCAGCCCGTGGCCAACTGTTTCCAATAGATTGAAACTACTTTGAGGGAGTATAAAAGCCCCTCATATGCATGTCCTAAGGGAGAGAGAAAATTATAGACATTATACTCTGTTGGAGCCCGATTCAAGTCTGATTTCCCGTGCCTCCTGCACTTCCCAGATTTTTACAGGAAACCCTTGCTTCCTGGAGATGTTCATCAGCTTATATGTCATCTCGTGTGCACAAGTCTTGAAAGAATCCTAGTGAGGCAAGGGTGGGACGGATCCGGACGATGGTATGTTCGAAGATCATGGAAGGATTCAGGTTGAAGAGGAAGAAGGGTTGCTGGGGGTTTGAACCCCGCGGGATCTACATCAAACATGGGACCTACAGGTGAGTTCTACAATCGATGTTATCTAATTTTTAGCATATAAGTTTGGTTGTGTGAGTCCTTCTTGAATAACATGCCCTGATCTGTGGAGGTTTTTGACCCAATGACCTCTGGGGAGTTATTTCCCGAAACAAATCCCTTCTGTTCTATCATTATTTTTGTCATTAGTTTGTCGTTGTATTTCATTTTCTCCCTGAGTGTCCCTTTTAGGAATAGGTTGCAATATTCCTTGATTCTCCTTATTGGGAAGGCTTTTGAGTATTCTCTCTTGTTCTTGCATCAGTATTTCATTGTCGCTCCTTACCTAGACCATTTCGTCCTATAGTTTCTGCATTGTACTCATCAGTATACTCGTTTGATATTGTTGTTCCTATAATAATATACTAGTCTATTGGTGTTGGTCTACACTTAGTTGTATCCACATTTCTGGATTCATTTCAGGATTGGTTTGGGGTGTAGGTTCCCCCACATTCTGGGGTACTTGATGTGTTGATCCCCTTCTCATTATGTCCTTTATATTTTCTGTGCACAATTTAGATGCGATGATTATTATTCAAGTGACCCATTTGGGTCTGAGCATATGAGTGCTACTCAGATACCACTTGTAATGCCCAACCATAACATTAACTTCAAAAATAAAATAACAAATTTAATTTTACCCTCTAATTCCTAAGTTACTCCAAGAATTATTGCATACATATGAATGTAAAAACTGGATACACATATACTACTCACTAGCAACCATGTTATTAACATTCATGCCCATGGATTATAATAGGAACTAATCATACATTATCATTATGCTATACAATAAGTCTTATTCAAAATATCAACCATTAATCATGGTCCTTTCTCTTTATTAGTGAAGCACACTTTACCTTAGCTTTATGGATTCAGATCACACCTCTGAATTTAGGATGGTTGCCATTATTGAAATTTAATGTTGGATTTTGACATAGTACATGTTATAATGTTAAGTTTGATTATTACATCCATCGACATGCATATTACATAAATGATAAGTTAATGTATTGATCTTGTGAATCTGTCGTGACTACGTTGATTTGCATGAATTCTCGTTTATGGTTACAGATCACATCCGATCCACCATTGATCTGATTTGGATGTCTATGGCTGGCATTGAATCCAGGGTAGTTAGGGTAATACCCTATCCACCCCCTGAGACCTAACCACATCATTTCTTCGTTCCTTCCTATTACCTTTCGCGCTCTGCAACTAGGTGGCTATCATGGAAGTTGAGCCTCTCTCCTTTGCCTGGTGAATGGTGAGTGTGGTGCCTTCCTATACTATGACCATGCCCTCACATTTGTTCCAGATTATTTTTTCTCACGCATCTCTCTCGGCTCTATTAATGATATCAGTTCGGGTTCTTACGTAGTGCAGCGAATTGTCAGAGGGCATTACCATGGTGAACTTACCTCAACTATTTCCTTTGCACTGGAACCTAGTTGAAGGTTTTTGTCTCCATGGTTTTCTATCTCGGGTAAGTCTAATTCGTTGTCCCACATATGTACTTCATCATTTGTCCATTTCATTACTTGGTCCTTCAGGCTTGTATTTGTTTAAATAATGCATAGGGTTGGCAGTGGTTTTGGGGTGAAGAGCTTGTTCCCCCTCTCGCCCCCAAGTAAGCCTATGTCATTATATATCTATTGTTTATTGTCTCATTTATTTAAAATTGTTTTCCCATTCCTAACTTGTTTCTCATGTGTTGTGTAGGTACCTCATTGACCCTTACCCCTATGGTCAAGCTCATACCTATCTGTAGGAATTATTTCTGACTGCACTTCACTTCCATACATGTGCATGTATCGCTACTTCTGGCTTTAAGGGTTTCGCGTTTTGTTCTGAGGATAACAAGTCTCGTTTTTTCTCCATAGAAGGAGAGAGTTATTCAGGTTTTTAACTGTGTGCTAATATGACTGTTGAGAGTCTATTGCTGCACCTCCTATGCATGAGGATGATTTCTTTGTTTAACTGAGTTATAACCCTCAAGGGGTTTCTAGCCGTGTTTTGATCCAGCTTTTTAAGTTATTACCATTGTAATTTGTGTTTTTATATTAATACAGTCGAGGGAATTGTTTTACTAAGTTATTCCCAACAATGGATTTCTTTTTTTAAGGAGAATGCTTAGGGTTACTTATGAGTTGTTGTGAAATTCCTATTTCTTAGCAAACTCTCTTATATTTTTAACTGCTTGACATGTAACCGTTTCAGCCAGCCATGCATTATTTGTATAAACTCATGTTCAGCTATAAAAGGGTTCATATTTTTATTAAGGCATTTATGCCTCTGTTTAACTTGTCCTTTTGTTTCTATTTGAGTTTGTTGGTTCAGATTTCTCATTTCACAGTATATCTTTTACTCTGTTTTTAGCCTCTCCTCTTGGGCATGGGAGAGGCAGTTGTCATGCGTCCTTCTGTTGTCACTCGCATCCGGGGATATATATATATATATTTCAAATTATAAATTTAAATTAATAATAACATAATCTCTGATGGGGTGATGGATAAGGCAAATGAAGGGAAAAAGTGGGTTCTAGCCACTCCACCGACTCTTTTGACAATGAATATGGGTGGTGTGGCACCACATCTACATGAAAAATACGATGCATTTATTAATTATTGAGTTCAAAATGATGATAGTGGTTAATTTCTTCATGTATTTCATCAATTTCATCTGTGCCTCTTTGGTTGGTATGGGAAGCGAGAATTTTTTGGGTTTCTCGGGAATTTTAGCTAGATAATTTGAGCTGAGGGTAGAGAGTCTAGCCAAGGTGTTCGGGGTAAAACAAGTTGGCATGAACCATGGTCCCAGTGCCATCATCCTAGATACTGTGCCTGCAATTTGACATCAAACATAGGATTTACGCATTCGAAAAAAATGCTTGGCTTCGTGGGTAATTCAAGGAGTTCCATCACAATAAGACATGGTGCATGCATTTTGATCAGTTCAATTCATTTTTGGATGCTTTGGTAAGATTTCTCTACTACCCTGTTCGATTTTTTCCCTCTATTTATTATTGTTCAAGTCGCTCTCTCTATTTGTGGAGCCTTACGGTTACATTTCTACAGCCAAGCTCCCTTTCTTATGTCTGGTGGAAATTATTTTAGGGTGATTTTATATTCATTCTCCATCATTTATTACTATATAGGTAGGGTTACACTAAAAAAAAAATTATATCAACTGAGTGGTGTTTTCTCCTGTGTTTGTCTAGCGTTTCATTGGGTTTGTATCTAAGTTGGAAGCCCACAAAATCAAGTTTTATTTCTTGAGGTTGGAAGCCTACAAACCATGTCAAATTTGGTGTTGCAACCCTTTTCTTTGTTCCCTCATTTTGTTGATCCATATTTATGAAGGAAAAAAATGACATACATATATGAACAAGAACACAAAGATATAGTTAAAACATAACTTCAATTCACCAATAACAAAGTATTGAAAACTATTTACATGTAGAATGGAAATAAACTAACTCAGGTGATGGTAGCTTATTTCTTAGAAGAAATGTGGAGGATACATTCCTTCTGATTTGTGTGACAATGATGATCTAAAACCTATTTATTATTAAGGAATAGTTGAAAACCCTAAGCGTCCGAAAATATAACCTTTGGAGATGAAATGCCAAAATTTGTGGGCTCTGTTAGGCTAAATTAGTACATCAACTTCCTGGGGTCATATCTTTGGCATGTGATCTTTGTTTGATGCGTATGATACCTCATTAGAAATCTCTATATGAGGATTACAAATTTTGACAACAAATTCTTGCAATAAGTTATGGGTTTTTGCCTGTTTTCGAAAAAAACGTCGCTTAGGGCCTCAAAACAGCTCTGAAATTTTAGGACCCATAAAAGATTCCAAAAATAGTAAATTGTGCTACAATTAAGGCAAATGAAAGAAGCAATGGTGGGGTTCCAGTTGTAATAGGTGGGAATCCACCAATATCCACTTGGACTAGTGCATCCCGCTTAGGAAGTAATGGTCCTCATTGCATTGAGTGCTTCCATGAGATGGGGAAACTTCTGATGAACTTGGTCCCTAGTGAGCCACTTGCCTTGGTGCATGAGTTGGTCAGATTTAAGAAACTGATATGGTTGGATCTTTTTTTGGTGTGTGGTCTTGATCTATATGTCCATGATCCAATCAATTTTGGATTATTCCATGCAGTTTGGGTTTAGCTCTATTGGTGTGAGTTTTTTTTCAATTTCTCACATGTCTAATAGTGGTGGAAAGTATGGTTAAAGGCACTCCACGGAATGGGGGAATGTTGAGCTCAAAATAATTCTCTCCCACAACCTTGGTGATGGTGTAATACTCATATCGAAGTGGTTTGAACTTCTGATGGCATTCGATGAGGAACTATTTTTGAAAATGTAAACAAACTTTTTCGCACACCTAAAACTTGTGTGGCACCCGATGTTGATCATGTCACTACTTGTACTTATCATTGGACTTCTCCAAGATGTTGTGAACCTATTGGAAAATGTGTTGGATGCATTCGATAAACTTGGTTTCTTTATCAAACTCAAACTCTACATGTGTGGATTATTTCTATGTAGTCACATTAGGCATGATGACATCAATGATACAAAATAGTTGAAATCCCATACCCACTTGAAAGGGACTATGACTAGTCAAGATATGAAGAGCTCTCTTATAGTTCTGTTGCACATAAGGAAGGCTCCCATCCCAAGTGTGTGGATTCTTGGAGTTGTAAATGGGGAGTATATGTTCTATCATCCTATTGACGACCTTAGTTTGACTATCAGTCTGGGGATGGAATGTAGTCGACTTGGAGAGATTGGTGTCCAATAGTGTCTAGACACTCGACCAAACTTTTCTCAGGAACTTGTTATACCAATCTGATATAATGGTCTACGGGATCCAAAAATGTACTCACACTCATTTAAATAAAATTTTGGCAGTGTCCTCTACGGTGATACTCTTCTTACAGGTTGCTAATATAGCCATATTAGAAAATGTATCCATGGCCACAAATACATAGTCATTACCATGCTTTATTTAAGGGAGGCCAAACATATAGTCCATGGAGATGGATTCCATGGGTTGGATGGGAGTAGGAAGAGGATTGTAAAGAACTTGCTTCTTGATGGTTGGTCTGGTGATGGCATAGGAAATTCAAGATCTGATATATTTTCTAACATCTCGTCATAGTTTTGGCCAATAAAAGTAATTTTGTAGTACAACCACAATTTTTTCCACACCAAAGTGTCTCGTGACCCGACTATAGTGCACCTCCAAAATCTTCTTGGTATCCTTTCTTGAGGGAATATAAAGGTGGCCTAGGTAGCATACTAATATGTCCTAGAGGTGGAAATTGGGAACTTGTTTGCCATCCACTACCATATGGTATGTGGTGGTGAACTATGGATCATTTTTGTGCATCTTCATTGGTGAGGGGTTCTAAATCAAGGAAGTGACATATTCTTGGGGCCTCAAGAAACTGTGGAAATATGCAATCCACAACAATAGTTTGCTAGTGTGGTATAATTCTGCAAATTGGGAGGACAGAAGTTTTGCCAGTGGTGAAAATCATTTTCTTTTGGAACCTAGATTGATTGGAATGTGAACATAGTAATACTTCCAGGCCAAGGATGGGACAGAGGGGCAGTGGGAAATGGGGGCCAAATTTACTACCACAGAATGGCCAATCATGACTTTGGAGAAACAAATATGGGAATTGTTGTTTAAGCCACATCACTTGCAACCTTGTATAATCAACTTGGCCAAACAACTCGTCTTTTGGAATGTCTCAGCGAGGACTCCCATGAAGACCAAAATAATTTTATTAACATTCTCCAACATAATCAAGGGCATATGCAAGACTAGTTGGTCAATCTCTAGAGAGGTCAAGTAAGAATCCAAGAGAAACTGGAACACCTTGATGGTCATATTACACATATGGAGAAGCATGTCAACTGTACTTTAACCCCCTCTGTCTCCAGGTTCTTGTCCTGTTAATCCTACCCCAATTAGTTCTTCTAAATTATAAAAGTTGTAGGTTGCATTTTGATTTTAAACACTTTCTGGTTTATCTCGTTTGTGAAGTTTTGGTTATTAAAAATGTTGAAGTGACTGATTAACTATTTTAGTTTATATTTGTTCACCACTAAATAGTGTAAGAGTGAGGCTAACAAAATTTTAAACAAATATAATCATTGTTGTTATATTACTAATTAATAGAAACAAATTGACTTTAAAAAATAATAAAATAATATATACTTACTATATAATTCCATTATAATATTTCTATAATATTTGATATGACTTAATTATAATTAAATAATAAATAAATTTTATTATAATAATAAAATCTTAGTAAGAAAGATAATCTCTTTTTAACATGTTATAAGGATATGTATTTAAAACTTCTATATTTTCATTTGGGGCTCCATCTTCTTTGCTTTTTAAGATCTTTACATTAATATGACCTTTTTTTTTAACACAATTTTAAAGTTATATACTTTTACAATTTTATTGTATGATACATATAATTTGATTTATAATATATAATAATTTTTTTTATATAATGTTTTTTAAATAAATATATATTTATTTATTTTTGTTTAATTTTTTACTCTAAACATACTATTATAAATTTGTATTATATCATGAATATTAATTTGGTTTACAATATCTTATAAAACATAATTTTGATTTATAATATAAAGTCTTTTATATATCAACATTTTATATTTATAAAGTTAAATCTTTAAATTTTTATTGTATTATGAATATCAATTTGGTTTATAATAGGTTATAAAAATTAATTTTGATTTATAATATAAAGTGTTTTATATATCAAAATTTTATATTTATCAAGTTAAATCTTAATTAGTTTATAAAAATAATTGGTTTATACATTTAACCAAAAATATATATACTTTATTTTTTTCTTACATTTAAATTTACATTTTTTTTTTTTGAAGTATATGTATATTTTTATCTCTTAAATTCATTTAACTTCATATCTACAATTCACTCACGTGATTAAAACGCTAGAATTAGATTATACTCTATTATCAATTAATTCATTAATAATTTATTAAAATTAATTAATTATATTATTTATAATATTATTATTAAATTAATATCAACATTCATTAATTATAAATTATAAAAGTTACTTAACATTACTTAATTATTAATTAATTAATTAATTAATTAGTGAACCAATTTAGACGGTATATCATGCAGTCTGTAAATTATAAAAGCTACTTAATATTTAATTAAAACTAATTTTCTTAATTATTTTTATTTATAATTATTTAAAATAATTATTTAATATTAATTAAATTAAATTATAACGATAATTCTATTTAATCTATAACAATGCGACTGATATTTGATGATATTCCAAAATGATACCCATGATAACTTTCTTATTATATATTAATATAAGATTAAACATAACCTAAAATCATGTGAATTTCTAATGGTTAATTAAGAAAAATAAATTATGGTTGTAAATTTTATGTTCATGATTTAAAATTACTAATTTTTTATTTCAGATAGTAAATAATTCATTTTGTTTTACTTGTTTTCCTTTTTAACTAAATTTTTATTTTTATTTTTATTTTAAAAGACATATGTCAACTCTACATTAAATATAGACAAAATCACATATCATCTTTCAACACAATTAAGTAAGATATCAAATAAATTTGTAAAATTCATTTGTTTATGAATTAAAAAAAATATCTTCCTTTTCTTTAAATTAATTAATTATATTAATTATAATAATATTATTAAATTAATATCAAAATCAATTTATTATAATAAATTTATAAATATTTAATTAAAACTAATTTTCTTAATTAATGTATTTATAATTATTTAATATTAATTACTTTAAATTATAATGATAATTCTATTTGATCAATAAAAGCCACTTACTTATTTTGTGATATCCAAAAATATGAACGCTACAGGTCAAAATAAAATATCACTTATTATAATATTTTTTCAATAATGAGTGCATGCAAGTTTTAGTGAAAATGGAGACACCATCTTACATAAATTTATTTGTTAAGAGAAAATATATAATACATTATGTTGGAGATGAAAATGATCAATAAGCCTACCTACTTATTATAAGACATCAAAATAACATGAATAAAGGCACCTACTTATTATAAGACATCAAAATAACATAAACCTTACAAGTCAAAATATAAAATATCTCATGATATAACTTTTTCTCAATAATCAATGCATGTAAGTTTTTATGAAAATGGAGACGACATCTTACATAAATTTATTTGTTAAGAGAAAATATATAATACATTATGTTGGGGATGAAAATGATCAATAAACCCACCTACTTATTATAAGATATAAACCTTACAAGTCAAAATATAAAATATCATATGTTATAAGTTTTTGTCAATAATCAATGCCTTCAAGTTTTAGTGAAAATGTAGACGTCATCTTACATAAATTTATTTGTTAAGAGGAAATATATAATACATTATATTGGAGATAAAAATTATCAATAAACTCACCTACTTATTATAAGACATCAAAATAACATAAAGATCTAATCAACCTTATAAATCAAAATATAAAATATAACATGTTATAAGTTTTTCTCAATAATCAATACATGCAAATTTTAGTAAAAATGAAGATACCATTTTACATAAATTTATTTGTTAAAAGAAAATATATAAATAGAGATTAAAAATTATCAACAAACCCATCTATTTATTATAAAACATCAAAATAACATGAATGTTACAAGTCATAATAAAATAAAATATATATAAATATATTCAATTGGAGATGAAAATTATCAATAACAAATTTATTTATAATTTTATTTATTCTCAAAAAAAATTATTTACAAGAGTTGGAAATGAAAATTATTAATAAAAAAATTATTTATAATTTTATTTATTCTCAAAAAAATTATTTATTATTAATGACATTGTTATAAATATAAATTATTAATAAATATTATATTTATTTATTAAAAAAATCAATTATTATTATTTATTATAATTATAAAAAAAATATTAATTATTAAAATATATTCTTTTCGAAATTTTAAATTTTAAAATAATTTATCATTAAATTAATTAATTAACATGTGATTGAATTCTTTTTACAATGAAGTCAAATGGGAAGAATTAGCATGAGCATGGACACTTCTTCCTCCTACTATGGACAAGAGATTCAACATGTAAGACTCCATCTACGAAGCTCTGACTTTCATTGCCATCGATTCCGTTGAAGCGTATTCAAAGTTTTAGCGAAATGATGTCACGAGCGAGATTCAAACTACAATGAGTGGGTTGTTCAATATAAAACACGGACTTTAAGTAAAAGGAAGTTAAACATTATGAAAACATTGATCAATATTATTTAACAAATATTAAATCTTTACGAAACTTATGCTCATGCTAAATGCATCAGTTTAATAAGTGGAAAATCTGGATCGGAAGAACATCTCGATCGGGCTTAATTGTGAAGGACATTTATGAAAATCTCATTTAGCCAAATCCTTCTGCTGCACTGTCTCCCTTCTACTTTTTCTGGCATCTAAATATTCCAAACAAGATTGTATTACTTCTCTGGCTATTATGGAAAAATAAAATATTGACTTGGGATGTTTTATGCAGGCGGGGCTTTATGGGTCTTGGAAGATGCCCCTTCTATCGATTGTAGGAAGAAACCTCATCACATCTCTTTTTTACTTGCCCTTTCAGCTTTTCGATTTGGATGCATTTCTCAAGTGTTATTCGCAATTCATCTTGGTAGCCTTTTGATTGTATACAATCTATTACATCATGGGCTCGAGTTGCATATCCATTAAACACTACACCTTTCTATGTTATATGGGAAATCTGGAATGCCAGAAATCGATGTATTTTTGAAGATTCCCCTCCTCACTATGCCTTGATCATTAAGGATATCTCGACTTGGATCAATATAAATTCATGCATCATCTCTGATATAAAAGATCTTTCTGGAGGAATTAGACCTCATCAGATCATTCTCTCGGCATTATTTTTCGATGGTGCATACATCAATGGAATATGTGGCTACAGGGCTTGGATTCGTCTTCACAACAATGACCACTATAAAATCTATGGGAACGTGGGATTTGGCTCAAACAACAAGGTTGAAATTATGGCACTCTGGGGAGGATTGTACATTGCATATAATCTAAAACTCTCAGACATCTATATATATGGAGACTCCAAGATTACTATAGATGGGATCAATGATCGCTGTAATCTGCAAATCCATCGCTTCTTTGGTTGGATTCAGAGAATTAGAAACATTCTACAGAAATTTCAGTCATATAGTATTGAACACATCTATAGAGATTTGAATAATAGACCTGATAAGTTATCGAAGAAAGGACTAGAGAGTCCTTCTAGAGAGTTTCACATTCATCTCTACAGGGGTTCCCTTTTCCTCGACACTCAGATACTCCCTATTCCTTAACAGTCGATAGATGATGGGGACCTTCTTGTGAAAGTGAACCTATTTTCTAATTTGTTTCCTCGATGTTGGGTGCAAGAGAGCCTTCTTCTGCAAGTGAGGCTACTAGTGGCTTCTTGGCATTGACTATGTTCTTGGCATTGCTTCATCAGACATGATTCATTCTGAATCTCGTATTTTCCTTCATTTAGGCGTCTCAAAGATCACTTAGTATTTGAGTTACAGTTGTTTCTTGTATTGTGCAGCATTGAATTCCAGTAAAGTCAGAGGCCATTATGGGATTTTCTATTCATGGGCTGTTATGGTAAATGCTTAGAGAATGATTAGAGGATTGGGTTTCCAATCACTGGATTCTTCGGGACTAAAATTGGGTGTAAGGTATTATGATTTAATCACTAGTATTTGATTGAATATGAAATGTAGTACTACAACGTTTTTTTCTTACTGAAAAAAAAAAAGAAAAAAAGAAAAAAGAAAGAGGAGGTGGAAAATCTTAATCCTTTTGTGTGTTTAGTTTTGAGAGGGTAAAGTTTTGAGTTTTTATTAGTTTAGTTATTTATTTATAATTTTTAAATTTTTAAATTTTAATAATTGGTTTAATTTACCTAGAAATTTCTCAAATCCTTTTAGCTTCAATAGATATATATTATATGGATGATTATTGGAATTAACTCTTAGATTATGAACATATTATATTTTATTATTGTAGATGTTTTGAATACAACCAAATCTTCAAGGACATTTTGTTGTTTGTCATTTGGTGTAATCTGTACCAAATTCCAACCTACTACAAGGTTGTTATTCCCTACATATAAGTAACGAAAAAATGATTAGCAAGGTGAATACATAAAAAAATAAATAGTGCAACTATGTCATATCAAATAACTTGTACAATGCAAGAACAATAGAAAACAGAAGAAATGAACACAAAAGGTAGGGAAGCAAAAATTCTCTTTATTGTTTGAAGAAAAGAGTTACAAATTGTCCCAAATACACAAAAGGGAGTTGATCGAGTAAAGGGGCTCTCTCACTCTCCTAAAGAAAGGTCATTTTCCCCTCTCTTTGCAAGTCTAATGAACTCTCCTCGAAGAAGTCCTATGAGAGCTCTCAATGGTGAACTCTTTGAACACAAAATAATGCTAATTGGCTTGGCAATTTGAAAACATAGTATTTCCTTCTCTCTTCTTTCGGTCCCAATTCCACTGATATTTATAGGCTCGAACTCATGGGTTGGCTCCTTTTAGCTGATTTATTAGATTTGATCTAGTGGGAGACAAAATTTGTCCTTTGTAGGTTCCTTCATTCTAATTAAAGAGTGGACTGGTTTGAAATTGAGCTAGTTAGGCTTGTCTTGTGAGTAGAGGGTTGCTCATTTACTATGAAGTGGTGGATGGCTTGCTAAGTTTTCATTTTTGTGGATGTGTGTGGTTATTCAAGAAACAATTGCAATGCTCCATGCAAATGTTTTTAATAAACTCTGGATGATTTAATTTTTGAAATGATACCCTTAAGAACCATTATCTTTTCTAATTCATGATGCTTTCCAGACCAGTACACTCGGACATGTCATCCATTAGTGTTGGGTGCTCTTGGCTAGTTTAATTAGATGTATGATTTTTTAGTGATAAATTTTCACTCGTATGCGTGAGTTTAGAAACAAACATATAGTTGAAATACATCACGTTTTATTTCCTAACAAAGAGTTTGGTTGAATGCTTGGGAGAGATATCCTTGTTTGGAGAGGGTTGAGGGGTCCTTCATAAGTGATCATAAAACCTAGTGTTGATAGAATATATTTACAAAAATCCATACAGGGAAGGTGTGTCCCATGCTTGTGATCATGACTTTGACTAATATGGTTACGTTGGTACAGAAGATGAATGTTATCAAAAAAATGTTGGGAACATAGTTGCTTTTGGCTGAAGTAGATGTTATGTAACCATATCACAAAAGCAAGAGAAAATATAGATCAACGACTTGGAAATAAGCCACTTTGAGGGGATCAACCTCCCTTTTCATCACATAAATGAAGAATTCTTGGATGATTTAAATGACAAGGTCTTCTTGGAATATATAGAGGTCTAAAGGGTCAAAATATTATAATTAGAGTCTATATATCAAAAATAGTGTAAGGGCACATAATAATAATAGTCAGCTTCTATGGGGCACAATAATAACAATAGTGGGCTTCTATGGGGCACAAAAATAACAATATGGGCGCTACACTAGTATTATAGGGACCTAACATGCCCCTCCCCTTAAAAAAATTGTTTTCCTGAATGCTTGAGTATTTCTAGATGCTTTTGTATAGAATACTCATCCTCCCTTGTGGAATTTTCAACATTTAAGTTCTTCCACTTAATGAGATACTCTTAAATTGATTGATTTTGTAGCTGTCAAATTCTCTTTTCTTTGATTTATTCAAGCTCCAATATGATTTTTCCTTCCTCGTCAAGTTTTGGAAATGTAGTTTGAACTAAAAGCTTGTTACTTATAACCTTATTCAAACATGAAACATTGAAAACTAGGTGTATTCATGAAGATGTATGTATCTCTAGATTGTATGTCATAGTACCAATCTTTTACAATGTCGTATAAGGGCCATAGTACTTGGGTGACAATTTATTATCCGTCTTAGCTTGCTTGACTAACATTTGTTTGTATTGTTTTAGTTGTAAAATTACCCAATCACCCACATAAAAATTAATTTTTTTGCAATGTTCGTTGGATTATTAATTCATTCAATTATGTGTTGAAAATGTAGCAAGAAATTCTCAATTTAATTTTTCCTTGATTAGATTGAGAAAATTTGAATTTTCACATCGGTAGTCAACTTGGATGATTTTAGCTTGAGTGAAATGGATTGTGTCACCCAATTTACTCAGTAAATTTGAGTTGAAGGAGAAAGAATTCAATTTAGCATGTGTGATTCAATAATATGTAGAAATCAAGGTCAATTATCTAAGGTTGTTTCGAGTTAAACTCGTTCCAACTGTTGAAAGAACTAGTGGAGAGTCAAGTTGTACGATAGGAATTTAGTCAAACTTAGTGACCATACAATTAACTGATCAATCACCCAAAAATATCTAGTGCATGTAGAGAATACAAGTAAACCATTTGAGATGGATATTCCAAGGCTTTGTAACATAAGTTATAGACTAGTTCTGAGTGTACAGCTGTTGCAAGTAGTCAGATGATCAACCTAAAGGAATTGTGCAATAAATTGGAGAAAAATTCCTAAAAATGAGGGTCTAATTCATCAAGGAAAAGTGCAATGAAATATGAGCTCAAGCCAAGGCGAAATTTGATTAAGTCCAGTTCAAAGGCCTTTAATGAGCGGAGAGATAGGATGTGACCTTGTAAGTGAGATCAATTTAGAAAATTAGTTGTAATCCATCTCTATTTCATGTGATTAATGAAAGAGGAATTGAGGATTTTAGCATATTTCTTTCCCCAGATAAAATTACTTTTTGCATGTGTATGATTTCTTCATGCATGTCTGAAATTTTTGATACCATAGTAGAGTAGGTTTTTGTCTTGTGATTTTGATTAAAAATTCATAAGAGGTTGCAAATATAAAGCATAATTTCTACATGATATTAGAGTTGGATTCACAGTAAAGTAGAAATTCAAAGTGGTTTCTCAGAGGCTCGCATTTGGAGGTCAGTGTTGCAGGTTTTCTTCAAAACTGAGTAGATGGCTTTCAATGAACTAAGCCTAGACTATGACTTGGAAGACACCTCTAATTTTGTTGCATGGAAGAATCACATGGAGGAAGTATTGGATTATAATGGATTTCTATAATACATCAAACCAGAGGTTGAAAAACCACAAGCATATTATGCTGAGAACCCTTCTCAATGGAAGAAAGATGTAGCTAAAGCGAAGAGAATCATATTGGAGGGAGTACGATATCATATTATCTCAAATATATGTGGAAAGGAAACTTCATTCACAATGTAGTAATAACATAAATATTTTTTCGAGAATAATAGTGACCACAGGAAGATGGCGTTGATGGATAAACTTTGAATTATCACGATGCAGAAGAATGGCACAATTCTACAGTATCTAATCAGGTTCACATAGTTTCATGATGAGCTTGGCGGAGTCAGTGTTAATTTCCATGAAGAATACTTGGTAATACTATCCCTTCTGGGCCTTCCCAAGAGCTCACACAACTATCAAGATTTATTGAATGGGCAGGAGAAACAAATGAACTAGGAGCACCTATGGTCTGATTTTATAAAGGAGGAAATAAGGCGGAATGACAGAGATGGGACTTTACCTGAGGGTGAGGAGGAAGAGAAATTTGAACTGGTTGGAAAGGAAAAGAATGGAAAAGGGAAGAAATCCCAAACCAAACAATAAGCTAGTCAAGGGGAAAGAAGAAAGATTTTTCAAAAAATAAATGTTCCCATTGTCATGTATTCAGGCACTATGCCACGAAGTTTCCACACAAGAAGACAACCAATAATACCTCAAGAGGAGCAATACGTGAAGGCTTTTCATCATAGTTCAAGCTTGAATTTATCCTCATTTCATGCATGGCCAACACAATGATGTGGAGCGTGTAGTAATTGGAATCAGGTGTCTGGTTCCACATGACGAGGAATAGATATTTTTTTAGTGACCTAGAAAAGAAAGACTTGCAGATGCACATTGAGATAGGGACAACAGAAGGTGCAACATGACTAGTGCCGGTATAGTCACCTTCAGAAGGAGTCAAAATCCCCCCTCACGATCAAGGTTGGCATGTTAATTCTAGGCCTAAATAAAAATTTCTTCTTCCTTGTAGTTTTAGAAAACTGTGG
The DNA here is from genome assembly GCA_034641835.2 of Pinus albicaulis. Lineage (NCBI taxonomy): Eukaryota > Viridiplantae > Streptophyta > Pinopsida > Pinales > Pinaceae > Pinus > Pinus albicaulis. Next base: position 525,948,449 of record CM076580.1, read on the forward strand.
ACATGATGGGATCTTCATGAAAGTATTATCACCAAAATTTATCTGTTGGCCATTTTTAACTAGGTTGATCAAAATACACCATGTGAGCTTAATTTTACCATAGTAAAATCACTTTCACTATAAGGAATAATTTAATAAACCATTTTTATTAAGTTAATTTTGATTAAAACCCATGAAAATAATTAAATAATCATTATTTATTTAATTGTCTCTAGGAATATTTATTAAATAATTGTTTGATAACTATTCCTTGTCACATTTGACTAAATCACCTATGAATAAATAAATCATAATTTATTTATTTTTCCTTAACTCTATCCTTGGAATAATTGTTAAATAATTATTTAATAATTATTTCATTTCACACTTTTCTTATTATTCGCGAAATAATTAATAAATAATTTGATTTGTTATTTTTTTCTAAATAAAGATATCTTACCATTTTAAATATATTCTCCCTCTCCAAAAATATAATAAAGTATTCCAAGTAGTTAGATGTAGATTTTGGACAATAATATTAAATATTATTCTCCATTTTCTAGATCAACCCAATACTTTGCTATAAATAAGAGGGGTTTTCATTCATTTCTCACCATGATCATTATCATCGTCACCATTTTCATCTCGTGCCTTTTGAGCTCCCATTTTGAGTTCTACATATTGGTTGGGTTTTTACACATTTGAGAGAGGAAGATCTGAATACTGAACCAACCAGGACATCAAAGGACCCATCCCATTGAGGGGGCTTACGACCCTTTGTAAATATCCTTCACCAGGTGTCATTAATAAAATATTTATTCTTTCAAATTTTTTCCATTACTGGGTTATTACATTGGATTTATTTTTGTTGTTTTTTCTTTTAGATCGAATACATCAATATTTCTGCACGTTTTTCTCACATATTTGTTGCAGATCTAAAGTACAAGCAACTAAGACTGTTTTTAGGGTCACTATTCATGTGTGACTTAAGCGATATCTTTCTGGTACACCTTCCAAGAAATTTCATTCTAACAAATGGCGACTCCACTGGTTTAAAAATTCAGTTTCCTAGGTGACTTTTGCTTCAAAAATTTCAAGTTTTTCTGCAGCTATTTTTAGCTTATTTTTGCTATTTGTAGCTTTCTCTCCATTATTTTGTCAAATTTTTAGATACTAGTGTTTTTCTGGTATTTTCTACATGTCACTGTCACTAGTCGAACATCAAACAACAACATTTGTGCGAGATCTGACGAACGAAGGCCCTGGCAAGAAAACACATTTTTGAGCCCCAGAACTGAAATCTAAGATCTATAATGCGTTATTTCCCCAAAAAAGTATGTTTTCATCCCTATTCAGGTCAATACCTCTGTTTTGATTTTTTCCCAAAAAAATTTCAAGTTTTTTCTAGCATTTCCGAGAGTGTTGTCGTACTGGGTTAGGGTTGTTTCACTTCTCTTTCAGTATTTCTTAGGCCTGGATACTCTTAGTTTCTCCCTTTGATGAAGAAAAACACCCCTAGGATTTCTATTAATCCTCCACCTTTTTAATAATAGATTTGCTGAGTGAGGAATCCAGGGTTTTCAACAGTTTTAGCTTTTGGTTTGTAGGGTTTGATCCACTTTATTTCGGCCATTTAGGATAGGTTATTTTCCCATTATAACTCCATTTTTTAATTTTCTCTTGCCTTCCACCTTAGGATACCCTTAAGTGTCCTTGGTTCATTGAGATTCTTGCCTATCCTTTGCAATAGAGCTCACCTCTGATTTTTGTTGTTTTTCTACACCATTTTCAGCAACTTAGAGCGTTTAGATCCTGGTCCCACTGAAGTGAGATCTTATAGGCCTTTTTTGTGCATTTTGAGTAGTCAGTTTTCCTTTCATTTTATAGTTGTTTGAGAGCCTTCTTTGGGTGGGGTTTTTTCATGATTATTTTTTTATTTTACTGTCATTTTTACAACATTATTTACATTATTTCAACATTTTATTTTAGCAGTATATGGCATCAAGAAACATGTTCAATTAAATATCCACTAAAACACACATTTACACACCCTAAGCGAATGTGAGCTTGGTTAACACCGCCAATCCTAGACTTGAGACACGCCACATTTAATATTCTAACACATATATTAAGCCCACTTGGGCATCAAAGACAAATAATCTATGTAGTTAGGTGTAGGATTGGTGGAATAGGCTTCCAATAACACCCATTGATCATTTACATTGAGACATAGAAGTTGACTTTATATGGAGCTTAAAATACTTCACCATTCTATTGTCCAAAGCCAGAGTGCATTAGAAACATGATTCAAATGGGGTTAGGCTAGGTCATCATGTGAGTCGTTCTCCTCGGGGCTACTCAACCCATGGTAGGAAATTTTGTGCGTTGATTGATCACCAAGAAGATCAAGAATCGACCACCCCCAAGGGACACAGGTAACTGTAACGACAAATATTATGAAAATACCTTATACGACTGGCTATGGGAAGCATTTAATTCTCCACCCCATTTTCTCTGGACAACTCTGCTTGCGGGGATGATATTCTGCGAAGTAAGAATTTATTTGGAAGGCCATCTAAAATAGTAAATTCATGATTGTTTGAGTAATTATATCACCAATAGGATAGAGGTCATCTTATTTTATAGGAATTTTTTTCTTGTATTAGAGTAGCATCACTATATAGTTATTTTACACTTGGCACCATTGCACTAGGTGTTTTCTTGTTATTTCTTACTCTATTTTTTCTTATCCTCCTTTAGTCCTTTAGTGTCATTTTTTTCTTGACATCATTGCGCCACCTAGGTGTTTTTCACAGCGAATACGAGGCCTTCAACCTTAGTTCCCTTTAGGATGTATTACTCCTCCCTGTTGGGTAAGATTTCATCCTCCTATATCTCCATCGAGTCCTTCTAACTCTGATTCTAATGATTCCTTTGATTCCCCATCTTCTCAACCTTGTATCGCCAACATCAGGAACTAATGTAGGTGTGGGATACCAAGGTGGCAACTCGGGTGCTAACCTGGGTAATACCACCAGTGGAACCTCATCTATTATGATTACTCCTACTCCATTGCTACCCTTCATGGTTGGTTTGAATCTCCCATGTTTTAATCAGCTGATCAACAGTCCTCTTTTCCATAACCCTAGTTGGCCAACAATTCCTACTAAACTTCCTGCATACATTCCTAAGTTTGAGGGAAATTGCGGATAATATCCCAGTAATCATGTTCAATCACTTCACATGTCTTGTTCCTCTAATTACATTACTGATGACTCCATTCATCTTTGGTTATTCCATCACACGCTTACTAGAGTTGCTGCCAAGTGGTATGTTGGCCAAATCCATGCCACTAATTCCACTTTTGCGACTTTTTCCAAATATTTCTTATCATATTTCGAGTTACCTCTTCGTCATGACACCAGTACGGAACTCTTGAATTCATTCCATCAAATTTTTTCCATCCGCCTATATGACCATGTCCAAGAATGGCGCAGAAGGAGGGGTATGTGTATAGCTCATGAATTTGAAGATTGTGTTTATATGGATTGGTTTCTTAGATCACTTCTTTCCCCCATAGGTAAAGATTTCATGTCACACTTCCCTTAGACAGAGGAAGATGCACTCCAAGTAGCTTTAAAATATGCCTTGATTTATTCTCAATCACGTTATCTTTATACCATTCTCCTTGATCTTCCTCGACTCGATGTTGTGAATGTATTGGGGCATCTCATGTTGTCGGGGATATCATTGGATCTATTTCAAACCCATAATCGCAACCATATGCTCTAACTCAATTGAGTTATGGTCAACACTAGGAGGGGATCAGTACCTCCTACAATTATACCCTTTATAAGAACTTAGATAGGAACACAAAAAAATGCATATAACACCATAAATACAAAGATGTTGTAGAAATAACACTTCATTTCATTAATATCAAAGAATTGAGAAATGGTTACAGACATAATGGAAATAAACTAGCTCGCGCGGTGGTAGATTATCTCTGAGAAGAGATGTGGAGGCTACATGCCTTTAAAATATGTTACAATGAGGCCCAAATGAGTATTTATGATTGAGAAATAATTGAAAACCATAAACATTCAAAAACCTAACCCTAGGAGATGAATTACCAAATCTGTGGGCCCCGTTGGGGTAAATTGGTACATCAACTTCCAGGGGTTATAACTTTGGCATATGATCTTTGTTTAACATGTATGATACCTTGTTATAAATATCTATCAGAGGTCTAAAAAATTCTTCGCCTGATCCAACAACCCAATAAGAGGATAGACAACCCAAGAAGAACAAGGCTCTTCGTATGAATAAGCCTTGTGCATGTTGTAGAATATATGGAAATTATACTCATGCTTGTGCTCTTTTACCTCTTATGTGTCAATTATGGGAAGCCCAAGTAGTTTCTTCTAGAGGATAGCATCCCATCACACAACTTCCTCAGACTCATACTTCATCTCAGGCGGTTGTGCTCACAAACCCATTTTTTCACCAAGGATACATATTTTTCCAAACTGTAAAAGGTCAATAAATGCCTCAACCTCGAAAATATGGTCCCCATGATTACCAAATTCTCATGATGAATTTTGATGAGGTCAACAAAGAGCAAGTCAGCCTTTAGACTCGATCACTCCAGTATGACAAGGAACCCACTAAGTATGTGACTGAGTCCGAACTGAAACTTTCCACTCAGTCTATTCCATCATCAAATGGCACCTTAAAGATCCCTCATCCTAATGCACAGGTTATTACCAAGATCCCCAAAGTACCATTATGTTAGAATATTTCTTTAGCTAAATCCACCCATACCTACAACATAGTAGATGGCTTGGTGAAATCTCTTGCTGCCATGCCATTGCTGGAAGTTCTCCAACCATTCCCATCCCAACGAAAATATCTACTCAATGCCTTGGGAATCATGGATCCTTCATATGATCGTATGATCATCTTTGATGTTGACAAATTGGAACATCCTGCACTTCCTTCATCTATTTCTTTTAAAATATTGGTCTCAATAATAAACTCAATTATACAACGGTGTATCATTGATGAAGGTGCCTCCACCTATGTGATGGTTGCCAGTGTTTAGAAACAACTTGGTTCATCCAACTTGTCCCCATCCACCATCACTCTCTGTGCATGGGACGGTCATCCATCTCATCCCGTTGGCTTACTTTGGAACTGTCCTATCACTGTCATCAACAAGACTGTCTCCATTGATATAGAAGTCGTTTATGCCCCATTAGATTACAACATCATTTTGGGTTGTAGTTACACCTCTTCCTTGTGAGCTGTAGCATCTGCGGTATTCCGTAAGACATAATTTCCCCACAAAGAAATATCATCATCGTCGATCAAATGAAAACTATTGTCTTAAGGCATATAGTTTTCCTCAGTCCAACCTTTCATCTGTGACTCACAATACGACTGTATCGTCCCTCACCAAAGTTTCACTTGGATTCTACAAAGATTATGCTTTTCTTCGTGCCTACTATGGTCCACCAACTACCCCTTCTAATCCCATCTCATCCAACGTTTGCAGGCTTCAACCATCGCGGGCTTCTCGAAAGCATTCTAGTACACCCATCCAGTAGTCACCACCTTCGCAACCAGTTGTTCCCAACTCATTCCAACATTTAGGTATAATTCCTCAAGGACAATCTACTTTTTCTGGTGTCTCTCCTAGACAATTCCAACCAGGAACATTTCCTCCATGCCTTAATCATCGAGGACCATTTCTGCGAGGCCATTATCCTTCAGTTTAGGTACCTTTCTTATTTCCCCCACCAAGATTTTTTATGTCAATGTCATGGCTATGTGGAGTTTACCCAACATTACTATGGGGATTTGAGTCTCGTACATTGATTCCCCCAAAAGCACTCCACTTGACAAAATTAAACCTTACACAACTTTGACCCTAGTACTACCCATTCTTCCTTCCCCTTCCTTTGCTTCAGTTCCACAATAACCTTAGTAGGAACCTACACTTGTTGCATGAAAGCATCTAGTGAGGGGGGGAAAGCCCATAAAAAGGAAAATAAAGATAAGACACCCTAAGCAAGTCCATCTCCTCCTAAGCCTCCAAAGTCAACACCTTTGTGTTCTTTGTGTGATGTTGTTAAGCATTCCACCCATAATAGAAGCAACAATACCTCAATAGTAGCAGTAGGTGAAGCCTTAGATTCACAGTTTGAGCTTGAATTTACCGTCATTCGATGCATGGCCAACACACTAATGGGGAGCATGCGGTACTTGGACTCACGTGCCTTGTTCCACTTGACGTGGAATAGAGATTCTTTTAGTGACCTAGAGGAGAAATAATTTTAGATGCATATTGAGATGGGGGACAATAGAACATGCAGCATGACCGGGGTCAGTACAGTCACCTTTCAAAATGAGTTGGGCTCCCCCCTCATGATTAAGGATGTCCTGTTCATTCTGGGCCTAAAGAGAAATATCATATCTGCTGCAAGTTTTGAAGACCATGGATATGATGTGATCTTCATCAAAGTTGTATCACCAAAAAATGATCACCTGGCCATTTCTAACTAGGTGGATCTAAATACACCATGTGAGTTTACTTTTACCATAGTAAAATCACTTTTACGATCATAAACGATGTATTAAACCACTTTTATTAAGTTATTTTCGATTAAAACCCATGAGAATAATTAAATAAACCATTATTTATTTAATTTTGTTTAGGAATAATTATTAAATCATTGTTTGATAATTAATCCTTTTCACATTTGACTAAATCACCTAGGAATTATTAAATAAATCATAATTCAAAATGAGTTTAAAAATGAGTTTAAAAATTTATGTGTAGAAGAAGGCATTCAAAGGGATTTGGAAAATTCCCATAACCCACAAGAGAATGGGATGGATGAGAGAAATAATAGTATCATTTTGGGAGTAATGAGGGAAATATTTCATGATCAAGGCCTACCTCTACACTTGTGGGTCTAAGAATGCAACATAGTAGTTTATTTTTAGAATTGAAGTCCTCATTGAGTTTCGGGCATGATTACACTAGAGAAGGATTTCTCACGGAGGAATTTGGGTGTCTCACACTTTAGGGTCTTTGGAACCTCTATCTACTGTCATGTCTCCAAAGATGGAAGGAATAATCTAGAGCCGAAAACAAAATTGGAGATATTTGTTGGGTACAGAGAAACTCCACATAAATACTATGTGTACTTTTTATCCCTTAGAATTACGATGGTGCCAAGGGATGTAAAATTTGATGAAGAGAAGGTGATGTAGTTCTCTCTTGAGAGGGAGCTTCAGATCGTACCATAGGAGGAGATTTTAGCTTCAAAGGAGGGGCCTCAAGAAGTTGTGGAGAAGCCACAAATTAAGGAGAATTGAGTGGAGACAACAACTCAAGCATAACCATCTAAAGAAGGTAGGAAAAGGACTTGGGAAGCTAATAGACTTATTTAGGATTCGAGGGAGAATGTGGGTTCTCCTTCAAATTGGTGAAGACAAAGAATATCACCATATTGGTACATTGGCTAGATGGCTCTCATGACATATCTTGTAGAGACTGAGTCATCCTCTTTCAAGGAAGAAATAGAGAAACATGTATAGGTTGATGCAATGGTGGAGGATTACAAGCCCATTGTCAGAAACAGTGTTTCGGAAGCTGTCCCAAGACTAGCAGAAAAATCATTTGTGGATTCGTGATGGATATTCAAGGCAAAGCATGCAACAAACATAATAATATAAATGTACAAGTCCATATTTGTGGCCAAGGATTACTCTCAGGTTCAAGGGATTAACTATGAGGAGAAATTTCCTCCTTTAGCAAGGCATTCATCCATCATATCAATTCTTGATTTGGCTACAGATATGGGGAAGAAGATCCACCAAATGGATGTGAAAAAAGCATTCCTAAATGGAATTTTCTAGGAGGAGGTGTATATCAAGCGGCTAGAAGGCTTCAAGACTTTTGATCGAGAGCATCATGTGTGGAGACTCAAGTGAGCATTGTATGGTCTCAAGCAAGCACCTTATGCTTGGTACACGAGAATCGATAACTATATCATTAGTTTGGGACTAACCAAAAGTGAAGCAGATTCAAACCTCTATCAGGTTGTGGTAAAATATAAATTTTTGATTATTTTCTTATATGTTGATGATTTCATTTTAACTGGTGATGAACAGCTAATCATATCTTGCAAGGAGGACCTTGCAAGAGAGTTGGAAATGAAGTACATGGGTCTCATGCACCACTTCATTGGATTGGAAGTGTGGCAAGGAGATGAGGAACTATTTGACTCTCAAAGCAAGTATGCCAATGAGATACTTCAAAATTTCTGCATGGATAGAGAAAAACCCATGGAGACTTCTCCAGCAACCAACTAGAGGAAAGAGGATGCCACTTTAGGTGAGGAAGTGGATGCTACTATTTACTGGAAGTTGATGTGTTCACTCATGTATATTGCATAAACATGACCAAATAGTTTCTCTGTAGTCAATTAGTTGACCCAATATATGGTTCTACTAACCAAATTATTTTGGAGAGTAGCTAAGCAAGTTCTATCGTACTTAAGAGGCATTACGCAGTTTGGACTATGGTACATACAGACAGAGGGAGTGAGTTTTCATGGCTTCAAAGATGAAAATTGGGTGGGGATTCCATTAGACTGGAAGATTACATTAGGTGGAATTTTTAGTTTTGGGTCTACAACAATTTCATGCTACAAGAGGAAGCAAAGATATGTGGCACTAAAATCGGTAGAAGAAAAATACATAGCTACCAGTCAAGAATATTGTGATTCTATCTGGATGAGAAAGATACTTTCTGGATTGTTTAGTCAAATGATGGATCCAATTGTGATCTACTGTGATAATCAGAGTTGCAACAAGCTCTCTAAAAATCATGTTTTCCATTATCGAACCAAGCATATATATATATATTTGGTATCACCATCTATGGGATTGTGTGGAGAGGAGGATCAAGTTGTTGATACATTCAAAAAAGGAAAAGGATGAGGAAATTTTGACAAAGGCCTTGACAAGAAGGAATTTCAAGTTCGATAGGTTCAGGAGAGGGGTGGTTGATAATCCTTTTCTTTTTTAGAGGGAGTGTTGAAAAATGCAACAAAAAATTCTCAATTGCATTTTTCCTTGAGAAAATTGGGAAATTTTGAATTTCCACATCATCAGACAACTTGGATGATGTTAAATTGAGTGACATGGCTTGTGTCACCCAATATAATCAATAAATTTGAGTTAGAGGAGACAAAGTTCTGTTTAGCATGCATGATTTATAATTTGTAGCAATCAAGGTGAATTATCTAAGGTTGTTTTAGATTAAACTAGTTCTGCCTATTAGAAGAACTAGTGGAGAGTCAAGTTGTGCAGTTGGACTTTATTCAAACTGAATGATCATCTACTTAAGTGATCAATCAACAAAAAATATATAGTGCATGTAGAGAATTCGAGTTACCCAGTTGAGATGGATATTCCAAGGAAGTGCAACATCAGTTGTAGACTAGTTCTGAGTGTACAAGTGTTGCATGCAATCAAATGATCAACCTAAAGGAATTATGATGTAAATTGGAGGAAAATTCCTAAAAAATAGGGGCTAATTCTTCAAGGAACAACACAAGTAAATAGAAGCTAAATGGAAGGAATAATTTGACTAGGTATGGGTCAGAGGCCTTCGGTGAGCAAACAGATAGGTTGTGCACTTGGAGGGTGAGCTCAATTGAGAAAAGAAGTTACAATCCATAATTATTTCATCTGATTATTACAATAGGCATTATGGTTTTTAGCAGATTTCTTTCCCCAGGTAAAAAAACTTGTTCCATGTGTGTGATTTCTTCATTCATGTTTGGAATTTTTCTTCTAAATTGTGAAATAATGTCTACAGAATAGTATATTAGGTTTTTGTCTTGTGATTTTTATTAAAACTTCATGAGAAATTGCAAATCTAGAACATAATTTATACATTATCTACTAGAGTCAAAATATCCTTTATGGGTTAGAGAGCTTGCTTTTTATGCTTCATGTGATATCCCACTACTTTATCCTTAGAATTGTCTCTTGGGGATGATGCGATGGATGGTGGATGATATCCCTATAGTGCGATAAATGGGGTCAATTTTTGTGCAGTATGGAAGGAAGTGTTATACCACCATTCTGTCCTAGGTAACCACTTAACTCATTATGTTTGTTTATAAGATATAAATTAATGAAAATATCATGTCAAAAAATTGTTCATTATCTCAGTTTTCCCATCAAATTGAGGATGATATGATGAGCTATTACACAATTGAGTACCAAGAAAAGAAAATAATTTTTGTCCAAAAAATTCCAAGGAAAATGGGATCTCTGTCACTTACAATAATCTTTTGGTTTCCGGGTAATTTTTGAATTGTTTCCACAAATGTAGTAGCGACTATACTAGCTTTGAAAGGATGATATAGTGTAAAAAGTGTCAAGTGTTATGAGGTTAAGTATTTTTCAAGTGATTTTGCATCCTGAGATATTGACTGGACTTCTCATGACCCTCGTGGCTATCATATGAAAATTCGCAAGGTAGTTAATTTCTAGAGGTGGTGCATGAGCGAGGGATGCTTTTCAACTCAACCTTGGTAAAGCTTCTTATTTTTGGGTCTGCATGATGTTTCCAAGTGCAAATATAACCCTTGTACATGTTTTTCACTGACTCTGAGTATTCTATGTTGAGTACAAATGAGTGTACCATTTTTTCATAATAACAATTTTTATTTTTATTTTAAATCAATAATTATTTTTTAACTTTAACTTTTTTTATAATTATAATTTTTAAAAATTCAAAACTCATGTAACATTTTAATATATATAATATTCTAAGTGCTTAATTTCATAATAACAATTTTATTTTTATTTAAATTAATAATTGTTTTTTAATTTTATATTTTTTATAATTATAATTTTATAAAAATTAAAATTCATGTAACATTTTAATATATACAATATTCTAAGTGCCTGGACACAGTGAAAGGTCTTCAATTAAGGCTTTTAGTGGTGTAAAGGTTATATGTTAGAAACTACATAGACAAAAATCTGACCATGTTAAGAGTTGATGTAGTTGGCTACTCAAGCCACAACTTAAATGTGTTAATCATCTCAGAGCTCACATAATATAGCAAACAAAAAAAAATTAAATAACCAAAAACCAATTTTACAAATGAAATTTATAAAAAAAAAAATTAATTAAAAATAATTTATTGTGTTTTTACTTATTATATTATACATACAATGACCTCATTAACTTTTAAATATTTTTTTTATAATATTTAAATATATTTTATAAAATTTTATTTGAATTAAAAAATATATTAATGTTTCTTTTCTATATAATACTATATTATATATCTCAGGATTGAGATAGATAGAAACGAGTGAATTTAAAGTCTAACCATTTCAATAGAATCATATAATTTCACATTTATAATCTAGGTTTAAATTGACAAACATATTTCATATTAATATATTATTATTATTAGAGTTTATTTGTAATCATTTCAATACCATGAAAAGACATCACATATATACTTTATATTTACATTTTCGAGTTGCATATTTATTATTATTTGATTAGGAAATCAATTGCATAATAAAAAATAATTGTTAATATTTCTTTTCTTTTTATTTTAGATATTCTATTTCTTAATTTTAATTTTTACTTTAAGATAATTGTTTTTTTATAAAAAATAATAAATTAACAAGAGTTATATAGTAACTATTACTTGTCACTTAATTTAAATATATAAATTTTGCAATTTGATAAATAAATGATGGAATTTTGAATATATATAGTATAATACATCAAATGATTTATGTAGTTATTGAAGACCATTTTTATAATGTTGAGTGCCTCATTTTAGTGATGGTTTATTGTTATAATCACAATATTTTATAAAGCTTATATATATATATATATATAATAATAATATTAAAAGAAATAATTAATAATGATTATATATTACTAATTATATTTCAAAACAATATAATATATCAAATGATTTCTCTAGTTATTAAAAACCATTTTTATAATGTTGAGTATCTCATTTTAGTGATAGTTTATGGTTATAAACACAATATTTTATAAAGCTCACTGGTTGAATTTAAGAAGACGATATGACACCATAAAATTCTAGAGCTAGTTATTTTGCCTTTTGCAATATTTTATTACCCTAATATATTGTTACTCCATGATGCAATGACTCTGTGTGATCAGCGATCATGGTCAACTAACTTTCTCAGATTGGGTTGTATTGCGGGTGAAATTTTGTACTGATGTGTTGTACCTGCTGCGCCATTGCAGGAGTACGATGCGCCAAGAGAGTTATCATTCATAAATAAGAGTGTAGCCGTAGACAGAGCAGCTGTCTATTTAATAAATGAAAGGGGTAAATTACAATGCATTTTGCAAATCAATGAAAGATCAGATAAATAAATTGAAATAATAACAATGAATAAATAATAAATATAGCTAAAATTAAACTATATTAAAACATTAAAAAAAATTAAATCACAAGTAAATCAATGTCAAATCACAGAAAAACTGATGCATAATACCTGCTGGCAGCAGGTATAATAATAAGAATAATGACAAATATAATAATATATATAATTATTAAAATCAAAATTATGAATAATTTATATTAATAACATCTATTTTATTTTATATGGTAAATTTTTTCTATATAAATTTATAAAATAATTATGAAGCATCATCCAAAAAATACTAAAATTATATAATTGAGCTGTCTGTGTTTCAATGTTATATGAGGATATCATTATCATGTAAGGATTCATTTTTAGGGATTCATCTTTCACTAACAATTTCTTTCTTAAGTTTTTATCTCTAGGGTTTTGGTTTTAAGCATGTAAGGCATTGTAAGGTATTGTAACATATGCCTTAGCATTTTTATCAAAATTTATCATAAGTAAAAAAATTTTTATCTTGTCCCAGTTAACTATACTAATATCACTTTTAAGCTAATTACACTATAATTATCTTTCTATATCACTTGTTATAAGGTCAAATCATTATATATATATATATATATATATATATATATATATATATATATATCTACTAATTCCGCTATCATATTTTATACATTTTAATTATATCTTTGACATTCGTTAAAGATTATCATTCCAATTAAAAGGTTTGGGTCACGTGTACAGCTCTAGTTAATGTACATTGTTTAAATTGGCGACATATGTACACAAATATTTCTTGGTATATGCGAAGGGTGGATTCCCAATCACCCTACCGAGGGTATCGAGCATGCAAACATAATTTCAGGAGTTAATTATTAATGCCATTTGCATTTTCCACCATCCGCATTAAATAAATTTTAGGGATAGAGCTATGACCACAACAGAGCTTGTTTTACGTGGCATCCTGAGCCACCGTTCAATCTTCCTGCCTTGTGATCTACGAGATCGAGTTTTCCAAGAACTTTCTAGGGTTCACAACTAATTTGTCCCCCAAACCCTCGAACCGGTTTCATTTGCACTCCTCCGCGGAGGAGCTGAGCTCTGCATCCCGTTCAAGCTTCGGATGCCTTGGAGGCTACGGCAGAAGTCTATTCGGTTGGTTCATCGCAGAGATGATATTTGAACCTGGCAATTTGGTTTTCAAGTCTTCGGATTGGAATTATTTCATTCGACATGGTCATATGGTTTTATTTCGATCCCGTTTCCTCCTGCCGGATGAACCCGAAATCCTACTCAGCTTCTTCACATCGCTTTCAAGCTGCTAGTTGAATTCAAAGTATTGTTCCTATTACAAACTGAGAGTTTCATTATAGTTTCCTTATATTTGTCCTGCAGTTAAATTTTGTTTGCAGAATTTACTTCCTCATAACCCTGTCCAGAATTTGCTTTACACATACTTCTAAGTTATTATCATTTTTTACTATGCAAGGTAGGTTCTACCACCATAAGCCCTGCAATGGCTCGGATACTTGTAGGTTTCACCTTGACGGCTCTGCAAGGGTTTTAGAATTCTTTTCATCTTTCCATTTAACCGGTAAGTACTGTGGAGCTTTAATCAACCACATTCATGATTTGTTAAGTTTTATGATTCTTGTCCTTGCTATTAGTCGACCAACGACTACTGCTACTGGTTTACACATTCAATTTTTCATTTATGAAGCTATGCTTCTCAGTACTATTGTATAGGGTTTATATTTATAAGAAAAAGAATGACATTCTTGACTTTCTTTCGGTTACAGTGTTATATTCTTTTTTTGGGTTAAGAACGAGGGCTTTATCCCTGCGTTCGGACTGTGCCCTCCATGGCAATGTACTTAAATTTTACATTCTTGTATATTTTTATTCCTTTGTTTAAGAACGAGGGTTTCATCCCTGCGTTCAATTAGTACCATTCCACGACAGTGAAATGTTAACAACGGATTTTCGGATATGTGTATTATTAATTTTGTTTTAAATCAATATAAATTATTATATATTTCCGAAAATTTACTCAAGCTTCAGTAGAACTTAAATATAGGATTTTCTATTGTACTTAAGTTGAGAATGAATATCAGAGAATGAATCCATTAATTAATATTTTTTTATTCTCCCATACCGTTAGATTAATGGTGATGTTGATAGTTTATTAGAACTTCTCCAATGTTGTTTAACTTTAATATCTATGCCATAGTTCAGTCTTATTGTAGAAATATTTGTACAGTAAACCGTTGTCTCCTTTATTTGTAATAATACCGGGGTTTATCTATGTTTTCTATACTGAGTTTTTCCTTTGCGACATAATGATATTTTCTGTAACTCATTACTAAAGACATTCTCTAGCATTGTTTCATACAAATTAGTAACCCTATTTAAGCATTTTAATCAAGGTTGTACTTTTCTTTTCTCTTTACTGTCTATTTCTTTCAGTTCAATTGTATTTATGTATTCAAACAATTCACAAAAAATGTCCAGACCATATTGTCCATGTAGTATCATAGTATTAGAGGACGATCTACCTAGAACCTTCGCTAGAAGGGTCGAGGTTTATAGTCCTCTATCTTTTGTACTTAACTAGCTTACACTTGTTATTTATAATTTTCTACTAACTGTAATAGCCATAAATAGATTTTAGAGTAACATTTCAACTGAATATTCAGAATAAAAACCTTCAAATTCCAAATCTCAATTACAGCAACAGAATATACTTATCTATTAGCTTCTCTATAACTGATATTTTATTTCGTCCCGTTTGCGAGTGAGGCTATTACATCCTCCAACTCTCTCTTGTGCTCCAAGTCTAGGATTCGTGGTGAACATGAAAGCTGCAAGAGATCTCGAGACAATCCGGTCCAATCTGCAATTCCAGTATCCACAAGAAAACTGACCATTCAACTAGTACCACTAGTGCAGAATTTTCTCTCAGTACTTTCTTACTTTTTCTTTTCCAAAACAGGGAACCCCTAAACCTCACTGGGATTCCATTTTTATCCTCAGAAGTTGGGTAATTGTTCCAACTAAATTCTGTTCAACCGATCCTCAGATCTTGAAATTCACTTTTTTTTACTATCAGTATTTCACTTATGGAACTAATTCCAAAATCAATTTTCTTTTTATTATTCAAGAATTTTAAATATTTGTCCAAAAAATTTCTTTTTTCAATATAATAAAAATAATTGTTTGCAAAACTTCTAATAATCAGCTTAAAAACTAGTTAACAAATAAACTAGTGGTTACAACTTCCCCTCCTAGAAGTGAACACCGTCCTTGGTGTTCGCATTCAGCATCAGCAAATAGTTCAGGATTGGCTTCCCGAAAAAAAGCTTCATCCTCCCAGGTAGCTTCCTCCGAGCCAAAGTGCTTCCAATGCACTTTAACCTGGGCGATGGTTCGTTTTCAGAGCATGATTTCCCTCCGATCTATTATACTGTGAGGTTCGACCAGAAATTCTCTGTCCAGCTCGACCTGAATATTATGCCAGTGAATTATATGATTTAAATCATGTATGTATATTTTCAATAGTGATATGTGAAATACGTTATGCACTTTAATATGACTAAGCAAAGCCAAACGGTAATCCATAGGTCCTACTCGTTCCAATATTTGGAATGGACCACAGAATCTAGGGGCTAACTTGGTAGAAGATGCCCATCTCATGGTGCTTTTCTTTGGTTTGATCCTTACATAGACATGATACCCCACTTCAAATTCCTGATAGGTCCTCTTCTTGTCTGCATATATCTTTTTTCTATCCTGTGCTGCTTTCAAATTTTGTCAGATTTTCTTTAGTTTGCTTTCCATTTCAGCCAACATGTCAGGTTCAAGCATCAACTTGTTTTCCGGGCTGATCTAATTAATAGGAGTTCTACATTGACGCCCATAAAATGCTTCAAATGGACTCATCTTGAGTGATTCTTGATAGCCATTGTTGTATGCAAACTCTACTAGATGTAGGTACTCTCCCACCTAGTTGGCTGTTGCATTACATACATACGTAACATATCTTCCAAAATTTGGTTCACTCGCTCTGTCTGACCATTCGTCTACAGATGATACATAGTACTAAAGTTAATCAGAGTCCACAACACAGTGAAGAGTGTTTTCCAAAAGGCTGATGTAAATTTTACATCCCTGTCAGAAATGACAGTCTTTGGAATACCATGCAATCTAAAGATTTATTGCATGAATATATCTGCTATCTGGATGGTCTTGTAAGTGGATTGTATAGGTATAAAGTGGGTTAATTTACTCAACCAATCCACCAATACCATGATTGAATCATTATGCTTCTTAGACTTTGGTAGGTCGGTAATAAAATCTAGCAAGATCACCTCACATTTCTGCATCAGTCCAGCTGGATGCCAATGCTCTACTTTTACCTGTTGGAATTATATACATATGTTTAGATATTCTACAATATCCTTCCTCATTCCTGGCAAGAAGTAATCTTTATTCATTTCTGTTAGCATATTTTGATAACTAGGATGTCCGGAGTAGTTACTACGATGGTACTCATCCAAAATCATTCCTTTCAACTCCATCTGGTTAGGAATGAAAATTCTTTTCTTGAATCTTAACAATCCATCCATATAAATTTCATAATCTGCAGATTTTCCTTGGTCTCTGCACTCCTTTACTTGCTGCCATATAAACTCATATTCAGGGTCTTTTCTTGCTTAAGCTTTAATTTGTTCTATAAATCTGCACTCAACCTGGTTAACATATAATTCATAGATATTATGTAGTTTCCTGCTTAATGCAATAGCTACTTTGTTCTCCTTACCTTTTACATGTTGCATGTCAATATAAAATTTGCTCAAGAAAGCGTTCCACCTTGCTTGGTGAGAATTAAGATCAACCTGTTTAAAATAGTTGGTTAAACTACTGTGATCTGTTTTGAGCACAAATATTTTTCCAAGTAAGTAGTGCCTCCAAACCCGGAGTGCATGCACTATGGCGGTCAGCTCCAAATCATAAGCCGAGTATCGTTGCTCATGTACCTTTAATTTCCTAGACTCATATGTGACCACTTTACCTTCTTGAGACAAAATTGCTCCCACACCTTCCTTACATGCATCTGTGCAGACTTCGATTTCTTTAGCATGATCAGGAACTCTTAACACTGGAGCTGTAGGTAATAGCCTTTTCAGTTTTTCAAAGCTATCTTGACATTCCTTTGTCCACTTGAATATTTTTCCCTTTGTTTGTAACGAGGTAATAGGAAAAGAAATTTTTGAAAAACCTTCAATAAATCACCGATAATAACCAGCCAACCCCATAAATGAACGTATGTCTGCTACATTTTGTGGTACCTTCCATTCCATAATTTTTCTTATTTTTTCAGGATCCACTGCAATACCTTGAGCAGTAATTACATGTCCAAGGTATTGAATTTCTTCCTTGAAGAAATCACACTTACTAAATTTTGCATACAGCTGATGCTTCCTTAACATTTCCAACACTATCCGTAAATGTTCTTTGTGTTCTTCTACATTCTTAGAATAAACTAGAATGTCATCAATGAAGATCAACACAAAATTATCTAGATAGGGGTGAAACATACCATGCATCAGCCTCATGAATGTTGCTGGTGCATTGGTCAATCCGAAAGGTAACACCACAAATTCATAGTGCCCATACCTGGTACAAAAGGCTGTTTTATGTATGTCTTCATCTTTTATCCGGATTTGATGATATCTCGATCTTAGATCTATATTCGAAAACACTGTAGCTCGCTTTACTTGGTCAAACAGATCATCAATTTGTGGTAATGAATATATGCTCTTAACAATTAGCTTATTTAGCTGACGGTAATCCATGCACATTCGCATGGTTCCGTCTTTCTTTTTCACAAATAATACATGTGCTCCCCAAGGTGATACACTTAGTCGTATATATCCCTTATCTAGTAATTCCTGTAGTTGCATCTTTAACTCAGTTAATTCATGTACACTCATCCGATAGGGTGCTCTTGAAATTGGTGATGCTCCTCGTAACAATTCTATTGTAAAATCTATATCTCTTCTAGGTGGTAAACCTGGTAGTTCTTCTGGAAAAAAATCCTTGAACTCCTATACTATTGGTATATTTTCCAACATAGGGGTTTTTACTTTAGAGTCAGAAAAACCCACTTGAATGGCGTATAATTGACATCCTTTCCTCATGCATTTACCCATTTGGGATGTTGTGATTGGACGCAACTGTACATGTTTCTTTATTCCTTGAATTTCCTGGCAAGTGCCATCTTGATTTCTATAGTAGATAACCGTCTCTTTACAATCTACTAGTGTCGAATGCTTTTCCAGCCATGCCATATCAAGCAGCACATCATAAGATCCCAAAGGTAAAATTTTTAAATCCACAGTTAGTTGTTGTTCATTAAATTTTAATGCATAATCTGATATTTTGGCACTAACTTTCCTTTTAGCTCCAGTAGCTAGCTGTACTAGCCATGATTTCCTAAATTTTTGACTTTGTAATTTACAGTGCTCTACTACTTTAGGACTTATGTAGCTTAAACTTTCTCTTGGATCTACCAATATAGAAATAGGTTGAGATAGCAGTTTACCTTCCAGTTCAATCATTGTCGGCTGGTAGTTAGATTGTCGGTCCTCCAACGCTGCATTAATTCTGGGTATGTTTCTGGCAACATCACCCACAGTTGAGGCCTCCTGTAAATTGGTTATTGCTTCACTTCTACCCCACTATGGACAATTATGGTAATAGTGTGCTTCCCCACAACCCCAACAATGCAAAGATGGCTTCTGGTTCTGTGTTTGTTCCGGTTTATTGGAGGCTTCCGCAGTTTTATATTCTACAGGCCACCTCATTCTTTGGTGATTCTTACCGAATTGTTTACTAACTGCACTTCTAGCTGTACCTTTGAAATTACTGGTTTTTCTTCTTTTAAAAATAGAACTGCCTTTATGTTCTTTCTTTGTCTACTAGTTTTTACCTTGCTCCATTTTAACCTTTGCTTGTTGGTAACACATTCTGGCTTTCCTGATAGCCTCATCCATACTCTTAGCATTTACAAATTCTATTCATTCTTTGACATGAGTCGGAAAACTGCTTAAGAATATCTGTACTTTAGCGTTTTCATGTCTTAAATAAGGCACATAGCATAGTAAGGAAGTAAATTTTGTGATATATTCATCCATAGTCATTTGTCCCAGCTTAAAATCATGAAATTCTCAAGACTTTTCATCATAGAAGTGCTCTGTTAGGTACTTGTCTTTAAAACACTGTCGAAAGACATCCCAAGTTACATCTTGGTCCTCTATGCTACGAACGTTCTTCACTTCCTCCCACCATAAAGTGGATTTCTCTCTTAACTGGTAAATAGCCAATCTGGCTTTAAGATTACTGTTGTATTCGTATACTTGGAAATATTTATTCATATTAATCATCCATGCCTCAGCTACTTCTTCTTCTACTCCATCAAATGTAGGAGGTTTTATTTTCCCAAATTCACCCTGCAACTCTACTTTCTGCCTTTTTATTTCTTTGGGTTCTGTTACATTATCAGACTGAGCTTCATTGTAATTCTCATTTTGGTTGCTTCGCTGTGACTGACTTCTTTCTATTTGATCTGTATCATGATCTTTAGTCTTTTGTTCGTTTCTTTCCTGGAATTCTCTATCGGTACTTGGTTTCTCGATTCCTTGGTTTTGTTTGTCAGAGAGACTTTTTAATATTGTCTCTTGTTCTTGCATTAATCATGCATTATAATTCTGCACCCTCTCCATCTCTTCTTGTAACTTCGGCACAGTGGTTAAAGGAATACTGGTTTGGTCCTGCTATTCTTCTAACAACCTACTAGTTTGTTGATGTTGTTCCACCCCTAGCTGTATCGACATTTCTCGGTTTACTTCAGATCGGGGTTGTGTCTCCTCAACACGTGGAGGTGGTTGCTGTGTCGTTGTCCTCCTCATATTATCATGTTAAACTCTTCCTTTTGATCTCTCTTTGCATTCATTAATACGCAACTTACAATGTTAGCTGACCCTTGAGGGCCCATTGTTACAATGCTACTTTGATACCACTTGTAACATATGCCTTAGCATTTCTATCAAAATTTACCATAAATATTTTTTTTTTTATCTTGTCCTAGTTAACTAACTAACATCACTTTTAAGATAATTACACTATAATTATCTTTCTATTAAAACTCTTATTATATGGACAATGCATTATATATATATATATATATATATATATATATATATATATATATAACATCACTTGTTATAAGGTCAAATCATTATATATATATGTTTTATAAACATATCAATCCTGGTCTACTAATTCCACTATCATACTTTATACATTTAAATTATATCTTTGACCTTCGTTAAAGATTATCATTCCAATTAAAAGGTCAGGGTCACGTGTACAGCTCTGGTTAATGTACATTGTTTATATTGGCGGAATGATATATCTGATTTATATGTACACAAATATTTCTTGGTATATGCGAAGGGTGGATTCCTAATCACCCTACCCAGGGTATCGAGCATGCAAACGTAATTTCAAGAGTTAATTATTAATCCCATTTGGATTTTCCACCATCCACATTAAATAAATTTTAGGGATAGAGTTATGACAACAACGGAGCTTGTTTTACATGGCATCCTGAGCTACCATACGATTTGCCCGCCTTGTGATCTGCGAGATAGATTTTTCCAAGAAATTTCTGGTGTTCACAACTGATTTGTCCCCCAAACCCTCGAGCCAGTTTCATTTGCACTCCTTCTCCGCAGAGGAGCTGAGCTCTGCATCTCTTTCAACCTTCGCATGCCTTGGAGGCTACGACAGAAGTCTGTTCGATTGGTTCATCGTAGAGATGATATTTGAATCTGGAAATTTGGTTTTCAAGTCTTCGGATTGGAATTCTTTCATTCGGCATGGTTATATGGTTTTTTTCGGTCCCATTTCCTCTTGTTGGGCGAACCCAAAGGCCTACTCAACTTCTTCACATCACTTTCAAGCTGCTAGTTGAATTCAAGGTATTGTTCTTATTACAAAATCAAATTTTCATTATAGTTTCATTATATTTTCCCTGCAGTTAAATTTTGTTTCTGGAATTTACTTCCTCATAACCCTGTTCAGAATTTTCTTTACACATACTCATAAGTTATTATCATTGTTTACTGTGCAAGGTAGGTTCTACCACCGCAAGCCCTGCAATGGCTCGAATACCTGTAGGTTTCACCTTGACGGCTCTGCAAGGGTTTTCGAATTCATTTCCTCTTGCCATTTAACCGATAAGTACTGTGGAGCTTTAATCAACCACATTCATGATTTTTTAGTTTTATGATTCTCGTCCTTGCTTTTCTGCAGGCGAGGTTTGTCCCTACTATTAGTCGACCAGCGAATACTGCTACTAGTTTACACATTCAATTTTTCATTTATGAAGATATGCTTCTCAGTACTATTGTATAGGGTTTATATTTATAAGAAAAATAATGACATTCTTGAATTTCTTTCGGTTTCAATGTTATATTCTTTTTTTGAGTTAAGAATGAGGGCTTTATCCCTGCGTTTAGACTGTGCCCTCCACGGCAATGTAATTAAATTTTACAGTTTTGTATATTGATATTCCTTTGTTTAAGAACGAGGGTTTCATCCCTGCATTCAATTAGTACCATTCCATGACAGCGAAACGTTAACAACGGATTTTTGGATATGTGTATTATTATTTTTGTTTTAAATTAATACAGTTTATCATATATTTCCGAAAATTTACTCGAGCTTCAATAGAACTTAAATATAGGATTTTCTACTGTACTTAAGCTGAGAATGAATATAAAAGAATGAATCCATTTATACTGAGTTTTTCCTTTGCGACAGAATGATATTTTCTGTAAATTTTTAACTCATTACCTAGAATTTCTCTAGCATTATTTCATACAAATTGGTAACCCTAATTATGCATTTTAATGAGGGTTATACTTTTCTTTTCTATTTACTGTTTATTTCTTTCAGTTCGACTGTATTTCTGTATTCAAACAATTCATAGAAAATGTCAGACCATACTGTCATTGTAGTATCATAATATTAGAGGACGATCTATCCAAAACCTTCGCCAGAAGGGTCAGGTTTACAATCCTCTATCTTTTGTACTTAACTAGCTTACTCTTGTTATATAGAATTTTCTATTAACTGTAAGAGCTGTAAATAGATTTTACAGTAATATTTCAAGTGAATATTCAGAATGAAAACCTTCAGATTCCAAATCTCAATTACAGCAACAGAATATACTTATCTATTAGCTTCTCTGTGACTGATATTTTATTGCCTCCCATCCATGAGTAAGGCTATTACGTCCTCGAACTCTCCCCTGTGCTCCAAGTCTGGGATTCGTGGTGAACAAGAAACCTGGAAGAGATCTCGGGACAATGCGGTCCAATCTCCAATTCCAGTGTCCACAGAAAAACTAACCATTCCACTAGTACCACTAGTGTAGAATTTTCTCTCAGTACTTTCTTACTTTTTCGTTTCCAAAACAGGGAACCCCCAAACCTCACTGGGATTCCATTTTTATCCTCAGAGGTTGGGTAACTGTTCCAACTGAATTCTGTTCAACCAATCCTCAAGTCTTAAAATTCACTTTTTTTTACTATCATTCTTTCACTTATGGAACTAATTCCATAATCAGTTTTCTTTTTATTATTCAAGAATTTTAAATATCTATCCACAAAATTTCTTTTTCAATATAATAAAAATAATTGTTCCCAAAACTTCTAATAATCAGCTTAACAACTAGTTAACAAATAAACCAGTGGTTACAAGTATTAAGAGGAGATGTAAGAGGAAACACATGATGTTAACCATTAATCCTTCTCAAGTTATATATCATTCCGTTTTTTCAAAAAAAAAAAATAGTTTAAGTGTTAAGTTTTCCAAGATATATATGTTCTGCCTCTCTAGTTTTCGTTTTGAGCCTGGAAGGTCTCAGAAGGAAACATAAGAGGAAACACATGCTCTTAACCATTAAACCTACTCAAGCTATATATTATTTAGATTTTTCAAATTACAAACTTTCTTTTAGTTTTATTATTAAATTTTCAAAAATATATATATTCTACCTCTCACGCTTTGGTTTGAGCCTATAAGATTTTAGAAAGAAACATGAGAAAAAACACATGCAACTATTAAACTGAGTCAAACTGTATATTATTTAATTTTTTTTTAGATTTTTCAAATATTTTTAAGTTTGAATATAAATTTTGAGAATAGGGTAATATTAAGTTAATTGTTTAACATGATTATTATTGCATTGATAGAGTAAATTCAACAAATTCAACGGAATAACGCTCCTGTCTCTTACAATTGTCATTCGTATCAAGTTCTTTTGAGGATCAGTTACTTTCTTTTGAGGATTTTGAGGATCAGTTACTACAGCGGTGGTAAAAAAGAAAAACATAATAAACAAAATATACAACTAATTACAGAAGCCTCACGATGTCAGATTCACAATACAGATCAACTTATCTTTACTAACATAGCTATTATTGTGATTTTCATGGAGTATGAAGGGTCCAAATCACAAAACACAGAGCTTGACGGCAAACTCACTCACTGTCTCTTGATTTCTGAACACACATTTGCTCAATTTGCTCAATATCGTACCTATAATTGGCCACTATCGCAGTCTATCTGTTAATTTTAAAGCAAAATATTTTCAAATAATCATAGCCACGGTCATCATGTAATGTATCATACCACCATTGTAAATTAGAGCTCTGAACTACACACAGAAACTTTAGAGCAATCAACTACATAAAACAACAACTTTCAATATGAGCAGGGTATTAGTTGCTCATTCGAAATTAGCAGATCCATCCGGCTGGGAATTAAGTATGAATTTTGATGTCTTCAGGGATGCTTTGCATCGACGGTTTGCATCCACTGCGACTGCGCCTTATCTGCACTGCAGTACCCCGTTTTTCATAACTTAATTTAGCTAGAAGCTCCACCAACGGGTCTTTTATGGTCGCCAAATTAGACACAAATTCTGCCAATTCTTGCTTTCGGATAACCATTTTAACCCTCAAAACGCCACCTTTTATCATCTTACACGAAACCGCAAGTTTGGCGGAACTCAAATCTTCTGCTGCTTTTCTTTCGCTTGATTTGCTTCTGCTTCTGCTTCTGTCTCTGCCAATTTTGTTATACCGCGAGGGAGGCGCCAGACAGTTGCCCATTTACTTAACCCACTACTGCAAAGCCGATAGGTATCGTTAATCTGGCAGACTTGAACTCTAGTGAAAGTTCTGGCTTTCCAACAATTGTAATCCAACACAAGAAATTCTTCAATATTTGGACAATCTACCTGCATTCACTATTCATTCACACCACGCCATCACTATATATATAAATATATATTCAGTTCTGTGCCTCTTTGGGTTAAGGTGTTGTTCAACGTTTCAAATGAGATATTGAAATTGGAACGAGGGCGAAAGATTCGGTGCAGAAAAGACAAAGACAGCAGAATTTTAACGTGTTAATTATCTGATGTGCAATGAAGATGCACTCAGTTCTTTCCCTGCAGCTTTGCGCTAGGTCTTTTATGTCAACATTTAAAATGGAATACTGAAATTGTAAATACACCGAAAATGTTCGGTGCATACGAAGAAGACAGCTAACTATTAACTTGTTAATTATCTCTGGTTTGACTTGATGTTGCGTTGGAATTGGCGTTCAAACACCAAACACAACCCATCTAATTATGACCGTGGCAGTGCGGTCGGAATTTGAAAACAAATTTATTCCTCAAGTTCTCAATTTTTATTTTAATAAAAGATTTCAATGGTTTTGTAAATTTTTTGACGACGGAGAAATCTACAAATTTGCCCATCAAATTCGATCATGATGGGCATTACTCTGGAGAAGAATTTCAATCCCTGATAGCACCACTCCCGAGAAAATTTTCAATCCCTAATTTTATAAAATTATCGTGAATTTATGTTGAGGTTAGCTGGTCTCACGATTTACTGCTTTGGATATTAATAGGATCAGGATAACTGAGTCTACATATTTATTTTCTAATTTAGTATGAGAAAAATCTGTACATATGTTTATGTTTAATTTAGAAAAAGATATTTCTTTTAAAATAAAATAAAAAAAATTATTGAAATAAAAAAAAACTTGAAATATAATTAGAAAACAAAAATAAACATTTATGTTTAGTTTGTTTAATTAAAAACAATATTAAACATCAATAATATCACTCTTACTGATTATTAGTAAGGAAAAGTAGTAAAAATATTTTACTTACTCTAGACCATAATAATACATTTCATGTGAGATATAATAAAAAAACAAAAAAAGATATAAGTGTTTGGCTTGTTTGATTAAAATTATAACAAAAAGAATTATATATATTATATAAAGTAATTGAAAATATTTTTTTTTAATAGTGAACATTTTAAGTAGTCTCACAATTTTACTATATATAGAGAGAGAAATTTGTAGAGGTAGAAACATATTATTCAAATTTTACACTTTTTCAACTCAAAAGATTTGATCTCTAGGCTCTTAGTTACATCCCTAACTTAGAGATAGATATCTCTTTTAAAATAAATAAAAATAAAAAAAATTGAAATAAGAAAAACTTGAAATATAATTAGAAAACAAATAAACATTTATGTTTGGTTTTTTTAATTAAAAATATTATAAAACATCAATAATATCACTCTTAGTGATCATTACTAAGGAAAAGTAGTAAAAATATTTTACCACTCTGAACCATAATAATACATTTCATGTGAGATATAATTAAAAAACTAAAAAGAAGATAAGTGTTTGGTTTATTTGATTAAAGTATAACAAAAAGAATTATATACATTATATAAAGTAATTGAAAATAAAAATATTTTTAATAGTGAACCGTTTAAGTAGTCTCACAATTTTATGCTCAAATAAATTTTGATTCTTTTTAGGATATATATATATAGAAAGAGAAATTTGTAAAGGTACAAACATATTATTCAAATTTTACACTTTTTCAACTCAAAAGATTTGATCTCTTGGCTCTTGTTACATCCCTAATTTAGAGATAGATATCTCTTTTAAAATAAAGTAAAATAAATTATTGAAATAAAAAAAATTGAAATATAATTAGAAAAGAAAAATGAACATTTATGTTTGGTTTGCTTAATTAAAAATATTGTAAAACATCAATAATATCACTCTTAGTGATCATTACTAAGGAAAAGTAGTAAAAATATTTCACCTACTCTGAACCATAGTAATACATTTCATGTGAGATATAATAAAAAAACAAAAAAGAATATAAGAGTTTAGTTTGTTTGATTAAAATTATAACAAAAAGAATTATATACATTATATAAAGTAATTGAAAATACAAATATTTTTAATAGTGAACATTTTAAGTAGTCTCACAATTTTATGCTCAAATAAATTTTGATTCATTTTACAATATATATAGAGAGAGAAATTTGTAGAGGTTCAAACATATTATTCAAATTTTACACTTTTTCAACTCAAAAGATTTGATCTCTAGACTCTTGTTACATCCTTAATTAAAATGAATCTATACTAGTTTAATTTTTTTTAAAGTGATTTTCATTCTCAACCTTCTTTTATAAAATTTTGAATTTAAAATTTCCTACAATAAAAATATACTCAAATCAAATTTTCTACTTTTTATAACTATTTCAACACAATTATACTAACTTTCTTGAAATTGTGCCTAATATTTTCCAATAAATTAGATGAAATGTCTATAATTAAAAAGTCAAGTACTCGAAATTAGATACAAGTAGTCTATAGTACTACTTATTGAAGGCTTTTACGGTAGTTTTTTCAGGTTTAATTACTCTAAACTCCCGCAGGAATTTATTGAAAATAGAAGTTTGATGGGTAGCCCTGCACAATTGAAGTGGCCCAGAGGTTTTTTGGGGTGCTGAATCCATATATATAGTCAAATAACAGAAATCAAGATTTTACATCAATTTTTTTCACCAGATTCGGACCCCTGAAACTCCAAAAAATTGCACTAAAAACAACTCCAATTAAATATACAAATTTCATTTATTACGATTTATAACCACGAAAAATATAACCATGAAAAATAATCTAATATGTATTTATATTACTTCTATTTTTATTATAATAAATTAATTGTTTTATCCCTCATGGGGCGGGAAACAATGTGGAAGATAGTGGGGTACAGCGTGCTCACATGGAAGCTCCCGTGCACGAAGAAATTCGCCTTTCATTGGACTATCAGCATGAGTAATTTTGTATCATTGGACTAGCAGCATGCAGTTGGTAAGCTTTATTTTTATTTTTATGTTGTCTTGGTTTGTCTGCTCACATCTCCTAAATCTGCTAATATCTCCTAAATAATAAGTCCACAGAGAGCATTTTTGGAATCACATGTATCACGATGTAAATCTTTAGTGAAATAATGACAACCTTGGATTTATCAAAAGCAAAATTTAATACATTATAAAACTATTGGCTAATCGGTGCCCATTTATATTTAAATCGTTTTAAAATAATTATAATAATTTAAAACATTGGTTTTATCAAAAGCAAAATTTAATATATTATAAAACTATGGGCTAATAGGTCACCATTTATTGGCTAATAAGCCACCATTTATATTTAAATAGTTTTAAAATAATAATAGTAATTTAAGTAGAATTTTTCGAAATAATGAGTTTATATTGAGCAACCAAAAATTAAACTTTGATATTCCATATATTGCTATTCAGTGAAACGCAACTCACGTTTTTATAGAGATAGAAATGATATTCCTAGTGAGCTTCGGGGAAATGAGGTTCTGTTGAAGTTACAAACCTTTTCCTTCAGCTTTAATTCCAGTGGGGTGCGTTCTGGGAAACATTTTAATTATTTTTAATTTGATTAAAATAATATTAAATTAAAAAATATTTTGATTTCATTAATATAATATTAAAATAAATAATAATAATATTTAAAGAAATTTGGTGTCATATTTAGCATCTAAATTAAACCTCGACATTCACTCCATGTAATTAGTTAAAAAAGCATAAATAATTCTTAATATTTTTAAGGCAGGATGATGTTTTGATTTATATTTTTTTTTAAATTTTAATTATTTAACTTATTTTAATATTGGTCAAATTTTAGAAATGATATAGATTTAGTTAATTAAATGAAATTATAATTTTTAATATTATTTATATTTAATTTTAAAAATAAAATTAAATATAAAAAGTAGTTGAATTTATTGTTTAATTTTTTTTAATATTATTTGTATTTAATTTGAAAAATATTTTCATAATTGAATTTATTATATAAAATTTATATAATAATAAAGTTGTGATTAAATTAGTTCATAAATTCTTTTTTCCCAAAATTTTGGTGATCAAAGTTATATTAAAATTAGTCAAAGCTCTTCAATGTAAAGTCTCTCAATCTAAAACTTAACTTTAAACCAAAAAAATAGATCTTCCATTTATTATTCTAATTTTAGACATCAAATATTCACCACACTACAAAGAAAAGCTTTCCTCTCAAAATTGAAAATTTATCCATGCTAAAGTCTATTGATAATGACCTAACCATGTAACAATGTCATTGTTAGTATAACAGTGGTGTGGGAATAGATGAGCTGAAATATAATCTCGAATCCCTCTCCAATGGAATACAATATAATCTCTTAGTGAACAATCATTTTCTAATGGAATATAATATATATTTATTTATGAGTGAAATTTTAATATATATATATATATATATATATATATATATATATATATATATATATATTAATTTTAATCGAGTTACATGGTCATTATAATTTTTATATATATAAAAGTTACAACATGATAATGGAGTGGCTCAACTTTTGTACTCTTAGCTAAACCATCAAATTAGTTGTTTGGTAGGGTATGCATATTATAAAAAGTCCTTTAATTGGTGAGTGGATATTGTTCCTTCACTAAAAATACCAAAACATGTGAGATGGAATGCATTACTACTTTGAGGTAAATCAAAACAATTTTTTTTTTAAACAACATAATTTTATTATTATTATTATTATTATTATTTTTTAATTTTATTTATTTATTTATTTTTTTGAATGTAGATTTGAACTTTTAAGTTATATATTTAATTAATGTGTTTGGAAAGTGCCTATGTGACTAGATCATATATTCTTAATCAAAACATCAAAGTTCAGTATTTGATGATGTATACATGTTATTAGTTCTTGCTAAGGTAGGCATGTTGATCATTATTAGTTTAGTATTGATCAATGTAAGTTATAATGTTTAAATTTGAAAAAAAAATATTTATTTTTCAATATTATTAAAAAAAAAAAAATTTCAAACATTTGATTGGACCATAACTTGAAGGTCTTATTGCAGCCTTTGTGCCATATAGATAAATACTTATATCAAAACTTAGTAGTGGTTTCTATCAGCCCAAAATTTATGAATTTCCTTATACCTTAGTAGGCAATTAAAGAATGGAGTTGACTTTTCATTTTTGAACATAACCAATTTTGTTTA
Organism: Pinus albicaulis; assembly: GCA_034641835.2. NCBI lineage: Eukaryota > Viridiplantae > Streptophyta > Pinopsida > Pinales > Pinaceae > Pinus > Pinus albicaulis. Next base: position 525,978,463 of record CM076580.1, read on the forward strand.
TTTTATGCAATATTTTTAAGGATGTGAAAGAAGTATATGAAAAACAAAAGAAGTTTCCCTTAAACAAATAAATTCAACACCTATGCCACATGACTCATTGAGGCAGTTATGTCCATCAACCCTGGCCTTACAATTTTAACTGGATGTGAATTTCTCTTTTGGTATCATCATTATTTTATAGTGTTTCTTGTGTTGTTTTAATTTGTCAATGTGTTGTTTTAATTTTTCAATCTTTCTATGTATCACAAAAGTTTTCCTATTTTTTATTCCCTCATATATGGTTTAGGGTTGTTTTGGTTCTACATTATGTTTCGTATTTTCATCAAAAAAACAACATTTGATGAATTTTTCTTTCTATAAGAATTTGGGTACTTTTTGAATTGCATTCTTATGGCGTTTGTGACTTTAAGATATATGGAATATTGCAACAACATTAGATCTTATAATTTTATCATGCTATACATTAAACTTTTGATAGTCACTTAGGTTGTTGAATAGATCTTTCAGCTAACCTGGTAGAAGATAAAAGAATTTATGCACACCCTTCTCTTGGAAATCTTTTCTTATTTTAAAAGAATTTTACAGATAAAAGAAAATGAAAACCCATAAAGGTGAAGTAATATAATTTGTAAAACCATAAATTTGAAACCCATTTTTTGGTAAAACACCATATTTACAGTATTATTATTAGAGGAATCGACATCATTATTATGTGGCATGCTTTTCTTGTTTTAATCTGGGTTCTGCATATTCATTCAATAATTTTTAATTTTAAAATATAAAACCTTTAATAAACTAGCTTTATATTATTCCTTTTAATGTGTGTGTGTGTGTGAGAGAGAGAGAGAGAGAGAGAGAGATTTTAGAACAACAGAAGTCACAACAAAAATTATCAAGATGAGCATTGACCTTGTTTAAATAAATTCACTTAACACTATCATTATCTATATCTATAATTAAGTATCATTAATCTGCTTCAAATTTTGCAAATAAGTATGGAGAAGAAAAAAATTAATTTCATTCTTAATGTGTTTACCGCTTTATGAGTAGGGACTACAACTATAAATCTAGTAGGGATTCCTTAGGTCCCATCTCACAAACCAATCAAAACTTGTGGTGACCAATGCAACTCTCTCATATAAGATGGCAGTGTGGTTTTGTATGACCATGCAATCTCACAAGTCGAAAAACAGTGTAACCTATAAGCAATCTCTTGTTTTTAGTTCACGTATGCAAGCTAAAACCATGTACCACTGAAAGGTTATTACAAAATATGGGTATTGTGTCGGGACAAATAATAACACGGGTACTATTGCGGGACAATTAATATTTATATATAGAAAATGGATGATGATATTTGATAATTGAATTTTTGGATGAGATATAAGAAAGAAATGTAGATATTAAATTTGTCATATCCGTTGGCCTTGCAGGAGTTGAAAGAAAGTGATCTCAAATTTATGCTGCAAAAAGGAGCTTCTAAAGATGATATGGGTTGTCTATAAAAAATGATAATTTTCAATGTGAAGTTGTAGCATATACACATTCATTCTATAATTGATTTCCATTGAAACATTATTTAGTTTAGGTGAGAAAGATTATTAGAACTCTTATAATGAATTTTAGAGTTTTTTTGGTCTTATAGAAACTGTTTCGATTCCATTCAACATCAATTCGAAATCTTATAGACATATATTTTTTAACAAAAGTGAGTAATATTAGTATTAATTATGTCCTCAGTTGCAACAAATACCCGAGAGATTACATTCCACTATTCATCATTGATCCACATTCAAAAACCTAGGAACCAATTACAAATCCCATTAGAAAAAACTTTACAATATAGAGCTCGTATCAATACTTACAGATATAAACAGAGAAACCAAAAGACTCCTACTTTCAACAAAACTAAAACCATGTATTACAATCTAGTCTTCATCAAAGGTAGGCTTATTCAAATCAAAATCCCTCTTCTCAGGAAGAACCTGTGCTAAAGTATTGGCTGAATTATCTTCAGTATTAAGCTTGAGGTCCAGAATTAAAGCCTGAAGAACATCCATTTTATCCTCCATATTTGAAATCTATTGCTAAACGGACATGATTTTTCCAGACTACTCGATATGGTAATTTTAAAATTGGAAATACTTGACATACAAATCATAATCAACTTTCTTCAATCCCACATTAACATGCATGCAGTCAAAGAAAGGGCTAGAAGAGGAAGAAGTCTTTGAACTTGAGTTCTTTCTCGTCACTCTTAGGCTCGAAAGACCTGAATAGTAGGCAGAAATAATAGACGATTTCCAAAACCTGAGAAGGATATGCAGCGATGAATACAAAAGGGATTAGGTAGTAATAAAAAGATTCCAGATAGGAAATTCATTGTTACTAGTAAGAACAAACCATTCAAGACAGATACCTTCCCAATGAAGATGCATTGAGAAAAGACCAAAACATAAAGCTTAGACAAAATCCAGAGAGAAGATAGCCCAAAAATTCCACCTAGATGAGAAGGGATTGGCTGAGCCTTATCCCAAATAAGAATTTCATGATGAGAACACAAATTCCCAAAAAAGTATCCAAAAGTAGGTGAAGAACTGAAAAATACCCCATTGGAAACAAGAAAACGAGGAGGCCTATTAGCTAGAGGATAAAGATACCAAAAAAAAGGAGAGAAGGCTAAGGAAAGAATGGGATAAATTGAGAATCTACAAGACCACGGTATCGAATTTCAATTGAAAAATAGAGCCAAACCCACTAGAGATATTTGAATTGAAATAATACCATAATTCTAAGGCATAGAATCTCTTCACAAATATTCCTGAGAGACGAGCGCTAGGGAGCCACAATGGAGATTGAAATGAACACACAATTGTAAGGCCACAAGGGTGGAAGAACAAACCAATAAATTGATGCATGCATGGGACAAATACTTAGATTGGAGCAAGATTCATCCCCAAATCCTTCGCTCTATCGCACGCTTCTAGACCTACAAATATTAATTTTCCATGTACTTTGACCAATGAGCCTCATCATTAACCAATGAATAGGAGGGAACCATATTTTGTGGAGGGTGGAGAAGATATAACACGCATGTGAGCCTAAAGATATATGAACTGAATGGCGGATCGTATCAAGGAGAGTCATGAAAACCATGCATGGAGACTACCACCAATTCAATGTGTGAAGAGATCATGATTAGGAGGGGGGGGGGCGGATGCGCATCCCTCTAGGGTGAGGGTAGGATGGAATGACATGGAATGAGAGAAGGGGATAGAAAATGTAGGGGGTAATGGAACAAAAATTATTGGTATAAGTCATGAAGCATTACAGAATAGGGAAGAAACCATTAAAATCATTAATTAAAAGCATGGCCTCAACAAGTTGTATTTTCTTGTCTATCTACCTCCGCGTTGTGAATTTTGAGGATATGGTAGAAATTTTTTGTATGGAAGGAGTCCATAAAACTTTTGGTTCTATGGAGAACTTGAGCGAAAGAGATTTCTTTTGGAATACATTTCTTGATGATATCTTAAACATTAGAGAAATTTTGAGGTCTAAAATGGGTCTGAAAACAACAGTGTACAACTAAAATCGACTTTACAAGAACCAATAAGATTCAAGATGATTATGTCAACTATGGCGGATGATTCGCCACTTTTGGAGTAAAAAACTGAAGGATTAAAAAAAAAAAAATTCTCAACTCATCTGTCTACGTTTTTACTCAAATTTCAGGAAGGAACAATCATTGGATGTGGAATTCAATTCCTCATCCAACAATTACCCACTCTACATACTTTCAATGTTCCCTACTATATGGAAAATGGGAAATACAGAAAAATACGTGATGAAAATCATGTTTTTTCATGTATTTATCATTTTTCTTGTAGTAGGGTCCATCTAAAGTATGCAACATGGGTACTCCTTGGATTATGAATCAAATTTTGCATCCAACATGTGCTCTCACTCAAAATTTGAGTAAAACCATAGGGAGTTAAATTGAAAATAGGAGTTGAAAAAATAGTTTATTATTTTTTCTTTCTAAATTTTTATGATGAAATCTAATCTTATTTTATTATTTCCACTATTATTTTGAAATATTCCTTAGAAGGCTTATTTTAGAACTCAAAGTTTCTCTAATGAGAGAGCCTCCTAGAACGAAAATATCAGTGATAACTCTTTACTTCGCCTTACATATTCCCTGAAAGATACCATACATCTCAAATTCATTGTTAGTTTTCCTTCCCAACCCCCATGCATACTTAATTTCAATTATTCCATTAGGATTGATGAAAATCCATCCCCCTCCTATCACCCCTAATCTTATGGAAAATTATACTAATAAATATAATTATCATTTTTTTATTATGAGTATTTACTTGTTGCGAGCTTGAGGTTTGGATAATTTCTACTCTTTTAGGAGATATTATAAGGAAGATTTTGTTTTATTCAAATTTTATTAAGCATATAATGTAATTTTTGAAGTGAATAAGGTAGGTGAAGTTTGCAAGATTGTGACATGTTCTTGAATTGTAACAAGATCTCCTAAATTTATGGACTAAAAAAAAATCTTGGTAATCTATAAATTCTTAGACTTCAACAAATTTGAGTTATATAAAATATGTACACAAACTTAAATTTGTTTTCTATGTGTTTTTTATTTCATTGCAAGTTAATGGCTTAACGATAATAGTAATTCTTAAATTCCATTTCAATGTGTTATTTGTTCCATTTCAAGTTAATAGTTTAATGATATTAGTAATTCTTGTCGATAATATTGATATAACAATGAAATTTTATTTATGTAGATCTATCAATGTTTTTTTTTTCTGAATAATATTGATCTATTAACAAGTGCGTAATATTACAATATGACTAAGGTAAAAAACAACTGCCTTTGGGATGGCAGATCTAACAGGAAGAAACAGGAAACGAGACTGCCCATTGACAGGGGGACCAGCCTGGTCGAGAGAACCAAGACCCACGCATGGGTTCAGCATCATAGAAATTCTGAGTGTGTACACGACAAACCAGGGATGGGCCCAAAACCATATGAACATAACCAAAACCGTCTGAACATAAACAAACCAGGGATGAGCCCTTAACCATCTGAACATAAACAAAACCCGAAGAATGGGTCAAAAAGAAAGAGGAGAGAAATTCATTACACAAACTATTCATCAGACGGAACTTCCACTACGCGGCACCAACCAAACTCTTGCATATCCCTCACCAGGGCTTCTTCAGACACCGAGGGCCTATGTTCCGCAGTCTCTAGCACTTCTTCAGGCACACTGAAAGCAGGAACATTCGGGGGATGAAAGGGCGTGTTGACAGCTCCACTCTGAGGATGGGAACCAGGGGTAGTATGCTGATCGAGGCCAGGTGGTGGAGCAATGGGCGCCCCCGATTGGGCCTCCTCTTGAAAAATGACAGAGAAAAGAACATAAATTCTTGGACGGTTTAGGGCACTGTCAAAGAGGAAACACGCGCTACCAGTGGTGGGCGGAGGAAAAAAAGCTGGCGGAAGGGACCTCCCTCTCCCACTGCGGAGGAACAGAAGCTTGAGATTGATGGCACTTCAGACGAGTGGTTGGTAGACACCCTGGGAGGGAGGCCCCTGGTGCCACCCCTTTGGCTCCTCATGCGATGGCGTAATCAAGGCATGGTGGAAGCTGGCGTGGGCTCAGTGACAAACAAACCTGGATGAGACTCAGCGACTAGGAGGCGCCAGGCAGCATGGACATGATAAATTACAACAGAAACCAGAAAGACTGGGTGATCGACATCAAACAGTAGAAAAACAAAGTGAATGTGCCACGAAGCAGAATGAATGAGCAAGACCTTACGACAGAGGGAGCCCTGCAACTGAACCTCGGCATAAAAATCCTCGCCTCCCCGCTCTTTAACCTCTCCCATATTGCTGCGAAAGACTCGCCCAATAATGGCCTCATTGATGAAAGAGGAAAATTTCAGCATGCCAAAGCATGCGAAGACGAGATTCCAAGCAGAAGCCATGGTGTGAACTCCCATCTCCCCAGAAGTTGTGCCTTTGAGCTCAGCGCTGAATAAATGCCAAGATCTAGCATGCGATGGCGTGTAAATGTGCTCGTCCTAAGCGGGCAGGTGTCGATTCGCCTTGCATATCCCCTGTCCTGTCAACATAAACTCCTTACCGATCACCCGCAGCCGGGATAAATCTATTAATGTTTTACATATACATTAATAATGAGATAAATTAACCATTACACCCACTAAACTAATGCAGTACATTAGCTAATAAAATTAGACATTAATATTAATAGGATACATTAATAATTAGATAGCTTACAATTATAATCATAAAGTTATTTATAGTTTGTGATACCCAGTAGAGTCAATACTTATGTTGGATGCACTTGAAAAACCAGTAAAGTGAATACCTACCTAGTAAATTTAATAGCTTGTGTTATTATGTTAGATGATCCAAATATCATAATTTAAAGTTAGGATAAAATATTTATTAAATTAGAATATTTAATAAATATTAGAGAGATTTAGAAATAGATTATTGTTAGAAAAGATATGACACTAGAATAGTGTTGTATCTTAGGCTTTAAAATAGGAATAAAGTTAGTAGATTGGTTAGAAGTTGATTTATTGTAAATGGATGCTTGTTGTTTTATCAAGTGGTCCATAACTAAATTAAGTTAGGACATGTAGCTTATAAATAGGTTATTTTACTAATTGCAAGAGCGTTGAAGTTTACATGTGTAAACTCTTGAAATTCCTATCTAATTTCTTTTCTCATTATTAATAAAATTACGTGTCTGAGGACACTTATGTATTATTGTGGTATCAAAGCTTCACTAATATAGCTGACGAGAGAAGGATATTCTAGCTCTACAAGCTTATGGGAAACTCCAACAAATTTTTCATCAATTGAATTGGTATGCAAATTTGTTAAATTTGTTTTTCAGGGAAAAGAAATTTAATTATAATTTGGATTCTAGATTATTTGATTTATTTAAAAAAAAAAAATTACACTTCCCCTAAACACTATCTATTTTTTTAAAATCCTAGGCTGCCGACTATCCTATGCTGCCCTCCAAATCTGCAACAGCAAGCACTGCTTTGACATCAATCTCAGCTAGCATACGTCTGCATCGATTAACAATTTTTGAAGAGAGTGTAGTCATGCACTGCGTACACCCTGCTCCTCCACGCTGCTGCAAACTACAACCCCTTTTAAACACTACGTAAACCCATCTTGCATATACCCTACTCCAAAAGTGCACCTGCTATAAAAAACCCTCGTTCTTCCACGCTACATCCAACAATCTATAACCACCTACATCCCCTATGGCCTCGTGCAGTGATCCCCATCTCCGCTCATGATCAGTAGATGCCGAGATCGAATACTGCAATGATCTAGAAGCCTCCAAGAGATACAATTATTAATTCTGCAATCCCCATCTCCACTCATGATCGGTAGATGTTGAGATTGCATCCTACGATGATCCGGAAGCCTCTGAGAGCTGCAATTGATACATAATGGCCCAGAATAATGGAATAAAAAAAAGGGATAACTCTTCCTGACTATCCAAATCGAACCTGTTACGACACAACCTCTACTGCACTAGTTCTCACATATCATACAGACTAGCAAGGTATGAGATCAAATTCAGAAAATTGGAAACACAAGACCAACATATTATTATTTCACGTTCTCTCGTATGCAATCTCTTAAGCCATCATTTGAAAGTTCTATTTGAGCATATCGCAAAACGTAAACATCCTCTGGCGGTAATAGGTTGAATATTAAGGAAAATTTTTCTTTTTGGAAAGATCTCCAGATGCTCCAATAACTCCAATAGAAAGGTGGCCACTTTCTTTTGTGTTTTATGAGCTTACTATTGAAGAGATCAAAGATTCAGACTCCAGCTTTAAAGGACTTCCGCCATTTGATAATTTGAAATTTATCACAACTATATATATGCTAAATAAAATGTAATCAATTATTCGATAAGATCATTTTTTTCTGTTCCAAAATTCAGACCCTTAAATTATAAACTGGATATTTTTTTACTCTCTCGGTGTGATGCAAGGGATTGAATTCTTTTCATCAAAATAACTACCAACAGTGAAAGGAGCTCTTGGTACACAAAATAACTCCCCACAGCGTGCATATGCATACACGACTTGGAAAGTATGAGCTTGGTTGGGTTATAGGGGAGGGCTCATTTGCCAATGTTCGACTCGCAAAAATGTGAAGACGGGACAAAGTGTGTCCATCAAGGTGCTAAAAAAAGAGATAATATTGAAGGATAAGTGAGTGCAGTAATTTATTTTTGGAATAATTTTTTTTTGAAGAGTTAAGGTATATATTTTATGTAATTTTTTATTATTTTATTTTTGGAGTGACAAGGAGTATTGTAATATTTTGTAATATTTGGAGTTATAAGGTGTAAATTTGTAAACTTGAGGTGCTCAAATTGTAACTCAAAGAAATTTTTTATGTTGAGGGGGGGTTAGAATATTGTTTGAGAAGAATTTGCACGAGAATTGTAAACAGGTAAAATTTTGAAAAGATTTCATTGTAACCACTCATTGAAAAATTGACTAGAGCCAATTGCAAAGCTTAGTGATTTTTATCCTTTTTCAACGACTATACAAGGGTCAAGGACAAGCCCCGATAGATTGTTTTGTGTGGCTTGTGTCATTTTTTGCATGGCGTGTTTCGTGTGACGAGTTGCTCATTTTTTCTCATGCTTTATTCTTTTGGTGCACTGCTTCAACAATACAATGTCGAAGTTAATTAATTTTTTATATGATTCTGATAAGCTAGAAGGGGCGAAACATTATAGAACATGGAAACATCTAATTGAAATCACTCTCATATATAATGAATTGTGGCATGAAATATGTGATGGGGACATTAAGCCTAATAAACCAATAGATGCAGATTTACTTGCAAAATGGGAAATAAAAAATGCAAAGGCATTAGCTCTTATAGAGTTGTTGACGGGAAAATCTGTCCAGCCAACAACAGGGGATCTCCCCGGTAAAAGGTCCCAATTAGACCTTGAACCATTTGGAATAGGGGTCTCGTCCGGGGTGTGGGTCTGGCTACCTCTGATTTCTCCTTTCTTTGGGTCTTGCTTAAACTCTACAAAACAGTGGATACACACCTAATCAGATGATACAAGACATATGATTGATGCATTAAATGTACATGTAACACTATGAGTAGCAAGAGGATATAATAAAGCATGAAGACTGAAGGAAGTGTTGTTAAAAACACTTCATTAGGGTCATGCTTGTGAAATTCATGCTTGTGAACTGTTCTGACCATGAAAGAAACAATTCCTCATGGCAAGAACACCCTTCACTTCCTAAAAGTTTTAAATGCTAACACAAATGCTAATAAACAAAGCCATCAGCGCTCATTAAGAAAGTGAAATGAACTCAACCACCACTAAAATACTCAGCAAATTGTTATGCAATTGTGATATGAATTAAAGATACAATTCCCTTAATCTAAGATGTTCAGAAACTGAAAAAATAATACTCAATAGCGCTCATACATATGACAACACCAAATCCACAAAGCGATTTTTCAAAATTCTTGTATTCACGCTCAAATGTATAATCCTCTGAAAATACAATGTACTCAGCTCGAGTCCCAAACAAAATATTCTTTACAAGTTCTCGAAGGAAGCATTTATAGAGCAAGGCTAGCCCTTTGGGCTCCCTGACTTTTCGCTTTACCTACTTTTGGGCTACCTTGCGACCCAGTCTGTTCTGCGACCGGTGACCTGAGCCACTGTTGCGACCTACAGCCTGACTAGGTTCTGCGACCTTGCGACCTAGTCGCTGGGTCGCTGGGTCGCGATGTCGAGCATTTAACAGGGGATGAGACTTAGCAACCTGGCGACCTCTATGACTTGCGACCTTTGGGAATTTACGACTTGCGACCTCCAGCCATCAGTGACCCGCGACCTCAGACCATCCGTGACCTGCGACCTCGGAAGATATGTGACCTGCGACCTCGGAAAATGTGCGACTCGTGACCTTGGTAAATTTGCGACCTGCGACCTCAAGAAATTTTGCGACTTGCGACCTCCAGCCATCAGCGACCTGCAACCTCAGACCATCCACGACCTGCGACCTCCAGTAATCTACGACCTGCGACCTGCCTAGATCATGCGACCTTGGGACCTAGTCACTGGGTCGCTGGGTCGCGCCGTCAGGCTTCTAACAGGGAGTGCGACTATGCGACCTGGCGACCTGAGGAAAATTGCGACTTTAGACCTTCAATCATCCCTTCTGCATTTCTCTTTCAGAGATATCATGACCTTGTTCTCCAGAGGCCAGCCTTAGCCCTCGTCATGAAATAAGAGCTCCTATTTGTTGGTGATGTCATTGTAGTGCTAAGGGAATTTGCATGTGATGATAAGTGGGAGAATGGCTTATGTTTCGAGCAGGATACTGAGCATCAACATAACACGAGGTTTTGAGGTTGATTTGAAAACCAACTGTGCATCCTCTGGGGAAGCTAGCAGCTCTCTGTATTTGAGTGGAAATCATTGTTTCCTCATGTTACCTGCAAGAAAACGAAGTAAATCAACCATATATATATATATATATATATATATATATATATATATGCACATGTTGGGGAATATACATAAGCAACACAATAATTTTATCACAGAAAAAATCAGTTGGACCCCTGTGCGGTCAAATATTATGCCATTATGTCGTCAGGGAGAATGGCTCATGTGGGTTTTCTTTGCGCCTATTCAATCACTATAATATCCATTGGTATCGCTATGGCTTTAGTGCTGAAGGTAGATCTGCAGCTACTTAATAGAAATGTGGCTTAGTTGATGAGACATGCTGCTCCCTCTTTCTCTTGGCACGTGGTTCCATATGAAATTATAGAATGTGGGCATAGACATGGATCTGCTGCTCCTACTTCCATTGATGATATGGATCCTTCATATTTGCAACTCTTGAAGTTGTGGGTCTAGATGAGGTCAAATGCTTCACAAAGGAGAATCTGGTGACCGTATGGAGGCATATCTTTTAACTTGTTTGACTGCCTTTTGTTACGCGTCCGATGATGCATTTGAATTATTCTAAATTATATTTTCAAATAAATATTTCATGTAAACTCCACTCTTCCATGACCATAGTGGTTCAATGTCGATTAATGCATGCAGCTTTGCAATGCAGTTCAAGACAGGGCTTCATTTGGTCAATGCAGGGATACCTGGAGATCTCGACTCACAAGTCTTGAAACTGACGACGAAATTATCCTTTAAATAATTCCGGGGAATGAATGGAGACAAGGCTTCTTGCAGCCATTCCTCGTGACCTCCTATTGAAATCCTGTAGCGGAATATTGATTCTTTAATCCCGTATCAGGAGATTTTGGTGAGCAGATGATGATGCCTTTTATATCACAACATTGTAACTTGGGATTATTCAGCATAGGTAAACTCCCATAAGTCGCATAGTCGCAACGAGGTGTAAGCCAAGCTATTTGAAAATTTGCGACTCCATGACTTGGTCGCATAGTCGGACAGTCACGATTTAGACAGCTTCATTCGTTCTGCAACCCAGCGACTTGGGTTGGAATGCGACCCCTCGATGGTCTCACAGTCGCAACTTTATGCATGTCGCACCCCTTATTCATTTAGCACGATTTGTGACCTAGCGACTTGGGCAAGATTGTGACCTCCCTGCAGTCGCACAGCCGCACGTTCATGCAAGTCATACTTTCACCAATTCTATGTGCTCTGAGACCTGGCGACTGGTTGCAAAAGTCCAGAGGCGGAATTTTCTCCACTTTGTTGAGCTTTGGCTCCTGTAATCTGGTTTAGCGATGAGTTAATGGAGGGGCACGTGATCGATGGAAGCTGTGTAGCTACAGCCACTGTCCCGGTCAAACTCCATGTTTCATTATGCAGTGTGCTCACTCTTCAAACCCTGATTCAGGTGTATCATGGCTTCTGTATTGAGCATCAAACTATGCCGATAGCATGCAATTAGAGAAAAAGAAAAAAAACTTTCATATTGCGCTGAGATGTAGCACGATGTCTCTCATTCTGGTCTGCAAAACTTCGGCGAAATCCAGTGCAGTATTCTGAACAGAGGATGGACCTCTTGACCATATATGGGAGCGTGGCATTTTATGCTCCTTGGTCATCACGTCAACTTCAAATGCAGGGTTCTAACCATCGTTGCACTTACGGTGTGTAAATTTGTGGCAGTTTATTGCATTATCATGCCAGGGCTGAGAAACAACATCATGGTCGTTTTACCACTCTTCTATGTGTCGTGAACAATTGAAACCTCTAGATGATGGTGAGGCCAAGCAGAAAACCATGCTACGCGCTCTTTCCAAGATCATGTTAATAACGATAAGCTGTATGAGAACTATAATCCATCTCAACACAACATCGAACGGGCAGATTATTTCCCTTTGCCGCTCTGTGGTCTTGTCTGTCTCTTTGATCGGCTACAGGTGGTCTTCTTCCGACTGCAATACAACACGCATTACAACAGGAGCATGCAGTATTGAATACCCTTTTTTTGGTCGTTCACTTTGGTCCCACCTCCAAGAAACCCAGATCCGTCATTGTGCAAGGCTAATTATATATGGTTTCTTCTCCTCTAAGTCGAAAAGTCTCTACACATGTATGTATGATTGCAGTGAAATTGTTTACGGCTCTATGCCACGTGGGTCTTTGCATGCATGTTGATGCTACGTGTGACCTCACTGTCTTGGAGGTTGTCTCACAGAGATAACTTGCAGTTCGACCGTGCTTACTACGTATGCGGAGGATTCTTAATTATTTCAGTGGATTTAGAATAAATCAAAAGATTTCTGTACCCCAAAAAGGTAAGGGTTAGTGGGCCAATACCCTGTCGACATGTGTTTTGTTAATGCTCTTTATGTGAACCGATTATAGACATTCCGCTTCCGTGGTGAGCAGTTCATTCCTGCATGAGCCTGCAATTGAAAACATACTGCATGCAGTCTCAAATAAATCTACGTGGGATGTGTGATCCAGTTTTTCAGTGCCTTTCGACAGAGTAAAAGAAAACGCCTTAGGAATTATCAAAAATTGAGCTCTGTGAAGACAACTTGACGTGGTCAGTAGTGGCACTATCGAAAATTCAGCTTCCAATGAATATGAAGCGATAACGTCTTTCTAAATGGGACCAGTGCAGCAGATTTGAAGAGTGATTCTCTCCTGGAATATCGCCCTTGGGGCTACAGAAATCGGATTTTATTTGTTCCTTTGAAAATAACTCTTTTAGTGTCAAACGAAGCATGCCTTTTATGGCACTGGCTTTTTGGTCCATGACTTCAGTTGTAACGTATAATTTATTCGAATTCCTTTTCGGCATGATATCCTTATACAATTAATAGAAACACATGGTCCTTTTACGACGGTTGCCATGCAGAATTTGAGACAGACACGTTGAAAACTCATCCATGAAATTTTTGACTATCAACGCACCATATTACAACATTGTCGTTGTATGTTTGTTAAAATATTTTGCTCCATATTTTAAACATAAACTTTGACTATTATATATCCGCTCCACAGGTTGAAACTCCGCCATAGAAATGTTTAAGTCCACGTAATGCATTTTCATATAGTTTTGATCCGTGTTCTTATATGGCTTTGAAACCATATGTTTGCGCCTTGTCTTAAAAATACAACGTAACCTTGGTCCATCGAACGTGCACCCACTTATAATGTTTTCACATAGTTTTACTTCGTGACCTCTTATGGTTTTGAAACCATATGATTTTTGCCTTGGTTTAATTACATAATATTTAAAACCATAACCTTGGTCCACATATTTGCGCCACCATGTAGCTTGGGGTTAAGAGATATTGTTTCCCAAAGGTGTGCCAATGCCTTGAATGAGATTTTCATTCTCTATGTAAATATTTTGAGTCCACTTTGTTCACCCGGGCTATACTTCAAGCTAGACTTGTCGGAGTGGTGAAATATGTTCCTTTGTGTGCACCCATCGACATTTATATGGTATTGTGTGGGATCTCCAAAAATTCCTTTTTTAATTCATGCTTATTTTTTCTCTTTCTAAAATAGTAGCATGGGATTGTTTCTTGATCAGCACCCCCACCAAAATGCAACTTCCTGGTAATTGTGTCATCATCATTTTCATCTTCAACCAATCTCATCCTCAAGGTCGTCAAGCGTTGATAGAAAAACACCATGATGAGTAAGAATGTCATGTTCCCCATTTGATAAAGTGTATTTGTCCTTCTTAAGCTTCCGTGACTGTTGCTCACTCTGGAATCTAATGATAGCCTTATCTGCATCTTCAAGAGCGTCATCATTTTCCCCAGACCGCATGTCCAATAAAACATTAGCTTTCCACTTTGTTTGTATTCTTGTAAGAGAATCTTCTTCCACGTGATTGATAACTTCCCTAACCATTGTGCTCTTGTTAGTTCAGTTCCAATCTCTTCCTCCCAATGCGATGGTGACATTCTTTGGTATATCATCTGTGGGATTGTTTGCACGTAACATTATAACACTAATTAGTTTACAATTACCTTTTAGAGAACGGTGCCCCCCAAAATAATAAATATTAGACTATGAGCTCGGTGAAGTGCTAAAACAGAGTGCCTGGACAATCCATGATGCAAGCGCTCTTAATGTAAATACACACAAATTTCCATTCGAATGTATGCATGGCGATCCTTCACACATGGCGTGATTGCAACAACAGCATCTGATCATGATGGCCATAAAACTCATGAGGGGTTGGGGATAGGTCGTTGGGATGTCACTGACTGCAGGTTCGGTGAAAGACCTTAACAACTAAGCTAGGAGAGGGGGACCTAAAATTTTAAATACACCCAAAATTTTGGGTGGTGTTGTAGCGGCTACAACAAATGGCGAACCACTAGTAGAATCCAGCATCTCTGTCAATATCACAACAAAATTCTGAGCCAAGATAGTGATGTAAGGGAATATTGAACAAGTTCTGCGGGGACCCTTTGAATTACTTTGGCCTTTACAGGTATGCCCAGTCCTTGTGCCTTAGCTAGGTCTCGCTAATCAGAACACATCAATAGAGAGCTCACAGATGCCAATATCTTGTTGATGATGTGAAGAGAAAGGCAATGGGTTTATTATTCTCACGATTTTTTAAAGTAAGTTTCTAGTGTTTCTCCACTGCCAGCAGGCCTGGACAGTACCCCGGCGGAGTCACTTCAAGAAATCACAAACATTGCTCTACTACCAGCGAGCCTGGTCAGTACCCCGACGGAGTTGTTGCATTAGCTCTCTGCGCAGGAAGCCTTTCTTGATCCTTTACCCTTATTTGTTTCATGTGCTTGCAACACTTATTTTCATGTGCTCCTGGCACTTATTTTTCATGGGCGGATGATGGATCCCGACTTATTTTACGAGAAAGAGAGGTTGTTTCTTGTTTTACAGAAACTGAAATATATCTTGATTTGGGTTTGCCCTTGTGCCAAACCTTCACATCCCACTCACCACAATAGGCAAAGCGTGCAAAACAGATCATTAAGATGTGCAAGACTATTCCAGGTACAAGGCTTAGGTTATTGGTATAGGCCATTCAAACTCATTAGGTCTCCCACAAGCAACCGGCTGATATCTCCCCAGCTAAATAAGTTTAGACTCATAGGCATATTGTTGAGAATGCAACTTCGATGACTTGTCCTAAGAGAAAAATGCCTCTTGAGATAGCCACCACAACCTCACGCAAACAATGGGGTTATTGTTTCAGCAACCGAGGCAGAACAAGTCCGCAAGGTGGTAGCATTTCAATGAGGGCTCATGCAGTGAGAGGCGATATGTGGAATATTTTCAAATCTATATCAAAAATTTATGGAAATGATGTGAGGAAGACAGTGTACAACGCAATGTAATAGACGAGGCTCAAGATGCAATGCATGCCATGTGCGAGAATGATCAACCAACTGTAGGTGGGAAAGAGGCACAATACAAGTAGTGATTATCTATGCAGCATCCAACAACTGAAAAATAAATGAGTGGAAAATACTTGTAACATGACGATTCCTAAGATATTAATCGTAAACAAAAATAGCAAACACACTTTTTTAAATCATGAAGTAAAAATTTGGCAAGTAAATCTAATTAAAAAACTTTGAACTAACAAATCTTATTAACATGTCCTAGCTAGCCTACACTTAAAACCCTAGTTTAACCAATGATGTGGTCAGGTTATGTGAAATCATCTTTCCAGTGCAGCCACCGCATAAGTTCCTGACCTGCAAGAACGACAATGTTCGCAATCAGAGCCAGCATACGAAATCGTGCACCAACAACAAGACTTACCTGAAGAGCATGTCCAATGGCAAGAAGATCATGGATACATACCGAAGAACACGCCAGAATAGATCGTGTAAGATGAATCCCACTCTTATCTTGATACATAGCAATATGTTCTTGAAACTCAACATTATTGATAAATGACACAAATCCATTCATGCACGATCCTGGATCTGAGGGGTGATGGGTAAGCCAATTCCTATTTGTAGGCACATCCACCAAATAGGGTTGGTCGAGTTGACCGGAAATCTCATCATGGTGTTGAGGACCATCAGTTTTATGGAATGGAAATAATAAGCATGTGCTAGGCGAATTATAAATGCTTGTGCATCCGAGTGCAGAAACCCTAGTTTTGAAAACCCTAGTTCGGGGTTGCTCTTGGGTTTGGTCAAGGGTATGAGGATCAAACCCTAGACCTTTGAGCGGGGGGGTTCCCCAACTTTGATGGTTTGGCGAGATCAACAGGCGACTGGATGCGAACATGGATTGTGGTGGGTTGCAAAATGTCAGTGGGCTTTGTATCAATTCGGTCAAATGTTTGCACACTAACAGATTGATAATCCAAAGTATCGGATTCTCTAGATTTTCCAGGGTGGGGTGAATTCGATGCGGTTATGCTGGGAGGAGCATGGTACTTGGGGATCATAATTTGAGAAACGGTCGGTAGAAGCTGAGGCACTTCGATTTTATGATGGGTACTTGAATCTTCCCAAAGCAAATCATTGAATTCTGGTGTCTCCATATGGTCGGAAAAGAGATGCGAGTGATAGTCCTCAATGGTATGATGGAATATGTTTTTAGAAAATAAAGGATCGCCGTAACCATTGATTCGATCAAGTTGGGTACCTGGCAAGTTAGGCTCCCCAGGAGTTACCAACTGGGATGGGTCAATAAAGAGGACATCTTGAGGTTTCCAAGACAGGAAATTGCTCCTATGGTTGTCTAAAGATTCCGAGTGAGAAAGATCAGATCTAAAAGATTGATCGATTTTGAATTGTCATTATGAAACACCATCTGTACACGTGCTTATGATTGTCGCCAATACTAGTATAAGGAAATTTTGAATTTCTCGAAGAAAATACTGGTTTGGCGGGATTGCGAAATAAATCGGGGAATAATGAACGAATAGATTGAGTCGTAGGGGAATTAACCATACAAGTCTTTTCAACACGTGCATCCGTGTCATTTAGAGAAAACAATGATCTGGCAGGCCTTGTAAGGGAATCAACTTTATGCGGGGTAGGAGTCAATTCATAATCAGTATGCGAATCAAATTTAGGTTTGTGTCCAGGGAGACACCGAGTGGGCTCGAGGTAGGCTTCATGAACTGGGAGAGATAATGTGCCACTATGGTTTTCAAGCTTTGATTCAACATGGTGTGTGAAAGATTCAAAGGTAGTACCATAGGCTTTATCCCCATGCACCCATCCATCATTGCTCAGAACTTTCGAGATCATAACTCGACTACCCGAAAAATCAGGAGGAGGAGTGAGAATGTCACAAATAGCAATACTCTCCTGGGAGGCTAGAGTGTGGTCTAGAATCAAGGAGGTGGATAGGGAAACATTGGGGACGCAGTCTGAACAGCGGGAAACTTGTGGGTCATCATAGGGAACACTAGGATCAGGTTGGATTGCTACTTGAAATTGTTCAAGGGAAACGAGGATCACATACGTGAACTGTTCTCTTAAAAACTTCCAATCAACATCCTTTTCAGGGAACTCAAAACAATAATGAACAAATCTGATGGAAAATTAATCTAGAGGTTCGTGAGATTCCATTCTGATGTCATTTAGCTTTATCGATACAATTTGAAAATCGTACCTGTGAAAAGCTTGTTGTAAGTCACTAGCGAGTTGTTCAAACGAATGGATGGAAGCCTCCGGCAATGTGTGGCACCATCGCTTAGCGCGACCTTCAAGGGTGAGGAAGAAAAGGAAACAAATCAAACCTTCATTTTCAATTTCGTAGCGCTCACCAACGTCATAGAAATCTAAAAGGTGTTGGGTTATGGACACTCCGTTTTCACCATCGAATTTTAACTGGGACAAGTGATACATAAGTTCATCGGGGATGCGACATAGAGGCTCATAAAACTCCGACAAACATCTCGGGAGAATGATTTTGGAATGAGCCATTATAGATATGAGATTAACTACAGGCTCTTAGGCTCAGCTTGTCATCTGGTCCTCCTTCTAGCACCAATTCTGTTGATGGGAAAATCTGTCCGGCCAACAGAAGGGGATCTCCCTGGTAAAAGGTCCCAATTAGACCTTGACCCATTTGGAATAGGGATCCCATTCGGGGTGTGGGTCCAGCTACCACTGATTTCTCCTTTCTTTGGGTCTCGCTTAAACTATACAAAATAGTGGATAAACACCTAATCAAATGATACAAGACATATGATTGATGCATTAAATGTACATGTAACACTATGAGTAGCAAGAGGAAATAATAAAGCATGAAGACTAAAGGAAGTGTTGTTAACAACACTTCATTAGGGTCATGCTTGTGAACTGTTCTAACCACGAAAGAAACAATTCCTCATGGCAAGAACACCCTTCACTTCCTAAAAGTTTTAAATGATAACACAAATGCTAATAAACAAATCCATCAGTGTTCTTTAATAAAGTGAAATGAACTCAACCACCATTAACATACTCAGCAAACTATTATGCAATTGTGATATGAATTAAAGATACAGTTCCTTTAATCTAAGATGTTCAGAAACTGAAAACATAATACTCAATAGCACTCATACATATGACAACACCAGATCCACAAAGGGATTTTTCAAAATGCTTGTATTCATGCTCAAATGTATAATCCTCTAAAAATACAATGTACTCAGCTCGAGTCCCAAACAAAAGATCCTTTACAAGTTCCCGAAGGAAGCATTTATAGAGCAAGGCTAGCCCTTTGGGCTCCCTGAATTTTCACTTTACCGACTGTTAGGCTACCTTGCGACCCAGTCTGTTCTATGACCTACGACCTGAGCCATTGTTGCGACTTGCGACCTGACTGGGTTCTGTGACCTTGCGACCTAGTCCCTGGGTCGCTGGGTCGCGATGTCGAGCATTTAACAGGGGATGTGACTTAGCGACCTGGCAACCTCTGTGACTTGCGACCTTTGGGAATTTGCGACCTGCGACCTCCAGCCATCAGTGACCCACGACCTCAAACCATCTGTGACCTGCGACCTCGGTAGATATGCGACTTGCGACCTCAGACTATCTGCGACCTGCAACCTCGGCAAATGTGCGACCCCGGACCTTGGTAAATTTGTGACCTGCAACCTCAAGATATTTTGCGACTTGCGACCTCAAGCCATCAGCGACCTGCGACCTCGGACCATCCGCGACCTATGACCTCCAGCAATCCGCGACCTGTGACCTACCTAGATCATGTGACCTTGCGACCTAGTCGCTGGGTTGCTGGGTCGCGTTGTCGGGCTTCTAACAAGGAGTGCGACTATGCGACCGGGCGACCTGAGGAAAATTGCGACTTTAGACCTTCGGTCATCCCTTTTGCATTTCTCTTTCAGAGATATCATGACCTTGTTCTCTAGAGGCTAGCCTTAGCCCTCGTCATTAAACAGTAGCTCCTATTTGCTGTTGATGTCATTGTAGCGCTAAGGGAATTTGCATGTGATGATAAGTGAGAGAATGGCTTATGTTTCGAGCAGGATATTGAGCATCCACATAACACGAGGTTTTGAGGTTGATTTGAAAACCAGTTATGCATCCTCTGGGGAAGCTAGCAGCCCTATGCATTTGAGTGGACATCATTGTTTCCTCGTGTTACCTGCAATAAAACGAAGTAAATTAGCCATATATATATATATATATACATGTTGGGGAATCAACATAAGAAACGAAACAATTTTATCACAGCAAAAATCAGTTGGACCCCTGTGCGGTCAAATATTGTGCCATTATGTCATCAGGGAGAATGGCTCATGTGGGTTTTCTTTGTGCCTATTCAATCACTGTAATATCCATTGGTATTGCTATGGATTTAGTGCTGAAGGTAGATCTGCAGCTACTTCATAGAAATGTGGCTTAGTTGATGAGACATGTTGCTCCCTCTTTCTCTTGGCACATGGTGCCATATGAAATTATAGAATGTGGGCATAGACATGGATCTGTTGCTCCTAGTTCCCTTGATGATATGGATCCTTCATATTTGAGACTCTTGAAGTTGTGGGTCTAGATGAGGTCAAATGCTTCACAAAGGAGAATCTGGTGACTGTATGGAGGCATATCTTTTAAGTTGTTTGACTGCCTTTTGTTACGTGGCCAATGATGTGTTTGCGTTAGTTTCAGTTATATTTTCAGACAAATATTTCATGAAAACTCCACTCTTCCATGACCATAGTGGTTCAAGGTCGATTAATGCACTCAGCTTTGTAACGCAGTTCAAAACAGGGCTTCATTTGGTCAATGCAGGGATACCTAGAGATCTTGACTCACAAGTCTTGAAACTGACGATGAAATTGTCCTCTAAACAATTCCAGGGAATGAATGGAGACAGGGCTTCTTGCAGCCATTCCTCGTGACCTCCTATTGAAATCCTGTAGTGGAATATTGATTCTTTTATCCCATATCAGGACATTTTGGTGAGCAAATGATAATGCCTTTTATATCACAACATTGTAACTTGAGATTATTCATCATAGGTAAACTCCTAGAGGTCACATAGTCGCAACTAGGTGTAAGCCAGGCTATTTGAAACTTTGCGACTCTGCGACTTGGTCGCATAGTGGCACAGTCGCAATTTAGACAGCTTCGTTCGTTCTGCGACCTAGCGACTTGGGTTGGATTGCGACCCCTCGATGGTCTCACAGTCGCAACTTTATGCAGGTCACACGCCTTATTCATTTAGCACAATTTGCGACCTAGCGACTTGGGCAATATTGCAACCTCCCTACAGTCGCACAGTTGCATGTTCATGTAGGTCGCACTTTCACCAATTCTATGTGCTCTGAGACATGGCGAATGGTTGCAAAAGGCCAGAGGTGGCATTTTCTCCACTTTGTTGAGATGTGGCTCCTGCAATCTGGTTTAGCGATGAGTTAATGGAGGGGGACATGATCGATGGAAGCTGCGTAGCTACAGCCACTCTCCCGGTCAAACTCCATGTTTCATTATGTAGTGTGCTCACTCTTCAAACCCTGATTCAGGTGTATCATGGCTTCTATATTGAGCATAAACCTATGCTGATAGCATGCAATGAGAGAAAAATAAAAAAAAAACTTTCATATCGCGCTAAGACGTAGCACGATGTCTCTTGTTCTGGTCTGCAAAAGTCCGGAAAAATCTAGCGCAGTATTCTCAACAGAGGATGGACCTCTTGACCATATAGGGGCGCACAACCTTTGATTCTCCTTGGTCATCACATCAACTTCAAACGCAGGGTGCTAACCATCGTTTCATTTACGATGTGTACATTCATGGCAGTTTATTGCATTATCATGCCAAGGCTGAGAAACAATGTCGTGGTCATTTTTCCACTCTTCTATGTGTCGTGAACTATTGAAACCTCCAAACGATGGCAAGGCCAAGAAAAAAACCATGCTATGTGATCTTTCCAAGATCATGTTAATAACGATAAGCTATATGAGAATTATAATCCGTCTCAACACAACATCGAACAGGCAGATTATTTCCCTTTGTCGCTCTATGGTCTTCTCTGTCTCTCCGATTGGCTATAGGTGGTCTTCATCCGACTGCAATACAACACGCATTACAATAGGAGCATGCAGTCTCGAATACCCTTTTTTTGGTCGTGCACTTTGGTCCCACCTCCAAGAAACGCAGATCCGTCGTTGTGCAAGGCTAATTATATCTCGTTTTTCCTCCTCTTAGTCAAAAATTCTCTACACGTGTATGTATGCTTGCAGCGAAATTGTTTACGGCTCTATGCCACGTGGGTCTTTGCATGCATGCTGATGCTACGCGCGACCTCCCTGTCTCAGAGGTTGTCTCACAGAGATAACTTGAAGGTTGACCGTGCTTACAACGTATGCGAAGGATTATTAATTATTTCAGTGGATTTAGAATAAATCAAAAGATTTCTATGCCCTGAAAAGGTAAGGGTTAGTGGGACAATACCATGTCGACATGTGTTTTGTTAATGCTCTTTCTATGAACTGATTATAGACATTCCGCTTCCGTGGTGAGCAGTTCATTCCTGCATGAGCCTGCAATTGAAAACGCACTACATGCAGTCTCGAATAAATATACGTGGGATGTTTGATCCGGTTTTTCAGTGCCTTTGGATAGAGTAAAAGAAAATGCCTTATGAATTAGCGAAAATTGAGCTCTGTGAAGATATCTTGACGTGGTCAGTAGTGGCACTATCGAAAATTCAGCTTCCAACAAATATGAAACAATAACATCTTTATAAATGGGACCAGCTCATCAGAGTTGAAGAGTGATTCTCTCCCAGAATATCGCCCTCAGGGCTACAGAAATCGGATTTTATCTGCTCCTTTGAAAATAGCTCTTTTAGTGTCAAACAAAGCATGCCTTTTATGGCGCTGGCTTTTCAGTCCACGACTTTAGTTGTAACGCATAAATTATTCAAATTCCTTTTCAGCATGATATCCTTATCCACTTACTAGAAACGCGCAGTCCTTTTACGACGGTTTCCATGCAGAATTTGAGACAGACAAGTTGAAAACTCATCCATGCAGTTTTTGACTATCAACGCACCATATTACAACGTTGCCGCTATAGTTTTGTTAAAATATTTTGATCCATATTTTAAACATAAAATTTGACTATTATATATCCGCTCCACAGGTTGAAACTCCGCCATATAAATGTTTAAGTCCATGTAATGCGTTTTCATATAGTTCTGATTCGTGTTCTTATATGGCTTTGAAACCATATGTTTTCTCCTTGTCTTAAAAATACAATGTAACCGTCCATTGAACGTGCGCCCACTTATAATGTTTTCACATAGTTTTTCTCTGTGACCTCTTATGGATTTGAAACCATATGATTTTTTCCTTGGTTCAATTACATAATATTTAAAACCATAACCTTGGTCCACATATTTGCACCCACCATGTAGCTCGGGGTTAAGAGATATTGTTTCCCAAAGGTGTGCCAATGCCTTGAATGAGATTGTCATTCTCTATGTAAATATTTTGAGTCCACTTTGTTCGCTTGGGCTATACTTCGGGCTAGACTTGTCGGAGTGGTGAAATATGTTCCTTTGTGTGCACCCATCGACATTTAGATGGTATTGTGCAGGATCTCCAAAACTTCCTTTTTGAATTCATGCTTATTTTTTCTCCTTCTAAAATAGCAGAATGGGATTGTTTCTTGATCAACACCCCCACCAAAATGCAGCTTCCTGGTAATTGTGTCATCATCATTTTCATATTCAAACAATCTCATCCTCAAGGTCGTCAAGCATTGATGGAGCAACACCATGATGAGTAATAATGTCATCTTCTCCATCTAATAAAGTGTATTTGTCCTTCTTAAGCATCCGTGATTATTGCTCACTCTGGAATCTAATGATATCCTTATCTGCATCTTCAAGAGCATCATCATTTTCCCCAGACCGCATGTCCAAGAAAACATTAGCTTTTCCACTTTGTTTATATTCTTGTAAGAGAGTCTTCTTCCACGTGATTAACAACTTCCCTAACCATTGTGCTCTTGTTATTTGGGTTCCAATATCTTCCTCCCAACGCGATGGTGACATTCTTTGGTATATCATCTATGGGATCGCATGCACGTAACATTATAACACTAATTAGTTTACAGTTACCTTTTAGAGAACGGTGCCCCCCCAAATAATAAATATTAGACTATGAGCTCGACGAAGTGCTAAAACAGAGTTCCTGGACAATCCATGATGCAAGCGCTCTTAATGTAAATACACACAAGTTTTCATTCGAATGTATGCATGGCGATCCTTCGCACATGGCGTGATTGCAACAATATCATCTGATCATGACGGCGAGAAAAATCATGAGGGGTTGGGGATAGGTCGTTGGGATGTTGCTGATTGCAGGTTCGGTGAAAGACCTTAATGACTAAAAGAGCAGAGGGGGACCCGAAATTTTATATACACCCAAAATTTTGGGTGGTGTTGTAGCAGCTACAACAAGAGTCTTCAGCTAGTAATGAAATGTACATTCATATTGAAAATTCCTCAGATGCATGGACTGCTTTGCGTACATTCAAAGATCTCTTTCATACACAACCTGAATCTAAAAAGGTTGATCTTCAATTGAAATTTCTCCAACAAAAATTAACTGAAGGTGGTGATGTTCCTCAATATATTTCACGGCTTAAAAATATCAAGAAAGAAATAATAGATGTTGGTTTCAAGCTGTCGATGAAAGTTTCTTGAATACAATTTTAATTTCTAGATTTCCATCATCTTACACATTTTTTGGGAAACTTTGCAAGTCACCAAAAATTTAGAGAATATAAAGTTTGATGAATTGAGCGATATGCTATCCCAACAAGACAAAAATTTTGGGAAAAATAAATAGATTAGGGAAGATATCTTCTTCGCAGAGGCTAACACAAGTAAATCCTTAACTTATAGTTATAGAAACTGAGGAAGAGGAAATTTCAATCAAATTCATGAAGCCCACAATGTACAAGGTCCTAGTCGCAGCCAAAGGAGAGGAAAAAATTTCAAGAGAGGCTACAGTTCAGGCAAGAGAAATTTTCAAGGCATAGGAAACAATCGAGGTAGAGGATATAATCAAGGAAGAAGACAAAGTCGAGGTAGATGAAAAACTTAGAACATAGACCAAAGCAAAGGAAAAGGAGAATATCAAGGCAGAGAACAATATCAAAGTAGAGGCATAGATTTGAGTCAAATTGTTTGCAGGAGATGTAACAAAGTTGGACATTATGCTGAAGATTGTAAAACTTCCATTGATAAAATTGCTAAGTTTCATCCAAACTCTGCACAGTTTTCAAATGATGAAGATGATCATGATAGTTCAAAATATGTCTTCACCAACATAGAATCAATAGCTTTATAGGTTTCAACTTTTCTAAGAAGTGAATATGAAGATGCATGGATTGTGGATATAGGAGCTACTCAACACAAGAATTTTTGACGTGATTTTTTTTGGAACTTTAAACAATGCCATATCAATTCAATATATCTTGATGATAAAATAAAACATAATCCTTAAAATTAACTCATTCAAACAGAACATGAAAACAATGATGACAGGTTATGAAGATGGAAAACTACTAAGGAAGGGATAGTTATTTCAAGAAATTATGACTTTGTAGGAGCAACAAGTACAGACATTTCACCGATTAGATTGTGGCATGTAAGATATGGCCATATCAAATTTGACAGTCTGTCTTAGTTACAAAAACAGGAAATGGTTAATGGACTTCCAACCTTCAAAAGGGAAAAAACAAAATTTGAAGCTTGCATTTATGGAAAACAACATCGAGAGAATTTTCCCACAAGTTGATTGTGAAAAAATAGACATTTGCAATTGCTTCACAATGATATTGGTGGACCCTTACAAACCTCACTAGGGTGATGCAGATATTTCTTACTCTTTGTTGATGATTTTATCAGGATGACTTGGGTACATTTTTTTAAGCAAAAGTCAGAAGAATTTGAAAAGTTCAAAAAATTTCGCCAACTTATTGAAAATGAAGTAAAGGAGAAGATTGACACTCTTAGAATCGACAATGGCGTAGAATTCACTTAAAATGAATTCAAATTATATTGCATGGATAATGGCATAAAATGACATCTTACCAATGTCTACACTCCACGGAAAAATGGAGTAGTAGAAATAATGAACCGCACATTGTTAGGAATGGTGAGATCTATGTTAACTTTAAAAAAGTTAAGTGCTATATATTTGGTCGAGGAAATTCATACCGTTGTCTACTTAAGAAGCATATCTCCCACTTCTTGTTTAGAAGAAATCACACCTTATGGAGCATGGTTTGGCTTCAAACCTCGAGTTAAACATCTTAGAGTTTTTGTATCAGTATGTTATGCCTTAGTTCCAAAGGAAAAACGAACTAAGCTTGACTCAAGAAGCTTGAAGTGCACAATGATTGGGTATTCTGATGAGAAGAAAGGATACCGAATTTTGTCTAATGGAAAAATTACTGTGAGAAGGGATGTGATTTTTTTGATGAAAATGAGAGTAAGAGTGCTGAAGAAGTTGAAAGTATTCTTCAAAAGTTAGAAAAAAAAGGTGATAACAGAAGGAAATATACAAATTCAACCAAATTCACAAAATTGGTATGAACTTGAGTTTCCTTCATCTGAAAATGATTCATACAGTCCATATTCCTCACCAGCCCCATCTGGGTCTTCTGGCATTTCATCCAAATCTCCTAGTAGCAACAGTTCTTTTGACAATGACTCTCTGCCCCAGAATCTGTGATTTATCAATAAACATCAACCTTCTTTACAATCATGGTGTTTTTCACAATCTCAAACCAGTGAACATCAATTTCCAAAATGGGCAGTTCAACTTTTGAAAGATTTAAGGCCTAATGAGCTAGAATAAAACAAGAACAAGGGGATCACAAAAAGTGAAGGAAATTTTTTCGTGATAGAAAATTATTTTACTGAACCATCTACTTATCGAGAGGCAGTAGAACATAAAGAATGAAAATAGGCTATGGTTGATGAATATTAGGTAGTTCTCAACAAAAACACTTGGAAACTTGTTGATTATCCTAAGAATTTTATACCCATCGGATGCAAATGGGTTTACTGAATTAAGTACAAGAAAAATGGTGATATCGAAAAGAATAAAGCAAGAATTTTTGCTAAGGGTTTTGCACAGCAGGAAGGGATTGATTATGAGGAAACGTTTTCTCCTACTGCTAAATGGAATACCATTTGACTCATACTTTCCTTAGCAGCTAAACAAGGATGGAAAGTTCATCAGATGGATGTAAAAAGTGCTTTCCTCAACAGATATTTACAGGAAGAAGTGTATATGATACAACCACTAGGTTTTGAAATTGAAGGACAGGAACATAAAGTCTACAAACTAATAAAGGCTTTATATGGGTTAAAACAAGCTCCCCAAGCTTGGTATGCCAAAATGGACGAATACCTTTGGTAAGTTGGTTTTCAATGAAGTGCATATGATGATACCTTGAATCTACGCCAACAAGGTAAAAATCTGGCGATTTTGGTTATGTATGTAGATGATTATTATCACTGGAAACAATGATGATCACATTACACAGGTGAAAAAGGAGTTACATGCAGGTTTTAAGATGACAGATTTGGGACTACCTCACTAATATATTAAAGTTGAAGTATTATAATGTCCACATCATATCTTCATTTCTCAGAGTAAGTGTGAAGCAGAAGTTCTTCAGTGATTTGGAATGTAGGATTGCAAGCATGTTCTTACCCCCATGGAACAAAACTTGAATATTTAAAAAATTGAAGGGGGGGGGGGGGGGTGTGGGGGGAATGGTGGATAGCACTACTCATCGATAGTTGACTGGCAGCCTGATTTATCTAAAAACTACTCGAACAGACCTTTCTTATGTTGTTATTATTATTTCCCGCTTTATGCTGGAACCACAAGACAACCACTAGAATGCAGCCAAAATAATTCTTCATTATATCCAAGGAAGAAAATATTTTGGTCTTCTTTACAAAAAGACTAAAAACTTTGTACTTGGTGTATTTTCAGATGCCGACTTTGCTGGCAGTATTGATGATAGGGCATCAACCTCAGGTTATTTAATGAACATGAGGTCAGCTGCAGTGTCATGGAGTTGCAAGAAGAAAGCTATATTGGCCACTTCTTTAGCAAAATCAGAGTACATATCAGCATGGGAAGCAACATGTGAGAATTTTTGGTTACGTAGAGTTTTAAAAGACTTGGGAATTCCTCCAGTAGAAGCTACATCGTTATTCATCGATAACCAGTCAGCAATAAAGCTTGCCAAGAATCTCATTCTTCATTCAAATAAAAGATATGTGGACACCACATATCATCATATCAGATCACTCATTGCAAAGGATGTCATCAAGCTGATTTATTGTCCTTCAAATGATTAGATCTCCATATCTTCACCAAACCTCTTGGCAGAATAAAATTTACTAAGTTCAGGGATGAACTTGGTATATGTTGTCATGTATGTTTGGATCATAGGGGGAATGTTATATTATCCAAATATCATAATTTAAAGTTAGGATAAAATATTTATTAAATTATAATATTTAATAAATATTAGAGACACTTAGAAATAGAATATTGTTAGAAAATATAGGACTATAGAATAGAGTCATATATTAGGCTCTAAAATAGGAATAAAGTTAGTAGATTGGTTAGAAGTTCAATTATTGTAAATGGACACTTGTTGTTTTATCAAGTGGTCCATAACTCAAATAAGTTAGGACATGTAGCTTATAAATAGGTTATTTTCCTAATTGCAAGAGTGTTGAAGTTTATGTGTGTAAACTCTTGTAATTCCTATGTAATTTATTTTCCCATTATTAATAAAATTACATGTTTGAGGACACTTATGTATTATATGCATAGTTTAATTTAGTATTTTGTAGTTTGCATTATTGTTATATATATATATTTTGTATTATATTTGCATACTTTATGAAACTAAATACTTCAAAATTCATCACAGTAGTTGCATTTATCATTTGGTTATTGTACACAATTTTAGAGTTTCAAGTCATTAGTTAAGCGATGAAATAATTTCAACAAACCAATTTTTTTCCTTAAAACTACATATTTCAAAAATGGAAAACTTACATCGACTAATGCAAAATTATGTGAGTCGTTGTGCCTGAGTATTCAATTAATTTATCCACTTCACATCTCAATTCCTTATTTGTTGCGAGATCAATACTAAAGGATTTGATTTATCTATTGATCGCTATTAACTTAGCCTTCAATGCCAATATAGATTATAATTGTTTATGCAATTTTTCCCAAAACATAATTTATATGTTTAGTGGAAAAGAATATGTTTCCTTCAACACTTGTTAGGTTGTGGATCATTAACCAAAACTCCAGATTAAAGTGTTTAACAAAATACCAAAATCATTAGATTATAAAAAATTTATAAAGATAAAACAACAAATCAAAATGTTTATCAAACATCTATATCATTTGATTATAATCCTTCACAAAAACATCAAATCAAAATACTTAACAATATATATATATATATATATATATATATATATATTATAATCCTTCATATAAATATCAAATCACGGTATTTAACAAAATATCTATATAATTAAATAAAATATTAGACAAAATATACATATCATTAAATCATAAAATTTTAATAGGAAATTAAAAACAAAACATTAAATTAAAAACAAACATTACTATTAAAACCTGATTTTTATTATTTTATTTATATAGTTCAATCTTATTATTTTTTATTAATCATATTCCATAACTTCATATTCGGAAATTATTTTTCAATATAAAAGAATAGTTTTTTTCTTTATAAATACGTATAATTTTATCATTTTAAATAATTCAATTACACACACACACACACACACACACACACACACACACAGATATATATATATATATATATATTCTTTGATGGGGTGATGCATGAGGAAAATGAAGGGAACAAAGTGGGTTCTAGCCTCTCTACCGATTCTCTTGACAATGAATATGGGTGGTGTGACACCACACCTACATGCAAAATACGATGCATTTATTATTTCTTGAGTTTGAAATGATGATAATGGTTAATTTCTTCATGTAGTTCATCAATTTCATTCGTTCTTATTTGGTTCGTATGGGAAGCAAGGATTTTGTGGGTTTCTCGACAATTTCAGCAAGATAATTTGAGTTGAGGGTAGAGAGTCTAAACAAGGTGGCATGAACCATGGTCACATTTCCATCATCCTACATAATGTTCTTGGAATTTGACATCAAATATAGGATCTACACATTCATAAAAAATGCTTGGCGTCGTGGGTACTTCAAGAAGAGTTCCATCATAATAATACATGGTGCATGCATTTGGTTTAGTTCACTTCATTTTTGGATTCTTTGGTAAGATTTCCCTGAAAACCTGTTGGATTTTTTCCTTTCTTATTGTTCAAGTGGCT
The DNA here is from genome assembly GCA_034641835.2 of Pinus albicaulis. Classification (NCBI taxonomy): domain Eukaryota; kingdom Viridiplantae; phylum Streptophyta; class Pinopsida; order Pinales; family Pinaceae; genus Pinus; species Pinus albicaulis. Next base: position 526,008,933 of record CM076580.1, read on the forward strand.
CTCTCTATTTATGGAGCCTCAGGGTTACATTTATCCAGCCTAGCCCCCTTTCTTATGTATGGTGGGAACTATTTTAGAGTGATTTTTATATTCATGCTCCATCATTTATCACTCTCTGGGTAGGGTTACCTTACAATTTTTTTTATATCAGCTAAGTGGTGTTTTATCCTGTGTTTTTCAAGCGTTTCTTTGGGTTTGTATCTAAGCTAGAAGCCCCCAAACCAAGGTTTTTTTCTTGGGGTTGGAATCCCACAAACCATGTGAAATTTGGTGTTGCAACCCTTGTATGTGTTTTATCATTTGTTTGATCTATATTTATGAAGGAACAAAATGAAATACAGATATGGACAAAAACAAAAATATATAGTGAAAAAAAAACTTCAATTCACTAATGACAAAGTATTGAAAACTATTTACATGTAGAATGGAAATAAACTAACTCAGGCGATGGTAGCTTATCTCTGAGAAGAAATGTGGCAGATACATGCGTTATGAACTGTGTTACAATGAGAATCAGAAAACTATTTATTATTGAGAAATAATTGAAAACCCTAAACATTCAAAAATCTAACCCTAGTAGATGAAACGCCAAAATCGGTGGCCCTTGTTAGGGTAAATTGGTGGAGAAACAAAGTTGTAGGCTTGTTGAATTAATCGTAAAATACACAAGAGGTATTGTAATAATAATATATTATATATAAAATGTATAAAATATGATGATAAAATGTTACAATGAGGCCCTGCTTATATACCTATGCATGTGGCCTTTCATGGATGGGCATGTCTTTTATACATGCCCTTTCACTAACTTAATGACTACTTACATAATCCTTATTTGACTATTACTAATTATATTTATTATATTCGTTATGAATTATATTCATAACATTTCCCATTCCTTCAAAATATTTGTCCTCAAACCTTATAGTCGACACTTTTCTTCAGTTCAATCACGCACCGTTTTCTTCATTTGCTTTTGTCACAATTTAATATATCAACTTTTATTTATTTATTTGTTATGAATTGGCCTTTCCTTAAGAAATTTGTCCTCAAAGTTTTATGGATAATAATTTATTCATCTTGTATTTGTTGTCTTCACTTGTACCTTTATCATGTAGAATACCTTATCTTGTGGACTTCACTTGTACATAGTCCTAAATCCATGTTTTTTTTTTTTTAATTTCTCATTTCGATTTGTTTTTTTTTTTTTTAATACTCGCTTTTTTTAAATTAATTATATAAATTATTTATAATTTATATAATTAAAATTATATTAATAATTAATTTATGATTATATTATAATCTTATGGTAGCTATAATATATTCATAGTCGAATATCAATTTACTCTCCAAGTGTGAGACTGTATCACAAACAGTGTGACCCTACCATTCACCTAGCTGCAAAATTTTTCTTTTACTAAGCTCCAATGAAGTTGTCGATTAGCAGCGGGAAATGGTGGATATATGACAGGTAATGGGGCTGTGTGGAAACGCGAAATTTTGTCTTCATCGATGTCTTGGATCATCATATTGTCAATCACGCTGCACAACACGTAATGTTCTACCTCTACATCTTTAAAATATGGATGCCTAAGAGCCTCTTCGGTAGTGATTCTCTTAGAGGGGTTGAATGTAAGCATTCTCTTAACTAAATCAACAACATCCTCTTCGACCCCTAATAGGAGTGACCTCAAGGGTTTTTTAGGGGGATCATTCCTGAAAACTGTTCTGAAATAATGGTGGTACTCTCATCCTCAATAAAATCCAACGTATCATCAGGAGAAGGCTTAAGAATGCCCCTCACAATCTTGTGCAAATTGCTCAATTCAGTCCCCAAGTAATCACAAAGTTCGAAAAGTGGTTTTCCTGCCATGACTTGCTGCAGCATCTCCACAAAAATGTAGCCGAGAGCCCATATGTCAATAGTTGGAGTGTAATTGCAACTTGGGTTCGTGAAACTCGAGCAAAAGAGCTCTGGGGATCGGTATGGCACCGTTACCACGAGATGATTCATCTCCTCGAAAAACGTATGAGCAAGACCAAGGTCGCATATTTTGGCATTCTTTTTGCGTTTTGACAAGAGAATGTTTGAAGGAGTCAAGTCTCGATGCAACACGTTTTCCTAGTACAGGTATTGCACAATGCTCAACACCTGATACATGACCCATTTGTAGAATTCAGTTTTTGGTCATAATTCGATAGTGTGATTCTTAAGGATATCGTAAAGGGTAGTGTCCATCTATTCGTACACAACATAAACCTCGTCGAACCTCGTGTTGGTCATAATAAGGAAGTCCAAAGACAGTTGGAGGTCACGGGAATTCATTGTATCCCAAAGAGCATCATACATGGTCACACCTTCTCCATCTAACTTTGCATCATACATCAAATTTCCACTAGCTTTGACATCCTTCAGCGAAGTAGCCTTAGCCAAAACAAGATTTGTCGAAGCTTCGCCACTACTAGCCTAGCCATTGCTTTTGGATTCAATAAAACCTTTAGTGGCTACTCCCCAATTGCACAGGTGCCATCACTTAACCCAGTATATGTCTGAGAAATAACAGCAATGTCTGCAAGCGGAAGTTGTAGAGGGCCAGCTGTTAGCTGTTGTCCAACAAGACCTGTCACACAACGATCAACCTTATTTGTTAAGAAGCACTTTGAAAACATAGATGGAAGATGAAGAAATCTTCTAAGGGCATCCAAAACTGTTATTCCTGGAGCAATGTCAAGCGACTCCAATGGTTGGGCTCTCTGTGTTAATTCAAAACGTTTTCTGTGCAGACAATAATTTTCCAATGGAGGAGTGTAGGTGAGACATTGTAACACATTGTTAATATCGCACGATATTCTAGCATTGACTAGGACTATTGGTTGGTCCCTTCCACAATTTCTCAAGAATGCCATTAATTTTCTGTCCCAACTTAACTCCATCTCCATCGGGGGAAGCAAGAGTATATATATATATATATATATATCTATATATACTAGAATTGGAGAGTCAACACATTGTACAGTGGGATCGAGGGTTTTAATATGCTTTGTTGAGAGACTGAGTTTGAGATGTGATAGAGTATTTATTTTGCAGCGATCACAAAATAAGGAATGCTTTTATTCTACATTTATTTTTTTATAATTGAGTTTGTTAAATAGATTTCCAAGATCCCACATTGCCCTTGGCAGTGAAATATAATGATCCACTAGTAGTGCTTTAACAATGGGTATTTTGGGAGGAATATCATGCTTCACACCTGCAGTAATTCGTTGAAAATAATTGGTATATTTATTTTGTGAACTGAATCCTCTTGCAAGCTCATACATAGTAACACCCAGTGAGTGTACATCAACTCTTTGAAGTTGTTGGGGATCAATTTGTTTGAATTAATCCTCATCTTCAGGCGGATCTTCTTCATTATGATAAGGTTTATCTCCTCCATTATTAATGTTTTGTGCATTATTCTCTCCATTTTGATCATGGTTTTCTTCCTTCACATCACCTTCGTCTGAATCTACAATTTTCATCACTTGATCTTCTACCGAATCTAGTGATTCTTCATGATTATCATCCGAATTTTCTAAATTAGGTGAATTGTTCTGTTGACTATGTTCAATATTCAGTAATATTGGATTTTGCATCAGATTAATCTTGTCCAAAATGGCATTCATCTTTTGCATTGATTTGTTATGACTGTTTGTGGCCTCTCTATGGTTTAGCTAAATTTGTCTTTCTATCCGATTTGTTGTGTCTTGAAGTTTTTTAATGTTGTTAGAATTTCCTGTAACCTTATCCTCAATATTGGTTAATATTTTAGTGAATTTATTGGAATTATTATTAATCTTACTCTCAATTTCGATCAACTTTTTGTTGAAATCATCCATCGTCATTGATGAAGACATCGAGCGGCAGCGATTTCGAGGCACTACATGTAACAGCTGAAGGTAGCCAACAGTGGCGTAGGTGCTTCCTTCCGAGTGAGAAGATCACTACTCTGATACCAAATGGAGCAACAAAGTTGTAGGTTTGTTGACTTAATCGTAAAATACACAAGAGGTATTGTAATAATAATATATTATATATAAAATGTATAAGATATGATGATAAAATGTTACAATGAGGCCCTACTTAGATACCTATGCAGGTGGCCTTTCATGGATGGGCATGTCTTTTAGACATGCCCTTTCACTAACTTAATGACTACTTACATAATCCTTATTTAACTATTAATAATTATATTTATTATATTCGTTATGAATTATATTCATAAAAATTGGTACATCAACTTCCTGGGTTCATAATTTTGCCATGTGATCTTTATTTGATTTATATGCTAACTCATCAGAAATATCTATCTGAGGACTACAAATTTCAACTACCAACTCTTGCTATAAGCTATGGGTTTTCCTATTTTCTAAAAATGTTGTTTAGGGTCTCAAAACAACTCTGAAAGTTTAGGACCCAAAAGAATTCCAAAAATATTAAATTGTGCTAAAATTAAGGAAAATGAAAGAAACAATGGTGGGCTTCAAATTGGAATAGGTGGGCATCCACCAATATCCACCTAGATTGGTCCTCCCCCCTTAGGAAGTAATGGTTCTCATTGCGTTGAGTGCCTCCATGAGATGGGAAAAATTTTTCTGAACTTGGTCCCTGGTGAGCCACTTGCCTGGGTCTAGGAGTTGGTCAGCTTTGATAACCCGATACAATTGGATATTTTTTTGGCGAGTTTTCTTGATCTCTGTGTCAATGATCCAATCATTTGTGGCTTATTCCATGAATCTCAGGTTTAGCTCTATTGGTGTGCATTGTTCTGCAATGTCTGACATGTCCAATAATGATGGAAAGTATAGTCAAAGGTAGCCCACATTGAACACTGGGTGCAGGCCAAGGAATGGGGGAATTTTGAGCTCAAAATAATTGTCTCCCACAACCTTGGTTATGGTGTAAGGCCCATATCGAAGTGGTTTGAGCTTCCATTTGGATTTTATAAGGCATTCTTTCTGCAAATGCAACCAAACTTTGTCGCCCACCTGAAACGTGTTTGGCACCCGATGTTGATCATGTCGCTACGTGTACTTAGTATTGGACTTCTATAATATGTTGTGAACATATTTTTATATGTGTTGGATGCATTCGATAAACCTAGTTTCTTTATCAGCCTTAGACTTTACATGTGTGGATTATTTAGGCGTGGTGACATCAATCAGATAAAATAGTGTAAATCTCATACCCACTTGAAAGGGACTACAACAATTCAAGCTATGGAGAGCTCTCTTATATTTGTGTTGCACCTAAGGAAGGCTCTCATCCCAGGTTCATGGATGCTTGGAGTATTACATGTGGAGTATATGCGCTATCATCCTGTTGACGACCTTTGTTTGACTATTAGTCTGGGGATGGAATGTAGTCGACTTGGTGAGCTTGGATTCCAATAGTGTCTAGAGGCTCGACCAAAATGTTCTCAGGAACTTGTTATCTCGATCTAATATAATGGTCCACAGAATCCCAAAATGTACTCACACTCATTCAAAGAATATTTTGGTAGTGCCTTCTACTATGATACTCTTCTTGCAGGTCGCCAATAAAACCATCTTAGAAAATATATTCCAGCCACAAATACATAGTCATTACTTTGTTTGGTAGAAGGGAGTTCAGCCAAATAGTCCATGGAGATGGATTCCCTAGATTGGATGGGAGTAGGAAGATGAGTGTAAAGACCTTGCTTCTTGATGGTTGGCTTGGTGATGGCATAGGAAATGCAAGATCTGAGATATTTTCCAACATCCTCTCATATTTTTGGCCAATAAAAGTAATTTTGTACTACGACCACAATTTTCTCCACACCAAAGTGTCCCACGACCCGATTTTAGTGCACCTCCCAAATCAACTTGTCATCCTCACTTGAAGGAATATAAAGGTGGCCTAGGTAGCATAAGAATGCATCCTGGAGGTGGAATTAGAAACTTCCTTGTCATCCACTAGCATCTTGTATGTGGTGGTGAACTATGGATCATTTTTGTGCATTTTCATTGGTGAGGGGTTGTCAATCAAGAGAGTGACATCTTCTCGAGTCCTCCAGAAATCGTGGAAATATACAATCCATAACGAAAACCTAGTAATGTTGTATGATTCTGCAAATTGGAAGGAGCAAGGTTTTTCCAGTGGTGAATTTCTTTTCTTTTCTTTTGGATCTTGGATCAATTGGATTGTGAATGTAGTCATAATTCCATGTCAAGGATGGGAAACACGACAATGGGGAATAGGGGCCAACTTGACTGCCACGAGATGACCAATCGTGACCTAGAAGAAACAGTCTCCCCACACCCATAACAAAATATGGGAATTGTTGTTTAAGACACATCACTAGAAACCTTGTATAATCAACTTGGCCAAAAAACTCATCTTCTAGAACGTCTCAGCGAGGATTCCCATGAAAACCAAAATGAAATTATAAATTTTATGAACGGTCTTCAACATAATAAAGGGCATATGCAATACTAGTTGGTCAATCTGCAGAGAGGTCAAGTAAGAATACAAGAGACACTGGACCAACTTGATGGTCATCTTGAACACATGGAGATGCATGGCAATTGTACTTTAACCCCCTTTGTCTCCAAGTTCTAGTCCTATTAATCCTACCTGTGTTAGTTCCTCTAAATTTTAATGGTTATAGGTTGCATTTTGATTTTAAACACTTTCTGGTTTATCTGGTTTGTGAAGTTTTGGTTAATAAGAATGTTCAAGTGACTAGTTGACTATTTTAGTTTATATTTGTTGGCCAATAAATCTTGTAACAGTGAGACTAACAAAATTTTAAACAAATGTAGTCACTATTGTTATTTTTCTAATTAATAGAAAAAAATTAACTTTAAAAAATAATAAAATAATATATAATTATTATATAATTACATTCTAATATTTCTATAATATTTTATATAACTTAATTATAATTAAATAATAAATAAGTTTTATTATAATAATAAAATTATAATAAAAAAATAATCTCTTTTTAACATGTTATAAAGATATGTATTTAAGCTTTCTCATTTTCATTTGGTTTCCATCTTCTTTTCCTTTTAATATCTTTACATTAAAGTTATATATTTTTACAATTTTCTTTTTACAATGTTTACATTAATATGAACTTTTTTTTTAAATACAGTTTTAAAGTTATATATTTTTACAATTTTATCATATGTTACATATAAATTTGGTTTATAATATATTATAATTTTATTAAATGTTGATTTTTAAAATAATTTTTTTCAAATAAATACATGTTTATTTTTATTTACATTTTTTATTTTAAAGATACAATTATATTTTTAGTGCATCATAAATATTAATTTGGTTTATAATATGTTATAAAACTTAACTTTAGTTTTTATTTGTAATATAAAGTGTTTTATGTTATAAAATTTAACTTGTTATATAAAGTTTTTTATATATAAAATTTTTATATTTTTATAATTTAACTTAATTTTGATTTGTAATATAAAGTTTTTTATATATCAAAATTTTATATTTTTAAAATCAAATTTTAATTAGTTTATAAAAATAATTAGTTTATAAATTTAACCAAAAATATATATACTTTATTTTTCTTTATATTTGAATTTATAATATTGTTTTGGAGTAAATGAATCTTTTTAACTCCTAAATCCACCTGCTTACTAATATTTGTTAGACATTAAAATAACATAAATACTGTAAAAACAACCTAAATTCATTTAACTTCATATCTAATATTCACTCAATGATTAAAGTCCTAGAGTTGGAGTATACTCTATTATCAATTGATTTATTAATAATTTAATAAAATTAATAAATTATATTATTTAATTAAAACTAATTACTTTAAATTATAATTATTTAATATTAATTACTTTAAATTATAATGATAATATTATTTGATTAATAACAATGGGACTGAGGGATGATATTCCAACCTAATATCCATAATAACTCTCCTATTATGTATTAATAGATGATAAAAAATAACCTGAAATTATGTGAACTTTAAATGGTTAATTATGAAAAATAAATTACGGTCGTAAATTTTATTTTTATAATCTAAAATAACTAATTCTTTATTTCAAATAGTAAATAATTAATTTCATTTTAGTTATTTTCTTGTTAACTAATCTCTTTTTCTTCTAATTTAAAAAAAATATGTGTCAACTATACATTAAACATAGAAAAAAATCACATATCATCTTTCAACACAAGTAAGATATCAAATAAATTTATAAAATTCATTTGTTTATGAATTTAGTTTTTAAAGATGATAAAAATATAAATATCTTACTTTTCATTAAATTTAAATTTATAATAAAAAAGAAAAAAACATCTTCTTAAATATTAAACCAAATAACATGAAAATTACAAGTCAAAATAAATATCACATGTTATAAGTTTTTCTGAATAATAAGGGCATGCCAGTTTTCATGAAAATGGAGACACCATCTTACATAAATTTATGTGTTAAGATAAAATATATAATAAATTATGTTAGGGATGAAAATGATCAATAAACCCACCCACTTATTATATAGACACCAAAATAACATAAACCTTACAAGTCAAAATATAAAATATATCATGTTATAAGTTTTTCTCAATAATCAATGCATGCAAGTTTTAGTGAAAATGGAGACATCATTTTACATAAATTTATTTGTTAAGAAAAAATATATAATACATTATGTTGTAGATGAAAATGATTAATAAACCCACGTACTTATTATAAGACATCAAAGTAACATGAATAAGCCCACCTACTTAATATTATGAGAAATTAAAATAATATGAATAAACCCACCTATTTATTATAAAACATAAACATCAAAATAACATGAATAAGCAGACCTACTTAATATTATAAGGCATTAAAATAATATGAATAAACCCACCTACCTATTATAAAACATAAACTATACAAGTCAAAATATAAAATAGCATATCTTATAAGTTTTTCTCAATAATCAATGCATGCAAGTTTTAGTGAAAATGGAGATAAATTTATTTGTTAAGAGAAAATCTATAATATATTATATTAGAGATGAAAATTATCAATAAACTCGCCTATTTATTATAAGACATCAAAGTAACATGAATAAATCCACATACTTATTATAAGACATCAAAATAACATAAATATTACAAATCAAAACATAAAATATCACATGTTATAAGTTTTTTCTCAATAATCAATACATGCAAGTTTTAGTGAAAATGAAAACACCATCTTATATAAATTTATTTGTTATATATATATATATATATTTATATATATAAATACATTTTGTTGGAGATAAGAACTATCAACAAACCCACTTATTATAAGACATCAAAATAACATAAATGCTACCAGTCATAATAAAATAACAAATATGAAAACTATCAATAAATTTTTTATTTATTCTAAGAAAAATTATTATTAATAACATTGTTATAAATATAAATTATTAAAAAATATTATATTGATTTATTAGAAATTTAAAATTGGAAAATTAAATTATTATTATAATTATAAAAAATAAAAATAAAAATTAATTTATAAAATATATTATTTTTAAATTTTTAAATTTTAACATAATTTATTATTAAATTAATTAATTAACATGTGATTGAAATTTTTTTACTATGAAGTCAAATGGGAAGATTTAGCATGAGCGTGGACACTTCTCCCTCCTGGTATGGACAAGAAATTCAACATGTAACCGTGCACAAAGTAATATTCCATCTACGAAGCTCTGACTTTCATTGCCATAAATTACGTTGAAGCGTAATGAAAGTTTAAGCGAAATGACGTGACGAGAGAGCTTTTATCCAAACTTTAACCTTAATTGAACTTTATTCCGTTCAACTAGAATGAGTGGATTGTTCAATATAAAACACGGCCTTTAAGTCAAAGGAAGTTAAAAATTATGAAAACATTGATCAATGTTATTTAACAAATATAAATCTCTACGAAACTTATGCTCGTGCTATTCTACATGGAAAATTTTAATCCTTTTGTGAGTTTATTTTTTAAATGGTAAAGTTTTGCGCTTTTCTTAGTTTAATTATCTATTTTTATTTTTGAAATGTTAATAATTCGTTTAATTTACCCTTTCAGCTTCTATTGATATATATTATAGGGACGAGTTTTCGATTTAACCCTTAGATTATGAACATATCTCTTTCTACTATCGAAGATGTTTTGAATACAATTACTTTTTCAAGGATTTTGTTGTTGTTGGTCTTTTGGTGTAATGTGTATCCAATTCCCAATTCTAGCCTATTATAAGGTTGTTATTTCCTATATAGAGTGAATAAGAAAATGATTAGCAAGGTGAATATAGAAACAAATAAACAATGTAATTATATTCTATCAAATAACATGTACAATGCAAGAATAATGGAAAATAAAAGAAATGAACAAAAGTGGTAGGGAAGCAAGACTTATCTTTATTGTTTAATGAAAAGAGTTACAAATTGTTCCAAATACACTAAAGAGAGTTGATAGATAAAGGAATTCTATGAATCTCCTAAAGAAATGTCTTTTTCCCATCTCTTTGCAAGAATCAACTCTCCTGGAAGAAGTCCTATGAGAGCTCTCAATGGTGAACTCTTTGAACACAAAACAATGCTAATTGGCTTGGAAATTTGACAGCATAATTTTGCATTGGCTTCTCTCTTCTTTTTGTCCCAATTCCTGATATTTATAGGCTCGAACTTATGCCTTGGCTCCTTTTAGCTCATCTATGAGATTTGATACAGTGGGAGACAAAATTCATCTTCTATAATATCCTTAATTCTAATTCAAGAGTGGAGTGGTTCGAAATTGAGAAAGCTAGGCTTGTCTTGTGAGTAGAGGGTTGCTCATTTGTTGTGAAGTGGTGGATGTCTTGCTAAGTTTTCACTTTTGTGGATGTGCGCAACTATCGAAGAAACAATTGCAGTGCTCCATGAAAAATTGTTTAAGTAACTCTGCATGATTTAATTTTTTAAATGAGAACCTTAGGAACCATTAGTTTTTCTAATTCATGATGTTTTCCAGTGTTCACCAGTACACTCGCACATGTCATTCTTTAGTGATGGGTGTTCTTGGCTAGTTTAATTAGATGTATGTTTTTTAGTGATAAATTTGCACCCGTATGTGTGAGTTTAGGAACAAACATATTGCTGAAATACACCACGTTTTATTTCCTAACAAAGAGTCTGGTTGAATGCTTGGGAGAGAGATCCTTGTTTGGAGAGGGATGAGGGGGTCCTTCATAAGATATCATAGAACCTAGTGCTGATAGAAGATATTTACAAAAATATATACAGGGCATGCAAGTCCCATGCTTTTGATCATGACTTTGAATAATATGGTTACATTGGTACATGTAACACCCTCTTCCCACATCTACCCAAGTAATTGGCCAACCAGGGTAAACATGCGATGAGAGGCTACTAATATGATATTAAACCTCCTAGATGACCTTGAGGAAGTGGAATTGATGGAAAATCAAGACAAATAGACCTTAATGAACATCAACCACACCTCCATGAGGTAACCCAACCACCCAGACCCCTCAACCCTAAGGAGGAATTAATTTTTTACACTTTTGAGCCTTATTTGCGAGCATGTAAGGGCAAGGGAGAAACTATAATCCTTTAGCTGTGGAAATGCTAAGGAAAGGTCATGTCCAGGGCCTCAAAAAGTCGTTTTTGTGCCCACAACTCCCAGATTTGTGCCACTTTTTGAGCCCTAGAGTCCAGGTCAATTCCCCGAAATTCATGAAACTTTAGGAGAGGATAATAAAAATTAAAAAGAAGGTACAGAAGAAATCACATCATCAATAACTCATATGAACCCCTCCTAGCCATGGCATACATTTCATCAAACTTGCCACAAACATTTCTTCTACATGTGTAAACAACAAATTTAAGCATAGGGGTCTCATACTTATCTCAGAATCACTAAAAAGCATTGCTTACTTACATCATAAGATGCAATATAATCTATTTTACCAAGATACATTTTTCATTCATTTATAGATAAAAACATGGATAGATACATACATCATCACTTCTAAAATACCTGCTTATAGCCAACATAGTAAGGGCATAAACACCAAGGACACACGAGAAATAGAATCCACATAATAACCAGTTCAATTATATATCAAATACCAAATGAACTAGATTCTCATTAATGAGTGTAAAAAAAAACTGGAGATGGGACTTTCACGTTACATTCGACCATAGATTGGCTGAGCCAAATATCTCTTTAGCCAATTACCCCCATGTCATAATCCAAGCATGAAAGTGGTACTCAAACTGAAAGAATCAATGGGGGGATCCCGAGGACAAACCACCTCACCCTCATCAATATAAATCAAGATTTACCATGATCCATCCTGGATCACTAGAACAAAACAATAAACATGTCATAACCGACTTTACCATGATGTACACTGGACCACTGGATTTTCTTCGCCTACATAGTGAGGAATTTTCTTGTCTCCTATTCTCTTAGGATTTACCGCAACCCATAGTTTGAATCAGGGGTCACTAGGGCATAAACAGAAACATACTCTCCATTCTTTATCGTATATCCCAAACCCATGATTCGTAGGCCTGAATGGAGAGAAATCCACCTCTAGGATTTATCGTATATCCTGCCATTCACTAGTCGAGGATTCCTAGGCCTATCTAGATAACAGACTATCCATATTTACCATAACCCACAATCTAGTTCAAGGGTTACTAGGCCATGTGTTATATCAATTCGAATATCCACCCCACTCAGCTTCCAATCCATCCTGCAATCCAGTTAAACCAAAACATGATAATTCCACAACAACATGGTTATTCAAAAATAGCAAGGCTAGGCTAAAAACATTGTTACACCAGGAAAAAACCCATGCCAAGGAATAAAATAATCACATGCAATATGCATATTTACCGTAACCCACAATATAGTTCAAGGGTTACCAGGCCATGTGTTATATCAATTCGAATATCCACCCCACTCAGCCTCCAATCCATCCTGCAATCTAGCTAAACCAAAACATGACAATTCCACAACACCATGGTTATCTGAAAATGGCAAGGCTAGGCTAAAAACATTGTTACACCTCACAAAAACCCACGCCAAGGAATAAAATAGCCACATGCAATACCATGCATTATAGATCTAGCAAGGAACACATACATGTAAATCGACACCTGTAAAGAATCCTGCTATAGATGCTTGATTCCTGCTCCTCCTTGCTTACTTCCTCCTTCTTATTGGTTTCTCCCCTTTCTTGGTCCAATTCCAAAGTGCTCCAAGAAAACTGTATGTGTCCAAGAGTGAGTGAGAGAGAGAGAGAGAATAATGAGATAGCTCCAATATGTGAGAAAAATCTTGCCAATTGATCCTCAAAATCCTTTTTATCAATGAGGACTCGATTTTATTAATTTTCCGTTATTTTCCTTCATTTTCCTCCTTACATGAAACCTCTAACCTTTCATCTCCATTTTCTCCTCATTTCCATTACTTTTCATAAATAAATGTGCCAAGTATGTTATTTTTCCTTTCCAAATCCTTTGCCATTGAATTTGTCATTTTCCTTAGCCATAATAGCCAAAATGAACACCTGCTAGGATTTTTTTTCCAACATTCATCTTGTAATACGCATCCCATCAACTGTGGTCTTATATATTTTTTTACATGGTTTTTACCATATCTATTACAATACACAGGATGAATCTTTTTAAAAAAGTATTGGGAACATAGTTTCTTGTGGTTGAAGTAGATGTTATGTAACCATATCACAAAAACAAGAGATAATATAGATCAATGACTTGAAAATATACCACTTCGAGGGGGGTAACCTCCTTTTTCATCACATAAATGAACAATTCTTGGTCTATATAGAAGTCTAAAGGTTCAATATATAATTACGGTATACATATCAAACATAATGTAAGGGCACAAAATAACAATAGTGAGCTTCTATGGGGCATAATAATAACAATAGTGGGCTTCTATGGGGCATAAAAATAACAATATGGGGGCTACACTAGTATTATAGGGACCTAACATGTCCCTCTCCTTCACAAAAGTGCTTTTCCTCAATGCTTGAGTATTTCTTGAGTCTTTTGTATAAAATACTCATCCTCCCATGTGGAAACTTCAACACCTAAGTTATTCCACTTAATGAGATACTTTGAAATTGATTGATTTTGTAGATGTCATATTATTTTTTCGTGATTGCTTCAAGCTCCAATATGAATTTTCCTTCCTAATCAAGTTTGAGAAATGTAATTTGACATAATTATTTTCACTTATAAGCTTCTTTAAACATGAAACTTGGGAAACTATGTGTATTCGTGAATATGTAGGTAGCTCCAATTTATAAGCCATAGAACCAATATTTTACAATGCCTTATAAGGGTGATAGTACTTGGGTGATAATTTAGTATCCTTCCTAGCTTGCTTGAGTTACATTTTTTTGTCTTTTTGTAGCCGTAAAAGTACCCCATCACCCACGAAAAAACTAATTTTGGTGTCATGTTGGTTGGCTTATTTCTTCATTTGATTATGTGTTGAAAAATGTAGCAAGAAATCCTTATTTTGATTTTTCTTTGATTAAATTGATAAAAAATGATTTTGCACATCAACAGACAACTTGGATGATGTTAAATTGAGTGACACGGCTTGTGTCACCCAATTTACTTAGTCAATTCAAGTTGGAGGAGTAAGAGTTCAATTTCTCATGTGTGATTCAATTATTTGTAGCAATCAAGGTCAATTATCTAAGGTTGTTTCAATTAAACTAGTTCCAACTATTGGAAGAACTAATGGAGGGTCAAGTTGTGTACTAGGGTTTCAATCAAAATCACTGATCATCTACTTAACTGATAAATCACCCCAAAATAGCTATTGCATGCAGAGAATTCAAGTTACCCACACTAGTAGAAAATGATGAAATTAATGACTAGGTGACTAAAAAAGTTAGTCACCACAACTATTTCAAATGAATTACTACTAAATTTAAAAAAAATTAACTAACCCAACTAAAAATGACTAATATATTCTAGGGATAAAATAAATTTCTAGATAATAAGTGACCCAACTAAAAAAAACTAATTTAGTCCATGACTAAAATATATGACTAAATAATAAGTGACAAAATTAAAAATGATTAATGTAAACGAATACTATAGTCCAAGAATAAAAATATGGCCAACTAGGAAGTACAAGAAGTATATGATTTAGTTGTTTATGTTAATCATTTTTAATTGTATCACTCTGCAAATGGAGCATTGCAATTTTGATATTAAAGTGTTACATTTCACTAAATTTTGACACTACAGATGGATTCAGAGATAAATGGGGTCTCTGAATCCGTATACAGTGTTAAAATTTAAAGACAAAGGGGTTGCTTAGCCACATTCATGGATGAAATTCACAATAAACTTGTTAGTGTGGATTGACACACCTTACTCAAAATATTCTATCTAGGCATTTGATAGTGTAAAACTAGCCAAATACCCATCAACACTAATAACAAGTTCTTTAGATAGCCCTTATTTTCCATGCAAAAATAATCAAGAGATACTTTTCCACATTTGTGAATACATGTTAAAAATAATTATAACCAAATTAATCACAAATTAATTATAAATATATTGATATATGTTCTTATGCTTTGAAATCAAGGTGCATGTTTAAAAATATCTTCAATGTAATGAATGTTTAAAAATGTAATCATAATATTATTCACTTAAAATAAAGGTGAAAAACTTATAGAAAACTTATGTAAACAATATAAATCTTAAAAATAGCTTAAAAGATGATTTAACCTATTTGTCAATTTTCTTATTTTAGAAACAATTTTTTTTTTCTTATTTTTCAAGAAAAATAAAAAAATGATCCTCACATTGACAAATTCATAAATATTTAGAAAGTTAAATACTATTCAATATCTAAACCCAAATCAAAGTGGTAGAGGTAAAATTCAAGATGCAGGGAAAAATCAAAGTAAAGCTTAAGAAAATGAAAGATAAATGGTATATTTCCATACAACATTTCCAAATGCCTTTTTCTCTCACCACCACAAAATTTGATTATTGGAAACCAACACCAAGTCGGAAATAAACCAAACACAAAGAGAGGGGCACATTTTACATGCCAATGTAAATATATGGCATCAAAATTCCATGCATTCTAGGGGGGATTTGGAGCTATATTATCTTTGCCTTGAGATCAAATTTGCTGAGGTTTTGGGGTGTTTTTTTCCAGTGACTTTTTAGCAGAACAATGTAATGGTGGATCTGTCCCTACGGCTTCAAGAAGCTCTGGTGCAGGAGGGTTTGAGTGGCTTTGCCCAGCTTCTGGCTGAGGGTATAAAAAAATATTGTTTGACGAAATGAAAAAAGAAAATGTGGTGCTCGATTGGTTTACGACCGTGAGTGTCATCCAAGCTTGCACCCATTTAAGAGTTGTACAACAAGGCATGTGGAGCAATGATTACATAACTAGAAGTGGGTTTGAATTATATGTTTTTGTTGGAACTTCACTCACCAATATGTATGAAAAGTGTACGAGTATAGATATTGTGTTTTCTTTGTTTTATAAAATTCTTGAAAGGGGTGTGGTCTCTTGGAATTCCATGATTACTAGATATGTGGTCAATGAGAATTAAAATGAAGCTTTTACGTTTCTTACATGAATTCAATTGGCATGCATTAAACCTGACTTTGTCACCATGGTGAACGTGCTCCCAGCTTGTGTCAAGTTAGCAGTTGTGAAATGGAGTAAGTGGATCCATGGTTATAATATTAGAACATGATTTGTGTTTGATATTTTAGTGGGGACTCCTCTCAAATATATGTATGCCAAATGTGGAAAAATAGAACTGGCGTGCCAATTTTTTGATGTGATTTCTAAATGAGAGAATACTAAGTGGATGTGACTGTGAAATTCATCTTCACTAGCATCCACTAAAAAATTCATGCCACGAATTAGAATCCATATTTGGTCAGATAAAATAGATAAGAAATAGGAATTGCAGCAGAGCCTCGAATATCTAAAAGGATGTCAACCAATACATTCAAAAGCAACCTACTCTATATTGTAGACAAAAAAACAAACAATTCCAAGAGGCATAGGATTATGACAGATGATTATTTTTCAATATTATGGCCATATTTCAATGCTTCTATACGAGATCTAAATGGCTCCATCCTGCATTTGAAGCTACACTATTCTCTTTAAATTTTGGATAATAGAAGTGTGTCTTACCCACTACAATTCATGATTATAATTTCAATACCATCCTAATTTTGGAAATCAGGGTAGTGAGTTATTAGTTAAACAAGGTACAAGCTCCACATTCTTCATGTCGCTAATGTGAAAATCATAAATGCCTTCAAAATTCAACTGAGAATGTGCAAAAGGAAGTATAAAACTATCCTCACACACTTTAGAGATTGTGAGAAGAACTAACATTATACATATAGCTAATGTCAAAATCAGAAATACCTTCAAAATTCAACCAAGAATGTGTAAAAGGAAGTATAAAATGATCGTTGCAACCTTTAGAGACTGTAAGTAGAATTTTTCTTTGCAAGTATCTTGCAACAGATAAAAGTACTTGCATGTTGCCTACAAATTCTTGCAAGGAAGCCTATTTCCATTGCTTCATAATAGGATTTGATCAGTTCAAAATTAATCGATACAATACACCGATGAATATCATTTTCAAAGTTGTACATTAGCCATAAGTTCATAAGGGTGGTTTACAAAAAGGAGAATCCACATATATAAGTCTTAATAGAGTTGTAACCAAATGGAATTATAGTTGAATATTCAAGAATTCCATTTTATTCCTGATTCATTGTTATATTTCACTGGTTTCTTTCTTGGTCTCATTTGACCTCTGGTTTTCCTCTTGACAACTACTAGCAAGGATCCTACTACACATATTACTTTTGTGGTAGTCCTGAGATCTGCAACAAAATGAATATTCTTGTTATCTACACCCCTAGTACATAGAAAACACAGTTGTAGCCAAGCCAACATCTTTAATGTCTACTACCCCACAAAGATAATGGTAAGCAAAAACCAAGGTATAAATCTATATTAACAATGGTAGTATCCTTGTGGCTTTCCTCATGGCCAAGGGGTGTCAAAGCTTCCTTCTCTAGAACTACCATGCCTATAAGCCCACCCTTCATCGCAATCCTCCAAGTGTGCACTCTACCACAATCTGTTATTCCAGCACACATACCAGCCCCAATGGATACCTGCCTCAACTTATCACCATGTGGAATGAAAGGACCATTTCCATACAGTGGGGTAGTTGTCACATTATATACTCCAGCGGCAGGATTTGGTATAAAATGATTCCACTGATGAACATCCCCATCACTAGTTAAAGAAATGAAGTCTTATCCAAAACATCCAACATCAATAATTTGTAGAATAAACACTAGCAGAGCTCTACACCAGGCCAACCTCCATGACCTATGGTTTGCTGGTTCTGGCGTTGGCTACCGTCGGAAAACCTTCTCCCCCAGCCTGATCTACTGTAACCTCTCACCTGGACAGATACAGGCTTACCAATGACCAACTCTAGTGGGGCTATAGTTTCTCCCCCCCTCACAGGCCAACTTCCAACAGAGATGATGGTAGGGGTTGATACCGTCAATCAGCACAACTCTAGCCCATCTCAGGAAATAGCAGGGGTGACACCCACAGTGCAGACGATTAATACATGAACACAAAATAAAAAACATGCATACCAAAGGACTCCGTGAAAAATTTGATATAACTCTTAGTGCATTGCATCAATGGAAAAAATTAATTCATGAAAGATCACACACTGATAGGAAAATTCATGGGATTCTAACCCACAGAAAAAGCTTTGACAGGATGGATAGCCTTGAAATGGAAACCCAAAGGAAACATTGACCTATTTTTTTACGCTATAGTCTTCTTCAATATTCTCTTCACGTGCTCTGAAGAAAAAGATAGGATAATGGATGGAAGTCCCTATTTCTTCAACACTGCAGGTCTATACCTCAAACCCGAGACTGAGCGCTTCAACCCAGATAAATAGGATCTAACTTGGGAACCTGTCTGGATCAATCTCTACTCTCTCCCCCAATACTATTGGGACGAGTTCACCCTCAAATACATTGACAATGCCTTAGGAGAGTTCATCAAGATTGCAGAGGAAACCAAAATCAAACACTACACATCCTATGCTTGCATATGTGTCTACATGAACCTAGCCAAACTGCTACCAGGAGAGGTAAGTCTGATGCATAAATATTTTGAATGGACACAAACTATTGATTATGAACACATACGTTTTAAATGCATCAAATGTCACCAACGTGGGCATCTCTTTAGAGATTATCCCCTAAACAGGAAAGCCACAACTGATAAATGAATTTAGTGAACAAGAGGAAGAAGGATTCAAAAAGGTACCAAGTAAAAAAAGACATAGCAGAAGAGCTACCCCTCAATAGAATAAAAAAGGACCCACAATCAGCAACAGCTTCACAGCCCTAAATCAGCTAAATGGAAATTAAATCGAACCAGTCAATGAAGCTGGGAGTACCTCCACAATGAAGACTCAATCCTCTAAGGCTCAGCAGAATAAGCTTCCACTTTAGACCTTCTTGAAACCACCCAACACAAATGATGCAGAGGACAATGGTTTGATAAATGGATAAGAACTGATAATGGAACCAATCCTAGAAGCGATGGAGGAAGAACCATAAAGCATAGATCTGGAAGGCTTGGATCTTGTTGGGCTAAAGGAAGCCTACAACAAGAAGGATTACATATCAATATCAGAGTAAAAAATCCAAAAAATGGATGAAATCCTAGCCAGATCATAGAGGCTCCCCTCCTTGGGTATCCAGGGGGGCATGCTTATCATCACCAAATACTTCACGAAAGTGTCTCGCAAAAGAGGCAGGAAAAAATCCCTACAAAGAACCATAGAAATTTGGAAAGAAATTTTGGACTCTGGGAGATTCCCCAAGCAGACTAGATTCTATGCCCGCGCCTCCAATATTATCCCATGAAGTTAATATAATGGAACATCATAGGGCTCAATAGCCCCACGAAGCACAGGATCATAAGGAAAATGATTTATGAGGAACATCCAGCAATATTCCACATGCAAGAAACCAAATTTTCCAGCTCTACTTTGGAAACCATCTTCAAAAAGATATGGAAAGGTAGAAATGCAATAGTGGTTGATTCAAACGGGGCGTTTGGAGGGCTAGCAATAATTTGGAACCCTCAAATCATATCTTTAGAGAAATTTCATGCCAATAGACACTTCATTCAGGCCAACTTTCACCTGACTGGAATGGATATTCATGGCCTTCTCACTAATTTATACTCTCCATAAAACACCCAAAAAAAAATGGTGCTCCTGAATAATCTAGAGGAAATAAATAAGTAGTGTTCCCTCCCTCTCTAGCTACTGGAGGGAGATTTCAACATGATAACCAATCTCCAGGAAAAGAAAGGAAGAAGGCTACATCTGGAATCGGATATTAATGGATTCAAAAAAATCATCCAAAGCATTAACCTCATAGATATTTACACCTTCAATGGAATCTTGACATGGAAAAAAATAAGAGGGGGTTCCCATATGATAGCCTCTAGACATGACAGATTCCTCATCACCGATGATCTTATCTACCTCGGAGATAAATTAGATACCACCATCATCTGTGCAGCTGCATATGATCATTGGAAAATACAACTTCAATGGCTCCAACTAGGTAAGCATGCTCCTAAACCTTTCTGCTTTGAAAATTGTTGGTTCAGGCACCCAGGGTTCAAGGAAATGGTTACCAACTGATGGTCCTCCTTAGCACCTCCTCAAGGCACAAAATTTCTCCAGTTCTAGACAAAACTAAAAATTATCAAAGGTAAACTGAAAATCTATAAAAAAACAACCTTTGGCAATATATTAACAGAAATGAAAGACCTAGAGGAGGAAATGAAGAAACTTCAATATAATATCATCCAAGAGGGGCACACAACTAAGTCAGCTCACCAAGATCAACTCCTAACTACTCAAATGGAATAAATAAGGAACTAAGAAGAATCCCTCTAGAGACAAAAATCAAGAATCAATTGGCTCAAAGAGGGAGAAAGAAATACCAAATTCTTCCACCATTCCACTATTTAGCATAGGATGCACAACAGAATCACAATCCTCAAGAACCAAATGGGGGAAAGGCTAGAAACACAAGTGGCCATCACTGAGGATCTGCACAATTATTTCGGGGACATCCTTCAGGAACCCAACCACCAAAGGCATGAAGTCGTTGCGAAAATCACTCAACATATCCCAAAGTTGATAAGAGAGGATCATACTAAAATGTTGCGCGCTGCTACCACTTTAGCTGAGGTGGAATAGGAAGTCTTCCAACCGAAAGCAGGGAAAGCTCCAGGTCCTGATGGATTTACCACCAAATTCTTCCACTTCCGCTGAGAGATCATCCAAAACGAAGCCTGGGAGTTGTGGAGAAATCACGATCCACGCACTCACTGCTTCCTGTGCTAAATGCCACCTTCATCACCCTGGTTCCAAAAGAAGATAGAGAAGCTTCACCAAGTAAGTACAGACCTATAGCTCTATGTAATGTCATTTATAAAATTATCTCCAAATTCATAGCTAACTGACTGAAGAAGCTCCTTCCCCTCATCATATCCCCGAAGCAAACAGGATATGTGCAAGGGAGACAAATTCTTAATGGGATCATTTTAACCCATGAAGTCATTCACTCCCTCAAAACCAACAAAAAATATGGTATGCTTCTCAAAATTGACCTATCCAAAGCTTTTGACAAACTTAGTTGGGACTACATCAAAACATTCCTCTTAGCCTTTCGCTTCAGTCAAACCTGGGTCAGATGGATCATGAGTCTCATCACCTCTCCCTTTCACTCCATCCTAGACAATGTAATCCCCTCTGCTACCTTCAACCCCTCGAGAGGCATAAGACAAGGGGACCCTCTCTCTCCCTTCATATTAATTATCATGGCAGATGGCCTAGGTCGCCTTCTCAAGAGCTCTATCAAGACTGGCGCCTTCCTTGGTTTACCTCTCCAAAACCTGCCTCCCTCTTCTCACTAGCAATTTTTGGATGATAAATTGATCATGGGTTATCCCTCAGTCCACGAAGCTCGGACCCTTAAATATGCTCTTGACTCCTTCTCTGAAGCCTCTAGCATAGAGGTCAACCCTGAGAAATCGCAGATATTCTTCTTCCATACCCCCCCTCAAACCCAGCGCACTATCGCCCACATGTTTCTTCTCTTCCCTCGAAATACCTCAGAGCCCCGCTAATTGAGTCAGCCATCAATCAATCCTCCTAGACAAAATGGAAACTTGTCTCTCCAAATAGACTCACCGCACCCTCAACATTTCAAGTTTTCTTGTCCTCATTAATTCTATCCTACAATCCCTCCCCATCCATCTCTTATCTACCCTTGCATCTCCCAAATGGGTCCTAAAAGCCATGCGCAATCTGAAACAGTTTTTTCTATGGGGAGGCACAAAAGGAAAGAAAATTTGGGCCTTAGTCAATTGGAAGGATGTATGCACCCCCAAATGTCAGGGAGGATTATGACTTTCTGATCCTGAGCACAACAATACCATAATGGGAGGCACCATATAGTGGAAATGTGTCTCCAACCCCAACAAGCCATGGGCCAACCTATGGGCTACCAAGTATGCATTGTATAGGCCAAAGGAGGATATCATAAGATATAACTTAGATCTGGTTGGTTCCTAAATCTGGAAAGAAACTAGCAAAATAAAAAGGATAATCCAAAATCATAGTTTCTGGGAGCTACGAAGTGGTAACCAAACTAGATTTTAGGAGGACTCCTGCCAACAGATGCCAATCCTCTCCTCCATATTCCATACACCTCTATGGATTGCAATGCTCCAAGGAAGGCAAAGACAAAAGGCTCAAGACTTCTAGACGGATGACATCTCCCAAAGCCACAGGAAATGGCTTCATACGAGCAGATGGAAAGAAAACTAGAGAAATGAAAGCCACAGCAAAATCTGGGAGGAGCTCAGCACAAAAAGAAAAATAAAATTAAAAATAGGACCTGATATCCTTCGTTGGGGGCATATGCCCAACAGAAATTACTCAACCAAGGAGGCTTACAATATCCTTCATTAGCAGAACCTTGGACCAGCCGACATCATCTGGAAAAATATATGGAATGCCAATCTGTGGCCCAAAATAGCCACATTCCTGTGGTTTCTCTGTAAACAACGCATCCTCACATAGGACAATATTTTGATGAGGCGGTTCGTAGGGCCCTCCAGATGTCCTTTATGTCAGGAAAACTCAGAAACCATCGACCACTTATTCGAACAATGCCATACTGCCAATTTCCTGTCTAACAATTTTTTTGTCTTACGTCATCACTCCAACCGCGCTAGAGGTAACATCATTAAAACCATTAGCAGCTAGCAATAAAATATTTACACCATTACCATTCTAAATAGTCTTTGGCAGATAATTTTGGGTATTCTCATCTGGAACATCTAGAAGGAAAGAAACAACCACATCTTCAATGAAACTGCCTCCACTCCTGATCAGCTTTGGGACATGATTTACAACAACCTCACTGAAACTCTAGCCTTAGATGCATGGATTAAGGAGGACCTACCCACCATGGCAGCAGAATGCCACATATGGAACAACTGGCATAGGAGTCTAAACACTCCTAGGACATCAATCCCAGAAGTGTTGGCAGAACTGCTGCTCCAGAAACATGGTATCCACCCTCCAAAGGCTTCTTCAAATGCAATTTTGATGAGGTGTCCAAAGGTAACCCTGGTAATACAAGTTTCAGATGCATTATCAGGAACTCTCAAGGATATCCTCTTAGAATCTACTATGGGAATATAGGATGGGACAGTAATAATTCAGCTGAGCTGGAAGGACCAATACAGGGTATTCAAATGGCCATATAATTTCACTACTTCCCTCTCGAAATGGAGGGAGACTCGCAAACCATAATGATGGTTGCCACTAGAATCCTCCAAGGCACGACTTCCTAAAAATATTCCAACAACTAAAGAATTTCCCACAAGCACAAGGTGTTGGAATTACTGCTTCACAACCATAGAGCCATCACTTTTGGTCACGTTTGTAGGAAAGCCAACTCTGTTGCAGATCTTCTTGCAAACAAATGGGTGGAAAGCAACTATGCTCTGCATCACTCCACCCTTACACAGGTTGAGGAGGCTTCTCTCAAAAAAAATTGTCTTACTCTCATTCAGAGGGATCAACACCCCCCAGATGCAGGTGACAGACTAGATACAAGTGATAATCACATCCCATCCTACCCGGATAATGAAGATCTCCGATGCAGAGCTTCATCTCCTACAGATCCAAATACCGTTAGCCTCTTGCATGAACCTTGCAGAACCAGAAATTATGACGAGAAGATGAGCACTTGTCACCATGCCCTGAACATCACCTCACATCCATCACCATTAATGTCCATCATGATTAACCAGTATCGCAGCCATACCTCCTCCACCGGGCCTGCTTAGGTTCTCAATAATAGCATGCAGATATGTGAAAAGGCTACTCATCACTATCCTCATAGCTATCATCCTCGCACCTTTATAAATTTGAGCTATCTGCCCCTTTCCTCACTTAGCCTGTTACCTTGTCCCTTTTCTCCCCTCACTTTGCTCTCAGTTCTCACCAAATTCAATCAACTGTGAAGCCCGTGTCTTAGTGTGGAGCTGCGAAGTCGCCTTTGGATTGCCGCTCTCCCTCCTGCGAATCTGCCCCCCCCAAATATTTCTTCCCCTTCAGCCACAATGTGATTCTAGTCTCCTCTTCTCGGCCCTGTGTGCTCCCATTTCTCCTGAACAACTCACCCCAACCCAAGTGCTCAATGGCTCCTAGACTTCGCTAATGAAATATCCGCGGAGGTCAACGAGGGGCTCTCTCGGGACGATATCATCATGGAGAGGATAACCTTCTCAAGTTGATTTATGGCTCCTCTTATAGCACTTTTGCGTGCCAAAGTCTCGAACAAGAGCAGTGTGCAGAAACCTCCAGGAAAGCTGTGCAGAGAGGTGGTCATGGTTCGAGGAGGTCCATCTTCTCTCCCTAGACACACTCCCTACATCACAACCCTGTCCCTATGACTGCTCTAGAGAAGGAAGATGAGGACATAGACATTTGGGTCATGGACTCCGATGGCATCTGGATGCGTGTTCTCAATGGTGTAGACCCGGACTACCCCATGCTCTATGCTCCTGTGAGAATTCCTAGGCATACTGTGGTCGATGTGGAGGCAGTTGTTGTGCATGCTCTAGCTTGTCCTATTTAGGAGGAGAACCCTAACAATAATGATGAATATGATGAGTAACGTCTGCATAGTTGTACAGTTCTCTTATGTTTTTTGTCACGTTGACCCTCAGGGATTTTCTGTTATCATTTACTTAGTGTATTTTAGATATGTCAACGTTACTATGCATAATGTATTGCTCAGTTCGAAGTTTTTTCTGGGCTGGTTTCCTCCCCCGAGGTAGCCCCAAAACAATGTAACAAAGGCTGGGATTGGTTAAGCGTAACTTGCTAACCCAACCTATAGCATATGTAACTTTATGTTTTTGAAATTAATACAATATCTCAACTTACCAAAAAAAGACAAACATCCAACATCAATAACCTACACATTCAAATCATAATTGAATACAGCTATCCTAGATCATTCACAAAAGCTAGCAAGCATTCTTCCCATCACAAAAATGAGTAAAACAATTATCATTTAGTAATAAACACCTTACGTCCAACCAGAGTACATATTGTAGGATGGCATGTGGTTGCTGAGAAACCTGAAGAGCCAAATTCATTAATACCGCTATAATAACCAGGACCCCATGTCCATGCATGACCATCATCTGTCATTATTATTGCATGGTAAACTCTCACACTAGCCCACAAACAAAGCACCAAGAAAAAAATAAAAACCAAATGATTTTTTACTAAATTCACTACTATCTTATTAATTTATATATGATATATTCCTACAATCATCAAAGGTACCATAGGTTGACGCAATCCCCAAAAGAATGTTCTCATAAATAAATTAATTTCCCGGGAGGTCACCCATCCCAGAACTCCTCTGGCTCAAGCGAACTTAACTATGGAGTTTTCCCCACAAAGAAGCCACTTAGCTTGATACCCCATTTGCAAAAATCACAAGAAATTAGTCTTACGACTACCTCTCATGAAAATGGTCATAGATGAATGACTTACTCAACGTAGTTTAATCCCAAAAATGATATCTGATATGTAATATTCTTAGTGTCTAGAGAGCAAAAGGTCTTAAGTTAAGCTATTCTTGGTGTAAAGGTCATTTGTTAGCAACTTCATGGAGAAAAATCTAGCCATGTTAAGAGTTGGTATAGTTGGCTACTCAAGCTAGACTTAGATGTGTTAGTCATCTCAAAACTCACATAACATAGCAGACAACAAAATATTAAATAACCAAAAACCAATTTTACAAATTAAATTTATAATTTTTTTATTTTAATTAAAAACAATTTAGTAATTTTTTACTCCAAATCAACTTTTAAATATTTTTTATTTATTTATAATATATAAATATGTTTATAAAATTTTATTTTCACTAAAAAAATACATTAGTATTTATTTTCTATATAATAAAATATCTCATGATTGATATAGATAGCAACCCGTAATTTAAAGTCTAACCATTTCAATACAATTTCAAATTCAAAAAATTATCATTATTATTATTATTAAAAGACATGATATATATAATTTAAATTTACATTTTCGAATTATTTGATTATGAAATCAATCGCATCATAAAAATAGTTGCTAATATTTCTTTTCCTTTCACTTTAGATAGTCTATCTCTTTTAATTTTAATTTTTACTTCAACATAATTGTTTTTTATAAAAATATAATAAAGTAATAAGAAAAATAATGATAAATATAATAAAATATATAGTTATTAAAATCAAAATTATGAATAATCTATATCAATAACATATAGTTATTTTGTATTGTAAAGTTTTTTTTACATAAATTTATAAAATAATTATGAAGCATCAATCCAAAAATACTAAAATTATAAGATTGAGTTGTGTTTCAATGTTTTATGATACTCCAACGGAACAACGCTCCTGTCCCTTACAATTGTCACGTCCGAATCCATATTCGTATCAAGTTGTTCTTTTGAGGATCAGTTACTAAAGCGCTGGTGAAAAAAACATAATAAACAAAATGTACAACTAATTACAGAAGCCTCACGATGTCAGATTCAAAATGGAGAATTTATCTTTACTAACATAGCTATTATTGTGATTTTCATGGAGTATGAAGAGTCCAAATAATAAAACACAGAGCTTGACGAAAAACTCACTCAATGTCTCTGGATTTCTGAACACACATTTGCTCAACATCGTAGCTATAATTTGCCACTATCGTAGTCTACCTTTAATTTTTGTTATAAATATTAAAGTCACCTGTCGTGCCTTGGGCAGTGACAGAAGAAACGAGTACAGCAGCAGCAGCAGAGATTGAGTGTACATCAACACGCAGTTAAGAGGAATGGAGAAAATTTGTAAGGAAGAATTTAATAATTGATGGGCCGCAGCCATGAACAGAGAGGAGAATTAATTTTTTATTTGGGCGAGAAGTTACTTTAGTAGCAAAATGAAGATTTTGTCTACAGAGGAGCAGGTTTAATTAAAACAGTCAAGTCAGGCGTTTAAAGCCCCCAACAACCAAATGAAGAAAAATTGAATTAAACAGGCAGAAGTTTTTATGAAAGGGCAGGACAAGTGGTCCCTACCACTTGAGCGCAGAAGCGCAGATCGCAGTTTTTTCAAGTTTTGAGAACTCAGGTGTCTTGTTGATGTGGAATCTGCGATGTGCGATGTGTGCCATTGCACAATCGCATATCGCATATTTCAGAATTGTAATCGCCCTCCGCCATCGCAAGATCGCACAATCGCATTTTCATTGATTGTTCCGCCCATTCCATATGTGCTATCGCAGATGTTAATATTGCGATGTGCGCTCATCGCACCATTGCATGTCGCAAATCACATTTTTGTTATTCCATTGTGTTCCGCCATCGCAAATCGCAGAATGGTCAACTGCGACGTGGTCCCCACTCGTACGTCGCGCCAGTATCAAAGTTTTATGTTTTGCAAAGGTTTTCCTTTGTATTTTGGTTTTATTTAATTGCTTATGTTTTATATGTAATTTGTGCCGCCGCGCTATAAAAAGGTGAAAAGGCCCGAGAGCCATGCGTGGAATGAACATATTGTTGTTGTAAACGTTGTGTGAGCCCGCAGGCAAAGAAAACACAGTAAGAAGAACAAAGCACTGTCTTGTGCGTTCTTGAAGAGAGAAAGACAGAGAGTTGTTTTAGAACACTGCGTCTGTAGCAGTCAAACATATTTTTTGTGAATCCCTCTGTACTGAGGAAGAAATTTGTAACAGTTTTTTTTAGCTCTGTTAATGAAATAGAAGAAAGCATTTTCATGCTATCTCTGTCTGCAATTAGACTTTTGTTTTAAAACTTCTCTATGTTTGGAGGAGAGCGTCATTCTCTCCACTGTTTTCTTGGAATTTTCAATAATGCCAACATGGTATCGGAGCTAGTTCAGGCTCTTTGAAACTTTCAAAGAAGCTGAAGAAAAGGAAGACTTATTGCAGCATTTTCTCCAGCAGTGTGAAAGCCCAATAGAAGTCGAAAAGTCAGGTATTTCTCAAAGATAACAGAGTTTTTATTTTGTTTGAAGAGTTTGTTCTTTCAGAAAAAGGAAAGACAGTTTGTTTAAGTTTAGAAGTTCAGTTCAAGAGCAATGGCTGGACCAAGCACTGGAATGAACATTGGAAATGTTCAACTTCCACAATTTAATGGAAAGAACTATGATTATTGGGCCATTACCATGAGAGCCCTGTTTGTCTCACAAGACTTATGGGAGTTTGTAGAAGATGGTTTTGTTGAACCAACAGATGAGAAGGATTTTAATGCCTTAACTCAAGCAGAGAAGGATTTATTGAAGAACAATAGAAAGAAGGATGCTAAAGCCCTCTTCTATTTGTATCAGGTAGTAAATGAGAGTGTGTTTCCAAGGATAGCAGTAGCTAAGAGATCCAAGGACGCATGGGAAACTCTGAAAGTAGCCGATCAAGGTATAGAGAAAGTTAAGACAACAAAACTTCAGTTGCTCAGAAGAGATTTTGAAACTCTTTGCATGAAAGAGTCAGATAACGTAGACACATTTTTTGCACATGTGATTGGGATTGTAAATCAAATAAGATCCCATGGAGAAACTCTGGAAGAGAGAAGAATTGTGGAGAAACTTTTGAGAAGCTTACCCTCAAAGTTTGATGTTATTGTTACCACTATAGAAGATACCAAAGATCTCTCAAGGTTCACAGTAGATGAAATTCATGCCTCACTGATAACTCATGAACAGAGATTGAACAGAGATGAAAACTCATCTCTAGAGCACGCCTTCAAGACTCAGATGCCTTCAGGAAGAGGAAGAGGTCAAGGAAAAGGAAGGGGAAGAGGCAGAAGCCAGAACAGAGGTGGAAGGAACAACCCTTCACATTCACATGGAAGGAGCAACAGTCAGAGTCATAGCTTTGGCCAATGCAACAGCCAGCAAGGTGGACATCAACACCAACATGTTCATGGACAAAGGTATGACAAATCAAATGTCCAATGTCATTATTGCAAGAAATATGGGCACTATGCCAACGAATGTAGAAAGAAGCAAAATGACATGAAAAATAGGCAGAATGCTAATGTAGCCAAAGAAGAAAAGAACCCAAGTAATGCGTTGTTAGCCTGTAATGTAGCACAAGATAGAGAAGATGATGTTTGGTTCTTAGATTCAGGATGTAGCAATCATATGACTGGAAATAGAGCAATGTTTGCCAATCTAGATGAAGAAGTAAAATCTGAAGTGACCACAGGGACTGATACTAAGATCTTTGTCAAAGGAAAAGGCAGAGTTAGTATTCGAGCAAGAAATGGGGAGCAGAAATTTGTTCCTCATGTGTATTATGTTCCAGGTCTGAAATGTAATCTTTTGAGTGTTGGGCAGCTCATAAACAAAGGTTACAATGTAATCTTCAAAGATGATGTGTGCACAATAAAAGATATACCTCCAAGCAAGAGAATCATTGCTGAAATACAAACGACCAGCAATAGAATGTTGCCACTCAAGCTCAATGTTGACTTGAAGGGAAAAGGAAAGAGCATAGCAGCTGTAACACAAGAAGCCTTCCAGAAGGAAGAGAAAGATGAAAATTGGTTATGGCGCCTGAGATTTGGACATCTCAATTTCGGAGGATTAAATTTGCTGCACAGAAAAGGAATGGTAAGAGGTTTTCCATTGATTGAGAAGCCTGACAACCTATGTGAAGGCTACATCTTGGGAAAGCAACACAGAGAAAATTTTCCATCAAGGAAAAGCATAAGGGTGAAAGCACCCTTAGAAATCATCCACTCAGATTTATGTGGGCCGATGCAAACAGCATCAGTTTCAGGCAGCAATTACATGCTGACCTTCATAGATGATTTCACAAGAAAAGTATGGGTTTATTTCCTAAAATATAAGAGTGAAGTTTTTCAGAAATTTTTCCATTTTAAAGCTCTTGTAGAAAAACAGCGGGCCGATACATTAAAGTCCTCAGAACTGATAGAGGGGGAGAATAAGGAGTTTCTGCGTTTTTGCAGAGAGAATGGCATACACAAGCAGTTTACCACAAGGTACACACCGCAACAGAATGGAGTTGCTGAAAGGAAGAATCGAACAATAATGGAGATGGTGAGAAGTATGCTAAAGGCAAAGCATTTGCCGAATGAGTATTGGGCAGAAGCAGAAAACTGTGATGTGTATATTTTGAATAGATGCCCTACAAAAGCTATGATGAAAAAAGTTCCAGAAGAAGCGTGGAGTGGCAGAAAACAAGGAGTCAGCCACATGAGAGTTTTTGGATGTGTAGCATATGTACACATTCCAGACAAGTTGAGAAAGAAGTTGGATAGTAAGTGGGAGAAGTGCATTTTCCTTGGATATTGTAAAGATTCCAAAGGATACAGATTGTATAACCCATCCACAAAGAAGTTTGTGATAAGTAGAGATGTGCAATTTGTTGAAGAGGAAGCATGGGATGGAAGCATTGAGAAAACATTCAATGTTAAAAACTGTTTATCTCATGATGAAGATGAGGAAGATGTGGTTGAAATTAACAACACATCTACAACACAACCTCTAGCAATACAAGGACAGCAAGGGACACCTCAAGCAGCACCGAGAACACCCTTGAGAAGAAGCGGGAGTGCATCTCCGAGCACACCACATGGAGTAGAATTCAGTGCTTCATCAAGCACATCTACACCAAGTGAACGAGGAACAAAGTTCAGAAGCCTTAGAGTAGAGAAATTTAGGAGCAAGGAGAAGCAAACGAAGGTATGAATCTTTTATTTTCTTTGTATTGTCAAGTTGATGATCCTATTCATTTTGAAGGTGCTATTAAAGATAGAAAATGGATAGAATCTATGGATGATGAAATTAATTCCATAGAAAAGAACAAAACATGGGAGTTGGTTGATCTCCTAGAAGGTAAAGATGTCATTGGAGTTAAATGGGTCTATAAGACCAAGAGCAATGCTGAAGGTAAAATAGAAAGACACAAGGCCAGATTTGTTGTCAAGGGATATAAGCAGAACCATGGGATAGATTATGAGGAAAATTTCACACCGGTTGCAAGAATGGAAACCGTGAGAGCACTGTTGTCCATAGCAGCACAAAACAAGTGGAAATTTTACCAAATGGACGTGAAGTCAGCATTCCTAAATGGAATGTTAATGGAAGAGGTTTACATTGAACAACCTCTCAGATATGAAAAGAAAGGCCAAAAGCACAAAGTGTGCAAGTTGAAGAAAGCTCTTTATGGGCTGAAGCAAGTGCCAAGAGCATGGTACAGTAGAATAGACTCCTATCTACTCGAAAATGGATTTGAAAAGTGTGAGGGAGAACCCACCCTCTACATCAAAGAAAAGGATGGTAAAATGTTGATTGTAGCTTTTTATGTTGATGATGTAATATTCACTGGAAATAATGATTATCTCAGTGAAATTTTTAAAACAATTATGAAAGAGGAATTTGAAATGACTGATATGGGTTTGTTGAGATATTTCTTAGGAATAGAAGTAGAGCAAAATAAAAAAGGGATTTTTATCTCACAAGAAAAGTATGTGAATCAAGTTTTAGAAAGATTTAATATGGAAGAGTGCAAAGCTGCAATTACTCCCACGGTAATGGGATTGAAGTTGAGAAAAAATGAAAGCAGCAAGGATTTTGATCCAAGTTTGTATAAAAGCATAGTTGGCAGCCTCATGTATTTGACTGAACCTAGGCCCGACATAATGCATGTTGTTAGTTTGATTTCCATATTCATGGAGAAGCCAAAGGATGCACATTGGCAGGCAGAAAAGAGAATTCTGAGGTATGTTAAAGGAACTAAAAGATTTGGTATTTTATACACTGCTTCAGAAAATTTAGAGTTAGTTGGATACACTGAAAGTGATTGGGCGGGAAGTGTAGACGATCGGAAGAGCACTTCCGGTTATGTTTTTCATATGGGTTCAGGAGCCATTTCATGGGCTTCTAAGAAACAACCGATTGTAGTGTTATCTACAGCAGAGGCAAAGTATGTGGCAACTACAGCAGCAGCGTGTCAAGCAATTTGGATGAGAAGGATGTTGAGAAGTTTATGCCAAGAACAAGTAAAAGGAACAGTAATTTATTGTGACAATAGCTTAGCTATTGCATTTTCAAAGAATTCAGTGTTTCAGAAGAGAACAAAACACATAGATACAAAGTTTCACTATATCAGAGAATTGGTGAACAATGGAGAAATTGTTTTGCAGCATTGTAAAACAGAGGAGCAATATGCAGATATTTTAACTAAACCATTGGGACAGAAAGCCTTTGAATTTTTGAGAAAATATTTGGGTATGATGGATAACCAAGCAGCTGACTTTAAGGGGGAGTGTTAGAAATATTAAAGTCACTTGCCGTGCCTTTGGGCAGGAAGAACAAAGTACAGCAGCAGCAGCAACGCAGTAGAAGATTGAGTGAGGAGCACCATGTAATAAAGAGGAATGGAGAATGTAAGGAGAAGAATTTAATTTTGATGGGCCGCAGCCAAGTATAACAGAGAGGAATTAATTTTGTTATGGGCGAGAAGTTACTTCAGCAGAAGAATGAATATTTTGTCTACGGAGGAGCAGAAATTATTTAAAACAGTCAAGTCGGGCGTAAAAGCCCTCAACAACTAAAAATGAATGAATTGAATTAAACAGGCGGAAGTCTTTTATGAGTGGAAGGACAAGTCGTCCCTACCACTTGAGCGCAAAAGCGCAAGACCACATATCGCACTTTTTGGAAGTGACAAATGTCTTGCAGATGTGGAATCTGCGATGTGCGATGTGCGCCATCGCAACATCACACATCACATTTTTCAAAGTTGTCATCGCCCTCCGCCATCGCAAATATTGAAATTTGCGATATGCGATATGTGCCGTCGCAATATCGCATGTCGCATTGATTGTTCCGCCCATTCCATATGTGTTATCGCAGATGTTAATATTGCGATGTGCGCTCATCACACCATTGCATGTCGTAAATTGCATTTTTGTTATTCCATTGTGTTCCGCCATCGCAAATCGCAGAATGGTCGACTGCGACGTGGTCCCCACTCGTACGTCGCGCCAGTATCAAAGCTTTATGTTTTGCAAAGGTTTTCCTTTGTATTTTGGTTTTATTTAATTGCTTATGTTTTATATGTAATTTGTGCCGCCGCGCTATAAAAAGGTGAAAAGGCCCGAGAGCCGCATGTGGAATGAACATATTGTTGTTGTAAATGTTGTGTGAGCCCGTAGGCAAAGAAAACACAGCAAGAAGAACAAAGCACTGTCTTGTGCGTTCTTAAAGAGAGAAAGATAGAGAATTGTTTTAGAACACTGCGTCTGTAGCAGTCAAACATATTTTTTGTGAATCCCTCTGTACTGAGGAAGAAATTTGTAACAGTTTTTTTTAGTTCTGTTAATGAAATAGAAGAAAGCATTTTCATGCTATCTCTGTCTACAATTAAACTTTTGTTTTAAAACTTTTCTTTGTTTAGAGGAGAGCGTCATTCTCTCCACTGTTTGCTTGGAATTTTGAATAATGCCAACAATTTTTAAAACAAGATATCTTCACAATAACCATAGCCATGGTCATCATAGAATGTATCATATCACCATTGTAAATTAAAGCGAGAAATTTTAGAGCTCTCAGTTACATAAAACAACCAGTTTCAATACGAGCGGGGTATTTGTTGCTCATTACAAAATAGTTGCAGATCCATCCGGCTGGGAATTAATTATGAGTTTTGATGTCTTCAGGGATGCTTTTCATCGACGGTTTCCATCCACTGCGACTGCGCCTTATCTGCACTGCACTACCCCGTTTTTCATCACTTAATTTAGCTAGAAGCTCCACCAACGGATCCTTCATGGTCGTCAAATTAGACACAAATTCTGCCAATTCTTGCTTTCGGATAACCATTTTAACCCTCAAAACGCCTCCTTCTATCATATTACACGAAACCCCCAGTTTGGCGGAACTCAAATCTTCTGCTGCTTTGCTGCTTCTGCTTCTGTCTCTGCCAATTTTGTTATACCGCGAGGGAGGCGCCAGACAGTTGCCCATTTAGTTAACCCACTATTGCAAAACAGATAGATATCGTTAATCTCGCAGACTTTAACTCCAGTGAAGGTTCTGGCTTTCCAACCATTATAATCGGACCCAATAAATTCTTCAATCTTTGCACGATGTATCAGAATTCATTATTCATTCACAGCACGCCATCACCATATATATATATATATATATATATATATATATATATATATTCAGTTCTGTGCCGCTTTGCGGTAGGGTGTTGTTCAACGTTTAAAATGAGATATTGAAACTGGAAACGCAGCAGAAAGATTCGGTGCAGAAAAGACAAAGACAGCAGAATTTTAACGTGTTAATTATCTGATGTTCAATGAAAATGCACTCCCTTCTTTCTGTGCAGCTCTGCGCTAAGGTGTGTTAAGTCAACATTTAAAGTGGAATTTATTGAAATTGAATATGCAGGCAAATGACTTGATGCATAAGAAAAGGACAGCTAACTCTTGCGTGTTAATTATCTGTGGTTTGACTTCATGTTGCGTTGGAATTGGCGTTCACGCCGACACAGCCCGTCTAATTATGATCGTGGCATTGCGGTTCGAATTTCAAAACAAACTTATTCCTCAAGTTTTCAATTTTAATTTTAATAAAGATTTTAATGGTTTTGTAAATTTTTATAAAAGTTTTTAATGGTTTTGTGAATTTTTTGACGACGGGGAAATCTAGAAATTTTCCCATCAAATTCGATCATGATGGGCATTACTCTGGAGAAGAATTTCAACCCCTGATAGCACCACTCTCGAGAAAATTTCCAATCCCTAAATTTTATAAAATTATCTTGAGCTTATGTGGAGGTTAGTTTGTCTAGGATTTATTTGTTTGGATATTATTAATAGGATGAGGATAATTGAGCCCAGATATTTATTTTACAATTTCTTTATGAGAGGAATGTGTAAATATGTGTAAGTTCAATTTAGAGTTGACAAATATCATTTTTAAAATATATATATATATTAAAAAAAAAAAACTTGAAATATAATTAAAAAACAAAAATGAATATATATGTTTGGTTTGTTTAATTAAAAATATTATAAAGCATCAATAATGTTATTCTTAGTAATCATAATTAAAGAGAAGTAGTAAAAATATTTCAATTTTATAGAGAAATAAAGTAGTTAAAAGATAAAAAGAAGAATTATATACATTATATAAAGTAATTGAAAAAAAAATATTTTTAATAGTGAACATTTTAATTGTCTCACTATTTTATGCTCAAATAAATTTGGATTCTTTTTACTATATATAAAGAAAAATTTGTCGAGATACAAACATTTTATTCAAATTTTACACTTTTTCAACTCAAAAGATTTGATCTCTTCACTCTTATTACATCCTTAATTAAAATAGATTTATACTAATTTAATTTTTTAAAGAGTGATTTTCATTTTCAACCTTTCTTTATAAAATTTTGAATTTAAAATTTCTTAGAATTAAATTCTATTCAAAACAATTTTTTTATATTTCAAAAATATTTCAACTCCATTATAATAACTTTCTTGAAATTGTGTTTAATATTTTCCTATAAATTATATTAAATTTCTATAATTAAAATGTGAACCACTCATAAATTAGATATACCAATTTCACGAACCACTTATAAATTAGATATACCAATTTCACTTATTATTGTTTATAACGATGAAAAATAATCTAATATGTATTTATATTACTTCTATTTTTATTTAAATTAATTGTTGTATCCCTCATGGGGTGGGAAACAATGTGGAAGGTAGGGGATACCGTGCCCTCACTTAGAAGCTCTTGTGCAAGCAGTTGGGAAGCTTTATTTTGCTGTAGTTTACAAAAGTAATAGAATGACTTAAAATCTGGCAAAGATTTTGAAAAAATCTGGCAAAGATTTATCAGATTTTGTTTACGGTTGTTAAACTTCAGTATTTTAGGTGCCTTGAGGGTTTTTGATAATGCTGAATCTATTTCCATTATAAAAAATGAAATTCAAATACTCCAATTACAAGATTTTTTGAATTTTTTTTTACCAGATTCGAACTAAAAACTGCCATCCAAACTATTCTGTATGAACAACTTCCATTATTTTTATGTTGTCTTGATTTTTATGCTATTATCTCCTAAATAATAAGTCCACATAGAGCATTTTTGGAATGACATGTATCACGCTGTAAATCCTTACTGAAATAATGACAACCTTGCATTTATCAAAAGCAAAAAGCAGAATTTAATATATTTTATTTTTATGTTGTTTTGGTTTTTCTGCTATTATCTCCTAAATAATTAAATGATTACATATAGATTTTTGAAATCACATGTATGACGATGTAGATCTTTAGTGAACTTATCAAAAGCAAAATTTAAATATATTATTCGCTAATGCTCACCATTTATATTTAAATCGTTTTAAAATAATAATAATAATTTAAGTAGAATTTTTCTAAATAATGAGTTTATATTGAGCAACCAAAAATTAAACTTTGATATTCCATGTATTGCTATTCAGTGAAACGCAACTCACGATTTTATAGAGATATAAATGATATTCCTAGAGACCGTCGAGGAAATGAGGTTTCGTTCAAGTTACAAACCTTTTCCTTCAGCTTTTAACTCCAGTGGGGTGAGTTCTGGCCCGGAAGCACTTCAATTATCTTTAATTTGATTAAAATAATATTAAATTAAAAAAAAAACTTAATTTCATTAAAATAATATTAAAATAAATAATAATATTATTGAGGAGAAATTTGTGGTCGTATTTAGCGTCTAAATTAAAACTTGACATTCACTCTATGTAATTACTTAAAATCATAAAGAATTCTTAATGTTTTTAAGGTAGGATTATTTTTTTATTTATTTACTTTTAAAAAATTAATTATTTAATTCGTTTTAAAATTGGTCAATTTTTTTATGAATGATATAGTTTAGTTAATTAAATGAAATTATAATTTTTAATGTTATTTATATTTTATTTGAAAAAAAATCAAATATAAAAGAGTAGTTAAATTTATTGTGTAAATTTTTTTAATATTATTTGCATTTAATTGAAGAAAATTTTCCAATATCTTTTAGTTGAATTTATTGTATAAAATTTATATAATATTGAAGACTATCATTGAATTATTGAATTATTTCATAAGTGAATAAACTAAAGTTTTTTCGCAATTTATTTATTTTTTAATTAATTTTTTCAAAATTTTAGACATCTAACTTATTAAAATTAACATAACTTATATTAAAATTAACAAAATATCTTCTTCAATTTAAAGTCTCTAAAGCTAAGATTGGTGAGAAATCTGGTTTAATTAGAGAAACTTGAAAACATAAATCTTCTATTTATTAAATTATTCTCATTTTAGACATCAATTATTCACTAAAAGGAAACCTAAACTTGTAATAAGGTCATTGTTAGTATAACAATGTTGTGGGAATAGATAAGCTAAAGTATAATCTCTTGGTGAACAATCACTCTCCAATGGAATACAATATAATCTCTTAGTGAAGAATTACTCTTCAATGGAATGGAATACAATACAATAGCATGCTAATATTGATCTATGGATTTTTAATGGCTATATATATATAATGGAAATGTTACTTTTAACCAAGTTACAGGGTCATTACATTATATATATATATATATATATATATATATATATATATATATATATATATATATGATAATGGGGTAGTGTTGAAATTTTGGGTAGCATTGGATGTGCTCTAGTTCTGAAACTTTATGGAGGGGTTAAAACACATGAGATCTCCAAGACCCAAAAATCGTTTGGAGAAATGCCACCCAAAACCTAGGTTATTAAAAATATTAGTTATTTTAATAGAGACTCTAAGTCTAACTTACGGAAATTAAATAATTAAAATGAATTAATTTAGACATGTAGGTGAGAATGTTCTAGGTGACGTGGATCAAGTATTTTCTAATCTTAGTCATTGATTAGAGATTAGATTATGGTCGTTGAATGTTCAACAATAAAGGTATTAAAGGAAGGTTTGGGGTACGTTGGAGGCACACATAAAATAGAAGAATTTGAGCTAAGTCTAAATTCTAGGCCCCAGTTTGCTGAGAATTTTTGAGTGAGCTTGTAGTGCTAGTGAGAGGAAGATTGGAAAGGGATGTTCTAATTCGAGGCCAAAAATATATACATCAGAGAGGCAGTACTATACCAAGCAACATAGAGGCCAGCAGGAGGGCCACAAGCCATCCAAGCTAATGTAGAGACCACACAGACGATGATGTAAACCCTTATGCGTGATGCAAAGGCAATGCATAGGCATTCAGAGCGACACAAGATCAGTCTGTGTTCCCCAGAGGCTGTGTTGGGCTAGAGGGGTTGACGCAATTGCAGGAAGAGCTGCGCTCAGGGTTCTAGTGGGCTAGAAAGGGCTCATATTTAGTAATTCCTGAAGGTTTTGAATCAACCATATTTTCTGTCTCCGAGTGATAAGGTACTATTGCCGTGAATTTCTCTATGGGGAGAACCACTATAGGTGCCCTAGATGTATTCAGATATTCTAAATAATAAATAAAGCCCTCAAAGAGTTGTTGCACCGTTTTTCCCTCATTGGGTTTTTCCAGGTTCATTTTTCTGAAAAATCATGTTTTTCATTTGTCATATGTGTGTTATGCTTCATTAAATGATTTTAATTGTATAGGTTTCTAGTTGTGTTTACTTCGCTATTTTCTGAATATTTCTCAAAATAACTTGTATAATTAAATCACAAGTAGGAGAAGTAAATCAAGACATTGCAGGAGGGTTTCTGTAATTTTGTATTCGGAAATTATCACATGGAATTAGATCCAAGTTGTAGATCAAGCTGAAGCATCAATAAGAGGCTAAAGATATCTGTTGTAGGAAGGGCAGCTGAAGAAGCACACATTAGGGAGAAGGTAGCATAGCACGAAGAGGGGCGCAGACCCAGCAGAATGGACACAGAGCCAGTCTTCTCATGCAGAGCTAACACAGAGGCTGACACAGGCCCTAGTGGGTGACACATAGCCTATTAGGCTCATGCTGGGCCGAAGCAAGCCCTAAAGGGTGACGCAGTGTGAGTTGGAGAAACGATGTTTTGGTTGTCGAGGCTGGAAGTGGAGCTTCTAATGTTCAAATTTTT
Organism: Pinus albicaulis; assembly: GCA_034641835.2. Lineage (NCBI taxonomy): Eukaryota > Viridiplantae > Streptophyta > Pinopsida > Pinales > Pinaceae > Pinus > Pinus albicaulis. Next base: position 526,048,871 of record CM076580.1, read on the forward strand.
TTGGTGAGGCATCGGTTCTGTCAGGGCAGAGTGGTGCCTAGAAAATATGAAAAAGTGAGGGGAAAAAATCCCTCAATAGATTTTTGCTAAGAAATATGAGATTCGATGAGAAGGGTGATCGTAGAGGTTTGATTCGACAGAATTGGCAGAGTATTTTGGGGAGGGAAATCAGTTGTGAGAGGAAGCAGTTTCTCTAAAGGGTTTCCATTGCCAACAAACCCAGATCTGATCTTTTGTTTAGTGCGACAGTAGTAGAAGGGAGAAGAGGACATGTTTCGACTGTTTAATCAGAGATGGCTCGGGTGCGGACTGAGAGATCAGGATAGGTTAGACGATGTGTCTAACTTTGTGATCTAGAAAGCTATAATCCTCACAATCCTAAAGGAGTACGATATCAAAGACTATGCAGAGAACGTCATAGTTGTGCCGACTAATGCTGATTCTTTGAATAAGTTCAATGAAAATCAAGTGTGGGCTAAGCGCTTTATCGTGCATGGAGTGAAATATCATGTGGTCCCACACATTTCCAAGACGAAGACGAAAAACAAGTTGTGGAAAACATTTACCACACTGTATCAAGGTAGCTTCCTCTAGAGGAATATGCTTCTGGAGAATCAAATGTAGATGTTCCATATGTAAAAGGGAGAGGAGATTGATCCCTTCCTCTACAGATTGCAGACTATCCAAGAATAGTTGATTTCCATGGGGGCAACTCCGGATGATGGACTCATGGTGAGGACTTCCCTAAATGCAATCGCTGATGAGTGGGATACCTTCATAGATAGTTTTAGGGGCGAATTTTAGCCCATGGGTGAAATTTAAGGGATTTCCAATTTTGAAGGGGCGAATTTTTTAAATTACACCAATTTTCAATAGTTAAAAGAGTTAGCCCAAAAAATATTTAATAAATAAATTATTATTATACTTTAGCCATAAAAAATTAGGGTGGATAAACCTTTCCAACCCCGATTCGCCTGGTTTGTTTGGAAAATTTTATTCAGATCACCCGATTTCTAGAAATGGGACTGGTTATGTTGGATTGGTTTCGCCCTCTCAATTCCTTGAAAATCAAGCCCATTTGCGAGGCGGATGAAGCAAGTCTCTGTTGGGACTGCAACAACAAATTTCACGGTGCAAATTTTCTCATGGCGCATCATTTTCGAAGCTTTCTATTCTAGATCTACCAGTCTGTAATTGCTTGGGGGCCTTCGGTGCAAAGTCGGATCCGGTTGTCTCCCACTGTGAGAGATGCGCTGGTGGAAGCGACAAAAAAGAGTGATGGTAATGACAATGAGGAAAATTATGCCAAAAACCAGGTGGTACCGCACGCCGTCGGCTACTTGGGACCGCCTCTCAAATGTTCTTCTATCGATCAAGAAGAGGAATAATTTGGTGACGACCAGCAATACATGCCCCCTTTTGAAATCCCTGGGTTGTGTAAGGAGCCTCTGCTGCTTTTTTAATGGTGCAGATCTACGAAAAAAAAAGCCCTCTTATTATTGGTCCAGGCTGAGTGGAGGGGGTCGGAAGAGTTGGAACAGGGGAAGGGCTTTCAAATTTTTATCAAAACCTTCAATGAGAAGTCTCACTTTTTTCGGGTATCTAGCTTGGACTATGTGGTGAATCTCAAGAAAAGTATAGAGAATCCAGTGGGCTATCATGCAGATATAGAACGTTTTCTTCGTGCAGGCAAGCAACGTCACGATCTATCCAGCTACAGGATTACAACATCACAAGAAATTATACCATCGTCTTGACTTTAAAACTGCAAGGGGGTGCTTCAGAAGTAGAGAACCCAGGAGGTTCAATCTCCTATAAAGGTGCAACACGGGGCAAGGAATCTACCCCATCAGATCTTCCACAATAAAATCTGGGACTTTGTATTATTGAGAAACAACAATAAGTCTCTGCCATGGAGGTAAACCTAACAAAGATAATTCAGTTTTTTCTTATTCTTCAATCATGAGCGGAGATTTACAAATTTAATGGTTTTTGGCCCAGATTTGATTTGATGCTTCACATAAGTTGGTTTTTATTAGGGCACATAAGAAGGTTTGATTGCATGCAAACGTGTTGCATTTAATGGCCCCAGCGTCGCCCCCTTCCATCCTTAAGATAAATCCTTTAGAATTGATATCCAACATCTCTTCCTATGAGTCTCATTCATAAGGACTGATGAGGATTAGATGGGAGTGTAACGTAGTGCTCATGGTCTACAACAAAGGTGTCTTCTCAGTTAGTTGTGTGATGATTACTCTGTCTTGGGACCCTGGTTTTTATGATGTGAGCTTGTAGATTCGTACGTGACTATCCGATGATAGGGAGACTAAATTGAGGAGAGGTGGCTCTGTTTTCTCCATTCTGTGTGAGTAGGGATGTTTATGATTTGGTCATCCGCTGATTTTTAGGAAAAGGGAAGTTATGCTAGCAAGGGTGGCGCACAATCAGGGAAAATGGAAGCTCTTTGATGAGCTTCGAGCTATGTCTTGGGTCCTTTGTCACTGGGAACTTCGTTCATGAGTAAAGAATCACTACAGTTGGGAATTGTGGCATCTTGCTCTCTCGCTCATAGGTAACAATCTCAATTCCAATTGGTGACTCGAAACATAGACTTTAAAAATGACACTTGTGGAATCAATTTTGAGATATCATTCTTCAGTGTCAATTCTTTGTTTAATTAATCTGGTGTGCACAAGGGAAAGACTAGGCCTTTCTCTCCCCGGTTCAGAAGGGATAGAATCTACTAAGGCGCTGATGGAGGATATCTAGAGTACTCGGAACATGATTGAACATTTTTCTTTCTCTGTTGAGAATAGCTCGTTCTTGCAGGGATGTGGATGTGTTTCGTTATTTTCATCAACTGTTCCTGTAAGTGAATCCTGGATGATATATTTATAAGTCTTATTCAGGTTTTCGAATGATGAGATACTGGTCATGTTCTTTTCAAAATTCTAGGGGTCCTCCTGAGGTTTTCGGGGTTGGTGGAATCACTCCGTTAGCCACGAGTGCATAAGTATTATCAGATTAATCTTCTTAACACTTTTGGGTGTGGTTGGATTAGGCTTCGATTTCATGAATCTTTCAGAATCGGTTGATATTTGCTTGATATCTTTTCTAATAATATTGGTTGTCTTCATTCTTCGGTTGATTTTCTAAACAATGAAAATTATCATAACATTGTCAAATTGTGTGGTTGTTATGTGAATCGTGACCAGATCTGTGTTGTTGTTAATGGCCTTTGTTGCTTGTCCCTTCTTTTATGTAGTCGTTACCCACAATCCAACCTACGAATGTCCCAATGATCTGATAGGCTCTGGAGTTCAATGTGAGGCTCAATGACACTTTTGATCTACAAGAACAACGGGCAACATAAGTCCAAAATAACCATGGATTTTTTGGTTGTCTTGAATATATTCATATTTCTAAGGGGAGATGAACTAAGTTGGAACTTAGAGTCCTCTAGTTTGAAGGCTATTTTTGGGGAATACAATGATACTTCTAAGGCTTATAGAATCTACATTCCATCCTAGTGGATTATAGTTGTAAGCTGAGATGTCAAGTTTGATGAGGATATAGGGTCCTCTTAAGTCTCAAGAGCCTCCAGTAGAGGTTGAGAAGCTTATTTTTTTCAATTGTTGATCCATTGATTCCAAATAAATGAGAGTTAGATCACTCGTAGACTCCAATGTAGGTATAGAGACCATTTGACCTTCCAGTTTGGCGAGGAGGTCCAGGTGGTTTACCCAAACAACACAGGGGGCACATGAGGAAGTGGGAGAGCCTAAGATTTCTTTCCAGGTGCATCATTGTCCTAAGAGGTTTCCTAATTATGTTGCACTGATGTATTCCATTTTTGTTGTAGAGTCTTCCAGTTACAAAGAGACAACAAGTGAGAAGGTATGGTGGGATGCCATGATAGATACGATCATGTTGTTAGATTTGGTATTTTATTACCCTTTATATTGGATGTATGTAAAACATATTTTCCTTAAAGTCATTGAGGAAGAAGTTTCATTAATCAGCCAGGATGTTTTGAGTTGCATCGATGGGATACCCATGTGTGCAAGTTGAAGAAGGCTCTTTCTGGGCTAAAGTAGCCTCTATGTGCTTGGTACCCATGGATTGATGAGTACTTACAGATTATGGGCATCACTAAGACTATTGCAGGTCCTAACTTGTATTATTTTTTTGATTATGATAAAATTGATATGCTTATATTTGTGTTGTATGTAGATGACATGGTCCTAACTGTTAGTTCAAAAAACTCTATCACGTGGTGCAAGAAGAAACTGGAAAGTGAAGTTGACATGAAGGACATGAACCTCATTCATTATTTCTTGGGTTTGGAGGTTTGGCAGAGTTTAGGTGAGTTGGTCCTCGAACAGGGGTAAGTACGAAATTGTGATTCTGAAGTAGTTTTGGATAATGGACTATAAACCCTTGGATACTTTTATGATACATATTTTGTAGTTATCAGTAGATTCAGATTCAGATTTGGTTGATTCATCAGTGTACAAAAAGTATATAGGTTCCCTAACATGTATGGTAGGCTTTAGCAGTCAAATTTTTGTGTGGATGAGGTCCCTTGTCTCACAAGCAAGGGGGGTTCAGACACCAATTTTGTGTCGATCTTGGCTGCTAGTATATTTTTGAGCCGAGATTGCTACAAATCTGCTCCATGGTTTGAGGTATGTGAGGTACTTAAAGGGCACACTGGCACATTTCTTCACAGTGATTTGAGTTGCTGCATGCTTTAGTGGATTTTGACTGGGCCAGAGATGCTGGTGGCATGAAGAGTGATTCATGGCTTTGTTTCAGCTTGGGTTCATATATAATATCTTTGTTAACCAGGAAGTAGGTGGCAGTGGCACTCAATTTGGCAAAGGCAGAGTATATTGAAGCTAGTTCTGCTAGTTGTGAGGTCATCTGGCTTCACAAGTTGAAAATATAGTTGATCAATCAGATCTCGCCTACCGTGATTTACTAATATAATCAGATTTGTGTCAAGCTCCCTGATAATCCAGTGTTTCATGGTTGTTTCAACCACATTGATATCTTGTACCATTTTAATAGGGATAGAGTTGAGTAGGGTGAAGTGATCCTTGAGTATGTTCAGTAATATTCTCAGGTTGCTGATATTTTGACAAAGCCCTTTCTAAGATATTGTTTGAGTTTTTGTGGGAGAGGATTGAGAACACACTCAAGGAATTCTTTGATAACTTTGGCATTTCCTAGCACTAAATTGTCCCTTGTACCATCTGGAGGCTTCGAGTTTAACTGGCTTACCGCAAAGAAGTGCTTTGATCCATCCTGCATAAACAAAATTTATAACCAAACAACTGTACATAAGATATGGAAACACCATCAACCTGATTATGCAGCAGACAATAGAAAGCTCTTTTAGAATTTTATAACACTAGAATATAAATAAATGATCAAACAACATCCTACCTTAATTGAACATAAGTTGCTGAAACTGTATACTTCATAATAGTCTTCGAGCAAGGAGAGAACTACACTACAAATCAACAAACGGAAAAAAAGAATCCTTGTTTCAGTAAAACTTCGGACAAATTCACACATGACAACATACTAGTGGCACTAGCCTGAATGCAACATATGAATTAATTTATTCAACTAAAATGAAAATGATCAGAAACAGAAAGCAGCTAGGATGCTTGCTAGTAAGTCTTCTGTTGGTTTGAACATTTCCCTCTCAGCTTTCTCAAAATTCCATTCAACTCCATTTTTAGTAGCAATTTCTTTCAAAAGACATAATTTTATCTCTGTGCTCGGTGCTTTGGTTGATAATTTCTCAATGATCTATGATAACAAATTAGCACACTGCAACAAATTTAATCTCAAAATTTCAACTAAAAAAGTGAAGCCTGAATGAGCTAATTTCTCTAGAAGAATTGAAGTAATAATCTTTTACTTTCCTGCCTGTTAACCCCACTGTCAAGACATAGCTCAACTGCAGCTGTAGTGAACTCATGACCATACTTTGCAGAAAAAATTCAATGAACTTCTTGAAGCTCTGGCAAGTCTACACACCTCGGTGCAACAAAAATTAAACTTGCTATGACTTCTTTCAAATCATTAGGGCTTGTCCTAAAATAGTCAGAAACCATATAAACACATTCAGTTATAAGGTACAACCACTTAATAAATAACCATAATATTTTGGGTCTTTTTGAAATACAAAAACAGATAACATGTTAAAATTCAAAAAGGCATTCAAGGAATCACAAATCAATTACTTTTGCTTATCAATGGCCATGATTCTTTCAGTCACAAGATAGAAAAAACCTTCAATGAGAAAATATGCATCCAATATGTTCTTCTCCTTGAAGACATGCTATACCTGCAAACAAAAAATGTAACTTCAGATTGGAAAGGCATTGGATATGATCTAATCATAGTCCACATACAAAATCATAGATGACAAATATTTTCACAGATCTTTTTATTCAGATAAATTTCATTGATTTTGATAACCCATTATTGCTTCTAAATTATAAAGAACCATCTTGTCTAAGTACTTGTAAATATTATGCAAAATTAGTATTGGACGTGCTAAAGCAACAATTAAGTCAACCAGGAAAAAATATTATATTTCCAAAAAAGGCCCTTCCATGAAAACAGAACATCCAATTACCAAGTAGAGTAGATCTGAATCTTAATTCACTGTATTTAATATAGATGAGCTAAGTGCAAAAGCTGTTAGCAGATAAACAGTGAATGGAAAGATTGTGAACAATCCTACTAGATACACAATAGAGTGTTTAGGAAAATCAAGTATCTCCTCGGTGAGCTTCTGTGAGTCAATTCCACTTGCCCCTTTGGTGAGCTAAGTTGACAATTTATATAAATTTTGTTGATTTTTGACCCAATTCGGCAAATCTAACCAGATTCAAGTTTCCTCAAATATAACAGTAGTCTTACTAGCAGCTCCATCATGAAAAATGCCATTGAATCTTTTGGTTAAGCAAAGTTCAAAAGCTTGGAGTTGTTGGCTTATAGCAATGGTGTTATATAATATTAATGTCTAACTCTTAATTTAACAACCCCAGGAGATGATGGTGCATTTGGAAATTTTAAATCTTAATTCCTTGTTGGCGTAGGACATCACTTAAAGTCAAAGATGATGGCAGGAAAATTTAAATCTTGATTCCTTTTTGGGATAGGAAATGTTGGCATTCTCCTTCTGAAAAAGGAAATGTTGGCATTCAACTCTATATTTAAAAATAATAAATCTGGGTCTCTCACGATGAAATTTTAAATCTCAAACCTGAATTCTAAGCTATTAATTAATTAAAGTAAATGAAAATGAAGCAAGACTGAAGCTAAACCAGATGACATAGAGTCTCTCTTAAAAGAATATTAAATTTTGAATTTTACCCTAGGTGACATATAGATCTTTAAAACAAAAAATTAAATCTTGAATTTTGTTGTTTAAAAGAGAGGTGCTATATGGTTTAGTATGTGTAAGATGTTGCAATTTAATGTTTGTTCTTTAAAACAAAAAAATAAATCTTAAATTTTGTTGCTTAAAAGAGAAGTACTATATGGTTTAGTATGTGTAAGATGTTGCAATTTAATGTTTGTTCTTCAAAACAAAAAAATAAATCTTAAATTTTGTTGCTTAAAAGAGAAGTACTATATAGTATATGGTTTAGTATGTGTAAGATGTTGTAATTTAATGTTTTATTTAAATATAATAAAATGATATTTATATTAATAAATTTTCATTTAGTTAATAAATTGCAAAGACATATTTGTAATTTATTTATTTTTTAATATAGAGTTGATATGTCATTTATAGAAATTTTAAATTTTGAATTATTTTTATATAGAAAAAGATATCTACATTTTAGAGGAAGGTATTGTCATTTAATATTATATTTAAAAATAATAAAATGACAATTACACTAAAAAAATTAAAATAGAGTTAAATAGCATGTTAAAATAATATAATTTGATATTCATTTTTATATTTAGTTACTTTGTAATAGTTGAGCCATTTGTGTCTTCCTCTTTCCTTGAGAGTGCATCTACCACAATATTTTGTTATCCTTTTTTGTAGATAATTTGAAAGCCATAACCCAACATCTTTTTGACCCATTTTTGTTTCTCTTGTGAAGATAGTCTTTGCTCCAATAAATACTGATGATTATTGCTCAAAGGCAAGGGGTCTTCCTTCTTGCATAAAAACTGCAACAATTACATGGCTTGAGGCATCACACACCACAATGAATATTTTTGTGAAGTTAGGTGTCGCGAAGACGTGAGTTGTACACATAGATTCCTTAAGTCATTCAAAAGCTTTGGTTTCTTATGGAGTCCATGAAAATGCATCATTTTTTAGTTATTTTGTTAAAAGGCACTGCTATTTGACCATAATTCTTGAAAAACTTGTGGTAATATGCTTTCAATCCTAAGAATAATTTTAGTTTATTTAGGGTATTGGGAATTTACCATTCCCTCATAGCTTTGATTTTGTTAGGATCCATCTTGACACCATAATGTGATACAATATGACCTAAATATTCTACTTTTTGAACCCAAAAGGCACCCTTGGAAGGATTTTCATATAGTTGTTTCTCTTCCAATAGTGTCAACGCCTTGCCAACATGTTGTACATACTTTTCCAAAGATTTGTTGTAGATTAGTATGTCATCAAAACTTACTAGAAATTTTTTTTTAAGGAAGGGTTTGAAAATAGAATTCATCAAGCTTCAAAATTTTGAAGGTGCATTTGTAAGCCCAAATGGCATAACCAAAAACTCATATTGACTTTCATGTAATCCAAAGGATGCTTTGGGAAAATCTTGCCTCGTTTTGATTTGATGACATCCAGAATGAAGATCCAATTTAGTAAAGAAAATTACTCCATGAAATTCACCTAATAATTCATCAATGACAGGAATAGGAAACATATCTTTGATTATCATTTTGTTGAGCTGTCTGTAATCTAGACATATACGTCATGGATCAGGTTATAATGTCATATTTCTTATTAAAGTCTTGAGTCTATCTGAAATAATATGCATGACCAAGATGATCAACTATGCAAAAAATAATATTTCTGCCACAACACTTTTGACTTGTGTTGTATCAATTTTTTCTAGCTCTCTTCATGAGTCTTGGATGACTGTAAGTACACAAAGCTGCTCTCTACATGAGTCTTGGATGATTGTAAGTACACAAAAGTAAAAGAGATTAAATTGGTAAAAGAGAGAAAGAATTATTTACATCCTTATACTTGTTACAATAGGTATAAATTCAACATCAAGTCTAAGAAACTTCTAAATCCACGTTGATGTTAATCTGGTATTATCACCAACTAAAATCAATACTCTAAATTAAATTAATTATTAGTTAGAAAGGAAAGAGGGCAATGTTGTTAAGATTCTAAAATAAATTAAGAGCATGATAAAAATGTATCTAAAAAGGAGGCATATCTTTCAAAATCAAAATTAGCTATCTAGGTTGAAGCGCAAACACCTAGCAATAGAATTCCACAAAGGAGGTCGTTGAAGATTCTGAAATACATTAAAAGAACAATAAAATTTCACTGAAAATCATACATATCCTTAAAATACAAAATTAGCTATCTAGGTTGAAGCAAAAACACCTAACTATATAACAACACAAAGGATACTGTTGAAGTATGTCAAGTGGAGGGATGGGATATTGGGAGCAAAAGATCAAATTAATGAAACACATCAAAAGTTTATGTTGAGCTTAAATGATTTAAATATTTGAAGGGTATGGATAGCCTAAAATAATATTCCTATCATCGACCTTTGGAGATTTTAATTCAAATAGAAATCAACAAAAGTTTTTATGGTTGATTAAAAAATATCCAAATGGTGTTATAACAAGCAGATATGTTGATGAAAGACAAATAATAACCTAGAAGAGCTTCAATGTTTTTTATTTAACTATAACCAACCTCCAAGTTCAAAATGGTTAAGAACCATAATTTTCTCATGCCATATTCATTCTTTGCACCAATGGAAGCAAGGTGCTTGATAGCCCAGGGTGGGGGAGTTTCCCATGTGTGGTTGTGTCATTAATAAAATAAAATGAAAAAAAAAAGACCCGACCTCTTATTTATTTAAAGACTTAAACATAAAATAAAAATGAAATGACATCATATTTATTTCAATTTCTACATTTAAATTTTAAGCAACTATAAACTAACATAAATCCATCTTATCCTTGGATTTATTAAACATCGATAGGGATAAAAAAATAAAGATGAAAACATCAAACATTTTTTATCACACTAATGGATATTGTTTGAGCTAAAATTAAGGATTTTTAGTTGTACCTATACAACTTGTTACAACAAAAAAATGGGAGAATTCTATCACCAATACTCATATCCATCCATCTCTATCTCAAGATGGTCAGGACGGTGATTTTTTTTTCACAAAATATATGCTCTAACATAGCTACTTGGAAACTATTTTACAAACTAATTAGATAACAAGATACATAGATAGATCAAACCTAATTTTTCAATAGGCCTAAAAGGAAGTAGCCAAACTTGGTGAGCATGGATTTTAATCCCAATGCTTTGTTCCATTTAGATTCTTGTTCCTGCATTTCTTTCCCATATTTCCTCCCTATCATGATTGGTATAAAGATTAATGTTCATTTAACTACACTTTCATATGTGAGAGTTCTAATTTCTTCCTTTGTTTCCCCTAGGCTAAGGGAAAATATTCTCTCACTATCTCTAATTAGTGTTCCTCCCATGGATTATGAATTTGCTATTTGACCATTTTGCCCCTGTATTTCTTCTCTGTTTTTGAATTTTTTACCTTTTTTTTATTTTTTGCACTAATATTATACCTACCAATATTCTAAGGACTTCTTGTGGCTCATTTACCACTCCTCTCTCATACCTTTATATACCAATACATCATAAATATCTTTATATTCAATACGAGGAACATACATATTTTAGTCCTAGAGGGATTGCTTAGACAACGAGGTTCATAGACATTACAAGAAATAATCATTATGAGTTCATCACATAGTCACATGTAGTATTTCTCCCTACCACCTGCGCTAAACCTAATTGACTTTCCATGAGAAATATCTTTCTATTCCATATAAGGAATATGTTGGTTTTGGTTCTTGATGGATTGCTTAACAAGGCTTGAAACTATTACAAGAAATACTCATTATGAACTTTGTTAGCCGTTTACAAAGCCTTTATTATTTAGTGAAAGATTCGCCAAGATCTTACAAGATTTTATAATTCAGTGAAAAATTCGCCATGATTTCACAATATGATATAATTTGGTGATATATTCGCCAAAAAAATTATATATACATATTATATTATTGATAAAATCGCCTTCCATTTTTCCTATGTATCATGGAGATTCGTCCATTTATTATACTTATAAATTTAGAAGGGTTCTTAAAATTTTCCCTAGATACCTTTGTCCAAAGTATCTTGGGTAGACCATAAATCCCAAATTGGGGAGACATGTGGGAAATCCTTTGACAGGAGGAGATCTAGAGAATAACCAAGAGGGAATTTAGCATTGGAGGAGTCAAAATAAAGAAGGAGGAGAATTAAGATGCAGCCCTAGCATATAATAGACAATGGTGGCAAGGGAATAAGAAGAATAAGGACCTATTCAAGGTCTGGCGCTTCAGATGTGATGAATTGGGAAAATTTGCTAGCACTTGTCCTAAGAGGAAGGGAAAGGAATATTTAGATTCCAAGGTAGCAGCAGCGAAATGGGATGATGGCAACAAAGATGATGTGGCCATGAGTGCTTATGTACCTCGAGAGAAGAGGTGAGCTGACATAGATCTGTAGAGTGAGCTACAGATGGTGGAGGTAACATCCTTGAGGTGTCCAGACTCTTGGATCACATACGAGCTACAGAAGCATGAAGACAGTAGCAGGATGAGTGAATTAAGTGGTGTAGAATATCATGGAGAAGCAGGGGCAGAGCTTGGACACTGAAGACTGGAGCAACACAGAGAAAAGGTAGTAGTAGCGTAGAGGTTGATGGGCTTTCAATAGTGTACAGGCAGTGCTTACGCAGTGGAGAGCAATAGACATCACAGAGCTTCAGAGGGTCAATGTAGTTTAGTAGTAGAGGGTGCTTCAGTATTGAAATGCAACCAAATTGACTTGTTTATTAGTATTTTTGGTGGTGTCCTTCAGTTTATTACTTCCCAAAAATTGAGTTGTAGTGCAACAGTTAGCGATGGCAGTGCTATGTGCAGCATGATGCAACATTTGAGAGGAATTTGTAGTATAGATGAGGTGGTGCCTATGGCAGAGTCATGGGAAACAGTATAAAAGATAGCAATACAGTGGATTAGGGTCAGTAGCTGAGCATCAGCAGCACAGGGGACCGATTCCATGGATTGGGGTAATTCTTTTGGAGTGAAGTGTTGTTAAATAACATTCCTTGCTAAGAGGGAGTTCTGAGATTTTGGGTAGCATCGGATGTGCTCTAGCTCTGAAACTTTGTGGAGGGGCTAGAACACATAAGATCTCTAAGACTCAAAAACCGTTTGGAGAAATTCCACCCGGAACCTAAGTTATTCAAAATATTAATTATTCTAATGGAGACCCTAAGTCTAACTTACGGAAATTAAATAATTAATGTGAATTAATTTATACATGTGGTTGAGAATGTTCTAAGTGACGTGGATCAAGTATTTTCTAATCTTATTCATTGATTAGAGATTAGATCACAGTTGTTGAATGTTCAACAAGAAAAGTATCAAAGGAAGGCTTTAGGTCAGTTGGAGGCACACACAAAGTAGCATCACTTAAGCTAAGTCGAATTTCGGGGGTGCAGTTTGCAGAGAATTTTTGAGTGAGTTTGTAGTGCTACTAAGGGGCATATCAGCAAAGGATGTTATGATCCGAGGCTGACACTACATACATTAGAGAGGCATTACCATAACAGGCAACACAAAGGCCAGTAGGAGGGACACAACCTAGCCAAATTGATGCAGAGACCACATAGAGGGTGACGTAGACCCTTATGGGTGACACAGAGGCAACATAGAGGCCTTGAGAGTGACACAGGGACAACTTGTGATGCACATACATTGCACTTAGCTAGAGGGGTTAACGTAGTTGCAGGAAGAGTTGCACTGAGGGTTCTAGTGGGCCAGAAAGGGATCATATTCAGTAATTCCTGAAGGGTTTGAATCATCCATATTTTATGTCTCCGAGTGATAAGGTACTATTGTTGTGAATTTATCTATGTGGAAAACCACTACTAGTGCCCTAGATGTATTCAAATATTTTGAAAAATAAATAAAACCCTCAAAGTGTTGATGCATAAGTTTTCTCATATTTTGTTTTTCCGGAGACATTTGTCTGAAAAATCAGGTGTGTCCTTTGTTATATGTGCACTATGCTTCAGTAAATGATCTGTAAATGTGTGGGTTGCTAGTTGTGTTTACTTCGTTGTTTTTTGAATATTTCTAAAAACAAATTGTATAATTAAATCACAAGTAGAAGAATTAAATCAAGACACTGCAATAGGGTTTCTATAAATTTTTATTCAGAAATTTTCAAAAGTAGCTCAAGGCATCACTTATTCACAAAAATTTTGTACTCTTAACTAAACTACCAAATTAGTGGTTTGGTAGGATATGTGTATTATTAAAAGTCCCTTAATTGGTGAGTGGATATTAATCCTTAACTAAAAATACCAAAACATGTGGATATGGATCTTAATTACAACATTAAACTAAGTTCTTTATAGGGTGATGCACTAATAGTTTGAGGTGAAAAAAAAAATATTACTTTTTTAAATATGAACTTTTAAGAAATATATCTAATTAATGTGTTTGATAAATTTCCCATGTCACTAGATCATAAATCCTTAATGAAAACATCAAATTGGAGTGTTTGATAATGTATACATGTTATTATTTCCTACTAAAGTGTGATTCTAGAAATCCATTTACATGTTGATTGTTATTAATTTAGCATAGACCAATGTAAGTTATAATGTTTTAATTTGAAAAAAAAAAATATTTAATTTTCAATATTATTGAAAAAAATATTTTTCAAATATTTGGTTGGACCATAACTTGAAGGTCTTATTGCAGCCTTTTTGACATGTAAATAACTACCTCATAATTTTTTTCAATAATTTATGGATGCAGTTGCAATATTTATGCAATGACTTTTAAATACTTGTGCAATTATTTTTCATTGTTAAGCTTCATAGGAAACCAAAATAAAATTAAAATCCTTTTAAAATAGCTCATACTCACTTAAATAACCTATTTTCCATCAGTTACTACCCATCATAATTTAAGCAAGTATTTGCATAAACAATGAATAGAAAGAAGATGGAAATAAATATACCTACTAAGAGTTACTACCTACCATTATTTATGTCTTCTTCAATTGTTTAACATGTGGTTTAACATGTAGGAGTAAAAGTGTAAATGTGTAAACTTAGTAGTATGTGGTTTAACATGTAGGAGAAAAAGTGTAAACTTAGTAGTCGTTATTACCCGCTGAAATTTTATGCATTTCCTTATCCCTTAGTAGGCAATTAACGAATGACGCTAACTTTTTATTTTTTAATATGAACAATTTTGTTTATTTTATGTAATGTTTTTGAGGATGTAAAAAATAATAATATTTTTTTATATCTTTAAAACAACATGAAAAAAAATATAATTTTCCCTCAAACAAATAAATTCAACACCTATGCTACATGGTTCATTGAGGGAGTTATGTCCATCAACCCTAGCTTTGCAATTTGAAAATCTAAACGGTTGCCCTAACTATTTGGATGTGAATTTTTCTTTTGGTTTCATCCTTCTTTTTTCGGCTTTGAAATTCTAGTTAATTAGATTATCATTGTAAACACCAAATTATTCGTTGATGGTAAAGTATTGATATGAGTGTGTAGTTATGGGTTTTTTAGTTTTATTCTACAAAATTATTATCGATGCCTTGTGTTCTTTCATTCATCATCAAATATATGTATATAGTGTTGTATAGTATTTCTTGTGTTGTTTTAATTTTCAAATCTTTATCTGTATCACAACAAGTTTTCATATTTTCTATTCTTCATATATGGTTTAGATTTGTTTTGGTTCTACATTCTGTTTCATATTTTCAGCAACAAACAACATTTATCACAATTTTTCTTTCTATAAGCATTTGGGTACTTTGTGAAATGAAGTCTTATGTCGTTTGCTACTTTAAGATATCTCGAATATTGCAACAACATTAAATCTTACAATTTTATCTTGCTATACAGAAATTTTTTTATAGTCACTTAGGTTGTTGAATATATGTTTTATCTAACCTGGTAGAAGATAAATAATTTATGCACACACTTCTCTTGGAAATATATTCTTATTTTAAAATAATTTTACTGATAAAAGAAAATGAAAACCCACAAAGGTGAAGTAATGTCATTTGTAAAACCATAAATTTGAAACCCATTTTTTGGTAAAACACCATATTTAGGGTATTATTATTAGAGGAATTGAAATCATTATTGTGTGGCATGATTTACTTATTTTAATCTCGGTGTTTCATATTCATTTAGTAATTTTTTATTTTAAAATATAAAAACCTTTAATAAACTAGCTTTATATTATTCCTTTTAATGTGTGTGTGTATGTGTGTGTGTGTGAGAGAGAGAGAGAGACAGAGAGAGAGAGAGAAATATATTTTAGAACACTAGAATTTACAACGAAAATTATCAAAATGAGAATTGACCTTATTTAAATAAATTGACTTAAAACGATGATTATGTATATCTATAATTAAGTATGGTTAATATGCTTCAAATTCTTCACATAAGTATGGAAAAGAAACAAATGAATCTCATTCTTAATGTGTTTACCACTGTGTGGGTAGGGACTACAACTATATATCTATCGAGGATTCCTTAGGTCCCATATCACAAACAAATCAAAACTTGTGGTGACCAACGCAACCATCTCATTTAATATCATGGAATGGTTTTAGATGACCATGTAGTCTCCCAAGTCGAAAAGGTGTGTAATCTATAGGCAATATCTTGGTTTTATTTCACTTATGCAAGCTAAAACCATGTAACACTAAAAGCTTATTATAAAATATTGGTATTGTGTCGGGACGAACAATAACATAGGTACTATTTCGGGACGATTAATATTTATATATAGAAAATGGAGGATGATATTTGATAATTGTGTTTTTGGATGAGATATAAGAGAGAAATGTAAATATTAAATGTGCAATATTCGTTGGCCTTGCTGGAGATGAAGAAAAAGAGATCTCAAATTTATGCTGCAAAAAGGAGTTTCTAAACATGATATTGGTTGTCTCTAAAAAATGATAATTTTCAATGTGAAGTTGTAGCATATACACATTCACTCTATAAATTTATTTCCGTTCAAACATTATTTAGTTTAGGTGAGGAAGATTATTAGAACTTTTATAATGAATTTTTGAGTTTTTCTAGTCTTACAGAAACTATTTCAATTTCATTCAGCTTCAATTCAAATTCTTATGGACATTTATTTTTAAAAAAATGAGTAATATTAGTATTAAGTCTGCATTCGGTCGCAAAAAATAACCGGGAGAGTACATTCAAGTGTTCATCATTAATCCATATTCAAAAACCTAGGAACCCATTACAAATCCCATTAGAAAAACCTTTACAATAGAGAGCTCAGATCAATACTTACATAGAGAAACAGAGAAACCAAAAGGCTCCTACATTCCACAAAACTAGAAGCATGTGCTAACCATCTATTCTTCATCAAAGGCATGCTTATTCAAATCAAAATACCTCTTCTCAAGAAGAACCTATGCTAAGGTATTAAATGAATTATATTTGGTATTGAGATTGAGGTCCACAATTAAAGCTCCGAGAGCATCCATTTCATCCTCCATCTTTGAAATCTATTTCTAACTGGCCATGATTTTCTAGACTACTCGATATGGTAATTATATAATTGGAAGTACTTGACCTAAAAATCATAATCAACTTTCTTCAATCCCTAATTAACATTCTTGCAATGAGAGAAATGGATAGAGGAGGAAGGATTATTTGAACATGAGTTTTTTCTCATCAATATTTGGATCGAAAGACCTGGATAGTAGGTAGAAAAAAAGACAAGAGCCGAAAACTAAGAAGGAGATGCAGTGTTGAAGACAAAAGGGACTAGGTAGGAATAACAAGATTCCAGATAGGAAATGCATTATAACTAGTAAGAACATACTATTCGAGACAGATACCTTCCCAATGAACATGTATTGAGAAAAAACCAAAAGATAAAGCCTAGACAAAAACCGGACAGAAGATAGCCCAAAAACTCCAGCTAGATGAGAGAGGATTGACTGAGCTTTATCCAAATAAGAAAGCCATGATAAGAACACATATTCCCACAAAAGTAGCTGAAATTAGGACCAGAACAGAAAGACACCCCATTGGAAACAATAAATCCAAGAGGCCCATCAACTAGAGGAGAAAGACACCAGAAAATAAAAAGGAGAGAAGGCTCGGGAAATACAGAGATAATTTGGGAATATGCAAGGCCACGATGTCAAATTTCCCTTGAAAAATAGAGCCAAACCCCTCAGGGAGCTTTGAATTGAAATGATACCATGATTCTGAGGCAAAGAAGCTCTTCACAAAGCGCCCTGAGAGACGAGTGCTAGGGAGCCACAATGGAGATTGAGATGAACACACGATTGTAACGCCACAAGTGTGGTAGAACAAACCAAGAAACTGATGCACATTTGGGACAAATACTTAGATTGGAGTAATATTTATCCTTAAATACTTCACTTATTCACATGCTTCTATACCTTCAACTATTAATTTTCCATGTACTTTGAGCAATGAACCTCATCATTAACCAAGGCATAGGAGGGAACCATAATTTGTGGAGGGTGGAGAAGATATAATATGCATACGATCCTAAAGATATATGAAATGCATGGTGGATCATAGGAATGAGAGCCATGAAAAACTTGCATGGATAATATAACCAATTCAATGAGTGTGAGGTGATTGTGATTAGGAGGGGGGGGTGTCCCGCTAGGGTGGGGGTAGGATGGAATGCGATGGAATGAGGGAAGGGGATAGAAAATTTAGGGGAAAATGGAACAAAAATTATTGGTAGAAGTCATGAAGCATTAGGGAATAGGGAAGGAACCATTAAAATCATTAATTACAATCTTGGCCTCAACAAGTTGTATTTTCTTGTGAGTATGCCTCTACATTGTGAATTCTTAGGATATGGTAGAAATTTTTTGTATGGAAGAAGTTGTATTTTGGACTACATTTCTTGATGATATATCAAACATTTGAAAAATTTTGAGGTCTAAAATGGGTCTGAAAACAAAAATGTACAACCAAAATCAAGTTTATAAGAACTAATAAGATTCAAGATGATTATGTCAACCATGGGGGGTGAGTCACCACTTTTGGAGTAAAAAAGTAGAAGGATTAAAAAAATTAATTTCTCAACTCATATTTTCAACTTATCTCTCTACATTTTTACTCAAATTTTGGGAAGGATCACTTTTTGGATGTGGAATTTAATTCCTCATCCAAGAAGTACCCATGTTGCATACTTTCAATGGACCCTACTATATGAAAAATGATAAATACATGAAAAATGTGATGGAAATCATGTTTTTACATGTTTTTATCATTTTTATTATAACAAGGTCCATCTAAATTATGCAACATGGGTACTCCTTGGATTAGGAATTAAAATTTTCATCCAAAAGGTGCTCCCACTCGAAATTTGAGTAAAACCATAGTCAGTTAACTTGAAATTCAGAGCGGAAAAAATATTTTTTTCTTTCTTCTTTCTAAAATTTGATGATGTAATATAATTTTTGAGGGGGCCCAACCCTCAGGTTGAGTCAGCACTGTAAATTATATTAAATATTACACACACACATATTGGGTTGTTATATATGTGCGTTAATTCAACGGTTGAAACACTTTACACAAAATTAAAATTAAAATAAAGATCTCGGTTCTCCCGTCTGTCGTATGATCCAATAGTTGTTGGTTGATTTGGAAATTAATTTCAAACTGACTATATTGTCCTATTTTCTGGCTGATCTGACACCTGTCTGTGTCTCTCGATCCTCGCCCCTTCGCACGGTAACCGTCTTACCCTTTCAACTATCACTCACTCTTTCATTCTTTGGTTTTATCGTGAGGGTTTCACCCGTTCTTGTTCTCATGAGGGTTTGCTGTCAACTTCAACTCCAATGTTCAGGACTTCAGTTCGGCCTTTTGACGTCTATGGCAATGATAACATGTTTTTTAGCTTCTCCAACAAGCTTTGTTTTTCTATGCAGTTGAACTATCTCTTTGCTATAGTGCTTATTTTCTTACCTGTGTATTGTTGGCTCGAAACTAGACTTTGTTTTTATCGGTGTGTTTTCCTTTGTTGCCTGTATCTTATTCATTTTCCTTGGATTGTAAGTCGAACCTACTGTGGTTTCCTTTCGACTCGTCTAGTCCTGCTCGGCACCGAAAAGGGTAAGCTATCTCTCCTTGATTCAATTCCTCTTGCTCTTTTTCCTCGGCTCTGACCCACTGTCTCCTTCTGAGGATACTTTGGTGGGTTTCGACCCAAATGTCTAGTCCAGTTGTGCTCGGCATTCCCTCGTCTTCTTCCAGGTAACGGCCTCAATCTTCCTCGTTCTCTTTTTTTTGTTTTTAAAAGGAAACACAGTGGTTATATATTAAACTCCAACATTGACTTATTCTCATTATTGTGCAGGCTCTTCGGACCTCTGCTGTTCTCAAACCTTCTGACTCAGTTAATTACCAACCTCCAATCCCAAATGGGTAGGGTCGCTCCTTGATTTGGCTCCTTTTTTTTTTAAATAGAATTTGGCATCCGTTTTAGTTGGAGAGTGGTCTCAGTCCTTTACTTGTTATTGTTAAAGAAAAGGTTAGGGTTTATAATTTTCCTCTCAGCCTCTTCCATTCCTTCGACCCAAGTCTGTCACTCTGTGTAGTTTTGATTGTAGGGTTTTGGGTTTGAAACCCCACCTGCAACTTCTTATTTTGTTCCAGAATATTATGTATTTTACTGTAGGGTTTTGGGTTTTGAAACCCCACCTGCAACTTCTTCTTTCGTTCCAGAAATTTATGTAGTTGTTATATTGTGGTCCCTCAAGACTTGAACTTTGTTCGACATATCATTTAATAATGGGAAATATTTTTGCTAAAATCTTTGTTCATCCAGAAGAGGTAAAAAAACACAAATTGTTGGTTTGTACCTGTAGATCAATGTCAGTTGATGCATTCCAAATTCTGTATGTTGTTCCACCAGCTACTGTTATATTTTTGTAACGCCCGTCTGCTTAGTTATCATTCTGAAAAATTCTCCAGTCAAATTCAATCTCCATGAATTCTTGTCTTCCTACACTCTTGTTACAATATTGAAGGAAAATGGTTGGTTGTCATGTAAATGCGTTAACAGTTTGAAAGTGAAATATGTATCCAAAAAAAATTATGATACTTTTCTAACACAAATGGTTCTTGAAACAGAACTCTATTTCTGTTTGATATTATTTCTCTTTCTGTTGATGGATTCCAGATCTCTCTACAAAATGTATATTTTTCCTTTTTGTATCTCAGTAAGAAAAGTAGTTCCCAGGTTGAAACTGTCATGTTGTTTGGTTACATTACATTCTTGTTTTTCATCCTTTTAATAATGAAATGAGTTTTAAAAAAAATTAATAAACAATGAACTAAAACTACGGAATCTAATTAATCTCCATAACTTAAAGACAATCTCCTAAAACAAATTTGAAAGTAACAGGTTCAAAGACCTGTCAAAATAACACACGTAACAATGAGACAAAACCTACTTCTGTTTTTCTACCCTGAGTTAGATGCTCCTGCATCAGGCTCCTGAGGTAAAAAAAAGTCATGGCTCCATTCCATGAGATCTTCAACCGAATATCCATCCTTCTGTATTTGTGCTGCATCAAGCCATGAACTATCCTCAATGGGACTATTCTTTCACTTGACGAAGCACTATAAATACTCCTTCCTGCGCATGCGCTTGGCTACCTGTGTGTCGAGGATGCCCTCGATCTCAAGGGGCTGCGCCTCAGGCATTTTCCTCATCCAAGAATCCTTGTCAACTTGGGTGTCCCGTTCTGGCCATGTTGCCCTATCGTCTTCAGGACTGGAAGTATATGGAAACACATCTGCCACATTAAAAATGGGTGAAATGCCTATCCATGGTGGCAAGTGCAGTTCGTAAGCATTGGTAGAAAACTTGCAAAGAATTTTGCAGGGGCCAATCTTCTTAAACTTTAGTTTGTTATATTCCCCCTTAGGAAAATGTTCCTTGTGCAAGTGTGCAAGTACTTCATCCCCGACATTAAATTGAACCTCCTGCCTTTTCAAATCTACCTGTTGTTTGTACTTTTGACTATTTTCCTGCAATTTTTACTTCACCTGCTCATGTAAATTGCTCATTGCTTGGGCGAAATCCTCTCTATCCGGACTTGTTTTTTCAAGCTTCCCCAAATCCCGCAGCTCATGCACTCCGCGAGGATGCATGCCATACATAACCTGAAAAGGACTGTAACCTGTGCTACGATTTGGTGAGTCATTATAAGAAAATTTTGCTTGAGCAAGTACGTGATCCCACATCCATGATTTTTCACCAATAAAACTTCGTAGCAAGTTTCCTAAGCTTCTGTTCACTACCTTCGTTTGCCCATCGGTCTGTGGGTGATAAGCGGAGCTGAAATTCAACTGAGTTTCCAAATTTTTCCATAGGGTAGCCAAAAATGTCCTGTGAACCTCACATCCCTATCAGAAATAATGGACCTCGGCAAGCCATGCAATATGTCGATCTCCGTGAAAACAAGTGTGCTACATGAGTGGCATCACTGGTTTTCCGGCAGGGTATAAAATGTGCCATTTTTGAGAATCTATCCATTACCACCATCACTGAATCAAAACCCTGTTGTGTTCTAGGCAGACCCAAGACAAATTCCAAACTGACTGAGTCCCATGGTCTACTCGGAATAGGCAGTGGTGTATAAATTCCTGCATTTTGACTGCAACCTTTCGCTAACTGACACATTTTACATCTGCTTACATACCTCTGCACGTCCCGTAGTAACTTCAGCCAGTAATAAAAATGTTCAATCTATGATAACGTCTTGTCTATGCCAAAATGTCCGACTAGACCTCCACTGTGCTTTTCCTGAATAATGTTCTCCCTCATCGAACAATTGGGAATGCATAACTATCCTCCCCTGAATAATAATCCTTCCTGCAAATTATAGTCCAACCATGGACTATTGTTCCTCAGAAAAGGGTTTTGACAGGCTTCATAAGCCTCCCTAAAATCTGTATCTGTCTGATACAAATCCTTCAAACGCTCAAAACCTAGCACTTGTACCGTGCTTTCCTGTAACAGCAAAGCTCTTCTACTCAATGCATCTGCCACCTTGTTGGACTACCCGCTAATATGTTCCAATACAAATGAAAAACTCTGCAGATACTCAACCCATCATGCATGCTTATGGTTCAACTTATTTTGTTGCATAATATACTGTAATTAAGAATTATCAGAAAATAAAACAAATTCATTGCCTAACAGATAGTGCCTCGAGTGCTTCAATGCTTGGACGACCGCATAAAATTCCTTGTCATAGGATGAGTATTTCTGCCTACTTTCATTCATATTCTCACTGAAATAAGCGAATGGACTATCCTCCTAGCTAAGTACTGTCCCAATGGCTGTACTGCTGGCATCACAATGAACTTGAAAATTTTTGTTGAAATCAGGCAATCTTAAAATCGGTCTCTAAGTGATCTTCTTCTTCAAAGTCTGAAAAATTCTCTCTGCCGCGTCTGTCCAAAAAAAAGGATGATTTTCATTTTTTATTGTGTCCAACATGGGTGCGTAGATCCCATTGAAATCTCTGATGAATTTCTTGTAAAATCTTGCCAATCCATGAAAGCTTCGAACCTCGAACAAATTCTTCGGGGATGGCCAGCTAACTACAGCTGCAACCTTTTATGGGTCCATCTTTAGCTCATTTTATGCAATCACAAAACCCAGATAAACTAATTCCTTCTGGAAAAAAGTACACTTTTTTAGATTTATTAGCAGCTTATTCTGCTGCAATTTTCTCAATACACTTCGAACATGTCGGAAGTGTTCTTCCTTCATCTTCCTGAAAATCAAAATTTCATCGAAATAGACAATTACAAACTTCCTAATGAACTCTTTCAGCACTTCGTTCATTAGGCGCATAAATGTACTAGGGGCATTACTCAAACCAAATGGCATCACCAGCCATTCATACAACCCTTCATTCTTCTTGAAAGTTGTTTTCCATTCATCCCCTTCCCGGATTCGGATCTGGTGGTAACCACTCTTCAGATCGATCTTCAAAAAATATGCTGCTCCAATCAAACAATCCATCATGTCATCCATTTGTGGCAATGGGAAATTGTACCTGATCATAATCTTAATAATATCTCTTGAGTCTGTGCGCATTCGCCACTCTCCACCTTATTTTGGAGCTAAAACTGTCGGAACTACACAGAGGCTCATACTTTCCATGATCAGCCCTTTCTCTAGAAATTCCTGCACCTGCTTCCTAATTTCTTTGTTGTCCTTAGGACTCATACGGTAGGCTATATTATTTGGCAGACTAGCTCCTAGTATAAAATCAATGCAATGACTGATGCTTCTCTTAGGAGGAAATTCATCCAGTAGATCATCCACTATGATATCGCCAAAGTCTTGCGACATGTCCTGGATCTCCTCTGGTAAATCTATAATCTTTGTGTGTAGTATCACTGTCTTTGGCCTCCTTACAACAACAAAATTAATTTCATTATCTTCGATCTGTTTCAAGTATTTTTTTCCACCCATTAGTAATGCTTTAACTCCACTGGTTTCTGCTGTGTCTTCCTCCTTGATGGGTACAAGCGTATGCTTAATCCCATCTTTGACAAACTTGTAACAGTTTGTCTTTCCATCATGTACCACCTTCCTTTCATACTTCCAAGGTCTCCCCAACAGTATATGACACACATCCATTGGCATGATATCACAAATAATCTTGTCCTTATATCTGCCAATATAAAATTCCACTTCGCACTATTCGTCAACTAATAGTTCATGTCCCTTTTGTAGCCATGACACTTTGTAGGGAGTGGGGTGCTTCAACCTTTTCAGCCCCAACTTCTCCACCATTTCTCTGGCTACCAAATTATCTATACTTCCACTGTCAATTATCAGTTTGCAGAACTTGCCATATGATTTGCAAATTGTCCGGAATAAGGCTTTTCTTTGATCTGGTTCAACAACTTCTTTTGATGGTTTTAGCAACACCTTATTCAACACAAAAGCTTCCCCTGTTTCAGGTGCATTCTCTACCTCTTGGGATGGTTCCTCTATTTCCTCTATCTGGGAAACATAGGTTCCTCTACCTCTTGTTGGTTCACCCTCAGGACATGCATAAGACTTGTGCCCCCACTTGTGGCACCTATAACATTGGACAACTCCTCTGCCCCTACCATTACCTCTCCCTTGCTGGTATGGTCGTCCCCCTCTAGTGTTATTGTATTTTTCTGTTGTTCCTGAATTTTTGGAACTGCTGCCTTCTTCACTGGGATTTGTGCCTCTACCTCTACCAAAATCCTTTCCTTTTCCTCTTCCAGAGCCTCCTCCTCTTCTGGAATTCTAATTCCTATTTATTTTCTCTTCAACCTTTAAGGCACACTGATATACCTCATCTATGGTTCTGGGTGAGAGAATACTAATTTCATCCAGTATTTCCCCTCTCAAGCCATTTACAAACCTCGCTGTCTTTTCGGGGGTGTCTTCTATATACCTAGCTCTTAGATTCAATATGTAGAATTCTTCCGTGTACTCTTTAACAGTTAACCCCCTTTGCCTCAGATTCTATACCTTCCTATACAACATGATCTGGTAATCCTTAGGTAGGAATTTATTCTTTAGCTTGGCCTCCATCCTATCCCACTTCTTTATAGGATGTTTATTCAGCATTTTCCTCTCCCCCTGAACGTTATCCCACCACAAGTACGCATGTCCTTTCAACTTGGTGGGAGCGAATTTTACCCTCTTATCTTTGCTGATTTCTTCATAATCAAAATACTTGTTTAGCTCATTGAGCCAATCCAGCAACACATCTGCTGATAAATTTCCATCATAAGTAGAAAGCTCATGCTTCGGCTTACTACTCGATAAAAATCTGACCTCAATAATCTGATTTCAGGTCCCTCTCCTTCTGAACCATCTGTCGCTTCTGCAACCTTTTTGTCACTGTCATCCCCTCTTTCAGGGTCTCTTCTCCTTCTAGCCTCTATTGCTGCTAATCGCGCATTAAAAATACGAATTTCCTCCCTCAATCCTTCGTCTGCTACTCTACGAATAGCTCTACCTCTTCGCCGTCCTCGTCTACCAACCTCCATTTTTTCTTCTAATCACAGCCTACTCCTCTGATATCAATTTGATGGGGCCTAGCCCTTAGGTCGAGTTAGCACTGTAAATTATATTAAATACTACACACACACATATCAGGTTGTTATATATATGTGTTAATTCAACGGTTGAAACACTTTACATTTTGGATTAAAATTAAAATTAAAATAAATATCTCAGTCCTCACGTCTTCCGTAAGATCCGATAGTTGTTGGTTGATTTGGAAATTAATTTCAAACTGATTATATTGTGATGTTTTCCGGTTGATCTGACACCTGTCTTTGTCTCTCAATCCTCGCCCTTTCGCACGGTAACAGTCTTACCCTTTCGACTGTCACTCACTCATTCATTCTTTGGTTTTGTCGTGAGGGTTTCACCCTGCTTGTTCTCATGAGGGTTTGCTGTCGGCTTCCACCCCAGTGTTCTGGACTTCTGTTCATCCTTTTGATGTCTATGGCGATGACAACGTGTTGGTTAACTTCTCCAACAGGGTTTGTGTTTCTATGCAGCTGAACTATCTCTTTGCTATAGTGCTTATTCGCTTACCTGTATATTGTTGGCTTGAAACTGAACTTTTTTTTTATCAGTGTGTTTTCCTTTGTTGCCTGTAGCTTATTCGTTTTCCTTGGATTGCAGGCCAGACCTGCCGTGGTTTCCTTTCGGCTCATCCAGTCCGGCTTGGCGCAGAAAAGGGTAAGTTATCTCTCCTTGATTCAATTCCTCTGGCTCTTAATCCTTGGCTCTGGCCCACTAGCTCCTTGTGAGTAGACTCTGGTGGGTTTCGACCCAAATGTTTGGTCCAGTTGTGCTCGACATTGCCTCGTCTTCTTCCAGGTAATGGCCTCAATCTTCCTGGTTCTTTTTTTTTGTTTTTAAAAGAAAACACAGTGGTTATATATTAAACTCCAGCACTAACTTATTCTTGTTGTTGTGCAGTCTCTTCAGACATCCATTGTTCTCAAACCCTCTGACTCAGTTAATTCTTGGCCTCCATTCCCAAATGGGTAGGGTCACTCCTCGATTTGGCTCCTCTTTTTTTTAAATAGAATTTGGCATCCATTTTAGTTGGCAAGTGGTCTCAGTCCTTTACTTGTTCTTGTCAAAGAAAAGGTTAGGGTTTATAATTTTCCTCTCAACCTCTTCCATTCCTTCAACCCAAGTCTGTCACTCTGTGTAGTTTTGATTGTAGGGTTTTGGGTTTGAAACCCCACCTGCAACTTCTTCTTTCGTTCTAGAATATGATGTATTTTTCTGTAGGGTTTTGGGTTTTGAAACCTCACCTGCAACTTCTTCTTTCGTTCCAGAAATTTATGTAGTTGTTATATTACGATCCCTCGAAACTTGAACTTTGTTTGACAGATCGTTTAATAATGAGAAATATTTTTGCTAAAATCTCTGTTGATCCAGAAGAGGACAAAAAACACAAATTGTTGGTTTTTACTTGTAGATCAATGTCAGTTGATGCGTTCCAAATTCTGTATGTCATTCCACCAGCTACCGTTATATTTTTGTAATGTCGGTCTACTTAGTTTTCAGTCTACAAAATTCTCCAGTCGGATTCAATCTCCGTGAATTCTTGTCTTCCTGCACTCCTGTTACAATCTTGAGGGAAAATGGTTGGTTGTCATGTAAATGCGTTAACAATTTGACAGTGAAATATGTATCCAAAACAAATTATGATACTTGTATAACACATATGGTTCTTGTAACAGAACTTTGTTTCTGTTTGATATTATTTCTCTTTCTGTTGATGGATTCCAGATCTCTCTACAAAATGTATATTTTTCCTTTTTGTATCTCGGTAAGAAAAGTAGTTTGCAGGTTGAAACTATCATGTTGTTCGGTTACATTACATTCTTGTTTTTCATCCTTTTAATAATGAAATGAGCTTTAAAAAAAGTAATAAACAATCAACTAAAACTACAAAATCTAATTAATCTCCCTAACTTAAAGACAATGTCCTAAAATGAATTTGAAAATCACAGGTTCGAAGACTTGTCAAAATAACACATGTAACAATGAGACAAAACCTGCTTCTGTTTTTCTACCCTGAGTTAGATGCTCCTGCATCAATTTTATTTTATTATTTCCAGTATTATTTTGAAATATTTCTTAGGAATCTCATTTTAGACCTCAAAATTTCTCTAATGAGAGAGTCTCCTAGAATACCAATATCAGTGATAAATATTTCCTTGGCCTTACATATTCCGTGAAAGATACCATACATCTCAACTTCATTGTTAGTTTTCCTTCCCAAACCCCATTAAGATTCCATCGGGATTAATGAAAATTGCTCCCCCTCATGTCACCCCTCATCTTATGAACAATTATATTAATATATAAAATTATTATTTTTTTATTATGAGTATTTACTTGTTGTGTGCTTGAGGTTTGGATATTTTATACCCTTTTAGGGAAGCTTATAAGGCATATTTGGTTTTATTCAAATTTTATTAAGAACATAATGGAATCTTTGAACTTAATAAGGTATGTGAAGTTCAAAAGCTTGTGACATGTGATGTAAATTCTTGAATTGTAACAAGATCTCCTAAATTTATGGAATAAAACAAATTCTTGGTAATCTATAAATTCTTGGAATTCAACAAATTTGAGTATATAACATATGTAAGCGAACTTACATTCGTTTTCTATGTTGTTTGTTTCATTGCAAGTTAATGAATTAATGATAATATTAATTCTTAAATTCCATTTCAATGTGTTGTTTGTTTCATTCAAGTTAACAATTTAATGATATTAGTAATTCTCGTGGGTAATATTAATATAACAATGAATTTTTATTTATGTAGATATATTAATGTTTTACATATACATTAATAATGAGATAAATTAACCATTACACCCACTAAACTAATGAGGTACATTAGCTAATAAACATATACACTAATATTAATAGGATACATAAATAATTAGATAGATTAAAATTATAGTCATAAAGTTATTGATAGTTTGTGATACCGAGTAGAGTTAATACTCATGTTTGATCCACTTGAAAAACCAATAAAGTGAATATATACCTAGTAAAGTTAATATCTTGTGTTATGCATAGTTTAATTTAGTAGGTTGTAGTTCGCATTATTGTTATATCTATATTTTGTATTATATTTTGATACTTTA
Organism: Pinus albicaulis; assembly: GCA_034641835.2. NCBI lineage: Eukaryota > Viridiplantae > Streptophyta > Pinopsida > Pinales > Pinaceae > Pinus > Pinus albicaulis. The sequence continues at coordinate 526,077,509 of CM076580.1, forward strand.
TGAAACTCAATACTGCAAAACTCATCGTAGTAGTTGCATTTATCATTTGGTTCTTTTACAAAATTTTAGAGTTTCAAGTCATTACTTAAGCGATGAAATAATTTCAACTAACGAGTATTTTTCCTTAAAACTACATATTTCAAAAATGGAAAGCTTACATTAACTAACGAAAAATTATTTGAGTTGTTGTGCCTGAGTAATTAATTAATTTATCCACTTCATATATCAATTCCTTAGTTGTTTCGAAATCAGTGCTATAGGATTCGATTTGTCTATTGATCCGTATTAATCTATCCTTCAAAGCCAATATAGATTATAACTGTTTATGAAAATTTTCCCAAAACATAATTTTTATGTTTAATGGGAAAGACTATCTTGCCTTCAACACTTGTTCGGTCATGGACCATTAACCAAAAATTCAAATTAAAATGTTTAACAAGATACTAAAATCATTTTATTATAGAAAAATTTTAAGGATAAAACACAAAATCAAAATATTTATCCAAGCATCTATATCATTTGATTATAATCCTTCACAAAAATATCAAATCAAAGTATTTAACAAAATATCTATATACATCATTTGATTATAACCCTTCACAAAAATTTCAAATCAAAGTATTTAACAAAATATTTGTATAATTAAATAAATTATTTTACAGAATATACATATCATTAAATCATAAAATCTGAATACACAATTCAAAATAAAACATTCAATTAAAAAAAAACATTACTATTAAAACCGAATTTTTTATTTTTTTATTTATATAGTTCATTCTTATTATTTTTTATTAATCATATTCCGTAACTTCACATTCGGAAAATATTTTTCAATATAAAAGAATAGTTTTTTCTTTAGAAAATTATAGTTTTAGATTAAAAATAAATAAATACATATAGTTTTATAATTTTAAATAATTCAATTTAATTATTATATATATATATATATATATATATATATATATATATATATATATATATATTTCAAATTAATAGTTTAAATTAATAATAAAATAATCTCTGATGGGGAGATGGATGAGGAAAATGAAGGGAACAAAGTGGGCTCTAGCCATTCCACCGACTCTCTAAATAATGAATATGGGTGGTGTGGCACCAAACCTGCATGAAACATATGATGCATTTATTAATTCTTGAGTTCAAAATGATGGTATTCGTTAATTTCTTCGTGTAGTTCATCAATTTAATTTGTGCCTATTTGGTTGGTATGGGAAGCAAGGATTTTGTGGGTTTCTCAGTAATTTCAGCAAGAGAATTTGAGCTGAGGGTAGAGAGTCTAGCTAAGGTGTTATGGGTAAACCTAGGTGACATAAACTTTGGTCCCAATGCCATTATCCTACATATTGTGCCTGGAATTTGACATCAAACATAGGATCTACGCATTTGGAACAAACGCTTGGATTCGTGGGTAATTAAACGAATTCCATCACAATAAGACATGGTGCATGCATTTGGATCAGTTCACTTCATTTTGGGATTTTTTTGTAAGATTTCCCTGCAACCTTGTTGGATATTTTACCTCAATTTTTTATTATTCAAATGGCTCTCTCTATTTGTGGAGTCACAGGGTTACATTTATACAGCCTAGCTCCCTTTCTTATGTATGGTGGAAATTATTTTAGGGCGATTTTTATATTCATGCTCCATCAATTATCACTCTCTGGGTAAGGTTACCTTGAAATTTTTTCTATATCAACTAAGTAGTTTTTTCTACTATGTTTTTCAAGCATTTCATTGGGTTTTTACATAACATGGAAGCCTACAAAATTAAGGCTTATTTCTTGGGGTTGGAAACCTACAAACCATGTCAAATTTGGTGTTGCAACCCTTTTCTTTGTTCCATGGTTTGGTTGATCCATATTTATCAAGGAACAAAATGAAATATAGATATGAAAAGAAACACAAAGATATAGCGAAAACATAAATTCAATCCACTAATAACAAAGGTTTGAAAACTATTTACATGTAGAATGGAAATAAAATAACTTAGGTGATGGTAGCTTATCTCTTAGAAGAAATGTGGCAGATACATTCCTTCTAAACTGTATCACAATGATGATCGAAAGCCTATTTATTACTGAGAAATAGTTGAAAACCATAAACATCCAAAAATCTAACCCTGGGAGATGAAACGTCAAAATTTGTGGGCCCCATTAGGGTAAATTGGTATATCAACTTCCTACGGTCATAACTTTAACATGTGATATTTTTTTTATGCATACAATACCTCATTAGAAATATATTTTGAGGATTGCAAATTTTGAATAAAAATTCTTGCAATAAGCTACGGATTTTCCTGTTTTCCAAAAAAATGTTGTTGAGGGCCTAAAACCAGCTCTGAAAGTTTAGGACCCAATTTTTTTTTCAAAAATAGTAAATTATGCTACAATTAAGGAAATTGAAAGAAAAAATGGTGGGGTTCCAGTTGGAATAGGTGGGATCCACCAATATCCACCTGGATCAATCCTCCCCCCAGGAATTAATGGTCCTCATTGCATTGAGTGCCTCCATGAGACAAGGAAACCTTTTCTAAACTTCTTCCCTAGTGAGACACTTGCCTTGGTGCAGGATTTGGTTAGCTTTAACAACGCAATATGGTTGGATATTTTGTTGGAGAGTGTTCTTGATCTATGTTTCGATGATCCAATCATTTGTGGCTTATTCCATGCAGTTTGGGTTTAGCTCTGTTGGTGTGATTTGTCCTACAATTTCTAACATGTCCAATAATGATGGAAAGTATGGTCAAAGGCAGTCCAAATTGAAAGTTGGCTGCAGGCCAAGGAATGGAGGAATGTTGAGCTAAAAATAATTGTTTCCCACAACCTTGGTGATGGTGTAAGGCTCATATCAAAGTTGTTAAACTTTTGATGGGATTCGATAAGGAATTATTTCTACAAATGCAACCAAAGTTTTTCTCCCAACTAAAACTTGTGTTCCACAGGATGTTGATCATGTCGCTACTTGTACTTAGCATTGGATTTCTCTAAGTTGTCATGAACCTATTGGAAAATGTGTTTGATGCATTCAATAAACCTGGTTTCTTTATCAACCTCAAACTTTACATGTGAGGATTATTTCTGTTTAGTCGCATGAGCCATGGAAACATCAATAAGGAAAAATAGTTGAAATCCCATACCCACTAGAAAGGGACAAGGATGAGTCAAGATATGGAGAGCTCTCCTATAGTTGTGTTGTGCATAAGGAAGGATCTCATCCCAAGTTCGTGGATGCTTGGAGTTGTAAATGCAGAGTATGTTCTCTATCATCCTGTTGAAGACCTTTGTTTGACTATCAGTTTGGGGATGGAATGTAGTCGACTTGGAAAGCTTGGTGTCCAATAGTGTCTAGACACTCAACCAAAATTATCTCAAGAACTTGTTCTACCAATATGATATAATGGTATGTGGGATTCCAAAATGTACTCACGCTCCTTCAAATAAGTGTTTGGAAATGTCCTCTACTGTGATACTATTCTTGCAGGCTGCCAATATAACCATCTTAGAAACTATATCCACGACTACAAATACATAGTCATTGCCATGCTTGGTAGAAGGGAGGTTAGACAGATAGTCCATGGAGATGGATTCCCTTGGTTGGATGGGAGTAGGGAGAGGAGTGTAAATAACATGCTTCTTGATGGTTGGCTTTGTGATGGTATATGAAATGTAAGATCTGATATATTTTCCAACATCCCATAGCAGATTTTTGGCCAAAAAAAGTAATTTTCTAGTACGACCACAATTTCCTCCACACCAAAGTGTCTCTCAACCTGACTGTAGTGCACCTCCCAAATCAGCTTGGAATCATCACTTGAGGGAATATAAAGGTCACCTAGGTAGCATAATAATGCGTCCTGGAGGTGGAAATCTGGAACTTGGTTGCCATCCACTAGCATCTGATATGTGGTGGTGAAATGTGGATCATTTTTCTGCATTTTCATTGGTGAGGGGTTTTTAATCAAGTGAGTGACATATTCTCGGGACCTCAAAAAACTGTGGAAATATACAATCCATAAAAGTAGTCTGGCAGTGTGTTCTGATTCTGCAAATTGGAAGGATGAAAGTTTTTCCAGTGGTGAAAATTGTGTTTCTTTTTTATCCATATTTATGCAAGAATGAAAAAGAATACACATGTAACCATAAATACAAATATGCAGTGAAAATAACACTTCATTTCATTAATATCAAGGAACTGAAATTTTCTTACAAAAAAAATAGAAATAAACTAGCTAGGGCGCTGGTAGCTTATCTCTAAAAAGAGATGTGGTGGCTACAGGCATTTGAACTGAGTTAAAATGAGGCTCGAGGTCCTATTTATTATTTAGAAACAATGGAAGACCCTAAACATCCAAAACCCTAACCCTAGGAGATGAAGCGCCAAAACTATGGGCCTCGTTTGGGTAAATTAGTGTTTCAACTTCCCGGGGACATAACTTTGGCATACGATCTCTGTTTGATGCGCTCAATAGCTTGTTAGAAATATCTATCCGAGGAGTAAAAATTTTGGTGCAAGAAATAAATACTCGACTGCTCTTGGTTTTCCAAAAAAACGTCGTTTAGGGCCTCAAAATGGATCCGGAAGTTTAGGACCTGAAAAACTGTCAAAAATAATAAATTGTGGCAAAACTAAAAAGCTGAAAGAGACAATTGTGGGGCCCCAAGTGGAATAGGTGGGTGGCCACCAATATCCACCTGGTTCATTCCTCCCCCCTTAGGAGGAAATGGTTTCCACTTTGTTGAGTTCCTCCATGAGTTGAGGAAACTTCTGTTGAACTTGGTCCTTGGTGAACCAGTTGCCTTGGTGCAGGAGTTGGCCAAATTTGACAACCTGATATAGTTGGATCTTCTGTTGGCAAGTGTTCTTGATTTTCATGTCCATGATACAATATATGGTGGCTTGTTCCATTCATTCTAGGTTTAACTCTATTGTTGTGATTTTCTCTACAATGTCAGAGGTGTCTAGGAGGGGTGGGAAGTAGGGACGAAGGCAGTCCACATTGAATACTGGGTGCAGACAAAGGAATGGTGGAATATTGAGCTCGAAGGCATTTTTCCCTACCACCTTGGTGATGGTGTACGACCCATATCAGTGCGGGCGAAGCTTACGGTGGGATCCACTAAGGCGCTCCTTCCGCAAATGTAGCCACACTTTGTCACCCACCTGGAAGTTGTGTGGTACCCAATGTTGATCATGTTTTTTCTTGTAATTACCATTGGCTCTGTCCAATATGTCATGAAATTTTTTGCAGATGTGCTGAATGCACTCGATGAAGCTATTTTCTTTGTCAACTTCAGACTAGACATGAGCTGAATCGGCCTGAGTAGTCGCAAATGGCATGGCTACGTAAATGGGACATAGTGGTTGGAATCCCAAGCCCACCTAAAAGGGGTTGTGGCCGGTTGAGCTGTGGAGAGCCCGATTATAATTGTGTTGTACATAGGTGAGGCTCTCATCCCACGTGCGTGGATGCTTTGAATTGTACATGAGCAGAATGTGTACAATCATCCTATTGATGACCTTTTTCTAGCCATCATTTTGGGGATGGAAAGCTGTGGACTTGGTGAGCTTGGTTTCCAACATTGACCAAAGGATGGACCAAAATGTGCTTAGGAACCTAGTATTGTGATCTGATATGATAGACTGTGGGATCCCAAAGTGCACCCAAACTCTCTCAAAGAAGATTGTCGAAAGAAATCTTCGAGAATCTGTCGACAACCGATAAAACACAGTCGTTTCCATGCTTAGTAGAAGGAAGGCCTAACATGTAGTCCATGGAGATGGATTTCCAAGGTCGACTAGGGGTAGGTACTGGAGTATAAAGGCCTTGCTTCTTGATGGTCGGTTTGGAAATGGCACAAGCAATGCAAGATCTGATGTACTTCTCGACATATTGTCAAAGGTTTGCTCAATATAAATACTTCCATAGTACTGCAACTATTTTCTCAACCCAAAATGCACAGTGACTCAACTGTAGTGTGCTTCACATATCATCTTCGCACACTCACTTGAAGGAGCACAAACATGTCCCAGGTGACATAACACTGCATCTTGGAGGTGAAATTTGGAACTTGCATACCCCCCAAGAGTGCCTTTTATGTGTGGCTGAATTATGGATCGCTCTTGTAGAGAAGCGGCCAATGAGAACTCTCATGCCCACAAGAGTTGAGAATGGTGGTTAGTGCCATGATCGGTGGTTGGTTGAGGTAGTCTGCAACATTATTAGGACTACCCTTCTTGTACTTGATGTTTAAATGAAATTTTTGCAGATATGTGGACCACTTTTGATGGCAATTGTTCTGCAACTTCCCTTGTCTCTGTATGAACTACAGGGGTTGGTGGTCTATGTGGATGATTGTTTCCTTCCCCAAAATGTAATGTTTCCATTGTCTACAAGCTTGCACAATGGAATGCATTTTTTTTTCATAAGTGGGATAGTTGCGAACTGTATCAGAGAATGTCTCACTATGATATGCCACTGGATGCCCCTGTTGAGTAAGAACTGGCCCAATAGCATAGTCAGAGGTATCTATCTCGATCTCAAATGGTTGTTACAAGTTTGGTAATGTGAGCACGGGGGTAAAACAGAGGCGATGTTTCAATTCTATGAACGCCTTTGGTTGAGATTCTGACCAAAATAATTTTTCTCTCGCTCCTCCCTTGGTGACTTGACTCAAGGGCCAAGTTATATGAGAGAATCCCAACATGAACCTGTGGTAGAAATTAGCAAGACCCAGAAACTCGCGAAGCTCTGTTATAGTGGTTGGGGCTGGCTAGTCTCGAATGACTTGGATCTTGGTTGGATCCACATGCACCCCCCTTTCAATGATAATGTATCCCAGATATTAAGTGCACTTCTCCAAATCGGCACACAACTTGTGTTATCGTAGTGTTTGGAGGACTTGTCGGATGTGGTGGAGGTGCTCTTCGCAATTCTGGTTGAAGATCAGAATGTCATCCAAGTACACTATTAAAAATGAGTTGGTGAATGGCCTCAAGATGTCGTCCATCAGCCTCATGAAGGTTTCGGGAGCATTCATCAACTCAGAAGGCATGACCAACCATTCGAAAAGGCCCTCCTTAGCTTTGAATACAGTCTTCCACATATCAAAGGGTTTGATGGGTACCCAGTGATACCCAGACTTCAAGTCGATCTTGCTGAAATATTTCACCCCTTTGAGTTGGTCTAGAAGGTCGTAAATCCGTGGGATCAGGTACCCATTCCAGACAATGATCTTAATCAGTGCCTGATAGTCAATACAGAGTCTCCAAGTCCCATCCTTCTTCTGTACTAACACGATTGGGCTCCCACAGGGCGATGAAATTGGCCAGATGTAATATTTCTACAGCAGCTCCTGAATTTGCATCTTTATTTCTTCATTCTCCAGAAAAAAGCATCGATAGCTCGGTCCGTTTGGTAGCGGCGCACTTGGGGTCAGATTAATGGGTTTCTTGACCTGACAGTGCAGAGGCACCCCTGTGGGTGAGGTGAAAATGTACCTGTACTCCTCCACAACCTTCTTCATTTGTTATTGTTGTGTAGAGGAGGCATGTTTGGAGGTCGTAGCCATAATCTTCTTCTTGCCCTGGGGTGGATCCTCAGGAAAACAAATTTCCTGGTTTGGGAAATGATCTTACTGCATTGTTTTGCAGTATCAAAAGATATAGTGGTGGGCGGTGGTACCTCTAGTATCTTGTACATCTTATTTCCCAAGGTAACAATAACAGCGCGAGGTCATGACTCATAGACAGTATGTCGCTTCCACAAGTATGGTTTTCCTAATAATACATCAGAAACATCAATAGGATCAATGTCACATAATAAATCATCCGTGAAGGGCTTGATTCTATAGGGAAGGTGGCACTGTTCGCTAACACGGAGATCCTATCCTTGGTGAAGCCACCCGATGGTGTGTGGTTGTGGGTGTGTTGTGGTCGGCAAGCTCAACTGGTTCACGAAATCTGCTGAAATGAGGTTCTTTTGGCTCCCATTGTTGACAATGAACTGTCGTAGGGAACCATTTACCCACATATCAGAGTGGAAGAGACGTTCCTGCTCCAATGGATCCTCTGGTTCCTCCTTTTAGGTCTTCACAGTGGAAATAGTGGCATTGGGATCTGCATCAATAATATGTTTCCCTTTATCATTCCCCTTTTTAGGTTCTGATTCAAATTCGGAGCATGAATATGATTTAGAAGCCCTCATCTCGGCCATGAACGACTGCTTGGCCCGACACTCACTTGTGTTGTGAGTGGAGCTCTTATGGAACTCACACCACTTTCCTGTGTCCTTATTTGGCTTCGTGGTGTTGTTATTTGCTTATGGCTTTAGCAGGTTTCCTTGGGCCGCCATGCCTTGGTTTTGTCATTTTTTCTATGGTTTTGGGGCACCTTTCCCTTTCTTTTGATTCATAGATCCAAAGTCTCGCTTCTTCTGCTTGAATTTATGCTTAATCTTGGCAGCATATCTATATGCCATACCAAGCGAGGGGATGTTGAGGAACTCTATTTCCTCCTAAATGTATTTGTGTATACAACTGCGATACTTTAGCACCAAATGTTTCTTTGAATCTTTGATACCCAACTTTGTGCGTAGGGTATAGATCAGATTCGTCAGCTCATGCACATCTTGATCCCTTTGTTGCTGCAACTTGGTCCATTATATGTACTTATCCTCATAGCTCCCCATGGGATAGTATTGTTCCTTGATGGCATCTCGAAAAAAATTCCAAGTGGGTATGGCTAAGAATAGAGAGGGTTTTTTCTTGTCCTTTTTGTCACAATAGGTTTCCCACCAGTCCTTGACATGGGGGGTAGCTTTGAGGAGTGCAAAAATAATATTCTCCCAGTCGGAAAAGTCATGGACCGAGAAATATCCTTCTAATAGATTCAACCATTTATCTACAAAATCTGTATATATTTGACCCTCAAATATGAGAATTTCAAATTTTACTTGTACCTTAAAGGGAGTTGTGCCTCCAGAGTGGCTATTGGATGCAGATGTGCCGCCGACGGGCAGTTGTTGAAGGATTTGGGCAAAGTTATCCATCATCACATTACTTTGTTTTTCGAGGGCCTCCTCGAGCAATATTTTGATAGGATCTCCTGCTCCCTTACCTTTATTTTCATCCCCCATGGGTTTTCATCTGGGTTTTTGAGGCTAATATTGCAAAGGTTCAATCAGATCGAGCCCCAACTCCTTATACCCCGACCTCGTTGGGGACATGCAAAGAAGGATCGAGAAAAAGCAGACCGCTCTGATACCACTGATCCATATTTATGCAGGAATTCAATAGAATACACATGTAACCATCAATACAAATATGCAGCTGAAATAACACTTCATTTCATTAATATCAAAGAACTGAATTTTTCTTGTAGGAAAAATAGAAATATGTTAGGAATTTACCATAGGAAAAATAAAGAATTTACGGAGAGAAATAAATACAAAGAGGCGAGAAAAAAATCATAAACATAAACATAGATGTTTATCCAGAAAAACCCCAAACTCCAGGAAAAACCCAACCAATGAAATTTCATTAACCATTGGCCAAAACCCTGGCCAATCCGGCCAAGTGAGCCTTCACCGCTCACCTCTAGGCCTACATTAAAATGAAGTATTCCCAACCTCTTATAGGCTCCATTACATGCAATACCATGGGCTAAAACCATGGGTTCAAAATACCATGTGCCCCAAAACCACTACTATTTACCCTAGTCAACATTGACTCTACCTCGAGTCATGTTTACCTAACAAAATAAACTAGCTAGGGCGTTGGTAGCTTATCTCCGAGAAGAGATGTGGCGGTTATAGGCCTCTGAACTAAGTTACAATGATGCTTGAGGGCCTATTTATTATTCAGAAATAATGGAAAACCCTAAACATCCAAAACCCTAACCCTAGGAGACGAAGCACCAAAACTATGGGCCCCGTTTAGGTAAATTGGTGTTTCAACTTCCCGGGGACGTAACTTTGGCATACGATCTTTGTTTGACGTGCTCAATAGCTCGTTAGAAAGATCTATCTGAGGAGTACAAATTTTGGTGTAAGAAATACAGGCTTGGCCTCTCTTTTCATTCCCAAAAAATGTCGTTTATGGCCTCAAAATAGATCCGAAAGTTCAAGACCCGAAAAACTGTCAAAAAAAGTAAGTTGTGTTGAAACTAAAAAACTAAAAGAGACAATGGTGGGGCCGCAAGTGGAATAGGTGGGTGGCCACCAATGTCCACCTAGATCACTTTTAGAGCCTGGATCAATTGGACTATGAACGTAGTCATAATTCCATGCAAAGGATGGGACATGGGGGTAGTGGCGAATGAGGGCCAACTTGACTACCACGCGATGGCCAATCGTGACCTAGGAGTAACAGTTGCCCCACACCCATAAATAAAATATGGGAATTTTTATTTAAGCCACATCACTATAACCCTTGTATAATCAACTTGGCCAAAAAACTCGTCTTCTGGAACGTCTCAACGAGGATTCCCATGAAGACAAAAATAATTTTATGAGCATTCTCCAACATAATCAAGGGCATATGCAAGACTGGTTGGTCAATATCCAGAGAGGTCAAGTACGAATTCAAGAGAAACTGGACCACCTTGATGGTCATCTTGCACACATGGAGAAGCATGTCCACTATACTTTAACCCCCTTTTATCTCCAGGTTCTGGTCCTGTTAATCCTACCCCAATTAGTTTTTCTAAATTCTAATGGTTGTAGGTTGCATTTTGATTTTAAACACTTTATGGTTTATTTTGTTTGTGAAGTTTTGGTTATTAAGAATCTTCAAATCACCCATTAACTATTTTGGTTTATATTTATTGGCCAGTAAATATTGTAAGAGTGAGTCTAACAAAATTTTAAATAAATGTAGTTATTGTTACTATTTTTCTAATAAATAAAAACCAATAGAAACAAATTGATTTAAAAATATATATAATTATTACATAATTCCATTATAATATTTATATAATATTTTATATAACTTAATTATAAGTAAATAATAAATAAATTTTATTATAATAATAAAATAATAATAAGAAAGATAATCTCTTTTTAACCTCTTATAAGGACATTTAAAATTTCTCTATTTTCTTTTGGGTTCCATTTTCTTTTCCTTTTAACATCTTTACATTAATATGACGAAGTTATATATTTTTACAATTTATTTTATGAATTTTTTTTAATTTTAATAAATGTTGATTTTTAATATGTATATTTTTAAATAAATATATGTTTGTTTTTATTCACATTTTTACTTTGAAGATACAATTATATTTTTATTGTATCATGAATATTAATTTGGTTTATAATATGTTATAATACTTAAATTTGATTCGTAATATAAAATCTTTTATATATCAAAGTTTTATATTTATAAAGTTAAATCTTAATTAGTTTATAAAAATAAATTATTTATAAATTTAACTTAAAAATATATATAATTTATTTTTCTATACATTTAAATTTATAATTTTTTTTAAGTAAATGTACATTTTTAACTCTTAAATCCACCTATTTAATAATATTTTATTTACATATTAAAATAACATAAATACGATAAAACCAACCTAAATTCATTTAATTTCATAGCTACTATTCAATCAAGTGATTGAAGCCCTAGAATTGGAGTGTACTATATTATCATTATCAACTAATTTATTAATAATTTATTAAAATTAACAAATTACATTATTTAGAATATTATTATTAAATTAATATTAACATTAATTAATTATAATAATTTAATTAATAAATAAAACTTCTTTTCTTAATTAATGTTATTTATAATTATTTAATATTAATTACTTTAAATTATAATGATAATTTTATTTGATAAATAACAATGAGACTGACCAAAGATGTTCCAAACTAATATCCATAATAGCTTTTTTATTATACATTGATATAAGATAATAGTAAAAAAAGTGACCTATAATTATGTGAATTTCAAATGATTAATTATGAAAAATAAATTAGGGTAGTAATTTTTTTTCATGATCTAAAACCATTAATTCTTTATTTCAAATAGTAAATAACTTTCTTATTATGGATTAATATGAGGAAAAAAAAAAGGACCTAAAATCATGTGAATTTCAAATGGTTAATTACGAAAAATAAATTATGGTGGTAATTTTTTTTTGCATGATCTAAAATCATTAATTCTTTATTTGAAATAGTAAATAATTTATTTCATTTTAGATATTTTCTTTGTTAACTATATATATATATTTATTTATTTTAAAAAAACATATATCAAATCTACATTGAACATAGACAAAATCACATATCATCTTTCAACGCACTTAAGTAAGATATCAAATTCATTTGTTTATGAATTTAGATTTTAAAGATTATAAAAATATAATTATCTTATGTTTCTTTAAATTTAAATTTATAACTTTAAAATCAATAAATAAAAATCTTCTAGAAATTTAAACCCACCTACTTATTTTAAGATATCCAAATCACATGAACCTTACAAGTCAAAATAAAATATCACATGTTATAAGTTTTTCTCAATAATAAGTGCAAGCAAGTTTTAGTGAAAATGGAAACATCATCTTACATAAATTTATTTGTTAAGAGAAAATATTTAATACATAATGGTGGAGATGAAAATGATCAATAAACCTAGCTATTTATTCTAAGACATCAAAATAACATGAATAGACCCACCTACTTATTATAAGAAATCAAAATAACATAAACCTTACAAGTCAAAATATAAAATATCTCATGTTATAAGTTTTTCTCAATAATCAATGCATGCAATTCTTAGTGAAAATGGAGACACCATCTTACATAAATTTATTTGTTAACGTAAAATATATAATACATTATGTTCGGGATGAAAATGATCAATAAATCCACCTACTTATTATAAGACATCAAAATAACATGAATAAACCCACCTAATTATTATAGGATATCATAATAATATGAATAAACCCACCTACTTATTATAAGACATAAACATTATAAGTCAAAATATAAAATATCATATGTTATTAGTTTTTCTCAATAATCAATAGATGCAAGTTTTAGTGAAAATAGAGACATCATCTTACATAAATTTATTTGTTAAGAAAAAATAAATAATAAATTATATTGGAGATGAAAATTTTCAATAAACCCACCTACTTATTTGTAACATACTACCATACTCATAAAAATAAAAATTAACTTTACACTTTTACATTCCACCATATTTAATTTAATCACCTACCTATAACCGAACATGCTTATTACCTATGCAATAGACATACCATTTCATATATTAGCAGTACAATACTTTGGATAAAACAAATATGTATTTATTACTACCTCATAAAGGCTAAGGTACTCTTCATAGGTTTATGAGGTGTGCACCTATCATCGTATCTGGCATTGGTTTTATCGTGATATTCTATCCTATTTCTTTATTATGAAAGGATTTGAATTTAATTGAAAAGCACTTTACATTCATAGCGCGCATTAGGATTTTCGATTATGAATGTCTTGTTTTTGCTTTACTGGTTACTATGAAAACCTTTGCAATGGTTGGATTGATTTATTTTAACCCGCAGAGCCTAACAAGCGCTCCATAGGCAGATAGTTCTGAGCCCCTTCCACCATTTATTTGCGCAGACCAGGGATCCACGGTCATAATTGTTTTAGGGTTTGTTTCGTTAGGGTAATGACTACCCTAATGCTAACAGTTTCCCATTCATTCGTGAGACACTGCCGCAGAGCTCTCCAAGTCTATCTTTTTGTCGCAAGGACATGCCTCTAACAAGGTTCTCCTCAGCTTCGTTTCGTGTTTCTTCGCTAACGGTGGGTAACTCATTCCAGTTTGTCCCATTTCCATGAATCTTTGGTGTATTTTCTTTTGGATGGTTTTTATTTCTGAGAACTCAACTGGGGTTCCTCCTCTGCACCATTTATCATTTTCTTGTTAGCATCTATCTCCAATTTTCTCTGCTTCTTATTTTCCTGTTCTTCTATAAGATTTATTTTTGTTTTCTTTTTCCAAAACAGAGGTTTGAGCTCATCCCTTCGGGTGAGGCACCACAATTTCTCTCATACACCCTCATATGAAGCTCACAGGTACATTGGGGTTAGCTTGTTAGGTGTGCGGTAATTTTCTAGCTTGCGTTTCACTATTCCCATCCGAATGCAACCTATCGACCCATCTTCATGGTTTATCTGCAGGTTAGATTTGCGAACCTCCGCGGAGTAGTTTCCATAGGTAAGGCTAAACAACTTTCATTATTTCATATACCCTGTATAAATATTGATTAACAAGCTCTCATCCTCACTTTTATAATAGTTTTCTCATCTTGTTCTTATGTATAGGAAATCTCCTCAGCCCGGCATTGTAGTTGAATTCCTTTGATATGCTCGATACCGGTCCTTCGCTGACTCGGCTTACCTACCCCACCAGGTATCTTCCTCTATGGTAGGTTTTGATACGGGTTTTGGTTGCAACGAGCCCTGCTTCAACCTCGAAGCTTAGGTTATTCTATGAGGCTTCATGCCACCATTCTATTTTCATTTTACTCTTGTTTGAGTTTCACGGGCTTTACCTAGTTTGGGGATACTGAAGACAAGTATAACAATTATGAATTTTCTACAATTAATTCCTAAGTAATCTATATTTGGCCACCAAGGCACTTAATTCTACTTCACAGTGTTTTTTCTATGACTTGTTTAATTAGCCTTTGGCACTATCACTCTCTAAGTGAGGCGAACCTTTCATGCATAATTTCTTTCTAGTAATATTTTGTGTGTGTGTGTCTATATATATATATATATATATATAGATATTCGTGCATACCTGGGTGATTCTCATTTTCTTTTCCAAATTATGCAAATCGGAAATAGCAATATAGTATTTCCTATATTCGGTTTACAAATACATGTATGTTAATTCTAGAATAAAGTTACAGTTTCCTTTCTAATGTTCTATTACTCATTCAATTTCGTTGTTTCAAGAAAAGAGATAAAAATGCAGTATTAATTTTTTTCAAGATTTGTACAACTGTCTCTTTTCTCATATTTTGTTTACTGTCTTTTGTTCCAATAAATATGTTTACACATATATTTAAAACAATTCAGGAATGGTTTTATCAATAGTTTCAATTATTGATTTTGCATGTGTATTTCTCACATCTCTATTTCTATGATAACATTCTCTATACGATGCCCACTCTCTCAGGCATCCTATTTGTCTAGAATTTGTTACGTATGTTTTAGCTTGTTCAACCGTTGTCTACAGATTCTTGTTTCATGTGGTTTAAGGTTCATAATTCATTTTTCTTTCAGTTTTAGATGAATATCCAGACCATTCTACCTGTGTTGATCATAGTTGCAGAGAACAACCAACTTGGAGCCTTTGTCTCGAATGCTCTACGTTAACAGTTCTCTGTTTTTAGTGTTGTTCATCATAATAGTTGTTGCTGATCCTTTACCTCATATTTTCATTGTTCACATCTTGGGCATATTTTTCTTTGTCAATTAAATCTTGGAACTCCATGCTTAACCTGTTATTTGTTAGAGTCGCGAATTCTAACAAAGTAAATTTACCTACATTGAGTTAGCTAGGCTCAATAAGGTTTAATAATTTCATCCATTATTCCAAGAAATAAAATAAAAAATAAACTTTCAAATTAAGAACATCAAATTTCTCTATTTCTACAGAAAAATAATTATTTCCCATAACAATAACCATTCTTCCTTCTTTGAAATGGAAACATTTCCATCAAATTCACCACCAGGTTCGCGCACCATTGACTCCTTTCCTAGAAATATTTGTGAATCAAGCACACTTGTGCTGACAGCATATTGAAACCAGCATTTGAGGAATTGACCCTTCTCAGTGGCCTCGTCCACCCTCTCATCATACAACAACGGAATATACAGCAGCACCTTGTATCCTACTCCATGCTCACAGCAATGTTTCCTTTCCCCACAAACAATATTAACATCGACATTCATCTCACGACCTATGAGTAGCAATTCGGTCTTCAAAGCACTCTCATTATTGCACTCAGCCACCTAGGCTTGGCAAGGGGCATAGTTCCACGCTGATCTGGGCTTATCCATGATTCCGCTTCATAGATTTGAGTAGCCAACTCCACTTTTGAACTGCACTGCAGCCTCACCCAGATCCACCATAGGCAGACCACACCTACCAATCGATCGACCACGATCCACGTAGGTCTCTTCGGCTCGATCTATGATCATCTCTCATAATAAAACACTGCACAACTGGTTGTAGAAATTCCTGACGAATCTAAAAGCTATGCACTACGTAGAACCATGAGGCACTCTACTTGGCCTACTCTCTTCACGCAACCTCCTCTCAGGCTTGTCCTCCAATTGCACCACCATCAATCAGCAATCCCTAATTGATGAAATCAGGCTCACAGCTACAAGTATACAAAATTACCCAAATTTGGAATTTTTTTTTACTTGTCCATGACACAGAACAACTTTGGACAACTCTCAAACCAAAAATGGAGGTGCTGGAAAAAACCCACCAATGGTTCCATTCCAGAAGTACTCCTTTACTCGAAATTTCTCAGACACATGATCGAACCATGCAAAGATGCCTCTAGTTGCAAAAAATGTAAGACCATAAATCCCCATAAATTTTACAGTCCTGATCAGAACCGGAAGGGCAATGCTCTTCTCAACCTTGGGCACATGGTACCATCACCAAGCATGTCCCTCGGCAAACAGCAAATCCAGATCCATTGCACCAGTAGGTCTACTAGATGGATCCAAGCAACAAAATTTAAATCTTACAAGAGCTTCAATATAACTCAATGTGTTAGAGGTTCCATTTCTCCTTTCATAGGATATCTTCCAACCTCCTATCACCAACTAAATTTGTAGTGTAAGAAACACAGTTGAATCCAGCCATAATGACTGCAACTGCTCCTCCACCTCACCAGTCATCACAACTGTTAATGTAGCCACTGCTCCATGATAAAGAAAGGAAGGCCTGCTTCAACTTCTGACTAGAACAAATCACTCCATGAGACAGATATACTCCACAACAGGTCAGAGAAAAATATCTCCATGCTCACGCTATGCACACTAAAAAAATTATATTTCCTGGTTCTTGGTTACCCATGACTCTACACGATAGGTACAATTTCAGTTTTACAAATGATCAATCGAACAATAGTCTCATCGGTTTATCCAAGGCACAACCCCATGTAATAACCTACCGACCAAAAGTAGCACGGGCTCCACACGTAGTTTCTTCATTGTTCACACACAACTTACATTACTCATGAACTGTAGTCGTAGCTCCTCTAATTGACTCAACCATATATCCATTGTGATGTGGGCACCACATATGCAATCGACTCATATTTGGATCTGATAGACAATGCATACATAGTTTGAAGTGGAGCAGTAGCGAACCACGGGAAGAGCATCTATGAAATTTTTGTATATGGTATCAAGAGGCTGCATGTTGTAGTTAGTAGGTGTACAAATGATAGCTAGATTGATTGTCAAATCTGCCATCTTGATGAGCCCCTAGAGCTGGGAGTCGTGCTTGATATTTATCCTATGGAACTCGATGCAGCCAGACCAGGGGTTACCATGCTCAAATAAATGTTGGATCTTGTCGCTGTAAACATCAATGGAGAGCACTGTGTGGTCTGTGCACATATCTGTATAATTCATGGTCTTCTTAGATTACAAACAATGGAGTGGCCTCTTGAGCCGCCACTATGGATCCATGCTGCTCTAACTTAGTAATCCTGAGGTTGCTCCGAATTTTGACAATGTTCTTCAGAAGACCCTATAGGAATTTTGCGAATTCGAGCAGATAACTTTCGTGCAGAAGAAATCCAAGGATGTCCACATGATTCGCCTCTAGACGGAGCTTTAGAGTGAAATTGTGCAATTCCAGCAGTGCACCTGAGGCTCCCAGACGTTGTGGGAGCTGCTCCTCCTGCCATCCTCGGTAGCTTTAGCGGCTCGCCCCAATGTGACTGTGATCCTCAACCATTTCAAGCACAATAATCTCTATTCATATCTCGATGCCCTGCTTCATCAGACCTGCCATTCCACAACATGTGGGTCGTGGGTTTGGGGAGCCCCAACGAGGCCTCCCTACGCGCCATTGTTGATTCGTATAACAATTCTCGAATCTTCTTGGCCAGCTACACTTACGATTTCAAGTACTACGGGTACTTCCAGCTCTATAGCAATGTCGCTCTCGGCTCCAAACAACTCCAGAAACAAGAGAAAATTAAACAAAAGCATAGATAAAATCACACACTGATATGTCAATCCTCACAACATAGCGATGGTCCACACTAAAAACTCCAAACAGAATTTAATAATCCGATGGAAAATTAAAAAAAAAAAATTAATGGACAAACAAACTCTTTATTTTCCTCAGCCCAGGAGGGGCCAAGGCCAGGGACTAACAGGCTCTGATACCAAGATAAAATGTCACTATTCACTCTATACTCTATTAAGAAAATAGAGTTACATATATATATGAGGTATTGTCTCAAGATAGGGAAGCTATATTGGACACACAATAAGTTGGTTGAGAGAATATCTCAACCTCACACCAAACAAGGAATAGTTTTAGCTAACTCCTATGGACTAGGAACGGACTCTATAAATAAAAGGTCACAACTGAACATAAGTAGGAATTACATATTCCAACATTTAGATGGTGAAAAGAGTTAGTTTATAACTTCATTCGATATTTGGGTTTTCTTAGTTCTAGTCATGCCTTTTTTACCACATACTCTAAATATTTTAAGAAAAATTTTCTGGCAGTCCTATTTATTTAAAGAGAATACTCAGAGGGTTCCTCATTTCATAAATAAATTAGAGTAATAGCTACAGACAATTAAAATATAACTAATTACTCATTCACAATCCAAAACTCACTTTCCCAATGAGTGGTATACTTATCTGTCTTCCAGATACTACTGATGTTGTCCTCCCTACCTTGAGAGAGGAAATTACGTCCTCGTCTCTCCCTCATGCTCCACACCTGAGTTAAGTGAGTTGACAGACGTTCCAAAAGAGACCTCGAGACTCCCAGTCCAATCTTCTATTCCAGGAATTTCAGGAATCTGAGTAATTCCACTAGTCACCACCAACTCAGGAATTCTTCACTCTATTCCTCTCCTCAGCTACCAAACATAACCCCTCTTCCTCACTAGTATGTACCTTTATCCTTAGAGGAAAGGGTAATTGTCTGAACTATTTTTCTGTTCAACCCTCTCAGTTCTTAGAATACTTTTACATCACTTTTTTACCTTTTATGAAACCAATTTCCAATACTAAATTTTATTTAATAAAACAAACTTAATTTATGTTTATCCAGTAACATTTCTCAAGAAAGAATAAATTTCTTAGTTTCTTAACATAAAATAATATAACCATTAGTTGGCACTTAAGCTAGCTATCATAGCTTCCCCCCTGGAAGTAAACACCATCCTTTTTTTTTCATTCTAATTTAGCAAATAGTTCTAGGTAAGTTTCTTGAACAAATCCTTCATCTTCCCAGGTAGCCTTATCCGAGCTGAAGTGTTTCCATTTCACTTTAACCTAGGTGATAGTTGTCTTCCATAGCATGATTTCTCTCCGGTCAATTATACGCTGAGGCTTGACCAGAAATTTTTCATCCAGCTCAACCTGCAGTCAACAAACTTTGAGTTAATTTCTTATAAACTTTAGTATTTCGAGATAGGATTTGTATTCATAACCTACCCGAATGCTTTTCCAGTGGATTACATGCTTTGGGTCATGCATGTATCACTTTCGTAAGGATACATGAAACACATTGTGTACCTAAATGTGGATGGGTAAGGCCAATCAGTATGCCACAGATCCCAACCTTTCCAATATCTGGAAAGATCCACAGAACCTGGTAGCCAACTTTGCACATGAGGCCCACCTTAGTGTGCTCTTCTTTGGTTTAATCCTTACATACACATGACCACCCACTTCAAATTCATGATAATTCCTTTTCTTATCTGCATACACGTTTTTTTCAATCTTGAGTTTCCTTCAAAGTTTTCCTGATCTTTCTTACTTCTGATTCCATCTCCACTAATATTTCCAGTCTAAGCATCAACTTGGTTTTAGGGCTGCTATAATTAATAGGAGGACGACATTGTCATACATATAATTCTTCGAAAGGGCGCATCTTAAGAGATTCTTGATAACCATTTTTGTACGCAAACTCAACTAAATGCAAATATTCTTCCCATATTGTTGGTTGCTGCATTACGTACATGCGTAACATATTCTCAAAGATCTGATTCACTCGCTTAATTTGTCCATATGTCTATGGATGGTAAGTAGTACTGAAATTTATTTGGGTTCCCAAACCCATAAATAACGTTTTCCAGAATGCTAAAGTAAACTTCACATCCCTATATGATATGACAGTCTTTGGAATTCCATGCACCCTAAAGATTTCTCACATAAATATGTCTGTTATTTTCCCTGTTTTATAAGTATATGGTACTGGTATGCAATGTGCCGCCTTGCTTAACTGATCAACCACCACCATAATGGAGTCACTATGCTTCTTTTATTTTGGTAAACCAGTAATAAAGTTTAAAGATATAACCTCCCACTTCCATTCAGGTACCGGTATAGGCTCCATCAATCTGGTTGGATGTCGATGCTACAACTTCACCTGTTGGAATTCCAAACATTTGTTCAAATACTCTGCAATATCTCTTCGCATACTTCACCAAAAATAGTTCTTTCTGATTTTTGTTAGCATTTTATGATACCCCGGGTGTCCTGAGTAGTTACTCAGGTGGTGTTCATTCAAGATCAACTCCTTCAATTCTGTTCGATTTGGAACATATATATTTTCCTTAAAGGTTAATAACTAATCTTTGTTGAATCCATAATCAGAAGATTTTTCTTGTCTTTTGGCCTCCTCTGCTTGCTGCCACATAAATTTGTATGCAGGATCCTTCTCGACTTCTTTTTTTATTTGATCTAGAAACTTGCATTCAATCTCATTGTAGTACAATTCATAAACACCATCCAACTTCCTACTCAAAGCATCTACCACTCTATTTTCCTTACTCTTCACATGCTGCATATCAATGTGAAACTCGCTTAGGAAGGCATTCCATCTTGCTTGGCGAGAATTAAGATCAGCTTACTTAAAATAAATGGTTAGGTTACTATGGTCGGTTTCTAGTACAAATCTCTTTCCAAGCATGCAGTGCCTCCATATTCGGAGCGCATCCACTACTACTATTAGCTCCATATCATAAGATGAGTATCGTTGCTCATGATCTTTTAAATTTTCTGATTCATAGGCAACTACTTTACCCTTTTGCAACAAGATTTCCCCAACTCCTTCTTTACACACATTCGTACAAACTTTGAATTCTTTATTGGGGTCAACTACTCTCAATGTTGGGGCAGTATTCAATAGAAGATTTAACCTTTCAAAACTATTTTGACATTAATTAGTCCATTTAGATACTTTTCCCTTCCTTTGTAAGGATGTAATTAGAAAAGAAATCTTTGAGAATCCTTTAATGAACCGTCGATAATATCCAACCAATCCCATAAAGGATTGGATGTTTGCCACATTTTAGGGTACCCTTCATTCCATAATTGTCTTAATTTTCTCTGGATCAACCGTTATTGCCTCAGCAGAGAAATAACCTGGCCTAGGTATTGAATCTCTATTTTGAAGAAATCACACTTGTTGAACCTAGCATACAGTTGATTCTTTTGTAACATCTCCAGCACTATCCTTAAGTTCTCCTTATGATCCTTCATATTCTTCGAATAAATTAAGATGTCATCAATAAATATCAACAAAAAATTGTCTAGAAAAGGGTGAAATATACCATGCATTAGCCTCATAAATGTCGCTGGTGCATTAGTCAATCTGAATGGTGACACCAAAAATTCGTAGTGCTTGTACTTGGTACAGAAAGAAGTTTTGTATATCTCTTCATCTTTTATCTAGATCTGGTGGTATCCTGACCTTAAGTTTGTCTTTGAAAATACAGTGGTCCCCTTCACCTGATCAAACAGATCATCATTCCGCGGTAGTGGATATTTATTTTTTATGGTTAACTTAATGAACTATTGATATTCCATGCAAATTTGTATGGTTTTGTCCTTATTATTTACAAACAACACTAGTTCTCCCGAAGGGGACACACTTGGTCAGATATACCATTTATCCAAAAAATATTATAACGCCATATTTATTTTTGTCAAATCTGGTACACTCATTCAGTAAGGTTCCCTTGAAATCGGTGATTCTCCAGGCATTAGCTCGATAGTAAAATCAATGTCCCTTCTTGGTGGAAAACTGGTACATCCTCTGGAAACACATCCATAAAATCTTGCACTACCGGAATTTTTTCCATCATCGGATTATATTCTTTGGAATTAGTAAAACCCGCTTGAATAGTGTATATCATAAATCCCGTCCTCATGTACTTACTCATTTGAGAGGCTGTAATAGGACGCAACTGTAGGGGTTTCTTTATTCCTTGAATCTCCTTACGAGTTCCATCTTGCATTCTATAATGTATAACCTTCTCTTTATAATCAACCAATGTCCATTTCTTCTCCAACCAATCCATGCCCAGTAGCACATCATAGGATCCCAAGGGAAATATACTTCAAATCCACATTTAGTTGTTGTTCACTAATTTCCAGTGTACAGTTCGAAATTTTGGCACAAAAGTTTCTCTTTGCTCCAGTAGCTAGCTGTACTAGCCATGGATTCTTGAATTTATAACTTTTTAATTTACATATTTATACTAACTTGGAATTTACATAGCTTAAAATTTCACCTGGGTCAACCAAAATAGAAGCATGTTGTGAGAGTAGCTTACCTTCCAACTCTATCATCGTTGGTTAGTAATCTGCCTAAAAATCTTCCAATGCTATGATAATTCTGGGTATATTTTGGGCTACATCTCCCACTGTAGAAGCTTCTTGTAGATTAGTAATCGTTTCGCCCCTCCCCTGTTGTGAGAAGTTCCTATAATAGTGAGCCTCACCATACCCCCAGCACTGGAGGGGTGGTTTCTGATTTTTTCCTTACTCCGGCTTGCTGGAAGCCTCTGTGGGTTTATATTCCATAGGCCACTGGGTTCTTTGATGGTTTCTACCAAATTTTTTACTTAATGAACTCCTTGTAGCATTCTTAATATTATTGGTTCTACATTTCTTGAAATTTGAGTTTCTTTTATGCTCTTTCTTTGATTTCCAATTTTTACCCATCTCTCCTTTTGCCTTAGATTGTTGATAACACATTCTTGCCTTCCGAATTGCCTCATCCATGGTTCTTGATTCACGAACTCAATTCGTTACTTCATGTGAGTCGGAAAACTACTTAGGAACCATTGAAACTTAGCATTTTCATCCCTTATATAAGGAACGTAGCGAAGTAAAGAAGTGAACTTGGTTATGTATTCATCCATCGTCAATTGAACCAATTTTAAATCATGGAATTCTCTAGAATTTTCGTCATAGAAGCGCTCATTTAGGTACTTATCTTCAAAATATTGCTAGAATGTATCCCAAGTCACGTCTTGATCTTCTATGCTGCAAACATTCTTAACCTCCTCCCACCATAGTGTGGCCTTCTCCCTCAACTGATAGATGGCCAATCTGGCTTCAATATTGCTGCTATACTCGTAGACTTGAAAGTACTTGTTCATATTTATCAAACATGCTTCAGCCACCTCCTCCGCTTCTCCATCAAATTTAGCTAGTTTTATCTTCTGAAACTCACCTTGCAGTCCTACTTTTTGTTTCTTAATTTCTTGCTATTATGACACATTACTTGAATCAACCTCATTGTAATTTCTATTTTTATTACTTCGTTGCGAATGACTTATTTCCATTCTATCAGTGGTTTGGTCCCTTTCTTGTCATTTATTTCCTTCCTGAATGTCTCTATTAGGGCTAGGTTGTACCATTCCCTGATTCTGTTTGTCAGAAAGGCTCTCAAGTATCCTTTATTTCTCTTGCATTAAGTGCTCATTGTCACTCCTGACGCAAACCATTTCTTCCTGTAGCTTTTTCACTGTGTATAGAAGAATACTAGTCTGGTGCTACTATTCTTCCAGTAGTATACTAGTTTGTTGGTGCTGATCTACACTCAGGTGAATCCACATCTCAGGATTCATTTCTAATCGTGGTTGGGGGTTCCCCTGTGTGCTGGGGTGTTTGTTGCATGGACCCTCTTCTCATATCATCTCCTGCTACGCTTTTTCTTATTTGTGCATCATTTACACATAGTTTGACTTATTAGGTGATCGTTAAGGTCCCAGCGTGCGAACAATGCTCTGATACCACTTCTAACATACTACCATACTCATAAAAAAAAATTAACTTTACACTTTTACATTCCACCATATTTAATTTAATCACCTACCTATAACCGAACTCTCTTATTACCATGCAATAGACATACCATTTCATATATTAGCAGTATAGTACTTTGGATAAAAAAAATATTTATTTACTACTACCTCATAAAGGTTAAGTTACTCTTTGTAGGTTTACGAGGTGTGCACCTGTCATCGTATCTGGCATTGGTTTTATCGTGATTGTCTATCCTATTTCTTTATTATGAAATGATCTGAATTTAATTGACAAGAAATTTACATTGATATCGTGCATTATGATTTTCAATTATGAATGTCTTGTTGTTGGTTTACTGGTTACTATGAAAATCTTTGCAATGGTAAGATTGATTTATTTTAACCTGCACAACTTGGAAACCACTCCACAAGCAGATAGTTGTGAGCCCCTTCCGCCGTTGATTTGCATAGGCCCAAAATCCATGGTAATAATTGTTTTAGGGTTTTTTTAGTTAGGGTAAAGACTACCCTAACCCTAACTATTTCCCATTCATTCGTAAGACTGCACCACAGAGCTCTGCAAGTTTGTCTCATTTCCGCAGTGACATGGCTCTAAAAAGGTTCTCCTCAACTTCGTTCCGGGTTTCTTCGCCGACAGTGGGGTAACTCATTCCGGTTTTTCCCATTTCCTTGAATATTTGGTGTATTTTTTGTTGGATGGTTTTTATTTCTAAGAACTCAACTGGGGTTCCTCGTATGCACTATTTATCATTTTCTTGTTAGCGTCGATCTCCAGTTTTCTCCACTTGTTATTTTACTGTTCTTCTCTAAAATTTATTTTTGTTTTCTTTCTCTGTAGTGGAGATTCGAGCTCATCCCTCTGGGTGAAGCACACTGGTTTCTCTACTACACCCTCATGTGAAGTTCTAAGGTAAGTTAGGGTTAGTTTGTTATGTGTGTGGTAATTTTCTAACTTGCATTTCACTATTCCCATCTGAATGCAACCTGTTGACCCATCTTTGTGGTTTATCTACAGGTTAGATTTGCGAACCTCCACGGGGTATTTTCCACAGTTAAGGGTACCCAACTTTCATTATTTCCTGTACCCTGCATAAATATTAGTTAACAAGGTCTCATCCTCAGTTTTATGACAAATTTCTCATCTTGTTTTTATGTGCAGGTAATCTCCTCATCCCGGCACTGTAGTTGAATTCCTTTTATATGCTCGATACCAGTCCTCTGCTGACTCGACTTACTTGCTCCACCAGGTATCTTCCTCTGCTGTAGGTTTTGATACGAGTTCTAGTTGCAACGAGCCCTGCTTCAACCTCGAAGCTCGAATTTTACTATGAGGCTTCATGCCACCATTCTATTTTCATTTACTTTTGTTTGAGCTTCACGGGCGTTACCCAGTTTGGGGATATTGTAGATAAGTATAACAATTATGAATTTTGTACAGTTCATTCCTAAGGATTTTGTATTTGGCCACCAGGGAAATTAATTCTAATTCACAGTGTTTTTTTGATGACGTGTTTAATTAGCCTTTGGTGCTATCACTCTCTGAGTGAGGTGAACATTTCATGTATAATTTATTTCTAGTAATATTTTGTGTGTGTGTGTGTGTATATATATATATATATTCTTGCATACCTAGGTGAATCTCTTTTTCTTTTACAAATTATGCAAATAAGAAATAGCAATATAGTATTTCTGATATTCGGTCTACAAATACATTTATGCTAATTCTAGAAGTTATAGTTTCCTTTCCAATTTTCCTTTTACTCATTAAATTTCGTTGTTTCAAGAATTGAGATAAAAATGGAGTATTAATATGTTTCAATATCAGTACAACTATTTATTTTCCCATATTATGTTTACTGTCTTTTGAACCAATAAATATGTTTCCATATATATTTAAAACAATTCAGGAATGGTTTTAACAATAATTTTAGTTCTTGAGTTTTCATGTGGTTTATGGTTCTAAATTTACTTTTCTTTTAGTTTTAGATGAATGTTTGAACCATTATGTCCATGTTTATCATAGTTAGAGAGAGCAACCAACTCGGAGCCTTCATCTCAAATGCTCTATGTTAACAATTCTTTGTTTTTAGTTGTTGAAAGAGTTAGTTTATATCTTCATTTGATATCTCGGTTTGCTTAATTATAGTCACGCATTTGTTTACCACATACTCTGAATAGTTTAAGAAAAATTGTCTAGCAGTCCTGTTTATTTAAAGAGAATACTCAGAGGGTTCCTCATTTCATAAATAGATTACAGTAAGAGCTACAGACCATTAAAATATAACTAATTACTCATTCACAATCCAAAACTCATTTTCCCAATTAGTGGTAGCTTATATATCTTCCATATATTTCTGATGTTGTCCTCCATACCTTGAGAGAGGAAATTACATCCTTGTCTCGCACCTGTGCTCGACACCTGAGTTAAGTGAGTTGATAGAGGTTCCGGAAGAGACCTGGGGACTCCCTGTCCAGTCTTCTATTCCAGGAATTTCAGGAATCTGAGTAATTCCACTAGTTACCACCAACTCAGGAGTTATTCACTCTATTCCTCTCCTCAGATACCGAACAGAACCCCTCTTCCACACTGGGATGTACCTTTATCCTCAGAGGAAAGGGTAAATATTTGAACTATTTTTCTATTCAACCACTTCTCAGTTCTTAGAATACTTTTACCATCAGTATTTTAATTTTTATGGAACCACTTTCCAATACTAAATTTTAATTAATCAAACAAAATTAATTTCTATTTATCCAGTAATATTTCTCAAAAAAGAATAAATGTCTTCATTTCTTAACATGAAATAATATAACATTAGTTGGAACTTAAGCTAGCTATCACAACTTCCCCCCTAGAAGTAAACACTGTCCTCGGTGTTTCATTCTAATTCAGCAAATAGTTCTAGGTAAGCTTTTTGAACAAATCCTTTATCTTCTTAGGTAGCCTCATCTGAGCTGAAGTGCTTCCACTGCATGATTTCTCTCCGATTGATTATACGCTAAGGATCAACCGAAAACTCATCATCCGGATCGACCACAGTCAATAAAATTTGAGTTAAATTCTCATAAACTTTAGTATTTCAAAATAGGATTTTTATTCATAACCTACCTGAATGCTTTGCTGGTGGATTACATGATTTGGTTTATGCACATATTCTTCACTCTATTCCTCTCCTCAGTTATCGAACAAAACCCCTCTTCCTCACTGGGATGTACCTTTATCCTCAGAGGAAAGGGTAATTGTCTAAACCTTTTTCTGTTCAACCACTTCTCATTTCTTGGAATACTTTTACCATCAATATTTTACTTTTTATAGAACCACTTTCCAATACTAAATTTTATTTAATCAAACAAAATTAATTTATGTTTATCCAGTAATATTTCTCAAGAAAGAATAAATGTCTTAGTTTCTTAATATAAAATCATATAACCATTAGTTGGCACTTAATCCAGTTGTCACATTATTATAAGACATCAAAATAAGATGAATAAGCCCACTTAATTATTATAAGACATCAAAATAAGATAAACCTTATAAGTCAAAATATAAAATATCACATGTTATAAGTTTTTCTCAATAATCAATACATGCAAGTTTTAGTGAAAATGAAGACACCATATTACATAAAGTTTTTTGTTAAAAGAAAATATATAAATACATTTTGTTTGAGATGTGAATTAGCAGCAAACCCACCTACTTATTATAAGACATAAAAATAACATTAATGTTATAAGCCATAATAAAATAAGAAATATATAAATATATTAGGATGGAGATGAAAATTATCGATAAAGAT
This sequence comes from Pinus albicaulis, assembly GCA_034641835.2. NCBI lineage: Eukaryota > Viridiplantae > Streptophyta > Pinopsida > Pinales > Pinaceae > Pinus > Pinus albicaulis. The sequence continues at coordinate 526,105,699 of CM076580.1, forward strand.
TGTATATATGGTAAAAAAAAAAAAAAAATTATTATTAATGAAATTATTATAAATATAAATTATTAATAAATATTATATGTATTTATTAAAAAATTAAATTATTATTATAATTATAAAAAAATTAATTAATTTCTAAAATTTATTATTTTAGAAATTTTAAATTTTAAAATAATTTATCATTAAATTAATTAATTAATTACGCCGAAAGGCGTTCCCTTTGCTGGCTTTGGCTTAATGTACTATTCAATGGAGCCAATGAGAGGGCTTTCTCATCGTCCTTCTAGCCAGTAAAAAACTGACATTTCACATCTCCTCCTCCTCTTACCAGCGCACATTTCGCAGTCTTAAAACTCCACCGCGGCAGTCCTGGAGCGTCTTCAAGAAGGGCGCAAAACAGTGTGGCCTCGACATCCACTTGGTGGAAATGGAGATCCCCGCAGACCAACTGGTTCTGGGCAAGGTCAACAGCAATAGTATGCAGTGGCATAAGCTGCCCCACATGCACTTCAAATGCTTTTGCGTTTCTCCTTCAGATTCCAGCCGTTCTTTCCAGATTCCAACGGTTCAGCTACAGCGGCAAGAGACATTTACAAGGTTTCCAAGCAATCTTTCTTCCGGCATGCAACAAATGGATTCCTGTGAAGGCACGGGGAAACACGTCCCGCACCGGCGGCCGCGTTTGGTCTTTCAACAGCCCGCTTCTTCCCCCAAATCCTAGTTTCGATTCACATGGCGTGGTTTTTACAGTCTTCAGACTCTTCTTGCTCGAAGTCTTCTCAATACTGGCCGGCAAAGAAATACAAAAAAACCCACAGCAAGAAAGCCCAGGACGGCTCTCAACCACGAAGGTGCAGCCATTGCCTTGTGGCACTGCCTTGATTCAAGTAATAGTATTTGCAAGTCTGACGTTATTTTCTAGGTCTGTCCTTATTTGCAGGTCTGTCCTTGTTGATTCAGGGAATGATTCATAAAGGTTGGAATTGGAACTCTTAGTAGTAAGTACTGTATATAATTTCCCTACATTTTATGTTGGGAAATTGGTTCGAAATGTCAGTATTGAAATAACTCAATAATCTTACCCTTCTGACAAAACAATCTTCTATGTTAATCTTGAGTAGATTACATATCCTCTGTTCCATCTTAAAGGAATACTCTTCTGAAAAAACAATCTTCTACGTTAATATTGAGTAGATTACATATCCTCTATTCCATCGTAAAGCAAAGACTCTTGTGACAAAAATTCAGAAGTTGACTGTTGAAGCCATTTTTTTTATTGTTGATTCAGTAGAGATCATAAATCCAACCTGTTCAGGGTAAATTCTGTAGGAATTAATTACAGTTTTACCTTCACTTACAATTTACATTTATGCACAATGCATGGTTGGAACAGACAAGACAATGAGTTGCAAACATGATATATTTATACCAAATGCAAAATACCTTATTACATGCCACAACATGATGACATGATGTTCTGAGAGCGACCTATAGGTTAAATCTTTTCTCATAAGTTCAAAACATTTGGTTAAAAGATCTTAGCAGATAATTAGAGAAACTAGGGCCAAATATGTTTTGCTATTACTTCATGAAGAGAGAATAAGTACTTATGTGGTAGTGATAAGTACTTTTCACTATAAGATTAGTGCATATAATAACTATGCTAATCTTTGCTTAGAGTTCCCTGAGAATGATCAACAGTGAATTGCATTTAATGTTTTATTATGTTGTCTAGAGAATGGTGTTTTACTACTGGTCACTGTAATTAAATCTCAGTGCATAGTTGCCTTTCCATTATCACTTTGTATACTGAGTTTATGATTTGCATATAAGATAATCTCCCCTTTATTGACCTCTTAAAATGCATGTATAGAGTTTGGTAGCCAATCATGTTATGGAAATTTTGGTTAATTGACTTACCTAATTTTCAAGTGCAGAGGATTGCAGAAAAGGCGGGTGTCGTTCTGTCCTTTGATCCCAAGCCAATTGAGGTAAAATTATGGGAAAGTATGTGGTTCTGGAAAAATTTGTTGATTCTCTTTTATTCATATAATGAATAACGGGACTGCCTGTTATTTGTTTCAGGGGGACTGGAATGGTGCTGGATGCCACACAAATTACAGGTAACAGAACAGCATAAAAGGGAGGGAGGTTATGGAGAGGATCTGTAATCACTACATGGAAGCTGAGTCCAATGTTATTGCCTTCTGAGATTCAAGTTTGGGATTATTTATTTTATTTTTTCCGGGGGTTTGGAGGGGGCGACCTTCAGTTAGGGTTCACAGAACTATTCTATTTTTGCATGCGGCATAGGTATTCCTCAGCCTGAAAATGGAAGGGAAGCGGGGTAATGGAAATCGTAGTTCACATTTTTTTAATTTTTAATGTTTTATTGGGATTATAGATTCCTTATTTTGAAAAAAAACACTCGAGGGTTTGTAGAAAATAAGAGGTAGGGTTCTATACCTGTGCTATCAAAAGAATGTTTTTCTATCTTCCAAAAATTGAAATCACAGAGGACTTGAGGCAATTACGATGCCTTCGGAAAATTTACACATAACATTAAGCTGCACATCTATTATGATTTTTATTTTTGCATATGTGTGTGCTTCAACTGGTGCTGTAGAAGGATCTTGTACATCTGTGAGATCCACCAGGTTCCATTCAGCTATGGACATTTTTGCCCCATTCAATAATGCAGATATACATTTCATAAGTGGACATTTTTGGCCATTTAATGGTACACATATATTGTAGTTCATAAGCCACACAAGTAACATAGATATTGCATCCCAGATAGAGGATTATGTTTTAAAACTTGGCATGGACGATTCCATGCTCTCAAATTTGTCGCATGAAATCTGAACTTAATTAAAACAGTTATTTAATCATACGCTGTTTTGTTGCTATACTAACACATGCCCATCTTCTATTTCCATATAAACTCTATTCATAGAAAATATTATACATATACTTGCATGTAGGAGGGCTCTTGCACCGAACCAATATATCATCTCTCACATCTTTCTTTTGGCTTATTTGCCATAAGGTTCAGACATATAATAAGACAATTTCACAACCAAAGATTTACATTCATGTCTGTGGGAGAGCTATTGCACTGAACAATATATCTTCTCCCACATCTTTCTTTTGGCCTATTTTTCCATAAGGTTCAAACATATAATATGTCGGTATCACAGCTAGAGATTTATATTCATGGAACATACAGTGCTATTCCGTGAGGGCATTATTTTATTTATTTTTGTTTTTAATTTTTATATGCATTTGTTCCCTGGGTCATGAGGACTGTACCTTGTTATATTATAGTTTTTTCAGACCTCCCAAGCCATCGACAAAACACGGGCACCAGACAAGTGTGTGGTTATGATTGAGCACTAAGTCTAACCAGCTCTGAATCAGAGCAGTAAATTTTTTTACTACTGCATGGTAAGTTGTATGTATAAGATGGTCTCCTCTGTAGATTCTCCCTGCATTGGCTGGCTTTACTTATCTTCCTGCAAATAAAATAAGCAATCACAGAGTTCTAGAATCTATATACTTTCAGATTCAGAAACATTAGTTGCAGGAGTTATTATTGTTCACCAATTACTTTAACACCTGGTCTGGAAAGCATCAGCTGCAATATTTGGGTTGTGTTATTAGAACAATAAACAACTTATTTTCATTCTTGCGAGAATTTGCAATGCTGATCACTTGAAAATAAACAACTTATTTTCATTCTTGCGAGAATTTGCAATGCTGATCACTTGATCCTATTCGTGTTCCTACTATTGTTAGCTAACCAAAGATATAACATCTGATGGAAAATCCAAGAGCTTCTTGCTTATAAGTTAACATCCAGTTCATAACAAATCATGGAAAGTATCTTTTAGTTTTGGCCATTTTTAGTGCGGTATTTTATTAGTATAGCAGGAAAACACATTTTGGCAAATGCTGTTTAATCCCATGTTTCTGACTGTAGAGATTCTTTGTCTGTCTATCCTAAACACGTTTTTTTCTTAGAATGTCTTTATGCATGAGGAGATTACAAGCTTTTGCTTTTGAATGATCTCTGATGCATTTCACCATAAGACCTCTATTGCGATGCCATCTCTATTTTCATCAAGGGAAACATTCTTGAGGACTGGAGTTTATTGAGACAATAGCTCGTCGCAGTGTTTGAACTTTGGAGGCATATGCAAAGGTCAAGCCTCTGAGGTGGAAGAGGCTCCTCATTGTCTATAATCCATCCCATGTCACATGAAAAGAATCTACAAAAGGGTAGGTAAGTGAGGAGCATTGGTGACTCGAAAAGAGGAAAGCATTTGAGCAAAACAATTTTGGCAGTAATTATTCCGCTATGTACAACATATACCAATAAAAAAATTAGCATTGGAATAGATTTACGTTTGCATGTGTTTCCATTGGAGGAAACCTCTAATGCACTGCGCTCTTTGAACAGCACCAAGTCCATGCGCAAGGAGGGAGGCTTCGAAGTAATCAAGAAAGCAATAGAAAAACTGAAGTTGAGGCATAGGGACCAATTACTCATCATGAAAACTCTAGAGAAAAAGAAACAAACTGAATTGGAATCGAAATGTCTAAATGAGATGATATATTTAGGCTTAATACAACTCACAGGCTGGTAACAATAACTACGAAACCTTAATGAAATGTCAAAGCAAAAATAATTTACACTTCATTGTTTTTCAGCAACAGAAATACCAACAAAATGGATAAAAAAATAGATCTCTTGTTTAGTGGATAGATTAAATTTCATAAGAGAAACCTCTTGTTCCTCCTTGATGTCAATCTTATTTGAATCTCTAATGCCATTGACCTCGTCAACAGATTTAGGAGAAGCCTGCAAATGAAATGTACAAAGAAATGGATCTTTCATGAGTCCATCTAATGGATTACTTTGAATTTTCCTCTGACATGGAAATCTAAACATGTAAAACTCAGAAGTCACTACCCCAAAGATTTATAGCTCTAGTGGAATGTAGTCATATCTGAATTAAATCTATCTCTTAGTTTTTAATAAAAATAAAGTATAGTCAGTTTTAATGAAATCAAGGTTTTAAATAGCTTACCATCAGACCAATTTCAAAGTTGCCAGGGTAAACACTTCTAGCTGGAGGATATTGTTGTATCCTATAGACAGCACATGTCAGATCATTAAACAAGCACATATGCACATTACATATGCTGGTTCATCTAGGGAATGGACTGTCAAGCTTTACAAATTAAGAAACACCTCAGTAAATGCACATCCAAGATCCCAAAAACAACCTTGCCTCAAATTAAATGACTATTTATCATAATACCAGCAAGAATAGGCAGATATGTACTGAACTACCATAGCATCAATGAAGCACAAACAGTCAAGTAAAAATAAAACAGAGCTATTCATTAACGCAAAGATTTACATAGCATACGTACAATGTCCAAAATTCAAATGTCAATTATAATAAAAACATAAGTATCAGTATGCTTCACATATTTATAGCATAAGAAACATAATCGAGCATTTCTTTTCTTCTCTCTATCTCCCCTTTAAACAGCTTGTTCCCATGCCCAATTTATATCCATACCTGGAAGAATGGCAGTGTTTTGGGTACATTATGGTTAAGCTTTAGGGTCAGAAGAGAGGAATACTAAGGCAAAATTTAAGAATTTCTTCATTGGAAAAATCCTCTAGTTTTGAGAAAAAATTCCAGGAATCAAAGCTTCCATGAAAACACCCAAGTAAAGAAAACTTGTAGGAGGTCATGGTACGAGTATACTATGTCCTAGTGACCACCTGTATGATCTCAGAAAATTTATAGTAGTGCATCCGCAGTTTCCTCGAGCATGGGTGCCTTATGATCCATTCTGAATTCAAAACAATCTTCCGGAAACAACAATGTAGTATAGACTGAGATCAGCTTTTGTAGGGGTCCTTTTGATTCCTTTTGGCCCCAAATGACCAGATTGATGTTGTTGTCAAGAAAACCTTACCGAAATAATCTTATTGGCCTCCTTTCTTTATTGAAATTGCAGTTGGAGCTTTCTCAGCTCCTCTTGAACTTTTTATTATGTTAACACAAATCAATTTTGTGATACAGTAAGGTGGAAAATAACTAACCTGTTCTGTGTGTAGAAATCATGTAATTCACTGAAATGAGTGGTCAGGGTTAATCCCTGAGTGCTTTGATCACCCTTTCTGTCACTAGGGCTTTTTCATCAACCTCTAGCCTCAACTTTCTCATCATTTTATGCTCTGCTCTTATGAATCTGAGAATCTACTTGTGTGTTATGTTTGTTGCTCTATGCTTTGTAATTTTTGCAGAGCGATTTCTCCAATCCAATACAATCTGCTTCCATTTTTTCCATTGGCTACAAATCAATTCAATTCTGGTGATCCTGGAAGAGGTTAGACACTAAGCCCATGACTAGAGGAGGTGTACTAAAGACAGGTTCACCCCAAGAAATTGTCTCACTAAAGATAGGTTCACCGTAAAAAATTTTCTAAGCATCGGTATGGGGAGGGCAATGAGAGACGCCTCACTGGTCGCCACGAGACAGCAGACATCAATACCTTTTCCTTGGTATGTTTCATTTCCATTCCTTCCTTGTGACTAACTGAAAACTAACCTGCCAATTTTGACTAATAATACGCCTTTTTGATGGCTGTCTATCAGGGTGTTGCAAATCGAGGAACTTCAGTTATAGTGGGACGGACACAAAAAAAGAAGGAAAAGGTGTGTGAGATGCTGCCAAACCCTATCTTCGATTTCCATCCCTAAGATAACTGATGGGTTATTGATTGCAAAATTGAATACATATACTCTGAAGATCTTATATGATGCATCTACACATACTTTGGTTGTAAAAACCCATGATAACTGTTCTCCTTAATAATGTTTCTCAACCATTATTTTTTGTGGGGTTGTCTTATTTCCTTCTTTTTTCTTATTTCTATGTATCTTACTTACTTTGAGACGATTACTGCCATTCATGTTTATACGGTTCGAGATAGCATTTGCTGCAAACTGTTAGCTCCAAAATTTGATGCCCTGTTATTTACATGAGGTTGAAAATCTCGAACCTCCCTCTCCGCACTAACAAAGAGAACACTTTAAAAAGAGAGAAGAAAAAAGGAAGAGGCAAAGAGAACATATTAAAAAGAGAGAAGAAAATATTACACTGTTTCTCCTCGAAATAGAAACCCAAAATGACCTGGAGTAAAGCCTATCTTATGGTCCTGTAGAAACCTCTTCCATATTTTCTCGGCAGCCCTCTGGGGAAAAATATAAAGCATTGCTCTGGTTTCATTATTTTCTTCTTTCTCAGTTGTAAGTGATTGATTATAGAAGAGTGAGAACAAAATAAAATGACCTGGAGTAAAGCCTATGTTATGGTCCTGCAGAAACCTCTTCCATATTTTCTCAGCAGCCCGCTGAGGAAAAAGATAAAGCATTGCTCTGGTTTCATTATTTTCTTCTTTCTCAGTTGTAAGTGATTGATTATAGAAGAGTGAGAACAAAATAAAATGACCTGGAGTAAAGCCTATGTTATGGTCCTGCAGAAACCTCTTCCATATTTTCTCAGCAGCCCGCTAAGGAAAAAGATAAAGCATTGCTCTGGTTTCATTATTTTAGTCCCCATTGCCCTTTGGGGATTTTGAACTTTAGTGCCATGTAACCAAAATCCCATTGAATTTGTTTATAATTTTGGCTGGAAATATATTTATGTTTATAATTTGTTTAAAATGAAAAAGATAAAGCATTGCTCTGGTTTCATTATTTTTGACCCCATTGCCCTTTGGGGATTTTGAACTTTAGTGCCATGTAACCAAAATCCCATTGAATTTGTTTATAATTTTGGCTGGAAATATATTTATGTTTATCCTAGCACAGTTACTAGATAAGCATATAACAAAAACAAATGCAAAAGTAGATTCTACTTTAGTGTCATTGGGCATATATGCCCCTATGAGCTTTGAAGCTTCAGAGCAAGTCCTTGATTCCCAGAAGAAATGCCTTCTAAAATTGGAATTTATTGTTTGTAACCAGTGCCTCTGCATTCATATGTTTATTTTTACGACATGATTAGTTGTTTTTTCTTCTAGATGGATAACTACCGAAACTAGAAGACCTGTTTCTATAGAAATCTGAGCACAAATTATGAAAATATGATATGTCTTATTTGGATGTGATCTGCATTAGTTCACCTATCAGTGCCTGCCCTTACTCTCTCAACCTGGAGGATATCTCAGTAGTTTAGTAAAATATTATTAAGTGAAATGTATTAGGGCATATTTTTTGCCTGACTAATTTTGTCTACTAAAATATTATTAAGTGAAATGTATTAGGGCATGTTTTTTGCCTTACTAATTTTGTAAAATGAAACAGGGCATATTTTCTCCCTTTGTAATTTGGTACAATGCTTCAGGGTAAATATGAGTACAAAATTTGTGGCAACACATGTCTGGCTATTTTTTCATCTCCATATCTATGTTCTTGCTTACTGATTTAGGGCTATCCTGGCACTTTGGGGGCTTAATAAGCCATAGAAGCAGGCTATTTTTCATCTCCATAACTATGTTCTTTCTTGTTGATTTATGGCTATCATAACACCTTGGGTGCTTAATAAGTCATATAGTTGTGCTCGAACCCCGAATCTGCTAACTCCAAATAGAAAAAATGTCAGATTCATAGTTCTAGATTTTTGCCAGCTACTTACTTTCTTTGTTGATGACTCCTTTGTAAGCCTTATAGATTAGTTTTTCGTTATTTCTCCTTATTGCTGGGCTGGCATCATGAACTTGTGCATCTGTTTTTTAAATTTAAATCAAGTGCATATTATACTGATAATGATCTTTACTCTTTTGTTGTGATCTAGATGCTGACCGTTTTAGTGTTATTTGTGGCAGTGTTGGTGCAAATGGGACTCTGTAAATGGTACTCTCCTTGCCAATGTGTCATTTTCTTTGACGGAGACAAATGCCAGTTAAAGTAGCTCGGCATCCCACCTTCAGTCACAAATTCATCTAATTCTTTTTATGGTTGCCCTTTCCATCCTATTTTACAATTTTCCAATCTGCCAATTTTATAAGACAAAAGCACAATGTTATTGATTTATCTTTGAAACTAACAAAGGGCACTTCTTTATTATTATTATTTAACAATGCAAGATGTAAATATAGAAAATGAATACATCTTTGGAGAGAAATCAGCTGTCAGCTGTAATTTTGGGAAAGGGAAAGCTGAAATTGCATTTAATTTAAAAAGGAGTACACATTCATTGTTATAGGAAAATCGAGTTATCATGGTTTACTAGATATTTTGTATGTGTATTATAATGTAATTTTGGGGAAGGAAAGCTAAAAATACATTTTTTAAAAAAGAGTACACATTCATTGTTATAGGAAAAATTGAGTTATCATGGTTTACTCGATATTCTGTATATGTATTATAATATGTGTACAATTATCACTGTCATTGGTTGATTATAGGATTGGTGAAAATGATACTCTTATTTGTTAGTTGTATGCCATTTTCTGGCAGCAGGTGAGACTGGGCCTTGTTATAAAATTAACTTTAATATGTATATATTAGTGGAAATGTTATTATTTTATTTGTTAGTGTTATACTATCTTTTATTTGTTAGTGGTATCCTATTTACTGATGACTAAGAATGAGATTTTTATAAACTCAACTTTCTCATATATATAAACTTTTGCATATATAAAGTGAACGTTTAAAAGAAATTTAAGTTGTCCTTTTGAGCAGTGTCACTCTATCCTTTGAGGCCTCGACTTATGATGCAGCATGTTTAACATTGGGGAAATTTAAAATATTTTCAAGTTCACAAAAATTCAAAAACCGTTCACAGTTATGTTTATGTCGATGTGTGATTGATGTATTGCTATTTATTATGTTTTCCAAAAGTTTTTTTATTTATCAAATATTTTGAATATTTTATATCTCTGTGCATATATTTCATCTCTGTAAATTTAATATTTTTAAAAAGCATATATATTTACGAGTCCATGTCATGTTTGAGGCTATTTATATGTACTGTATCGGTCATGCATTCTCCTATGTCAAGTCGTTCAAGTTGACATGTTAAGCTGAGTTGGAACATTGATATTGTAAAGCTATTTTAGCTTATTGTAGAGCTATTTTAGCTTTTCACTTTAATTTAAATGAAAATATTAAAATCATTGAGAGAATGGGCGTGCTTCGATAGTTTCGGACCAGCATTAATGGAAGAATTGGTAAGGCATAACAACAGTAGAAGAGGTCTCTGAGGAAATGCATCATTAATAAGCATCTCAGTGATGTGTCGTGCATTCTCGCGGATATCTTTTATGAATTGGAAGCCGAGATGATCGAGCTAATGAGATCAATATTGTGAGTGCCATTTAGCAGCATAGGCCCTTGCATTCCATCCACTTTTCTCGACGGCCGTAATCCCCAAGATGCGCGATTGGGCGCAGATCCGTGGAAGGCGACAGAAAAGGTGTAGGAATGCCTGGATAGGAAGCCCCCTCGTTTGTCGTATACATTTCCTTTGGCAGCGTCACAGTCATAAACCTGCAGCAAATCCATGAATTCGCCTTGCGAATTCAGAGCAGCCAACGACATTTCTTGTTGGGTCATCCAACCTTCTCCCGACCACGACAACATTGCGGAATTCTTTCCGGCAGGTGTTTGGTCTCAATCTAGTCTCCTAAATTGAGCTCATTTAATTGTCAACCAGGGTCAGTAAACTGTTGAAGTGAAGTGCACCATATGTGCCTAAGTAACCTCTTCCTACTTCGTTGTGTTTAGTGTTTTCTGATGTTTTTGGTTTTATGGTTTTATTTTGAAAAGGAAAAGAACTAAGTGCTAAATGAAGGGAAACTATTGGTCAAAACAGAGTGAAGCCTAAACTATGATGGTAAACAAATGAAAATGCAATACTGAAACAAAATCAAATCTAAACTATGACTAAGCAGAAACAAATCTTGATAATGACTTTTAAACAAATGATTCAAAACATAAACTCAACTTGAGAAATGATCAACTAAATATGCAAATCCTCCTAACTAAACAGTTTAAACAACTAACTTATAATGATGCAACATTTCATCCTTGATTAGAGATTTGTTGAAGCAAATTTGGAATAAAAAATTTATACCATCATAAGATCTTCTATTCTAGGACTGGTTCTTAACTCTATTCTGCAATTTAATTGAATGTCACAAAACCTTACTCAAGAGTTATTGATTTCTTTTCAAAGTAGTCTTTTGAGGGAGGGCTCTGTTTATGAAATGATAAGGAAATTGCAGAGATACTTCAGGCCTTAAAATGATATTGTCCTCTGTTCATGTAGTTATGAAGCAATTATAGATTTTAGAACAAGAAGAGGTTTGTGAATAATGAAGGCTGTTTTGTTAAGTTTAACAACTGAAGTAATCTAATGTGTAGTGAATGACAGTCTGAATGTGAAGTGCAAATGCAATGAGTTGAACTAAAACTGAACTTAAAATGTCACTAATCTAAAACAATGTTGAACTACAAGTCATTATCAAACTCAAAATAGAACAACTAAGCATGAGTTAAGTGCAATTAAACTCTGGAGTATCCTAACTATGCTATCATGCATTATTCTATGGAATTATACAGTCTGTTTGTCCATCATGATTGGTATTTTGGAAGAGTTCATTCTTTTGGAAGAGTTTTTAGAACAATCCTGACTGTGTAATTGAGTGCAAATGCAAGCATAAAGACTGAAAGCAATGAAAGACTAAGATATCGTAGCCATCTCCCACTCGTCATTATGATATTTTGGACAAGCGTTTAAGAGCAAGAACAGCGATGTTACTTAGTGAAAACACACAACTAAAACGTTCAAGATCACAATCATGCTTAAGACAGTATAAATATTTCTTGGAAGAGTTTCTTCTTGTGGAAGAGTATTGAGCATAAGTATAACTGTGATGGTGAATAAAAGAGATTACAATTAAATCCTACAATACTATAGCCATTTCCCATTCATCATTATAATCTTTTGGAAGAGCTTCTTCTTTTGGAAGAGTTAGAATGAGTATAACTATAGTAGCTAACGAAAACAACTACAAATTCAATCTTCAAAAACGTAAAGGCAGCTAGAATACTTATCTAATTTACGCAAATAAATCCGTGCAAGAGGCAGGGGCCCTCTACCACCTGACGGAATTTAACTCCAAATCAAATCAACGCTTTCAAAACAACACTGTCTGCTTCATTAAAGATGAAATAACTTGAACATAGCACTCTGCGTCTTCAGAAATGTAGCACAGAATCTAAGCAAAATCTAGAACAAAATCTAGCCTAGCTCTCGGTTTCCCAAGTGTTTATATAACAAATGTAAATAACAAGACTTGCAACAATTTCAAGAACATTGTCTTTCCTTATCGGAATCACATTAGGACTCTTGAAGTGGCTGCGTGAAAAGGAAAAAGACATCTGGACTGAGACAGTCCTAATAGAAGTCTTCCTTCCTAAATGTGTTCCCACGTTCCAAAACCATACCCAGAATTCGTTTCTTCCTCCATGATGAGCAACGAACCATGTAGACATGACGTGGATTATTCCCATATGCGGTTTTTCTTGAGAGGCCACCTGGAACATACCCAAACGTGAAGACAGCTGCAGAATCGCCGGTTAGCTACGGAATGTCTGCATTCTGCAGCTAGTTCCGGTCAAAATGCATTACAATGGAAAAAATCACAAAACTTTAGCAAGTCAGTCATGTTAATCATTCTAAAAGTAATTTTAACTAAATTCATTGATCAATTGGGTCTAGGATAGCAATGGACAAAGGAAAATGAGGTAAAGTAAGATGAAAGAAAGCACAATTTTGAGGCTCAACATACCCCCACTACTGTCTCCTTGCATGTCCTCATGCAAATTATCCTATGAACTCAGAGGCTTCTGCAAGAACATCTATTCATGTCCTTCTCCTTTGTCTGGAAGCTAAAGATCTTCTGGGTTTTCTGATAACAAGTTTGAACCTTAGGTTGGTAAGTGCCCTGATTAGCTTCTTGTTCCTTTGCTTCAACTTTTCATTGGTCCTTTCCACTTTGTCTATATGTAGGGATAAGGTTGAGTTCATATCAGTTTTGAGCTTGACTTGATCCTTGAGAATTTCATTCTCATTTTTGATGTGTCTATTAAGTATTTCCAACTCATACCTATCCCTTCTTAATACATCTATTTCAGACAGTGGAGGACTAGGGGTTCTCTCCTTACTTTTTGAAGCTCTCTTTTCCAAAGTTTCCACATAGTCATAAATTTATTGTTTAGCAGGGTCAATTTCAGGGGTTCCTTCATTAAAATCCTCTTCAACATATTCTTCAATGGATGTTTATTCATCTTCTATATTAATCACCCTTGTTTGTTTGATTTGAATTTTCCTTAGTTTTCCCTTTAATCTATGGCTTCTTCTAGGCTGAGAAGATCCCTCTCCTTTCTCCATGGAAAATATCCTGATTACCTTTTCTTTCTTAAGTTGTCTCTTGATTTGAGTCAACTTCTCTGAGATGATTTCCTCACTACTTTCCTGGACTATTTTGTCAATTTCAACTTTTGAGGCCCTCCATTTTCTACTTCTCTTTGTAGGCTGTGGTTCCGGTGAGGGTTCTTTTGGCTCTTCAAAATGATTTCTTATCAAGAAATTGTCCCATGTATCATTTGTTTTGGCTAAATGATGTTCAATCAAAATTTTAACCAAACCATGATGATACAGAGTTGTCTCCAAAAATTGAACCCTGCTTTGAACACAGGAAGCCATATCTTTCCAGCTTTGAAGCAAGAAATAGGGTAGGTTTAAGTCTTCCCCCAGAAAATGCATTATCAGTCTAATGTGGTAGACATAAAATGTGCCATATCTACCCTCACATGTAATAAATTTTTGCAGAAGAGGTAGTATGTTTCTCCATTTATTTTTCAATGCAGAACTTGGAATTCCTTTCTTAAATATAGTGACATCCATACCTGGTGATTTTAGAATTTGCTTCCAGGATTCATTGTGGAATTCTCTGTTTTTGAACCATCTCTCTCCATTTCTAAGAAACCCTGTAGCTTCTGCAATGAAAACTTCAGTGACAGTAAATTTGACATCTCCCACTTCAACTTCAGCTCCTTGAAATGATCTTGCAAATGTTTCAGTGACTTCTTTGTGGAAGCCATTAAATTTCTCCAAAAATTGAAGCCATCCTATATGTTGCAACATTTCTTTGCATTGAGGGTAGCCTTCTAAATATTTTGAACCCACTGGTTCAGTTCTTACAATGAAACCCATGATTTCTTCTTCAATGTTTAGATTAACACTCTTCTATCTACAGAAACAATAAATTTCACCTTCGAATTGAAATGGCTTCAAGTTCTTAATGACAATGGCTTCAAACTTCGAAATAACATACCTCTGATTGACAGTGACAACAGCTTCAAACTTCGAGCTGATATACCTTTGGTTGACAATGAAAACAACTTCAAAAATTCAGACTGATATGCCTCTGTTGACAATTGAACTTTGGACTGATATGCCTTTGTTTGACAGTGACAAATGGCTTCAAATTTCCATACTGCTATATCTCTGTCTCTTGGTAACAAATGGCTTCAAATTCTTCAATGCTATACCTCTGTCTCTCGGTGACAAATGACTTCAAATTCTTCTCTGCTATACCTCTGTGTTTATAGTGATAATTATCAATCTCTGCCCACAGTAATACTTTGTCTTCCCACGGAATCAAATGGCTTCAAATTCTCACGCTGTTATACCTCTGCGTTTACCCTTTTGCTCTTCTCTCGGTGGTAAGGATATCTCTGTTTGCGGAATGAAGTGCCGGCTACAGAATGGAGTGATGGAAGTAGTCACGGAATGAGGTAATGGAGTGATGTGGAGGGAACGAATTAATGATTGAAAAGATGGCGGAGATTTTTGCAACGGAAAAGAGAATCATCATTGAATGATTTGGTTGGGTTACGTGAAGAATTCAAACACTTCGGCCATTTGAACCGCTTAAATGATATCGGACATGAAATTTGAAATGAGAGATTTAATCCAAAGTTTGTGGAGGGTTTATTGGCCATGATCAATAAAAATAATTAAAACAACCTTTTCAAACAATTCATAACTAAAACTATGCTAAACTTTATGAAATGCCATTATAATCTAAACTTGTTACCTCTGCTTTTCATTTGATTTTTGTAGTCTTTGTCTTCTTTGTTCACCTTTGGAAGAGTCTTCATAATTCTTCTTGATGCTTCTTATTCATGGATACACTGGATCATTTTGTTGCAATTCTAATGTCTGATAGTTGGTGTCTTCAGGATTTGTAGCTGCAGAATGACTGTCTGGCTGCAGAAAGGCTGATCAGCTGCAGAATGTCTGTTAAGCTGCAGAATGTTCCTGTAGAGCATTTTAATCATGGAATCGAGTGGTTTGGGGATATAAGTGAAATGTTATATGGTATGAATGAAGATGGATAATGAGACATGATATGTATGAAGTTGATGATGAAATGGAATGGATTCAGTTTATGAAATGGAGTGAAAGAACATAAGAATTGCCCTGCAATCCTTGACATGTTTTATTTATTTACAGCAAGACATCAGACTTTAAATCTTGACATGAAAATGAGATGGATGGAGTATGGAATGAGATGAATGAAACATGGAATGAAGTATAATATGAATGAATGAATGAAATGGAGTATGGATGGATAGGTGAGTGAAGTGAAATGAAATGAGATGGATCATAAGAACTATGGATCTGAACTTATGATTTTGTAACAGCTGCTTGCAAGTTGTTGTTGATTCCATAAAACCATTAGTCTTCATCAAAGCCAACATTCATGGTACAATTCTTACCATGTGAATAAATGTGTTGAAGTC
Organism: Pinus albicaulis; assembly: GCA_034641835.2. NCBI lineage: Eukaryota > Viridiplantae > Streptophyta > Pinopsida > Pinales > Pinaceae > Pinus > Pinus albicaulis. The sequence continues at coordinate 526,121,607 of CM076580.1, forward strand.
GAGCATGGGAAGAAATCATTGGATTACCGATCAATAATGAAAATCATTAACCAATGCGAGACAACTCACCGATAATGTAAATGAGTGTCAAGGTACCTCAGTGCATCTTGACAGGAACGAATGAATGTGTCGAAGTCGAGTCGCCTGAAAGATTTGACAATCAAGAGACATTGTTGTATTCCCATTGTTATCAATGAGGAGGCTTTCCATTGATGAATGCAAGCTCTAAGGCACTTCAAATAATCTCTAATCTTGATCCCAGATAAAGTGTTGAGGTCGATGGACAAGATCTGTTGAAAGGTGGACCTTAAGGAATTCCTCATCATCCAACTCAAGCATAGAACCAAGAATGATTTGAAGAACCATGAAAGATTGAAACCATCATGAAATTGCAGAACTTATTGTGAACTTTGCCCGCCAGTTGCCTGGTTTTCAAACAAAGCTCATGTCCAATTGCGCTAGCAAGCTGGTTTTCACAATAGGACTTATTTTTCTCTTTACTCTTTTTCTTTTTTTCTTTTTTCTTTTTCTCTTTTTTTTTATTTATTTATTTATTTATATCCTACTCTACTTGAAAAAGAAAATCTTGTTCAAGTATATGAGTACTTCCAATGGAACCATGTCTGTAACAAGATGATAGATAAACTCATATGCAGGTTTGAAAGACACTCTTTGACATGTACCTGTATATGAGATGCCAACTGTCTTGATTTAGACGATGTCAAAAGATATTGAATAATTGAGCATTGGAATCCAATGACTGAATTGAACCAAGATTCAATGTAATCTTGTCTTCCTTGTCTTTCCTCTATCATGAAATGCAAGTCTTCGGAGATATGATCTTCATTCATAGAATCTAGTGATAGGCATGCATGAGATTTTTCAATCTCTGGTTCAAATATCTTCTCTTTATCCATAGACATCCATGATTCTTGGACCTCATCTAAGTCTTTTTCTTCTTCTGGTTGTTGTTCTTCAATGAAAGATGGTGAATCATTTTGCAATACCTCAAAATTGTAAGTTGATTGAGGTGTTTTATTGTTGGGGATATGAAATGGTTGTGGAGGTAGTGGAGTGGGGAATCTTTGGGGTGTTTGTGTGGATGGTAATGGAAAAGGTTGAATTGAGGTAAAATGAGGGTGATATTGATGTTGTAGTGGAGGTAAATGGTATGGATAACATTGATGATGGTATTGAGGATAGAGAGGGAAAGATTGAGGATATGGTGGATTTCCTTTGTAGGGCCTTTGCCAACGTTGTTGCCAAGATTGGTTTTGAGGTTGGGATTGAGATGGCCAAGGTTTCCAAGGTTGGTTTTGAAGTTGGGATTGAGATGGAAAATGTTTCCAAGGTTGGTTTTGAGGTTGGGATTGAGATGGCCAAGGTTGCCAAGGCAAGGGTGTTCTCCAATTACCTTGAGATTGTTGTGCATAACCTTGAAACTGTGCATAAGGATATTGCATCATATTGGGTTGATGAGGTTGCCATAGCCCTATTGGAGCTACATAAAAAAGTTGCTCTTGTGCTTGATTTGCTCCATTATCCTTCTGGTAGATTGCCTTCAACCCTGGTAATGATGGGCAATCTTCAGTAGTATGTGATCCTGCACAAATTTTACACATTTTAATGTTATCACATGGACATTCATGCAAAGCATGTTTCTTTCTACATTTAGGGAAAAATATAAATGAAGCAACTTTTTGCTTGTTTTGCATTCTTAGCATGTCAGTTTGTTCATTTAAATTACCAAGAATGTTTAGCAAATTGTTAGGTTCAGTTTGACTTACCAATCCTGATGTTGACTTACTTACTTTTGCCATAAATGGATCTTGAGGGGATCTTACACACTTTTCTTTTCCTCTTGATATGTTCTTGCATAGTTCACAAATTTCTTGAAATGACAATCGATAAAAATCTCCTTTTCCCACAAGATTAAGAAAATCAATCCATTCATCCTTTATAGCATTTAGTAGGAGAGTTTTTAATGCATCTGATCCTAAATTATGCAATTTAGATCTTTTGATATTATAAGTAAATCTCTCTACTAAATCTTCTAGGCTTTCATCCTCTTTTTGGTTCATGTTAAAGAATTCATTTCTAAGGTCATGGTGCATGCAATAACCTATATATTTTTCCAAAAATACTCTTTTCATATCATCCCATGTCCCTATAGAATTTGTTCCTAAAGTCATGAACCATCTAAGAGCTCTATTCTTCAATGTTGCCGGAAACAAATTCAATTTTTGCATGTGCAATGAGTATCCATATGATCTACAAATTATTTCAAATTCAAAAAGAAAGGTTTCCGGGTCTTCTGATCTCATACCTTTGAAATTAGGAAGTACATATGGATGGATGTTCTTCATTTGAATGTTGATATCAGTTTCTTGAATAGGAAATCCAAAAGGATATTCCTCATTGTCATCATCTCCATCCATTTCTTCAACCTCCTTTGTCACCTCTTCTTCTACCTGCCAATATTAATTCATGATGTGGATGTGTGGCTCTTACTGCACCACATGATATAGTGGATGTGGCAGGTAATTGAAGTTTTTGTTTTTTGTTTTTTTTTTTTTTTTTGTGGATGTAGGAAATCAGGATACCTAGTTACACTTCCCCGGCAACGGTGCCAAAATGTTTGGTCTCAATCTAGTCTCCTAAATTGAGCTCATTTAATTTTCAACCAGGGTCAGTAAACTGCTGAAGTGAAGTGCACCATATGTGCCTAAGTAACCTCTTCCTACTTCGTTGTGTTTAGTGTTTTCTGATGTTTTTGGTTTTATGGTTTTATTTTGAAAAGGAAAAGAACTAAGTGCTAAATGAAGGGAAACTATTGGTCAAAACAGAGTGAAGCCTAAACTATGATGGTAAACAAATGCAAATGCAATACTGAAACATAATCAAATCTAAACTATGTCTAAGCAGAAACAAAGCTTGATAATGACTTTTAAACAAATGATTCAAAACATAAACTCAACTTGAGAAATGATCAACTAAATATGCAAATCCTCCTAACTAAACAGTTTAAACAACTAACTTATAATGATGCAACATTTCATCCTTGATTAGAGATTTGTTGAAACAAATTTGGAATAAAACATTTATACCATCATAAGATCTTCTATTCTAGGACTAGTTCCTAACTCTATTCTGCAATTTAATTGAATGTCACAAAACCTTACTCAAGAGTTATTGATTTCTTTTCAAAGTAGTCTTTTGAGGGAGGGCTCTGTTTATGAAGTGATAAGGAAATTGCAGAGGTACTTCAGGCCTTAAAATGATATTGTCTTCTGTTCATGTAGTTATGAAGCAATTATAGATTTTAGAACAAGAAGAGGTTTGTGAATAATGAAGGTTGTTTTGTTAAGTTTAACAATTGAAGTAATCTAATGTGCAGTGAATGACAGTCTGAATGTGAAGTGCAAATGCAATGAGTTGAACTAAAACTGAACTTAAAATGTCACTAATCTAAAACAATGTTGAACTACAAGTCATTATCAAACTCAAAATAGAACAACTGAGCATGAGTTAAGTGCAATTAAACTCCAGAGTATCCTAACTATGCTATCATGCATTATTCTATGGAATTATACAGTCTGTTTGTCCATCATGATTGGTATTTTGGAAGAGTTCCTTCTTTTGGAAGAGTTTTTAGAACAATCCTGACTCTGTAATTGAGTGCAAATGCAAGCATAAAGACTGAAAGCAATGAAAGACTAAGATATCATAGCCATCTCCCACTCGTCATTATGATATTTTGGACAAGCGTTTAAGAGCAAGAACAGCGATGGTACTTAGTGAAAACACACAACTAAAACGTTCAAGATCACAATCATGCTTAAGACAGTATAAAGATTTCTTGGAAGAGTTTCTTCTTGTGGAAGAGTATTGAGCATAAGTATAACTGTGATGGTGAATAAAAGAGATTACAATTAAATCCTACAATACTATAGCCATTTCCCATTCATCATTATAATATTTTGGAAGAGCTTCTTCTTGTGGAAGAGTTAGAATGAGTATAACTATAGTAGCTAATGAAAACAACTACAAATTCAACTTCAAAAACATAAAGGCAGCTAGAATACTTATCTAAATTACGCAAATAAATCCGTGCAAGAGGCAGGGGCCCTCTACCACCTGACGGAATCTAACTCCAAATCAAATCAACGCTTTCAAAACAACACTGTCTGCTTCATTAAAAGTGAAATAACTTGAACAGAGCACTCTGCGTCTTCAGAAATGTAGCACAAAATCTAAGAAAAATCTAGAAAAAAATCTACAGCCTAGGTCTCGGTTTCCCAAGTGTTTATATAACAAATGTAAATAACAAGACTTGCAACAATTTCAAGAACATTGTCTTTCCTTATCGGAATCACATTAGGACTCTTGAAGTGGCTGCGTAACAAGGAAATGGACATCTGGACTGAGACTGTCCTAATAGAAGTCTGCCTTCTTAAATGTGTTCCCACGTTCCAAAACCATACCCAGAATCCGTTTCTTCCTTCATGGTGAGCAACAAACAATGTAGACATGATGTGGATTATGCCCATATGCGGTTTTTCTTGAGAGGCCACATGGAACATACTCAAACGTGAAGACAGCTGCAGAATCACTGGTTAGCTACGGAATGTCTGCATTCTGCAGCTAGTTCCGGTCAAAATGCTTTACAATGGAAAAAATCACAAAACTTAGCAAGTCAGTCATGTAAATCATTCTAGAAGTAATTTTAACTAAATTCATTGATCAATTGGGTCTAGGATAGCAATGGACAAAGGAAAATGAGGTAAAGTAAGATGAAAGAAAGCACAATTTTGAGGCTCAACAACAGGCTTCGTGGAGAAAACGGAAGGGTGTTTCCCAAAAAACCACAAATGGATTGCGGGAGGGGTTCATAGCTGTAAATGGTTTTCAAGTGAGGGGTGCCACAATTTTCCAAACGTTGCCACGTGGTTGTAGAGACGGGGTTGCGGACCCCTCCCTTCGTTAAAATTTAAATGGGCAAGGGGTCTCGCAATCCAACATGGACCTTCAATCTTTATAGCGCTCATCTCGACCATTCAAAAGTGCAAGAATTTTATTCCTGTGCATTTTTTTTTAATGCCTGGATAGTCAAGGGCATTGTTAAAAGTCATTAAATAATATATAAAATCTAAATTGATATATTTATTTTATTTTTAATAATTACATGTTATGATAAGAAAATATTTCAAAACCAACAACAAAAAAAAAAAAAAAGAGAAAGAAAATAATAATAATAATAATAAATAAATAAATAGAAATAAAATAAAATAAAGATAAAATTAAAATTAAAAATAAAATAGATAAAAAAAATTCTTAATCACAAATTCTTAATCACAAAAATAAGAATAAAATAGATAAATACATAAATAGACACAAAATAAAACAAAGATTAATAAATATATAAATAAAATGAAATAAAAATCAAATTACCGAAAT